>CM061262.1:68697469-69897469 GCA_030848825.1 Tadarida brasiliensis
AACCCTTTTCTAGAGTATAATCTCCTTTGTATCAGTAGTGCTTTGTACAATGTCTGGTGCATAATATATGATCTGTAAATGTTTATAGATGAATCATATTATTTAATAATAAAAAATCAAAATGTCGCCCTGGCTGGTTTGGCTTATTATTTGAAGTTTCGGCAAGGACCGAAGGGTCCAGGGTTCAATTCCCAGTCAAGGGCACGTACCTGGGTTGCAGGTTTGATCCCTGGCCCCAGTTGGAGTTGTGCGGGAGGCAACCAATCAATGTGTCTTTCTCACATCCATGTCTCTCTCTAAAAATCAATGGGAAAATATCCTCAGGTGAGGATTAACTAAAAAAAAGCAAAATGTTTGAACTACCTTGATATAAGTATTATGTTTACTGAGTATTATTTCAGACTTTAACTTCCTACTTAGCATTTATAGGTTGGTATTGCTAACATCAAAACTTATTTAAAAATTTTTAAATTAAAAATTGCTTTATTATTAATCATGGTGATGTCACTATTGAACTCTGCTTACCCAAGATTAATATTAATTTTCTGGCTCCTTGGGGCTATTCATATAAATAGGTAATCTGATGACATATTATAAAGACTAGAGCTGAAAGGTCATGTAGAGTTAATACTTCGGCAAGTGAGAGCCAAAGGCAAATGGAAAGAACCCTGCAGAGGACACTGGTGTGCAGGAAAGAGAATGGAAGAGAAGCCAGATCTGTCTGTACCATGTGATAAAGATCTGAGAGATTTCTCTGCATTATAATAATAAATCTCCTTTTTATTAGTTTCTTTGAAAAGGCTTCTGTTCTTTGCAATAAATGATTTCTGACTAAAAAATGGATATGAAACATTTTAGAGATGAGATAATACTTGAGCTGAATCTTTAAAAAATGAATAGGGCTTCCATTCTAGATGGAGTAATAGGAAACAGATTTACCCTCCTGCTTGAAACAACTAAAAAAACAAACAAACAAAAAACAGAAAAGTATATGAAACAATGGTTTTCAGACACTGAACAATGGCTGGTATAGGAGAGTAATCCTCAAGAGAAGGGAAACAAAGTGAGCCTCCCTCCAATAGCTCTCTGCTTAGTTTCCAGGGAGCAGAGGGAAAAGGAACCCAGGTAGAACCCAGCAATCTCCATGAGCTGAGGAAACTAGGAAGTCAAACTTGCTAGAATTTGTCTAGTAGAGTACCAGAGAGGAGAGAGTTGCAGAAAGGGTGGAATAAATCCGCAGAGGATCCCCCTCTCAAGTCTTTATTGAGTAGTATCAGCACATGCTTGTGAAGAATCTATCCCAAGCAGGAAAAGAACCAATTAGAAGGAGCAGAGGGAACAATCCCAGGGGTTCTGACAGTGGTGGGAATAATCTGTGTTTCATTCAGGAAAAAAACCAAAACACACTTCACAAAATATCAGGTAGAATAATCATAACGTTATTGCCTCAGCAGTAGAGCAAAATTAGCCTTAGATCAAGTTTGCTCTAGTCCCACCTAACCAGGCATAAAAATAAGCATTGAAAGTGTCAAAGTATTCCCAGAATAAAACTCAGGAATATTCTAGAAACAATGGAAACAGAAAATGGATTTTAAAGTCCATAATCTACATGTAAGGATTCTTCATCTGTTTAAATTATATACAAAGAAATAACTCCTTTTCTCCAATAAATATTTACCAAAGCCCCACAAAGAACTCATAAAATAAAAGAACACTATGCATTTTCACTTGTGTGTGTGTGTGTAGGATCAAAGTTCCAATTGCATTTAACTAATTTAGGGTCTTCCTTTTTATCAGAGGAAAAACAATTTCCTGTTCTGGTTATACAATTGCAAAAGTAGAGCCAAAGAGAGTCATACTTGTCAACAGAAGCTTGACACTGTGTTCTTGGGTGTATGCTGGGGCTGTAGTGGGAATTTAACACTAAATAAGGAACGGTCCATGATCAGGTTTACTTGGATTTTTAAAAAGAATCTGTACATACTGCAGTTTTCTGCCAAAAAAACAAGTGCTTCATGCATTTGGCTTCTTGTCCTTTTATGTGGCTTTTCTCCAATATCAACTTGGAGATGTTCCCATTTCAAAATCTGCCAGCTACTGAAACATAGGTCAAACAAAACTTTTCCTCTTTGTGAAAAAGTATAATGTATCATGACAAGGAATCTTACTAGATAAAACTGAGAACACATAAAAGTGCTTATAATAAACCAGTTCCCCCCAAACAACTTTTTAAAAGATACTAATATCAAAGCAATCTATAGATTCAATACAATCCCTATTAAAACACCAGTGGCATATTTCACAGATCTAGAATAATCCAAAAATTTATATGGAACCAAAAAAGACTCCAAACAGCCACAGCAATCTTGAGAAAAAAAGAACAAAGTTGGAGGGATCACAATATAAGATATCAAATTATACTACAAAACTACTGTGATCCAAACAGCCTGGTACTGGCACAAGAACAGGCATATAGATCAATGGAACAGAACAAAGAACCCAGAAATCGACCCAAGCCATTACACCCAATTAATATTTGATAAAGGAGGCAAGAGCATACAATGAAGTGAAGACAGTCTGTTCAATAAATTGTGTTGGGAAAATTAGACAGGTACATGCAAAACTATGAAACTAGATCACCAACTTACACCATACACAAGAATAAACTCAAAATGGATAAAAGACTTGTGAGTTGTGAAACGATAAAAATCTTAGAAGAAAATATAGGCAGCAAAATCTTAGACGTCTCATGTAGCAGAATTTTCAGATACATCACCTAGGCCCTAGGGCCATTTGGATATTTATAACATCATCTGCGGCCATACATAATAATCAACTTAAAAATTAGCCTTCTGTATTTGGTTAGGCTAACTTGAAGAGGTGTGTGATGTTAGCTGGTATTGATTTCTCGGGCCTTGTACTGCCAGAGAGCCTGACATTACAGCCAGATGTCCCCCACGCCTATCTAGGGCAAGAGAAACAAAGGAAAAATAAACAAATGGGACTACATCAAACTAAAAAGTTTCTGCACTGCAAAAGAAACCAGCATCAAAATGCAAAGGGAACCCATTGTATGGGAGAACATATTTGCCAATGATACATCAGACAAGGGATTCATTTCCAAAATATATAAAGAACTCATACAACTCAACAAAAGGAAGACAAACAATCCAATTAAAAAATGGGCAAAGAACCTAAATAGACAACTCTCCAAACAGGACATACAGACGACCAAGAAGCATATGAAAAAGTGCTCAAAGTCACTAATCATCAGAGAGATACAAATTAAAATGACAATGAGGTATCACTTCACATCTGCCAGATTGGCTACCATCAATAAATCAACAAACAACAAGTACTGGCGAGGATGTGGAGAAAAGGAGACTCTAGTACACTGCTGGTGGGAATGCAGACCGGTATAGCCACTATTGAAAACAGTATGGAATTTCCTCAAAAATTAAAAAATGAAACTGCTGTTCGACCCAGTGATCCCACTTCTAGGAATATATCCTAAGAATCCCAAAACACCAATCAGAAAGAATATATGCAGCCTTTATTTATAACAGTGCTATTTACAATAGCTAAAATCTGGAAACAGCCCAAGTACCCATCAGTAGATGGGTGGGTAAAAAAAGCTGTGGTACATTTACACAATGGAATACTATGCAGCTGAGAAAAAGAAGAAGAAAGAAGGAGAAGAAGAAGAAGAAAGAGAGAGAGGGAGGAGGAGGTGGAGGTGGAGGAGGGGAGAGGGGGTGAGGGGGGAGGGGGAGGAGGATCTCTCACTCTTTGAAACAGCATGGAGGAACCTGGAAAGTATTATGCTAAGCAAAATAAGCCAGTCATAGAAAGACAAATATTACATGATTTCACTTATATGTGGAATCTAATGAACAAAATAAACCGATGAACAAAACAGTCCCAGAGGCATGGAAGTATGACACAAACTGGTGGATCTCAGAGGGAAGGAGGGTGGGGGTGGGAGGGCAGAGAATAACCCAAGAACTTATATGCATATATGCATAATCGATGGACATAGACAGTGTGGTGAAGGCCTGGGTGGGGTGAAAACCAGGTGGAGGTGGGGCAATGGGGGAAAAATAGGGGATATCTGTAATACCCTCAACAATAAAGATAAATAAATTTAAAAGTAAATAAACCTACATGAAGAAAAATAAAAAGATACTAATACTCATTCCACAAATAAGCTCCAGATTTCAAATGTAAAAATTTATGATTAAACTTTTACAACTGAATCAGACATATCCAAATATTCCTTATTTTGTAAATCTGACACACTTTAATTGATGTAAGTGAAAAAACTAGAAGCATATCTTGCTTCCCTTTTAAGATAATATTCCTTTTTATTCATCTACCATGTAATTTAAAAAACAAACTAGCTAAATCTCATTTATCACTTTTATTAATTCAAGGCATCTCTATATACTCAAAAATTTTCCATACTTTCATATTTTCAAATTCTGAGCCCTGGCCGGTTTGGCTTAGTGGTTGGAGCATTGGCCTGCGGACCAGAGAGTCCTGGGTTCGGTTCCTGCTGGGGGCATGGTCTTAAATTTTCTATATGTAAAAAAAATCTCTCATTTAAAAGGCATGCTATATACTTCCAACCCACTTTTTCAATAGACTACAAAAACAAAACAAAACATGTTGATTTCTTACTTGTATTGTACCTCATGTCTATTTAATTCTACATAGACCTACAAGAGTAAAATAAATATATCTGGGTCTAGCTATTAGATAATAGGAAATATTATTTTTATTCCAAATTAAATATTTATTATTATAACAAGCATAATTCAGAATGAAAATTGAATGACTTTCAAGTGATTAACATATAGAAAAACAAAACAAAAACACTTAGACATATAAAACTAAAAAACAGCTTACTCAATTCGTAAGTCATTAGAGTTACTACATCATATTCTATCTTTATTTTTTATTTTTCAATCCTCACCCGAGGACATTTTTTTTTTCTATTTATCTTCAGATAGAGTGGGTGGGAGGGAGAGAGAAGGAGAGAGAGAAAAACATTGACGTGAGAAGGGCACATCGACTGGTTGCCTTCCACACGACCCTGACCAGGGCCGGGGACGATCCACAACCAAGGTACATGGCCTTGACTGGAATTGAAACTGCAACTCATTGGTCTGCAGGCCAACGCTCTAACCACTGAGCAAAACTGGCTAGGGCTCATATTCTATCTTTACAATAGCCACAATCCTGGGTCATATCTAGTGGTCTCAAAACTGAATCAAACCATTTTTAGTGGGAACAAAAATGATTATGAACTTATGTTTTACTAATAATCTGAAAGAGCTCTACTTGCCAAAAAGTAGATGGATCTATATTAAAGCTTCATCTTCTAAATTATCAATACTTCAGTAATAGCAACAACAACCCTTGTCATCAAGGAAATCTCCTTAAAAGATAAATCTCATCATATAGGGAAAAAAAGAGTAGAATAAAAATAAAAAACCCAGAACAAATCATACAAGAGCTATGAGACAATATTAAAAAATACATATTTTATTGATTTTTAGAGAGAGGGAGAGAGAGAAACATTGATTGGTTGCCTCCTGCATGTCCCTTACAGGGGATCAAGCCTGTAACGTGGGCATGTGCTCTGACCAGGAATCGAAGTGGCAACCTTTCAGTGCACAGGCTAATGCCCAACAACCTGAACCAGTGGCCAGGGTGAGACAATGTCTTATGGTCTAATATTCATGTACTTGAAATCACATAAAGAGAAGAGAGAAAAAACATGTCAAAGAAATACATGAAAAAATAATGACTGAGAATTTTCCACATTAAATAAAATATATCAAACCAAAGAACCAAGATGTCCAGCAAACAAAAGAAAATAGACACACCATATTCAAAAGTAAAGACACACCATATCCAAAGACATAGAGAAATTTTAATGACAGCCAAAAGGAAAAAAAATCAAAACACTTTACATATATAAAATCAAAGATTAGAATTACAGCAAAATTATGCAAGCAAGACACCAACAGAATGAAATCCTTTAAGTGTTGAAAGAAAAAAGGCAACCCATAATTCTATACTCAGCAAAAATATTTCATAAAAATAAAGGAAAAGCCCTGGCCAGTTTGGCTCAGCGGTTAGAGCATTAGCCCGCGGACCAGAGAGTCCCAGGTTCAGTTCCCGCTAAAGGCATGTACCTCAGCTGCAGTTTGTCCCCGGCCCACGGTTGGGGTCGTGTGGGTGGCAACCAGTCGATGTGTCTCTCTCACATCGATGTTTCTCTCTCTCTCTTCCCCCTCTCTCCTTCCTGCTCTATCTGAAGATAAAGGCAAGAAAAATGTCCTCGGGTGAGGATAAAAAAAATACAATAAATAAAAAATAAATAAATAAAAATAAAGAAAAAATAAAGTCTTTCAGAAGAACAATTATGAGATAATTCATTACCACCAGACTTGCCCTACAAGAAATGGTAAAGAAAATTCTTCAGACAGATGGAATGTGATACCAGACAGAAAATTGTACCCACACAAAGAAATCAACAACACTAAAAATGACATAAATGAAAGTACATATGTAACTTTACTTTTTATTTGTAATTGCTCTAAAAAATAAAGGTCTAAAGCAAAAGTAGTGGTAATTTATTTCTGTGTTGACAGCACATATAAAAGTAAAATGAATGACTACAAAAGCACAAGAGATGAGCAGGAAGAATTGGGAATACACAGTTGTAAAGTACTTATAGCTATGTGCTATTTTATGATGAAAGACTGTGTTAAGTTACAAACATATATTATAAACCCTAGGGCTCCCGCTAAAACAATTTCAGAAAGATGTATAAATAAGCAAATAGTGGAGAGAAATGGAATAAAAAACCCCCAAGTAATCCAAAAGAGAACAAAAGAGCAAAGAACAGATAGAATAATAGAAAACAGCTAACACAGTGATAGATTTTAGTCCAACCATATTACTAAGTGCATTAAATGTAAACAATCTAAATACACCAATTAAAAGACACTGATTGTCAGACTAGATAAACAAATAAGCCCAACTATATTATTCTATCTACAACAAACCCATTTTAAATGTAAAAACATAAATGAGTTGAAAGTAAAAGTATGAAAAGATATGTTGGGAGACAATTCTCCATGGGTCTTTGTTGGGGTAGTTGTTCTTGAACCCACTTCTCAGTGCCTGGTCTGCAACCCTCTCTCCAGTTCCTCCTTATTAACAGGCAATAAAGTGGAGATCCAGGAATCTCATATCTATTGCCAGAATCTATTAAATTTTTGGCAAGTTAACTTGTTAGCTCATAAAAATGTAAAATCTCAGACCCTTCACAATTCTTGACATGATATACCATGTAAACATTTATCAAAAGAAAGCTGGAGTTACCCAGCAGGTGTGGCTCAGTGGATTGAGCGTCCGCCCATGGACTGAGAGGTCCCAGCTGGATTCTTGGTCAGGGCACATGCCTGGGTTGCGGGCTCAATCCCCAGTAGGGGGTGTGCAAGAGGCAGCTGATCGATGTTTCTCTCTCACATTGATGTTTCTCGCTCTCTCTCTCCCTAAAAAAAAAAAAAAAAAATCAATAAAAACATATTTAAAAAAAAAAAGAAAGCTGGAGTGGCTATATTAATAACACAAGGAAGACTTCAGAACAACAAGTAATACCAGGGATAAAGAAGCCATTTCATCAAGTAGACATAATAATCCTAAAATAGGTATGGACCTAACAAAACTTCAAAATACATGAAGCAAAAAATGACAAAACTGAAAGAGACATAGACAAATCAACAAGTTGGAGATTTCAACACTCCTCTCAATATTTGATAGAACAAGAAGATGATAAACATATGGAAAAATTCAACCTTACTAGTGAGAAAAATTGTACAAACTCACAAGAATTAATTTAAGATTTAAGAAGTCTGACAATTCTAAACGTTGATATGAAATATCAGAAACCCTCATACACCGCTGGTGTGAGTATAGCTTGGTAGAACCACTCTGGAAAATAACTTGGCATTACCTAATGAACTAGAGATATACACACCCTAATCAGCAATTCTACCCATAGTATAACCAAACTTTGTATACACATGCGGTAGCAGACATGTACAAGAGTTTTCATTACAGCATTGTTTATAACTGAGGATAAAAACAAGACACAACACAAATGTTCATAATAGCAGAATGCATAAACAAAATTGTGGTACAGTCATGTAATGCAATACTATATAGCAGTGAAAATGAATGAATTACAGCTTTTTATTCAACATAGATGGCTTCCAGAAACATAATGTTGGGGGAAAAAAGATTCAGAGAAGAACACACACACAAAAATAACTCCAAAAATATAAAACTAAGCATTATATTGTTTAGGGAAATATTCTTATGAGGTAAAACTAAAAAAGAAAAGCAAGTAAATGATTAACCAATATTAGGAACCAAAATTAGATAGAAGAGGAGGAGGCAATTAGGGACTTCAAAGATATCTGTAATGTTCTATTTCTTATCCTGGGTAGTAGATAGATGTTCTTTATATTATTCCTTAATCTATATATATATTATAGATATTTTCATATTTATTATATATTTATAGTTTAAAATTCTTATGAAGAATAAGTAATAATACAGATTCACTCAACAAATATTTTAGAAAATAAAAAAATATATGAAATACAGGTACAATGCCTCGTTAGACCCAACTAGACACTGAGACTCACACAACCCAAATAGGCCACACTAGATATTGGTTATACTTAGCAGGATATAAAACATGAAACATGCCAGCAAGGCAGTATCAAGTATTACCAGTTACTTTTCGGCAGGAGTCCTCACAGCAATTCAGGGGATATTCTCTTTAGCACCCCCAGGTGGCAGGTCAAGAGTAAGAGAATGTGATCACAAGGATTGGTGCAGAAGCTACCCTACCTTAGAAGTACCAAATAGTGCCCTGGCCGGTTGTTCAGTGGTTAGAGCATCGGCCCGTGGACCAAGGAGTCCTGGGTTCGATTCCGGCCAAGGGCACGTACCTCAGTTGCGGTTCGTCCCTGGTCCCAACGGGGTGGTGCGGATGGCAACCAGTTGATGCGTCTCTCTCACATCGATGTTTCTCTCTTTCTCTCTCTCCCCCTCCCACTCCGTCTGAAGATAAATGTAAAAGTGTCCTCAGGTGAGGATAAAAAAAAAAAAAAAAAAAGTACCAAATAGCAATCAATATATCCAGTCCCATAGCCTTACAACAGGGTTTGCTCGATTATAAGGGCTATCACACTCAGGGGAGCCCAAAGCTGTAATATCACACCAGTATTTACAGTTCACTGAGTCCTCCCAGTTCATATGTAATTTATTAATCATGAGTCATTTTTACCAAAAGCAATGGCGCTAGATTACACAATTGACATTCTACCTTGATCAGGTTTCCAGGTGAATAAAGCTAGGAAGGCCAAAACTGACCAGAGAAAAGAAAAGCTATGATTAACTATACTCACAACAAACAGGAGATTCAATTTAAAATGGTACTAAGCTAGCCATCTATTAATATTGTTCATTGAATCTAAGATGCCAATGATTATAAGACACCATTAATTTTTGCGCCAAGAAAAAAGTGGTGCTATATTGTAAGATACATCCCAATTACCGAGATATAAAAATGGGAGGAAAATACACTTCTTGTATCAATGAAATATTAATACATAATAACTGATCTCCCAATTTTTCACTAAAATATTTAAGATATACAGCCCTACCTTGGAAAAACAGTCTGTGCCAAAATAAACCATATGCCTACTAAAAACTTTCTTAGATGTCTAAGGTTGTATTCTCTCACCCAATACCTGTCTTTCTTCATCTATTCTAAAAACACAACTTCCAGTTTCAACATAACTGATGGGGCATAGCTCTCTCCATCCTGGATGCTAAATTAGTTTCCACTACTGATGAACTCACCAAAAGTCCTAATGAATGGCCTTTTATAACCTAGAAACTTTCATGTAATGCTCTGGTAAAAACCAACACAAATACATCACACTGTCTCAGGTTATCCAGGAATAAGTTTACTTCTACAAAACAAAGACTGTGCAGTGAGAACAGGGGAAAACTCTTCAACTTCAATCTAGAATGAGGCACAATGGATGAATGTTTTCATCTAAGTGGGTTGTGCACAATTATTACCTTTGTATATCTTGGAGGGCAATTCTATCAGTTTATGAGTAGAAAATGAAGATGATTAAATGGACTTTCCATACTTTGCCTACTGGTAAGACACAAGAAATGAATAAATAGCCTCTTGTACATAGATGGTTAAGCATGGGCCCTACACAAACATTCAGCAGCACAGATGTTTTATCTTCTGAAAATGCCAAAGAAAATAATCTGTAATAATTTACATTGGGAAATGGAAGAAATACAGAAAGTATCTGCTGTATGTTTTCAATAAGATATAAGAAAAAAAGTTTCTGTGAAACATGTTTCATAAGGAAGATGATCATTTTAAAAGACTAGGAAAGAATAAAAATACAACAGACATATGCAGACTAAGATATAAATGGAACTAAAAGATATAAGGGAAAAAAAAGAATATATACAACAAAACCAAAATCCACACTCAAGATGAGAAAAAATAGAATACTGCAGAAAAACTTACCAATAATGTAGAATATGAAAACAAAACTGTTCACCAAGAATACAAAAGAACAAAGTTAAACACCAGAGGGAAGAGATGTATAAAAAAGACCTGTGTTGTGGCTCAGTGGATTGAGTGTCATCCCATGGACTGAGAGGTCCTGGTTCATTTCCCGGTCAGGGTACACACTCGGGTTGTGGGCTCCATTCCCAGTAGAGGGCATGCAGGAGGCAGCTGATCGATGTTTCTCTCTCAAATCAATGTTTCTCTCTCTCTCCCCCCTCCTCCCTCTCAATAAAAAACATATTAAAAAAAAAAAGAAAAAGAAATGTGGCTCTTTTTCGTGGCACTTCTGAGGGTCAGCTGCTTCAGGATGAAGCTGAACATCTTTTTTCCAGCCACTGGCTGCCAGAAACTCATTGAAGTAGATGATGAATGCAAACCCTGTACCTTTTATGAGAAGCATATGGCCACAGAAGTTGCTGCTGACGCTCTGGGTGAAGAATAAAGGGTTATGTGGTTCGAATCAGTGGTGGGAATGTCAAACAAGGTTTCCCCACGAAGCAGGGTATCTTGACCCATGGCTGTGCCTACTTGCTACTGAGTAAGGAGCGTTATAGACCAAGGAGGATTGGACAAAGAAAGTGCAAATCTTTCAGGGTTGCACTGTGGATGCCAATTTCAGTGTTCTCACGTTGGCCATTGTAAAAATAAAAGAGGGAGAAAGAGATTCCTGGTCTTGCTGATGTTACTACTGTGACTCATCACCTGGAGCCCAAAAGAGCTAGTAGAATCCACAAACTTTTCAATCTCTCTAAAGAAGATGTCTGCCAATATGTTGTGAGAAAGCCCCTAAACAAAGAAGGTAATAAACCTTGGACCAAAACACCCGAGATTCAGCACCTTGTTACTCCAAGGCTCCTGGAATACAAATGTTGATGTATTACTCTGAAGAAACAACATACTAAGAAAAATAAGGAAGAGGTCACAGAATATGCTAAACTTTTGGAGGACTAAAACTAAGACAATGAAAGAGGCCAAAGAAGAACATCAGGAACAGATTGCCAAGAGGCATAGGCTGTCCTCTCTGAGAGCTTCTACATCTAAGTCTGAGTTCAGTCAAATGAGATTTTCTGAGAATAACAAATAAATAAGATCAGACATCAAATCTCAAAAACAAAAAAAGAAATGTGATCCAATCCACAAATACAGATTTTTTTTAAAAAGTCATAACAAATGGAATAGAAGCAATAATAAAAGATATAACAGAAGAACAATACCCAAAATAAAAAGCACCAGCACCTCTGTATCAAAAGGATTTTCTGTTCTTAGTCAGAATGAAAAGATAACAGAATAATGTTTAGAGAATTTTAAAGGAAAAAGCCTGAAATACAAGAATATTCCATATTGAGCCATGTTGTCATTAACATGTGCATGCAACAAAAGGTCATTTTCAGATACTCAAGAGTTCAGAAAAGTAACTTACGTGTGCATCTCCTGAAAAATAGTACCTGAAAACATATGAGGCAACTGAATTAAATCAAAATTAGAACTAAAGATAAATGGTGTTGTGTAAATAGATGCTCTGTACCAAATTATGCTCTGTACCAAATTAATATGTAGAGTTGAGTCCAAATTGTTCTATTGAAATTTAACACATACGCTAAAAAATTTTTGAAAGCTACGTATACAGTTTAAAACATTCAACATTTACAAGTTAGTGTTAAAGATTAACTTGGGAAGCTGAGTGATAAAAAGTTAAACTCTGCATTACACATAAAAGGAAATAATACTTTATTCTTGAATTTTATAATTACAACTAGATTTCTGTATATATATATATTTCTGTATCTATGCTTTAAAAAAAACCACACACACAGTCTATGCTGCCAACACTCCCAAAACAAAGAGTAAAGTAAAATGAAAAGGATTAAAAACAGTGACAGGTAATGATATATCATGGAAATGGAAATTATTTTGACATGAGATAAGAAGTAAGATTCAAGAAGAGAAGAATTAAAGGATCTCAACTTTGATAAAAGATATCTACAGTGCTACTCAAATGTAGTCTATGAACTAGCTGTTCGTTACAGGTCTGCAACAGGACAAGTATAAAACTTGCAAGTATTTAGAAACTCACAGCAATCTCATAGGAGAATTCTATACCTGTTTAATATAATGAAAAAGAGAATTTGTATTTTGCTTGTTGGTTTTTCTTTCTCATTTCATTTTTCTAGTAATTACTTTTAATGTATTTTAAAGAAGTATCAGAAAAAAGTAGATTCTTCACCACAGTTTGAAAAGCACTGCTTAAAGACCTATCAGTTATGAAGTTTTATGTGCCAAATGGCACATCAAAAATACACAAAGTTAAAACAATTAGACATGCAAGGCAAAAATAAAGAACGAAATAGAAGTGGAAAGAATCTCATTCCATGACATATTAAAATTTTTAAAAATGGTATATAGAAGATGAAAACAAATTATGTCATATTTTCTTTCGGAAGTCATCTATAAGAAGATGCCCCATCAGTTTAATATCAGCTTTTCAGGAGGAAAAGTTACAGTATTTAATGTACAGATTGTAAACATGCTAATCTGTCCAGCCTCCCAGTTTTCTGATCTCCTTTTATATAGAAGTCAAAGAAAGAATTCAAAGTATTTTATAATGCCAGATGCTACACAGGTCACAGATGCCTCTGCTACCCTCTCTTCCTAGTTCCCTACAATCTTATTTAAAATGCAGTCTATTATTTAGGTAGTAGTTAACATTATTGCTGTCTCAAAAACCTCACGGTCTCTTTCTCCTTCTTCTATGGGGCCCACTGGGTAAAGGCTAGCCTAATCTACCCACCCTAATATAGCTACCTGGTAAAGGCTAACTGAATAGTAAAGCATTACATATAAATTAGAGCATTGTTTGAACCATTATCGCTATACGTGTTGTAAAACTCAAAGCAACATTATTAACAATTTATTCTATATGGCAAAGTATTTTCCACCTATGCTACACAGTCTAATCATCTAAAAAAGCTCTCCATAGGATGATCCTACTTCTTGGACTGTCAAGAGGAGTGGTCCTGGCCAGTGTGGCTCAGTTGGTTGGGCATCATCCAGTACACCAAAGGTAGCCGGTTCATTCCTGGTCAGGGCACGTGCCCTGTTCCAGTTGCGGGAGGCAGCCAAATCAATTCTCCCCTCTCCCCCCTTCCCTTCCCTTCCCTTTCAACATCAAATAAAAAACATCTTATGCCCTGGCCGGTTTGGCTCAGTGGTTAGAGCGTCAGCCTGTGGTACGAAGAGACCCAGGTTTGGTTCCCGCTAAGGGCATGTACCTAGGTTGCAGTTTGTCCCCGGCTCTGGTTGGTCGTGCAGGCGGCAGCCACTCAATGTGTCCCTTTCACGTTGATGTTTCTCTCTCTCTCTCTCCCACTCTATCTGAACAAAAAATGAAAAAATGTCCTCAGGTGAGGATAAAAAAAAAAAGGAGTGGTCTCATGATAGAACCAAACCTAGAAGAGAAAAAAGTAAATCAAAGGTAGGATCCTTTTGAAACTGTTCATTTTAAGTCAGAGTTTAAAAGGTTAGTTCTCCCACTCCTGACACACACATACACACAAATAATAAAATAAAAGGTTAGTTCTCTAAATAAGACATGATAAAGTCAGGATCTTTTTCTTCGATTTCCATGCCTAATATTTAAATCTAACTTCAACTAAATGGGATTTAAAAGCCTCATTTAAGACATAAAAGCTCTTTATAAAAATTTTTTTAAAGTTTAAATAAAAGGTAAGAATAAGAATAAATATAAGAATAAACAAAACAGGAAAAATATTTGCAGCTCAATTCAGAGAGACCAATTTTTCTAATATATGAAGAGCTCCATGGAATTAATAAGCAAAAGGCCAACTGGCAACAGGAAAATGGGTGAAAGACAAACAAGTAGTACACTGAAAAGGAAATACAAATGGCTTTCAAGCATATGGAAAGACACTCTTAATCATAATAAAAGAAATGCACATTAAAACTACGCTGATATCCATGTTTTTATATATTAAACTGGCAAAGATCAAAACATTTGAGAACATAATCTTGGTGAAGACATGAAAAAAGTCTCATATTGCTGGTGGGAGTACAGATCGAAAACAATCTTGTATTACAGTTTTTCTTACTTGATAAAATCCTTGTAAAACATTTTTAAAATGCAGTACACAAGAGATATTGAGCCTAATATGGGCTGTTGGTCATTTAAAAAAAACAACCTGTCTGCTTTATAAAATTATTTATATAATAAAGCAGATAGGTAGGCAAGTTTAAGAAACTTGGATAAATAACATAGCAGTCCTGCTTCACCTGCTGCTCACCTCCTGATACCTTTTTGTGTACTTACTGGGTGCTGAATAGGTATTTGTCGAGTGAATGGGACTAGGGATGATTCTAAGGGATGATGAGCATGAAATAAAACATGAACAACAAATTAACAAAATTTACCTGAATTGTTGAATAAATTGCTTACAGGACATGCCACACTGGCAAATGTTCCCTGAAAAATGAGTCAGCCAGCAACAGTGACATAATAGATTGGTGCAGTAATAGCCCCCTAATGAGTCACACAGTCTTAGGGAACCGCTCCCACACTGACTCTGGTCTTGGCCATGTGATTTGCTTCGGCCCATGGTACAACAAAAAACATACGGGGCTTGCCTTCACTTGCTGCTCCTGTAAACCCTAGTACTGTCTCCCGATGAACATTCAAATGCCTGCTAGAGGCACATGGCCCTCCAACACTCCAGCCAACAGCCAGCATCAATATCCAGACCTATGAGTAAAGCCCTCCTAGACCAATTAGCTTTCAACTGACCTATCAGTTAATTGCAACCATATAAGCCAGCCCAGCCAGAAGCAGGAACAGAGCTTAACTGAGCACAGCCCAGAATCATGGGCTAAAAAATGGCTACTGTCTTACACTACCTAGTTTTGGGGAAGTTTGTTATGCAAAAATTGATACAAGTGGGGAGGGGAAAAGGATTGGTGGTCGAGAAAAATGGCTTTACCTGCTTCAGTTTTTTCAATTTCACAATGAGAATATATTCATATATTTATTACTTGTCTAATTAAACTAAACTTATAAAAATATTTTATATCACACTGATATTAAAGTCCAACCATCACCTTATAAAGACACATACATAAAACAAAACAATTCAGTCCAATGGGAACATGAATTTGAGAGGGGACATTAACATTGCTCAGAAAAAAAAGGGGGAGGGAGTCAGTACAGAGTACCAGGGTATATTATCACACAAAAAAGTAGTAAGAATATATTCATGGTCACTGTCAAGTCTCAATAATGGCTATTATCAAATTCAGGAAGTATTAGGAGACATACATCTCATATTTTGCTTCTCCACTTCTGTTTAGGCAGGTAACGACCATTTAATACGTTTCCTCATATGTTTCATGCTATGAAATAAACATATGTTGAATAACTTCAGGCAAAAGTTAATTGACCTATCCATGCCTCATTTCCTCAATTGTAAAATGGGGATAACTACCTATTTTATAGAGTTGTTGTGAAGATTAAATCACTTAAAACAGGGCACACAGGAAGGGCCCAATAAATGGTTTATCACCTCTGTTAGTAAAATGATGGAAAATTAAGGTCTTTTGACTAAGCTGGCTTCTATTTTTAAATCACCAAGCATCATCAACCAAACAGTGATCATCAAAATTAATTTGAAAATCTTTCTAGCAACTTCATGAAAAAAATGAAAAAACAATGTTACCAAAAAACCAAACAAAAGAAAACCTGGAAATATATTAAGAAAAAATATGGTAAAGAGAATTAAAACTCCAGGCAATAATGAATTCATTTAGTCCACATTCCACAATCCTAAGTAGGTTTAAAACCACAGGCTTCAATGTGTTAGCATTTCACAAAAGGCAAAAACAAGAAGAGCAATAAATCCTAACAAGTTCTGCCATCATGTAAAAATAGGGCATCACTGATGGCTTTGGAAAATAAGGCTCTTTCAAAAGAGCTTACATTTAACCTAATCTGTAGCATTGGAAAACTGTAGTTACTCCTTTATCAATGGCTTAACACTGCCCTTTTTCAAGGCAAGATCAGACCTGGATGTACCTACATACGTGCGTGCATGTGTGTAATCAAGTTAAAAAAAAAAAAATCAAGCCTTGGTGGGGTACTTATAAAAAACCATCAATTTTTAATAAAATGTTTTAAACAGGTAATTATATAGCCTGCAGACATGTGAGTCAGTGACCAACTGTAAAAAGCCTTATGCCACAATGTGCAGGTATTTAGTTTGTCCTATTGTAAAGAATGAATAAATGCTACAAAAATTCCATTTTTCATTTTAATTCAAGTCAAACTTTTTTAAGTGAGGTAAATATATTTTTTTCTTTTTTGTTGTTAATCCATTGATTTCATAGAGTGGAAGGGAGGGAGGGAGGGAGAGAAAGAGAAACATTAATGTGAGCATCGACTGGTTGCCTCCCGCTGGACCCTGACTGGGCCAGGGACGGAACCTGCAACCCAGGTACATGGGAATCAAACCTGCCACCCTTAGGTGCATGGGCGGATGCTCTAGCCACTGAGCAACACCGACAAGGGCTATATTTTTATTATTTTTTAAATTTATTGAATGTATTAGGGTGGCAGTGGTTAATAAAATTTTATAGGTGTCAAGTGTACAATTCTATAATATATCATCTGTATATTGTGTTGTATGTTCAAGTCAAATATTTTAAAGAATGGTTACTATATACGGAAGTAACATGGCCAATTCTAGCATTAGAAGGGTAAAGTAACACTTATATTATGACATTTTGCTGGTAATTATATTTAATCATAATAATCCAAAGAGGTAAAAATTATTAACTCATTTTACAGAGGAGGAAATTAAAATTCACAGAAGTAAAATAACTTTCCCTGCATCTCTCAGCAGTAGACAGCAGTGTGGAGAGTACTGAGGGGTGCTGGGAGGCATCACAGGGTAGTGCCATGGAACTTATTCCTACAAACACAACACCCAGTGTAGTAAGTCCTTTATTAGCAATGTGAAAGGAGGCTAGGACTATGGGAAACCAAAGAGAGAATCTTTTAGGAATGGGCAAAGGAGTCACAGAAGGCTTTAAAAAGGCTGACATTTGAGTTGTCACTTTAAGGATGAGTAGGGTTTATCAATTTCAATGCCAAGGCTCACCCCCACCCCCCTCGTCCCCAATATATTAACCAAAATAAATTACTTACTTGAAATTGAGAAAAACAATTTTGAGAGAAATCTTCCTCAGATATATTACTCCATAGTTTTAAAACAAATAATATGATGACAGTTTAATTTTTAGGTTGCTTTTATGTGGCTTGTCTTGGTTTTTATTCTGAAATGAAATTTAGATTAGTCATTTTCTTGTTCTGAGAAACTAGGAGTATGCCAACATGTTTTAACTTCACATTTTTTCACATATCAACATGTATTTTTACAAAGTCTTTCATTTCATCATCTTAAACAAAACCTAATTTAATATATAAATTACTTTGAAGTGTAAATACATATGCAAAATAAGATATTTCTTTGAATTCTTGTTATACTTCCTTGGTAAATGTAATAAATGGAAGAAAAATAAAAAACTTGTTATATTGTTATATATTACACAAGCATTTTTGAGGTAACACGCTTTCTTTTGTTTTTTGAATTGTTTATATAGTAAATGCTCTCTCAACCCAAAGAAAATTTAAAAACTGCCCCCAAGGAAATTGACCTCAAATCCTTAGTTTTCCCCACAACTATCATCTAAAAAGAATATAGAATTGGACAAAAATAAAACCCTAAATTTTCCAAAGACAATTACAACTTTTTTTCCTTCAGAATTTACTTTGCTAGGCATATATTCAATTTCTGCTGCAGAAAACAGTCCAATTTGCCAGTGTTAATTAAGCAACAAAATATTTTTCATTAAAAAAATTATTTAAAAATCTACAGAGAACCAGAATCTGGAAAACTTAAAAGGAATGACCCCCCCCCCCAAAAAACAAAATACCACCCACGCATCAAAAGGTTAAATAGACTGTCATAAGAGGACTTTACTTAAAATATTTGTCTCAAACATTTTATGTTTGGATGGTGGAGTTTTTAAAATTGCCTAAGACACCTACTCCTGCCTTATCTGGAAACTATAAATTAACACAATTTTACACAAAGTTTACTGTACCTTAACTCCCATTATTTCTTCTATTAGTATCACTGTGGTGTTAAATGATAGCCAGGTACCAAAGTGACAATATACCACACCATATCCCATATTTTAATATGTTTCTAAGTATTTCTTTAAAATATCTAGAGCTAATGGCAACATTCTTTGAAGACTACTTAATCTCAACCAACCTACTTAAATCCAAATAATCTTCCACTCATATTTTAATTAAACAAATTTTAATTCGATCAAAGGAAAAATGAGAGAAAATTTAATTATTAGTAGAGCTACTTGAAAGGTCTCCTAAAAGGAATGTCCTTTTTCTTTGGAAAAATCTATACATACAATTCTAGTATCTATTTTTATGTATCTTTCCTAAATTCTTCTTGCTATAATCTAACTTTTATTATTATTTTTAAAGGCAACAGCTATAATCATCATAACACAAATCCTATTATAACCTATTCTGTTCAAAGATTTCAAAGCTGTGTACATGCAGTTCTTTTAATAGTTTCCCTAAAGTTCTGTATGTTCATCTGTCAACTGTCAATGCCTTCCTCCAATTATCCCTCAGGTTTGGAGGGGTCAGTGTGAGGCAGTGAAAACTGAATTAAGATCCTCAGTTTTCAGACCCAGCTCCACACCAACTAACTATATAGGACACTGGACAAATCACTGAGCTTACCTATCTAGGTTTCAGTATTCTTTGTAAGAAATAAAAGGATTTGACCAGAACAGTGTTTCCCAACCTTTTTTCACTTTGTAAATAATATTTGTTCAGCACACTGGCCAACAGGAGGGCATGCGGAGGCATCAACATAGTTATGGTGAAAAAAAATTTATTACATTTTTATAGAAGAAAAAGTTTAAATAAGTTTGTAATAATATGAATTAATCTCAAATCAAGAACAATATATCAAAATAACAATGATGCTTCATTTTTGCAGTACACACATGCACTATTAGACAGAGTCACCTTGTAGCAAGTTTAATGGCATATAAGACACACATCACCAGGAGGATCCAACACAGGCAAATACAGAGATTCAGATTCTCCTTGGACAACATCCCTGCTAACCTGTCCTCTCATCTCAGTGGGCTGCACCTTGCACTGGGTGATATGCTCCTCAGGCACCCAGAATACAAACTCTGGTAGCAGCTTCAGGATCCTTTCTCCACAAGAAGTAGCTACACACTCTGTGGCTGGCCGAAGTAGATTCCAAAAAGTAAAGCACTTCCTTTAACGCACTTAAAATATTAAAAGGAGCAGAAACTGCTAGTTGCTTATCATGCTATCTGCTTACAAGAACCCCACAGTCTTCCTTCAGATCCCACTCCACTAGAGCCACCCCCTAGTAAGCCACATAACATCAACTGGAAGCTCTGAATTACAAGACCTCTAGCAAAACCTAAAATTAAACAGTACTGCAATAATCATTTGACAACTACATGTAAATAGTTGTCAAGTGATTTTATTTTTGTTTTTCCTTACCAATTTCTGTAAGCACAACATAACTTAAAAAATTAACTTTGATTAGGCATTACATGCACATGGTAAAAATTATTCAAAAATTACCAAACAGTATATTAAAAAAAAATTTAGTCTCCCACTTTTGTCCTCTAGGCCACCAGTTCCCCTCACTATTACCAACCTCGCATGTATCCTTCCAGAAATATATTATTTATATATTGATATTTACATGTAAATATATATTTTATATATGTTTTTTTAAATCACATAAATGGCAGGCTACTATACATGGAGTCTTGCATCTTGCTTTTTCCTTCTCTTAATATATCTTAGACATGGCATTATAGCAGTACACATAGTGTTGCCTCATTATTTTTAAGAAATACTGCCTAGTATTCCACTGAATAGATATACCATCATTTACTTACCCACTCCCCTACTGATTTATGTTTAGGCTGTTTCCAATCTTTTGCAATGACTAATAAGTCTGCCACAAATATTCTTACATGTTCATTTGCCACATATATAAAACCTTTTCAAAGATAAAATTCTTGAATGAAATTACTAGTTCAAAATATATGTACACTTTTAATTTTGAAAATGATTTCCAAATTGCTTTCCACAGAAAATGAACACTTCATATTCCCACCAGCAATGTATGAGAATGCCCATTTCCCCTTCTTCCCTCTCACCCTCCCCAAGTTATACTATGTAACCAACCTTTCCTAATGTAATAGGTTATAAAAGGTATGTTGTAGCTTTAATTTACATCTTCAGTATAAATAAAATTACACATCTTTTCATATGAATTCTCTGCTCATTTTTTTCTATTGGATTATTTTCAAGGAGCTCTTTGTATATTAAGGGAAAATTAGTCCTTTGTGAAAAGTGTACAAATAAGATTTACTAGTCTGTTTCTCTTAACTTTATGGTTTTTTCCCCCTCTATACAGAATTTTATTTTTGTCAAGTTCAGCAATATGGCTTCGGTTCTACTTTATAGAACAGAAAGGCCTTCACCATTCCTAGATTATGTTAAAAAATAATTATCCTGCATTTTTTGCTTATTTGTTTTCATATTTAAATCTTTTGACTCATCTGGAAACCAACTTTTTATTTTTCCAAATGACTAACTAGTTGTCTCAACACTGTTTATTAAATAAATCTTATCATATACTAAGTTCTTTTATATATCAGGTCTCTGCTGTTTCATTGCTGTCATGTGCCAAAACCACACTACTTTTCAAAACATTTTAAAATCAGTTTACATATAAATGAGTATAATAAAACCAGAAATTACTGTCTTGATTTAATATAAGAATCATTTTGCAATTCCTATGTTGAACTTATATAATCAAGTTCGACACTATCATCATGCAATTATGCATTTTGGTTGATACTTGTTTTGGTGCTCAGTATGAACCTCAAATCTTTTTTTTTCTTACTGTATTTATGAACCATATCTAAAAAGTAGTTTTTGCCTGGCCAGTGTGGCTCAGTGGTTGAGCATCGACCCATGCACCAAGAGGTCCCCGGTTCAATTCCCAGTCACGGCACATGCCCAGGTTGTGGACCAAATCCCCAGTTGGGGGGCATGCAGGAGGCGGCCAATGGATGTTCCCTCTCATCAATGTTTTTATCTCTCTCTCCCTCTCCCTTCCTTTCTCTCTAAAAAATCAATAAAGGAAAAAAATAATTAAAAAACAAATAAAAAACAAAAAGCTAGTTTTTCCTTAATTTTGTACATGGTCAGTTTTTTGTAAAATTATAAAATCAATACATTTTCTCTGTAGAAAATCTGAAAAATACAAAACATACCTCCCAGAGATAAACAACCTTTACATTTTGGTGCCTTTTTTTTCTGTATATTTAATAAATGATTATTTTGTAAACTGATTTTTTACATAATATATTGACAGCATTTTCCCATATTATTTTATATTCTTCTAAAACATGATTTTAATGACATAAATTCTACTATATGAATATGCCCAGTTTGTGTAATCATTTCCCAATTGTTGGACATTTGGGGTTGTTCTTTGTGATGACTATCATCTGTTGACTAATTCTTGCAACAAATGCTTGTTTCAAGCACTGTAGTGAGCTTTGACTATATAATGGCAAGTAAAAATGAACATATAACCAGCATTTAGGGAGGTTATTGGGGGAAAAAAGACATTAATCTCCAACATATATAAAATTACAACTACAGCAAGTTTTATGAAGGAGAGTTTATGGAATTTTGAGAGTCTGTGATAGGGAAGGCTTCCCTGAAGAAAGATAAATCAAAGTTTAGGTGAAAGAAAAGGAAAAACATTCTAGGCAGAGGGAACAGCAGGTACAAAGGCCTCATTGTGGGAGGGAGCATGGCAAGAATAAGGGACTGAAATAAGGCCAATAAGGCTGGAACACAAAGAGCAAGGCAAGAGGAACATGGCTCAAGCCATGGCTGAATAGAAAGGTAGGGTCCAGACTATGCAAGACCTTGTAAGACATGTAGATGCCACCACACAAGACATGTAGCTCTGTCCTTATCCTAAATGCAATGGAAAGCTACTGAAGCCTATCAAGTGGTAGGGTGATATAATCAGGTTTGTATTTTGAAAAGATCCTTATCATTACAGTGTAGAAAATAGATTAAAAGGGAACAGAATGGACTGGGGTAGGCCAAGATTAGGAGGCTATTGTTGCAAATGCATCCAAAAAAATGCTAGTTTAGACTAGGGTGGTAATGAATAATGAAAAGAAGTAGATGGATTCAAAAGATAATCAGACTTTGCCAAAAGATTTACATTTATAGATTAAAATCCCTAAAACTGAAATTATTGGGTCAAAAAAGAACGTTTGAAGGATTCTGACATGCATTGCCAAGCTGCCCTGCCAAGAGCAATTTTCACTTCATTTGTAAATTACCTTGTATCTGTTCCTCTATCAGAATTGTAAATTCTTTTAAAATTCCTTTAAAATTACTTAATCCATACTTCCTTCATGAAGCCTTCCCTGACTCCCCTTTTTGCCACCTAAATATGTCACTAATCATGTCCTTCTTTGAGGCCTGGCTCTTATACACATTTCTACTATACTCCAAACTATGTTTGACTTTTGTTTACATATCTATCATCTCTACCACACTGAAAGCTTCTGGAGGGTAAAAGCTGTTCATAACCACGGCACCTGGAAAAATAGCTCAATGTTACACAGTAGGTTCTCTAAGTGTTCAATCAATGAATAATCACATATTACCAGATTCTACTGTGTCCATAGATTTAAGAGGGCTCTTGATTAAGCCTCTGGTTTACTGATTGTTATTTTAAATCAAATATAATATAGAAAGCTAATAAAATTTGCTTTTCAGGACTTTAAATACCTACTAAATAAAGTGACTAATTTTGTTTGTGGTAAATCATTAAATCTCAGTAGTGCTCATCTATCTCTCTAGTATTACATCAAATGGGTATTATGTAATCTCTAAATATTTTTAAATGGTTTAGCAAAAAAAGACTATGAACAAACAAGACTTTATTACAGAAATTATTTGTAATCTGAGTTGTTGATAAATGCCATAGTTTTCAAAATTGCAGTAATCTCAAACTTATTTAATAATGTACAATTTTACAGAAAAAGTGAGGTTATTAAGCAACTACATTTCAGAATTATCAAGTTCTTATGTTGAAACATTTGATTTCGTGTTTTACAGTTAGCATCTAGAACATCTAAAATGTCACTAGCTGGAGAGACTTAGAGAGGAGACTGGCAGATTTCCTTATAGTAATCTTAAAGACAAGCAGCTCCCTCTATAGTCTGTTTGGCCTACTTTGTTTAATTACTTGCTTTATGAACATCTCACTCACACTATTCTATTGACTCCAACTCTGCATCTCAGCAGGAAAACTTTCCGAAAGGGTAATTCTGTTTAACCTGATGCTGAGAAAAAAGAGAGCCATCAAGCAACTTACATCAAGCAACTAAGCAAGAGTTGGGATGTGCATACTGGACAGCTTCCCAGGTCCACCTGAGCCAGCTCCTCACAATGAAACCTGAAAAAATACTGTCTTGTACTTAATTGAGTTATTTACAACCTTGCTTCCCTCCATTAAACAAGTTACCAAAATGTTGTTATATTGCTCAATACATTGGTATGTCAAAACAATGTTCAAGACATTTTAAAAATGACTAAAAGAAAAGCACAAGTTTTTATAGTAATTCCATCATTCAGATGAAGAAAATTTAACTGATTCTCTCTCAGGAATCATTATCCTCAGTCAACAAGGGTTTAAATCAGTCAGGATTTACCTTTCAAATCTGAATATACCACTTTTTAAATACCTTTTCAAATTTCACAAACTTAAGATATGGGAGCTTTTAAAACAAAGACACTTAATTTATTTCTTAAATTACTCAAGATATGCCCTCAAAAAACAGGACAATCAGAGGTCAACTGGACTGTTTTCTAAAGCAGAAAAACACTTTTTTATGTAATAACAGAAAAACTGAACTAGTAAAAATGTAATAAACCAATCAGGTCTGAATTTATAATATAAATCTGAAATCACCACTTTTGGGGGAGAAAATTTCTCCTGCTGCCATTTTTAGGATATCATTTGTACAGCAAACTCAGTTTTAAAACATCTTGTCTCCAAACCAAGACAAAGAATTAAAAGACTTACAAAATTACTATATACGAAAGTCTTAAGTATGATACTTTATTAACATAGGTTTATCAGGTGTTATACCTTTTCATTAATTTATTTTGCTAATTTGTAAATCTATAAACATAGTTTGTACTTTCAAACAGTGTCTTCATTAAAAATTGTAGCAGACTTTCACTAAGCCAAATTGACCTTCCTTTTATATTAATTTTTTCAAATTTTATTTTATTGGGTGATTGGAATAGTTTTGTTTGGGGAAAGAATTCAGAAGCAGATAATTATATGATTTTTATGTTTAAGTAAGACTAATTTTAGTGGGAGTTTCAGACATGCTAAAAATGCTGGCTTGATTTCTGAAAGCTGTAAACTCTAAATGCATTCCAGTGACTTCAGATTTTTTTCACCTGTTGAGAAAACAATTTTTTTTTTTAATGTGTGAAACTGAACTATACTTACAGCAAACTCAATTTGATAATCCTTAACAAGTTGAAGTATGGGTTTCTCTGTAGCAAGTTTTATATTCTTAATATATGCACAAAAAGTCTTACTTGAATATTCATTTACATAATATATTTCAAGATATTTTTTTTAAAGTTTGGTTTGGGGGGGTGGTCATGTATTGTAAGATGTCCAGAGAGAATATACAAATATTTCTTTTCATAAAGTAGTTCACATGTACATTTTTTAAATACTTAAAAATATGAAGTATAACATTCTTTATTTTTAAAGGATATTTTTTCACATAATAAAATTATTGGTACCTCACAGTGAAACTCATTTACTTCCACAAACAAAAATTTCCTATAAAACAGCTTGAAAATCACTCACGGATACATATTTAATAACTTGTGTAGAGAGAAAAAAAAACTATGTATAGAAAAGTATTCCAATCATGCAAACTGTAATACACAGAAATGCCACAGTACAGCCTATGAACATGTCCACTTATAAATTGAAAATCTGGCTGAACATAGCTATATCAACGTCACTATCTTATTCTTTCTCTGCACCTGAAATTACACTGTAATTCTAATTAGACACAATGACCATACCATTATATTTAAAAGGGCAGAAAATCTATCTTTCAGAACACTTTATTGCCTCCATTTTCCAGCCTCCAAAGTTTAAGGTGTTACACTTTCAACAAATTGTTAACAGCACTCAAATTCCCCATCTTATAAGGTCCATATCATCAAAATCTTCTCTGTTTTAAAAAGAAATACTCTACCAAATCTCACTAAAAACATTGACGTTTTAAACAAAGAGAGTTCCCGTTAAAAGATAACTGCTTGGAATGAGTGCTTGTGTTTGGGAAAGTAGCGTTATTATGGTGGTAGTCCACAGAACTGACTGTAGTAGTAAGATGAATGGTGATTAGGGCAAGGAGCATCAAGTGGGAAATACTATCTAAAATCCCACAGGACAATACATAGCTAGAAGATCATCCCTTTCCGGAGGCAGCTCCATTATATTATGTAGGCAGTTCAAAGCATGTAGAAAAGTAAAACAACTAAGAACACCTTTTAACCTCTACCCTCTTCACATGTTGTTCATAAATCCCCAAAAGCTTTTGAGAAAGTAGCAACCTCCCCACCTTGTTCTTCAAAATCGTTTTGTTTGAAATATACGTGAATTTACAACGCAACTCTACAACCCAGCATAGGGGCATTTAAAATGTTTGTGTTGCTGTTCAGCTGTGGTCCCTAAGAAATGTACGCTATTAAGTAGGAGGTTTTCCGCTGGGCACCATAAACACGCATTTCCTACTCCCCTGGACGCACGTTTCCCTGAAAGCGTTGCACCTGGAGACGCTGCCCCGCCCCCAGGCTCGGAGGCTGTAAACTCTAAGGAGTCACGACCGACGCACACAGCAAGCAGAACCACACGGTCACTTCAATGAGAAAGATTATCTGGCCCCAGGCGCCGCTCTTCAACCCACTGCATCTCCGGAAGGGGCAGAGGAGAGCGCTGTGAGAAGTGGCGGCGAAGAGCGATTGACAACAGAGCTGACACTTCCCCACTCCTCTTAAAGCCATTACCAGAAATGGGCACTTGGGAGACGCAGGGGGAGTCCGCGGTCCAACTAGCGACCGACCTCAGAGCGGGGCCCCGCGAACCCGTTGACGCGGGACATGGCGCGGCCACCTGGCTCAGCCTCCGGGGCCAGCGCCAGTGTTCGCGGGCGCTCACTTCCCCTCCCGCGACCCGGCAGTGTGGATCCCGCTCACGGCCGCCGCACGCAGTGTAAACACTCGGCGCCTGCCGCCTCCCCGCCGCGGGGGCGCAGCGCTCGCGCGGATCCACATTTTTGCGCCTCTTGTCACGCATGGGAGGAAAGGCGAGGAGGGCGGAGGGGAGGGAGACGCGGCAGAGCTCCACCGAGAGGGCCGGCGCCGGCGGCGTGCGCGCGTGTGCGCGGCGGGGAGGGCAGCCCGGGCGCCCCGCCGGCTCCCGCCCGCGCCCCGCGCCCGCTTACCTGCCGGGGTCGCTCCGAAGACTCGCACCACCGGCACCTTCTTGACAGGGGCCTGGGTGAGGGGGGATTGGCAGATATCCAGCCCCGGCAACGGGCTGGCCATGTAGTAGTCGGCAGTCACTATCCTCACTGAAAACATGTTCGCCGCCGCCGCCGCCTCTTCACTAGCGACAGCAGCAGTGGCGGCAGCTCCTTCCGCAGCGGCGTCCCCTCTCCTCCTCTGCTTGTCCCCCTCCCCTTACACACAGACACCTTGAGCGGCGGCGGGCGGGGCGGTGTTGGCACTGCTGCCGCCGCCTTCTCAAGAGCACCCGGTGAGGGGCAACAGGAGACAAGCCCTCGCGCTTCCGTCGGTGCTGGTGCTGCCGCCACTGCCGCCGCCGCCGGGAATCACACGGGCTCCTCGGTCCCAGGCTGCAGCTCTTGTTGCCATGATGATGATGTCACGGACGCAACCACTGGGGGAGGGGAGAAGAAGGTTGTGTGTGTGGCGGAGGGAGGGCCGCGAGTAGCCGGGGGAGGGGACACGGCGGGAAAGGGAAGGAGCGGGCGGGCGCCCGAGCGGGACACCCTGGCCGTGAAGGTGTTTTCTCCCCCGCCCCCGGGCACGCAGCGAGGGAGCAGGCTGGCGGAAAGCTGGGCCCGCGCCCGGCGTGGAGGATCGATGACTCGGCCAGTGGGCACGGCCACCTGGGTGAGGGGCAGCGGAGGGGGCGGTGGAGCGTCGATGTCATGGATGGGCTCGGAGAGGCTAGCGGGAGGGGGGCGCCAGTGTTCTGGACCGTTTTTGGCGGCTAGGCGGGATTGGCCGGAGCTGCAGCGCTCGCGCTCGCCTCGCCGACCGCCATTTCACGTCCCGCAGAGAAGGCGGGGGCAGCCGCGGAGACGGCTTTTTACAAGGTAAGGAAACCCGCCCGCGGTGGGGGGGGGGGGGGGGAGCGGAGGCGTAGATCTCGTGCCGCCGCGGCCTCGCGGGAGGGGCGGGGGCGCGCGAGCGCGGGCTTCCGCCTATAAAAGGGCCGCCCCAGCGCTCCTGCCCGGACGTGCGGCGCACTTTGCCGCGCTCTCTCCTTCTGCGTCCTTCTGCAGTGTCTGCGCCCAGCCTCAATGAGATTTATTCACGCTCGGCTCTGCGCAGCTTTGCCAGGAGTCGGCAGAGCCAGTGCACGGGAATGCCCTCTACCGTGTTTTTCTCCCGCCCTTTTCCTTCCCTGTCTCCCTAGTACATCCTTCCTTGATTTGCACCTCCGGTCAGCAGCGTCCCCGGGCGTGCGCGTGTACATGTTAGGACTTGTCAGCAGCTGGTGATTTCCCTCCTCCTCTCCCTCCCGCAGAGGAATGTAGGGTTAACAGCCTTTCTAAGAAATTTTCGGCCAAAGAAAAAGGCTGATGAAAGTACCCAGTGTTATTCATTAACAGGTTGTGCTAGGTTTTACCATCCGAAGGCATAAAAGCAAAAGGGGATGGGAAACGACCGTTAGACAAAACGACTTTATTCATAAAGGTTGCGGCGGGGTGTGTGTGTGTGTGTGTGGGGGGTGTATGCAGTTGTGAAATGGAGGGGGAAAAAACAAAAAGGTAGTAACATGCTGTTGGGTTGGCCATTATATTGGAACCCACAGGTTTTTTTTTTTTGTTTTTCTCTGACTTGGTCACTAATATTGGGCGTGACCTTGAAAAAATAATTTGGTGTCTTAGGGCCTCAGTTTCCTTGTCTGTGAAAGAGAGGTTCACTTAAAATCTATAAGGGTTTTTTCTCAACAAGAAGATGAAAGCGGTAGGAGGGAGAAACCATGGTTTCAAATTCGAAATATGCCACTGAATTAGGACTTTTGACAGTCATTTTCAATCTACCCAAATTAGAGCTCATTCTTTCACACTTGTCTCATTACAGGTGTCTTAATGATTAGTAGGTTGCCATTTGAAGTGGTGTGAGAGATCCTCACTGGAAACCATTGTGGTTCTTCAAATAGAAAAATCAAAAGGTTGAAAGGGACAGATCACTGGTAAGAAGCTGTTTGTAAATTCCATAACATATAATGCTAATAAGAAGATATGCTCCAAGGGATTTGAGACTGATTACCACAGTAAATTAGCCTGCAGTTTTCGATCTCAGAGCATAATTATAAACATAGATGGCAAGATTTCTAATATACAGGAAATTGCCTAATAATATTTTTAAGAGGCAAAAATCTCTTAAATAGATTTAAGTTTTAGAAGGCTATGGAAGTGATTTAAAAATAGGACTACCATGTTAAAATGCATTTTCTGGCAAAATAAGTATTTTGTACAAGCTGAATGTCAGATGTACAATACCAGTGATTCTTGTAGCATTCTCTGGCACTAGGGTGTTCTTTTTTTTGTTTTTGTTTTTTTAATCCTCACTGAGGACATTATGCATTTATCTTCAGATAGAGCGGGAGGGAGAGAGGGAGAAACATCGATGTGAGAGAGACACATCGAGTGGCTGCCACCCACACGACCCCAACCGGGGCTAGGGACAAACTGCAACTGAGGTACGTGCCCTTAACTGCCCTTAGCGGGAACCAACTGGGACTCTCCGGTCTGCAGGCCCACGCTCTAACAGCTGAGCCAAACTGGCCAGGGCTAGGGTGTTCTTTAAAGTGGAATATTCTGGCCCTTACTAAATCACATTTTGGGGGATGGGCATAGAAATCTGTATTGTTAGCAACCCCACCTGCCACATTCATGATTCTTAAATAATATAAAATGGAGAAACTCGGTACTGTATTATAATAAAGTACATCCATAATACTTAAATTATACTATTCCTAACTAGGAAAAGGTAAAAACATCGAATTCACAGATTAGCTTTTCTAGAAAAGCGTTTCTTTGCTCCTACTTCTTGAATCAGCATTTGCTTAAGGAAAAGGCAACTACAATACAATCCTTCTAGAACTCCAAGGAAAGAAGGTTCACTCTTGAAGAAAAACATTTGCAGCATGAAATTTAGGATAGTGTGTTCATTGCATGTATTTGAATTTAAGTGGATGTTCAACTGAAAACCTGACAATACTCCCCTAATTAATCACTATCAAAAATTTAAACCATTGCCCTGGCGGGTTTGGCTCAACGGTTAGAGCGTCAGACCCCAGAACAGAGAGTCCCGGGTTCAGTTCCCACTAAGGGCTCATACCTCGGTTGCAGTTTGTCCCCGGTCCCCGGCCCCGGTTGGGGTCGTGTGGGTGGCAACCACTTGATGTGTCTCTCTCACATCAATGTTTCTCTCTCTTCCTCCCTCTCTCCCTCCTGCTCCATCTGAAGATAAATGCAAAAAAAAATGTCCTTGGGTGAGGATAAAGAAAAAAAAATGTAAACCATCATTTACAGGCTAGATAAGTTTGGTCAGATCACTTATTTTTTAGAGTTTGTTTTCTCATCTATGAAATCGATAGTAATTCCTGTTCTAACTTCTCAGAGATGTTACAAGGTTCAAATAAGGTAATGTATGTGAAAGTATCATAATAAGCTGTTGACATTCAGAAGTTTAACTCATCTAAAAACAGTAAAATCATTTGAAATTGTCTTATCTCACACAATATGAGAAATGCTAAAATTGAACTCTATACTTAATATCCTTAAAGCATCTCCTTTTTAGTTGTTATTGAGTGGCTTCTATTTGCCAGGTGATTTGAGATTTCGTGAGAAACCAAACATATGTGTTCCCTGCCCTTATGGAGATTATAGTCTAGCACCTTAGAAATGTATTTTAGTCAGCCTGGCCAGTGTGGCTCAGTGGTTGAGCATCGACCCATGCACCAAGAGGTTGTGGTTCAATTCCCGGTCAGGACACATACCCAGGTTGTGGGCCCAATCCCCATTGGGGGACATGCAGGAGGCGGCCAGTCGATGTTCACTGTCATCAGTGTTTCTATCTCTCTCTCAAAAATCAATAAAGAAAAAAATTTTTTTAAAAGAAATGTGTTTTTGTCATATCAATTGACATTTTATTATCTCTTCTAGTTTGCTGACCTATGCTCATCATGTCATGCCTGCCTGCAGTAAAAGCCTGCCCAACCTTCTGTACCAATACTGTTCAATATCTGTTAGCATCTGCTTGTTAGCAATTTATAAACTAGAACAGCAGGCAGTGGCTACCATAGTTTTTTGGCAGATACTGTAAAATGGCTTACTTAATACTCATCCAATCCTTTCAGCTTGCTTTTTTGTACTTTAGAAGCTTAGAAAATAAAAACTACAGTTTCCAGACTCCCTTGCAGCAGGAGTGCTGGCATAAGATGAGTGATGTGCTAGTGAATGTTTAACAATGGCTGGGGGAGGGGAAAGACCCTGATTTGTAGCATTGGCCAATTTTCATGGCATGGATACCCTAAGCTGCCAAAGTCACTTCACTGTATGTGGAGTTAGTTGGAGATGATGCTCATGATAGTGATGGCTTCAGGATACCACTACATATGACTTAGTTTCCAGCAATCCAGTGCACCCATTTAAGACCTGGTTGTGAAAGTGAGTAATGTGCTGCATCAGCTACAGTTTTGGAAATGAGGTTTTCTGGCAAACACCATGGTGGGGGTGTCTAGTTCTTTTGGGTAGCTGGAGAGGAGTTCTGACGTCCATTTTTAGAATTATAGATGTTGACTGGCAGGTGGTACTGGGATGGGTTTCTGCTAAAATAGCCCTGTGATGTGAGATGCGTGTTCTTCCTAGTTTGGTTTTTCCTGGATGTTGTTTCTAGCTATGTACTATCTGGGCCTGGTTCTCTGGTCCTCTCGGAGATCTGTAAGCTAAATACTATCCTTTAATTCCTTTCTGCTTAAACTAGCTCAGTCATGGCAAGCTACATAATTTGTGAGGTTCAGAGCAAAATGAAAAATTTGGGATCCTTTGTTCAAAAAGCAGGAAGAAAGTGCCATGTGTACTAAAATATAAAGCTCTTTCTGTCTTCTCAGTTTGTCATGATTTTTCAAATTGTTTTTTAATGTCATTCTAAGTAAAGAAAAATTCAAATTTTAAATTATTAGAATGAATTTTACCATTTATTTTTATATTGTGCAATGCCATTTATACATACAAAATAAGAGATTTAACTCATACGTAGAATCACCAAAGTTACACAATTCATATTTCATATCTTGTGCGTGCATATGTATTTTGTGCTTATCAGAACAGTGTAAATGCTGCACAAAACCAACTCAGCTGTTTTTATTTCTCTTCTTGATAGGCACACATCCTACCAACCTGAGTAAGGAAGGGCTGAAAGGAAAAGGAACTATGGATTGTCCTACCATTCCTCTTCCTTCTATGTCATCATTTTTAGTGTAAAAGGTAATGCAGTGAAGTAACACACACAAGTAAGAAAGAATATTGATAGGGTTCTTTGGTCACTTGTATTTCTTAGGATGCCATTGCCTTCTTTCTATAATTGAAGCAAGTTCTAGTTCAATGGAAAGCCTAGCCTCTTGGAGCTGTCAGTACCTCTGTTAAATCAGTCATAGATGTAACATGCTTGCCGTCTACTCACTTTATGACTCCTTAAGTTCTTATATGTTATAGGTCCACCAGAATTCTTTGCTTATGAGGTATCATGAAGACTATTCAAACAGGGTGGCAAGGAAGAAAGGACACATACATTGCCTCCTCTGTTTGCGTGTATGATCATGTACCACTGACTGCAGGGCATTAAACCAAGCACTGGGCCCTGTATGACCCCATGGTTGGCATGCCAATGAAGTTGACCCTGAGTTCCATGTTTCTCAAGGGGCTTCTGGTATTTTGAACGAAACAGTTCATTGTGCAGGATATTTAACATCCCTGGCCCCTGGGCACTACATGCCACTGTGACAGAAATGCCCCCAAAGAGGAGTTACTGCTCTCCACTGAACTCCTAGAGTGGACTCCACTGTCTGCAGCCAGGAACCATATCATTATAGAGCCAAGAAAGGTCATGTGCAGTTTTTTATAGTCATTCTCAAGCAGAGCAAAATACATAATCAAGTTAAAAAGATTTAAAAATTTGCATACTCAGGAGAGCATAATTATAATGACTTTTCCTACATTGTCAGAAAAATGATACCACCTACACTGGTGATGAAACAACTATTTCGGACAAGAGTTTAAAGGTGACCAGTGGGTTTTATGTATCACAGGTATATAAATGGTCATTGACTCCAGATAGATGGCAATTTCTAATAGTTAAGAAAAAGGGCAGAGAACCACAGAAAAGCAGTGGGAACCATCTTACTTTCATTATCAATTAGCTAAAGGGGGAAAAAGCCTTAAAGAAAAAACTAAGAAAATTGTCATAAGAAACTATGGTACTTTTATTTTTAATTTTAATTTTTTAAATCCTCACTCAAGGGTATTCTTCCATTTATTTTCAGACAGAGAGGGAGGGAGGGAGAGAGAGAAACATCAATGTGAGAGAGACACATCAATTGGCTGCCTCCTGCACAACCCCAACCAGGCTTGGGACCAAACTGCCCAGGGCAGTACTTTTAATATATTAGATTTTGAGCTTACTTTCATTGTGGCTTTACTTTTTTTTAAGTTTTAATTCTTGATTTAAGAATATTAACATCATGCATATTAGAGCTAAAGCAAGATAATCCCAGACCACTTTGTTTCCTTTATCCCTATACTAATAGCCATGTAGAGATTTAAAGTTCTAGCTCTGTAGCTGGCCTCACCTTTGCTAACTCTAAACCTAAATTTTCTCCTCAGTAAAATGGGGATAATATTATCTTAGGTTCTAAGTCATTTTACTAAAAGCCAATTCATTAAAAGGTAATTTTACCAAAGAATACATTTATTAAATAAATTCAAGATGAATATTCCCTAAAACAGGTATTTGGCAAAATATAACTGACTCTTTGGCAAAATAGTTTTTAGCAAAAACAAGTGTTTTCCATCCCTATTAGGCATATTATAAGGATTAAATGAGGTATTGCAAACTAAAATATGCTTAGCAAAATGCTCAATAAATCTTAGCTATAATCCCTACAATATCCTGACTTCATTCTCTCTCGTATATTCCCATTCCTATCCATATAATTATTGTCCTTGTGTAGGCTTAACTACGTTTAGTTGGACACTGCATTTACTTGGTCTCGTGGCTCATTCCCCCCCCCCCAACTTATTTAACTCACTACTGAAAGGATGATCTGTCTACCACATAAATTTTAAATTACAATCTACAATATAATATTTCATTTCACTTTTTCCATTTATCCTCTAGGACCACTGGAGTACTTGTAAGTCCTTAAATATACCATTCTTTTGGAAAAAGCATCAAATCTCTATGCCTTTGCTTTTCTAACTGAGATATCTTTCCCCTTCATGTCTCATGTCAAAATCTGTACTAATCTTTCAAGTGTTAGTTAAAATGCCACTTCCCATGTAAAGGTTTCCCTGATTTACCCAAGCAGATTTCTAGACTTCCACTGCTTTTTGTATATGCTTCTGCTATAACTTTTAGATTATTGTAGTTGTTTGTTAGTTTATCTGTCATTTTAATAGCCTCTAATGTCCTTAAAGGAAGGGACCATGTCTTTTCATCTTTTATTTTCTTCCTTGTTCAATTATTTGGCTGCTTTTATTTGTTTTCTAGTAAATTCAGTGAAATTCAAGGTAAATTATTCTTTGTGTCATTCCTTTCCTTTATCTTCATAGAACTCAGTTTTCTTAACTACTATAGGGTTGAATGTCTGATGCATTTAGTTCAGTGGTCCTCATCCAGGGCAACTTTGGCCCCAGGAGACATTTGGTGAAATATCTGGAGACATTTTTTATTATCACATCTAAAAGAGTGCTAGTGGTGTCTCGTGGGTAAGAGTCCAGGGATGTAGCTAAACAGCCCTCACAACAGAAAGAATGATCTGGTCCAAGGTTTCAATAGTGTTGAGATTGAAAAACCCTCATCTAATCCAAATTTTTACCCAGCCTTTCATCCAGTGTCTTACCTCTATGAAACCATGATGGAAAACAAACTCGTTCCCTTCCAGAAGGGATTGGAAGTAAGTATGGCAAACTCTGGAGGCAATTGCTATCAACTCCACCTATTCTTCAAAAGACTTCATGCAGGTTTCCCCAATTTATTCATAGTACCTGCCTGGGTATAAGATAGGCACATAAATATATACTGTCTGAATGGTTAATAAAATATTTTTTGTCCAGAAGAATGGGATTTTCTCTCTTGTTTAAACTAAAGGGAAGTCAAATTAATCATTGTGGTGAGAGCCGAATTTCTTTCTGTTCTCATCTTTTTAACCAATTAATCTTCTCCGTTACAAGGAGAAGCAAAACTTATTAAAAACAACTCTCAACTCTTCTACTTCCATAAATTATCAGTAATAGTTTTAAGGGAGAGACCAATGAGCCTATAAATTAAAGATGATGTTTGAAGAACAAAAAAATGAAAGAAGCTTTCAGAACAGAGCAATATTAGATCTTAAGCTCTCCAGGACCCTCATTTAAATATCCTATCCAGAATTGATATTGGAGTATTTTCAGTGGATTATCGCTAGGAAGGAAGAGACCCAACACATGTAGAGTAGTGTCAGATTAAGTTCCCAATTTAATCAAGGTACAAAATCTCAGAAACAAGGTTTCTATATAGAGCAGCATATCTGAGGGTAGTTTTCCTTGGCCCCAAAGGCCTCACTACATTTTTCATAGCTTAGATCACATTCCAGGAAAACTTCCACTAATAATCTTTGTTACTGACAGTGAACTCTTTGGGGTTTTGATCCTCATTTTACATCCTCATTCCAGGGGCTAGGGGAGACTATTCTCAGATATGTAGATACAGATCAACACTTACATTTCCTTACTTTCTTAATAAAATGTACTTTTTAATTTTAAAGGTTTTAAATGCATAGCATAGAAAATATGGAAAACCATTAAAAAATATATGGGACACTCAGTTCCACCCAAGACAGTCATTATTAACATTTTAGTCCATTTTTTTCCCTAGAAATATATTACATAGTGGAAATAATGTCCTGTTGTTGTTTTTTTACTTTATAGCAGAAGCATTTCCTATGAAAATTAAAATTCTTCATGTACATTTTTTGATGGATGTAGACTGTGCTGTGCTGTGGACATAAGATAGTTGACCATTTTCCCCACTGGCCAACAACAGAATGTTTCATATTTTTTATTTATTTTTTAAATCCTCACCCGAGGATATTTTTACATTTATCATCAGATAGAGTGGGAGGAAGGGAGAGAGAGAGAAAAAAAACAACGTGAGAGAGATGCATCGACTGGTTGCCTCCTGAACTACCCGACCAGGGCCGGGTACGAACCGTAACCGAGGTACGTGCCCCTGACCAGAATCGAACCCACAACTCTTTGGTCCGCGGGCAGACGCTCTAACCGCTGAACCAAACCGGCCAGCACTGTTTTGTATTTTATATTATTATAAATATCCCACTGAGCATTTGCTCCATCTTGGATCTTGTCTTTACTTTTTCCTTTTTTTTTTTTAAACTTTTTATTTATTTATTTATTTATTTATTTATTTATTTATTTATTTATTTATTTATTTATTTTTATCCTCACCCGAGGACATTTTTTTCATTTTTTTGTTCAGATAGAGTGAGAGGAAGAGAGAGAGAGAGAAACATCGACGTGAAAGGGACACATCGAGTGGCTGCCACCCGCACGACCAACCAGGGCCGGGGACAAACTGCAACTGAAGTACATGCCCTTAGCGGGAACCGAACCCGGGTTTCTCTGGACCGCAGGCTGACTCTCTAACCGCTGAGCCAAACCGGCCAGGGCACCTTTTCCTTTCTTTTTTTTACAACATTTTTTATATGTTTATTGATTGTAGAGGGAGAGGAAGGAAGAGAGAAAGAAATATTGATGTGTGAGAGATACATTGATTGGTTGTCTCCCCCATGCGACCCCACCAAGGATCAAACTTGAAACCTAGGTATATGCCCTGACCGGGAATTGAACCTGAGAACTTTCTGTCTATAGGATGACACTCCAACCAATACCCTTACCTTTTCAAGGTTCATTTACTTTTATGGTTCATTATTTGACAATATCAGTTCCTGGTACATGCCATGTTTGTCCTCTCCAAAGAAGAGAGAGAATTGTATGTGATATTCTTTCTCCCTGGTTTGCTCTTCATCTCCCCACCTCTTTGCCCAGTTTATGCTTTAGATTTTAGGTCAAAAGTCACTTCTTCAAGGAAGCCTTCCTAAACTCTGTATTTGATTACGGGTCTCTGTTACATACTCTGATTGTACTGTGTTCCTTTTTTTCTTTTCCTTTTTTTGTTTTGTTAATCCTCACTGGAGGACATTTTATCTATTGATTTTTAGTGAGGGTGGAAGGGAGAGAGGGAGAGCGAGAGAGAAACATCGATATGAGAGAGACACATCAATTGGTTGTCTCCTGCATGTGCCCCAACCAGGGCTGGGTATGGAACCTGCAACCCAGGTGCGTGCCCTTGACCGAGAATTGAACCTGTGACCGTTCAGTGTGTAGCCGATGCTCTAACTACTAAGCCACACCAGCTAGGGCGTGTGTTCCTTTTTTCCATAGCACTTACCTCTGATTTTAGTAATCAGTTCATTTCTGTATTATTTGATTAATTTCACTTCCCCTGCCCCTTAGACCATCATCTGGATAAGTGTTCTAAGGCTGTTTATAATGCATTATAAAGCCAATTAATGTGATCTCATTCCTATCACTGACAAGATGGGTTAAAGCTTGAGATTGAAATACAATTAGTCCAAGAATACATATGTGGCAGGTATTAAGCTAGGTACTGGGAATATACAAGTGAAAACAAGCATGATTTCAGCCATTGTGGTGCTTATAGTCTAGTTTGGCAAACTTTTTCTGTAAAGGAACTGATAAATATTTTTGTTTTTTCAGGCCACATGGTCTCTCTCACAACTATTCAGCTCTGCTGATGAAACACAAAAGCAATCATCAACAATCCATAAATGAGTGTGTCTTGGTTCCAGTAAAACTTTATTTAAAAAACAGGCAAGGGAGTTAGATTTGACCCATGGGCTATTGTTTACTGACCCCTGGTCTCATGGACAAGACAGCTATTAAACAGATCATTTGAGATGATGAATTCTTCAAAAGAAAAGGACAGGGTACAATAAGGTCACATGACAGCTGTCTAAACTAGTCTAGGGAGAGGAATAAAGACTTCTTAAAGAACATGACTTTAAGATTTAAGGAAGAAGGGCGTTACCTGGATGAAAATAGGGGCAACAGCTTAGTGAAGACCTAAAGCATGGAAAGAGCAAGAATACAAAGAAATTACTTCTTAAGCTTGGCAATTGATAGGGAGTGGGAAATGAAATTGTATAAGGATATAGAGTGAAAGACAGACTCAGAGTATTGAAAAATATTCAGAACCAAATGCTTCCCTAGAGGAAGGGATGCCAGCAGGAAAGACTGAGAAGGAACACTCAGTGAGGCGTAGTGATAGAAGGAAATTTAAGACTTTACAGATAACTCTAGCCTCCTCTTCCACCTGGATATGCAGGATATGTAGGTTGGGAGATACTATCCTATAGGCTGTGATAACCTTATAGAACTGATAGACTTTCTGAAGGGTAAGAAAGATATATATATATATATATATGAGGGCCGAGCATAGGGTAAAGAGGAGTAGTAAGGTAGAGAATGAAAAGGTAGTGAAGGAATCAGAAATAATAGAGGTAGGAAAACATTGCTGTTATATAGTATATCTAGTATATAGCAAGTGCTCAATAATTTTTGATAAATGAATGGAAGTGTAATAATATAGGAATCCATGAGGGAAAGGGTTTCAATAACAAGTTGGTTAATAGTTTAGCATGCTTAAAAGAGCTATTGATCAAGACTCAATTCCTTGGCTGTCTGGGAGAGGATGCAGGTTAATTCACTCTTGCTGCCCTAACACAGAATAAGCCTGACATCTAATTTCCACCTCTAGGAAAAGCTGACCTGGTTCTTCCCTAAAAATTTCAATGAGTAGGACTAAGGGACCTTCCTGTGTCAGTACATGCCCAAAATAAAATATAAAATTAGAATAGGAGCAAGATTTTTCATAGATACCAGCTCAACTGTTCTCTCTTTTCTGTCACCTATATTAAATATGTATTCTGTCACTTAATTCTAAACTTTTGGTATTGTTGTTTTTACTTTTTATTAACTTCTTGTTGATATCTATAAGCTCTTATGTTAGATACTGTGGGTGATTTTAAAAATGTAAGATATGGCTCTGGGCTCAAGCATTATGTAATTGACCAATAAGCTATAAGTTTCTTGACATTAGGAATCATATTTGACATTTCCTTTTTTTCCTTGCACAGTATCAGACATATGGTTGGTACTGCAGAAATAATTTTCCCTTGATCCTCTGCATTGTACCATTTGGTGACCAAGTGGTGTCCATCTAGCCAGTCTGTATGACTTGGATAAAACATGCTGCTTTCTGAGACAGACAATGACATTCTGAAGGTATCAGTAACAGTAATTTCATCTTGTTGAAGGGGGAGGTTCTTTGTGTAAAGGTCAGCCTGTTGGTAAATAGCATGCCACCCTGTTCTTTCTTTTATAAGAAACCTTTGTATGTGTTTTTATACTTAAAAAAAAAGAGTATTGGGGAACTATACTCAGTGGTTTCACCAGATGTTTTTAAATCAGAGCTGGGGTAATGAGTTATAATTTATTTTTAAAACATTTATTTTCACAAATTTATAATAGCGGGAACTGAGATTTTTCTTGCCTGAATTAGCAGGTAATTTCACTCTCCATTCTACTTTAGCAGAGAAAACCTTGCCTTAGGATGAAAATGTGAAGCAGAGGTTCTTGCCAAGTCTGAAAAGTGGAACAAAGATTAGTCTTAAGAATTAAAGTCAACCTGACTAGTTTTTCTTAAGCTGCTGCTTATTTCTGCATTAGTAGGAACTGTTTTTAGACTAATAGATCATAGGTAAGGCGGAAGCATTCCCTTTCTGGAATATCCAGTTGCCTTTACTAAGCCATATCCAAAGTCTTTTAAGACTAAATTTATTAAAGACTGTGACACATGGCTTACAGTCTTCTTCTTACCTTAACTCCTGCCCTCACCCTGAGTGAATTCATCACCCAAGTAGACAGCCCATCAAGCAGCAGCCTCAAATTTCCTTGACATGCTCTCTCCAGTGATCTTCAGCCACTTGCTTCTATTGTCACACCCTGGAACTTGTCATACACCCAATCTGTTTCACCTAACCTTGTAAATGCAGCCTTCACATTCTCTGTCCAGAACTTCCATCCTAGCTCTCTCACTCATTACTCCCAGTACAACCATCCTTAGTTTCCTGAATCCCATTTCCAGTGCTCTTCGCCACTCTAATTCAACCTCTCACCCTTCTCAGATTTTTCTGACTTGGGACCTCCAATCCACAGAGTTCTCTTTCTTTTCCCTATCAGCCTTCTTCTGCCTTCACTTCTTTTGATCTCCTGCTGCATTCTGTTTTAAATTACTTTACCACTCTCTTGCCAGGAACCATATATCCTTTGCCCTGTTGATTTCCTATCACTCACCTGGCAAAACACCAGCTCTAACTGGGTGCCTATACCCAGATTACTGAATGCACCCAGACAGCAAAAGTAACATTGCTGTGCAGATTGGCATTTAATACTACACATTCAGGACCACAAACTTCAGCTAGATCACTCTTCGTACTGTTGGGAAGGGAAGGTTATCCTTATAATGTATTAATCTCTGTCATCTGAACCTCATATTCCGTATGCCAAGGCAGAGTGTTATAAGATATCCTTTGTAGAATGAAAATTAGTCATTGGCTTAATTATATCAATTTTCATTACCCTTTCTTTGACTCTCTAACTTTGCTTTTGTGTTTACTTAATCTGTTTTACTTTATAGTTTTGGGTCTAGTTCATCTAAGTTAAATTTCTAATATTTTTTAAATTAATATTTAATTAGTCAAAAAGAACATGTCTCAAACATAATGCAATGAAATGATAATTGAAGGAAAATCACTCTTATGGATATTAACCCTTTTCAGAGACGCTTTTGTGAATCCAAGTAGTCTTTAATTGTTGTAACTCAGAGCCAGGGGTCTTGGGCTCAGCTCCCTTTCATTCTTGCCTTTCCCAGCTTCTGCCTTACATCATTTCTGACCACACAGATTTTCTAAAAACATCCTTTCCCTCCCTAAAGTAGCAGGGAAAGCAGTGCTGTTTGGATGGGAACAGTGGTGGGGACTGTTTGGCAGTGTAGCATACTGGTTAAGAATGTAGGCTCTACAGCCCAGTTTCCCTACTTACCTGCTCTGAGACTTTGGGCAAATTACTTTCTGAGACTGTTTTCCCATCTGTAACAGGTGATAATACTGGTACCTACCTCACAGTGTTGTTGTGAGGATTGAACTACATATAATAAATAAGTTAATACCTTAGGACTGGTAAGCACTTAGTAACGATAAGCTATAATTTATTATAGAGAGAGGGGCAACCTCTCTCTATTTCATAAAATACATTTATTCATTAACAAGAAGAAAATAATGATGAAAGCTAGGAGCTATTAGAATTCCATTGATTGGATGTAAAAAATAGACTTTTAGAATTGCAAAAGACCCAGGAAATTTAGACCATTGGTTCTTGACCAGTAATATGCATCAGAATTACTTATGAAGTGTTGTAAAGCCCTCCCTTCTCACATCTACCAAGTCAAAATGTCCACAGGCAATTCCAATGAAGTCTTTCTTGCAAGAATCACTAAAATTTTATGTCTTTAGCTTTTATGGTAAGGAAATTGAGATTTAGAGTAAATGACTTGCCTAAGACCCCAAAGAGTAAGAGAGATCCTGGTCACTTATCTGCTTACTAAATATTCTTCCTATTTTTCTATATTGCTTGCCAAATATATTAATATTTAAATACATTAATATGGTAGTTTATCCTTCTCTCACTAATATCAGGAACAATAATACAGGCTTTAAAAGACTACATAATTCAGCATTTAATTTAATTCAAATTAACAAAATTTATTTTACAATTCATGCAGAGGACTGTTGCACATTTACAATAGGATTTAAAGTGACTTTTGCTGTGCTTTTCATGTGGACATTAGTCTTTGCCACAATGCTTGCTAATTAGTACAAGGAAACTCTGTGTGGCAGAGAGCTGCTCAACCCAATCTCACAGATTGACAGGCAAACAAATGCTTTTTAGGGCCAGGTAGCTATAGAAATTAAACCTAGAGCTCTCAATAATAAAATATGCATTTCTTATATTTAGGATTTTTTGTTTTACATTTGTAAGTTGTTTGTTTTTTTTTAAACCTGTGTAAAATATTCTTGGAATTTTTGCAGTCTCTGAACAGTTAATGTAGAAAAATCAGTGGTTATTGGTAGATTAAAAGTCTGGGAAATGTAGCAAAAATAATTTTGAGTTTTTTTATTTGGTATTGGGTACTATGATATATCTCTTAAAATATTTTTCTTTATCCATAATATAGAGGAATTAAAAACTATATTGGAACTTAAATGTGAACTTGTGCAGATTTGTGAAACAAATTAAGATGGTAGGGCAGAAGCAAGGAAATGGAGCTCAGATTAAATCTACCTCTCAAAGCAGGTCTATTTATATCTCACTGTATTTGCTATTACACATTTATTTTCATGTATGTATTTCTTTACTAGAAATGATAAATGGCTGCCAATTCAACTTCTGATTCTTAGACAACTCCATTTTACTAATAAACCACTCATTTGGACTTGGTAAATGCTATACACAAGCCCCTAAAAAGTCCACCATCCCAGATCCCCATCAACCTATTATTAAACTACTGTTGCTTCTACTGTGTCTTTGCCTGATTCCATACCCTTTGCTCTATACTTCATCTCAGGGTCAACATTTGGATCTTTTTACTTGATGCTTATTTTTGGCTTCCTAGCATTTGATTCTCTGCTCAACCTCATCATCTTTGGTTTAGACTCATCTTCCACTTCCCAGTTGCCAAGATTTATACCCCTTGATTCCAGTAGTTTAGGAATTCCTGGCATAGCCACTGGCTGCTCCCTCAAGGGAACCAGCCCCAAACACTTGCCCCACATTATGGACATCCATTTAGTCATCTGTTCAACAGATTTTATTCGTCACTATTATGTGTAAGGCACTAAACTTCTGGGGAATATAGAAACTCTTAAAGTCTGGTAGGACAAATAATACAAGATTCAATGGTTATTTAAGAGGTATGTATTTAACTCTTATGAAGTATGTATACAAACGACATTAACAAAAGCTTCAAATAGAAAGATACTTAACCAAGGAGTTAAGGGGTATGAGGTACAAGGGAAAATGACTGGTAAGAACCTGGAATGGTGGCCCGGCTGGTGTGGCTCAGTGGCTGAGCATTGACCCATGCACCAAGAGGTTGCTGGTTTGATTCCCGGGAAGGGAACATGCCCAGGTTGTGGGCCTGATCCCCAGTGGGGGGCATGCAGGAGGTGGCCAATCGATGTTCTCTTTCATCGATGCTTCTATCTCTGCCTCTCCCTCTCTCTCTAAAATCAATAAAGGAAAAAAAAACACACAAAAAAAACCTGGAATGGTGGATCATGGATTTAAAAAGATTGAGAATGTTTATACACCAATAATGAACACTCAGAAGAGAAACTAAAAAAACCCCACACAATCCCATTTACCATTGCAACAAAAAAATTTAAGATACCTGGGGACAAACTTAACCAAGGAGGTAAAAGAATACTACAGGACATTGAAAAAAGAAATAGAGGAAGATACATAAAGTGGAAGCATACACCATATTCATGGATTGGAAGAATCAACATCATTGAAATGTCCATACTACCCAAAGCAATCTATATATTCAATGCAATCCCTATTAAAATACCAATGGCATATTTCACAGATCTAGAACAAATACTCTATGCAAAAGTTTATATGGAACCAAAAAAGACCCCAAATAGCCCCAGCAATCTTGGAAAAGAAGAACAAAGTTTGGGGGGGGGGTCACAATTCCAGATATCAGGTTATATTACAAAGCCATTGTAATCAAAACAGCCTGGTACTGGCATAAAAACAGGCATATAGATCAGTGGAACAGAACAGAGAACCCGGAAATTAACCCAAGACATTTATGCTCAATTAATATTTGACAAAGGAGGCAAGAGCATACAATGTAGTAAAGACAAGTCTCTTCAGTAAATGGTGTTGGGAGAATTGGACAGGTACATACAAAAAAATGAAACTAGACCACCAAACCATACACAATAAATGCAAAATGGATAAAAGACTTAAATGTAGCTCGTGAAACCATAAAAACCCTAGAATAAAATGTAGGCACAAAATCTCAGACATCACGTGTAGCAGAATTTTCACCGATACATTGCCTAGGGCAAGAGAAACAAAGGGAAAAAAATAAATGGTACTGCATCAAACTAAACAGCTCTGCACAGCAAAAGAAACCAGCATCAAAATGAAAAGGAGTCCCTCTGTATGGGAGAACATATTTGCTCATAATACATTGAATAAGGGGTTAATATCCAAAATATATAGAGTACTCATACAACTCAACAAAAGGAAGACAATCCAATTTAAAAATGGGTAGAGGATCTGAATAGACACTTCTCCAAACAGGACATACAAATGGCCAAGAAACATGGAGAAATGCTCAACGTCACTAATCATCAGAGAGATGCAAATTAAAATGACTACGAGATATCACCTCACACCTGCCAGAATGGCTACCATCAACAAATCATCAAACAACAAGTGCTGGCAAGGGTGTAGAGAAAAGGGGACTCTAGTACACTGCTGGTGGGAATGCAGACTGGTGCAGCCACTATGGAAAACAATATGGTGTTTCCTCAAAAAATTAAAAATGGAACTGCCATTTGACCCAGTGATCTCACTTCTAGGAATATTCTAAGAAGCCTGAAACACCAATCAAAAAAAATATATGCACCCCTATGTTCATAGCAACACTATTTACAATAGCTAGGATCTGTAAACAGCCCGTGTCCATCACTAGGTGAGTGGATAAAAAAGCTGTGGTACATCTACACAATGGAATATTATGTAGCTATAAGAAAAAAGATATCTTACCCTTTGAGATGACATGGAGGGATCTGGAGAGTATTATGCTAAGCAAAATAAGCCAATCAGAGAAAGACAAATATCACATGATTTCACTTATTTGTGGAATATAATGAACAAAATAAGCTGACGAACAAAATAGATCCAGAGACATGGAAGTAGGGAACAGACTGACAAACCTCAGAGGGAAAGGGGGTGGGAGGGCAGGAAGAGATAAACCAATGAACTTATGTGCATATATGTATAACCATGGACAGAGACAACAGTGTGGTGAACATGGTGGAGAGAGGGGAGGAGGATGTCAGTAGAGGAAAAAAGGGACATCTGTAATACTTTCAACTAAAAAGAAACAAAAATGATTGAGAACACTGATGGGTTAGCTGGACTTTGAATGTAGGGTAGGATAGACTCTATGGAAGAAAGACATTCTAAAAAGTGGAACCAAACCAATAAGAGCAGAAAAAATAAGTTATGTTAAAGAAACCTTATTCATCTAGATTGGTTGACAGTATAAGGAGTGGAAGAAAGCCTAGGAAAATTGGTTGGAACCATGTTATGGAAGGCTTTGAATATTGAGGAGTTCAGAGTTGGCAAGCATGTAATGGGGAGGGAAGGTTTTGAGCAGAAAATGATAATTGGCTTGATTTAGCAGTGGTGTACAGGAAGGGTTTGGTAGTGAGGAGATAGGCAGACCAGAGACTACAGACCAGGAAATCAGTTAAGAGACAATACAGTACAGGTATATTTTGTTTTCTTGCTTTTCCCTTTGTTGTGCTTCACAAATGTTACTTTTTTTTTTTTTTTTTTACAAATTGAAGGCAGGACACTCCACCAGCAAAAAAGATTAATACTTGTTTTATTGCAGTACTTTATTGTGGTGGTCTGGACCCAAACCCACAATATCTCTGAGGTATGCCTGTAATCTAAAGTAGGGAGGGCCTGGAGATGAAGACTATTTATTTCATTAAGTGCCTACTATGAGCTAGGTGCTGGTGATAAAATGAGGACTAGGTCCTTGTCATGAGGGAATTCTTAGTACAGTGAGACGTTGATCTCTTTAAGGCTCCTAGAGAGGTCTCTATGCAAAATTTTGGGACCACTCTGACCCTTGCCTGGTTACTAAGGTCCTCATTTGACAATGGGATGCATTCCCTGCCTTCTAAAACTACTTTTCCATTTTATTAGTCTGCTAAGGCAAAAGTATCCCAACCACTTGTGCATTAAGAAAAGCAGTATTTTTACTTAAACAAGATAAGACAGGAACACTGCACTAGACAAGGCAAAGAAGAAAATGACATGTGTTTTAAAGAGATAACTGAAGATTATGTGAAGAATGAATTGGAGGTTAGATTAGGGGCTAGGAAACCAGTTAAGAGGTTATTGTAATAATTCATCTGCTTGATTATGAGGGCCTGAATGAGGAGAGCATGAAAGAAGAGGAGTCTTTGGTGGCTACTTCCACCATAATCCTTTCTATCGCTTTTATCTGGCACAACTGAGGGATGGGTAGGGTACTCATTTAAAATTGAATCTTGAACAGAGGGATTCAAGAACACAAAAAACTGTTTACTTTTTCAGACTTAGAGGTAATACTCCTACTGTCAAGTAGTCTCTTTTCTGGGTCCTTTCTTATTTGGATCATAGTTTACCAGCCTTTACATCGATTCTGTGAGCTCCCTCACAAATTTTTGTTTTTGCTTTAGTTAGCCCAACTTGGTTCCTAGGGCTTACAATTAAAAAACTATTTCCTTGTAGTTGGAAATATGAAACTAGGTTAGTGGTTCTCAAAGTGATGCATCAGCATCACCTGAGAACTCGTTAGAAATGTGAATTGTCAGGCCTCACCCCAGATTTACTCAATGTGAAACTCGAGAAGTGAGGCCCTGGCAATCTGAATATTAAGTCCTCTGGGTGATTCTAATGCACACTATATAGTTTGAGAACCAATTGAACTAGAGCTTAGAAGGGAGGTTGGGGGTGGAGATAAATATGTGTGAATCAAATATATGATAGTTGCTTTGGGGAGAATGAATAAACTCCCAGAAGAGTGGAAGAGAGAGGGTGAGCCCCTGAAGTAGAGGAAATGAACAAATTGAGACGAGTGCAGTACAATTGAGGAGGGGGAAATTCAACTGAGGTGTTAGGTGATCTACAGTATCAAGTGCTGTACAGAGGTCAAGGTGAATGAGGACAGAGCCAAAGCTATCGGACTGACCATTAGGAGGTTTTTGGTGTCATTTAAGAAAGAAGTAGTACAGATAACAAGAATAGGTGATGAGAGAGTAGAGGCCAAAAAATAAAGGAGAATTTTGGAGCAGTTTGGAAATGCAAGAAAGAAAGTTGGGATAGTAAGACCAAGAAGAGGTTTTTTAGGATAGATATTTCAATTAGCTTTTGCTGCATAACACTCTAAAACACAGTGGCTTAAAAGAGTAATTGTTATTATCATTCACATGTCTAATAGTTGACTGATCTCAGCTGGGCTTGCTCATGCATCTGCAAGCCTGCTAGGGGCTTTACTCTAGGCTGGACTCTGTTTTACTACCTGTCTTCCTCCTGGGACTATCTGGCTTGTGTGGGCATACATTTCTCTTGGAGAAAGAAGAAGAGTTTTAAGAGGACAAGCAGAAACTAGGCTCCAAACTGACACATTGTCACTTCTGCCTCATTCTATTGGCCAGAGCAGGTTATGTGGCCAAACCCAGATTCAAGGGGTGGGGAAATAGAATTCACCTCCTTAGAGAAATTTCAGTGACATGGCAAAAGGCATGGATTCATGGAGGAGTGAAGAATTGGGACCATTAATAGCATAGTAGGGATGACTTAAGCATGGCTGAAAGTAGAAGGAAGGAATATGTAGAATGAAGAATAAAATGTAGTACTTACACCATACACGAGAATAAACTCAAAATGGATAAAAGACTTAAATGTAACTCATGAATCCATAAAAATTCTAGAAGAAAATGCAGGCAACAAAATTTCAGACATCATATGCAGCAGAATTTTCACTGATACAATACCTAAGGCAAGAGGAACAAAGGAAAAAATGAACACATGGGACTACATCAAACTAAAAAGCTTCTGCACAGCAAAAGAAACAACCATCAAAACGGAGAGGGATCCCACTATATGGGAGACCATAATCACCAATGAGGCATCAGATAAAGGGTTAATTTCTAAAATATATAGAGTGCTCATACAACTCAACAAAAGGAAGACAAAGAACCCAATTAAAAATGGGCAGAGGACCTAAATAGACACCTCTCCAAACAGGACATACAAATGGCCAAGAGACATATGAAAAAATACTCAACGTCACTAATCATCAGAGAGATGCAAATTAAAACAACTATGAGGTATCACCTCACACTTGTCAGAATGGCCGCCATCAACAAATCATCAAACAACAAGTATTGGCAAGGGTGTGGAGAAAAGGGGACTCTAGTATACTGCTGGTGGGAATGCAGACTGGTGCAGCCACTGTGGAAAACACTGTGGTGTTACCTCAAAAAGTTAAAAATTGAACTGCCATTTGACCCAGTGATTCCACTTCTAGGAATATACCCTAAGAAACCTGAAACACCAATCAGAAAGAATATATGTACCCCTATGTTCATAGCAGCACTATTTACAATAGCTAAGATCTGGAAACAACCCAAGTGTCCATCAGTAGATGAGTGGATAAAAAAGCTGTGGTACATGTACACAATGGAATACTATGCAGCTGTAAGAAAGAAAGATCTCTTATCCTTTGAGATGGCATGGAAGGACCTGGAGAGTATTATGCTAAGCGAAACAAGCCAAGCAGAGAAAGACAAATATCACATGATCTCACTTATTTGTGGAATATAATGAACTAAACAAACTGATGAACAAAATTGACCCAGAGACATAGAGGTGGGGTACAGACTGACAAGCCTCAGAGGAGGGGGGGTTGCGGGGAGAAGAGATAAGCCACAGAACTTATATACATGTATGCACGACCAGTGGACATAGACAACAAAGCTGGGGATGGGGTGGGGGGGGATGGGAAGGAGGGTGTCAATGGGGGAAAAAGGAGAAACATCTGTAACAAAAACAAATTAATAATTTAAAAAAAAGAATAAAATGTAGTAAAGAGAAAGATCAAAGGTCAGAGAATTAACCTTTGAAAAAAGGAAGGGCACTTCTGAGAATGGAAAGAAGGGAATTTGGTTGAATTAGATTTAGCAGATTAAAATACAAGATGCCGAGTAAAATTTGAATTTTGGGTAAACAATAAGTTTTTAGTATTAAGTATGCTTTATACAATATTTGGTAGGTTCTCAATACATAGGTTGCTATTTTTAAAAATTATTTAAAATGGAATTTGAATATTTCTTTAATGCAATATTTGGGACATACTTATACTAAAATATGATTCCCTGTTTATTTGAAATTCAAATTTAATTGGGCATCCTGTATTTTATAAGGCAATCCTACTTTGGATGAATTTTAGATAAATCCATGGTAAAATAATTAACAAAGGGATAGATGGGTGCATTTGCGGATTTAATCCTAGAAGTTTGGAACAGCTGCTATGTATGCTGCAACATGTCAATGAAAGGATTGCTGAGCAGAAGTGAAGGCCCACTTAACAACAGGCAGCATGAGTTTTTCTTGGATTAAATCAGCAGTAATATTTCACTGCTGGGAAGTAGCAGTAGTAACAGAGATTGCTGGTGTAGGCAACCCCATGGTTTGACTTCAGCAGGAGAGGCCTGGGCAGGAGTTTGGGGCATAATTGAAATGACTAGGGGTCCAGTTTGTACTGGGAAGCAGGTAAAACCAGAAGGTGAATTGGGAGGCAGAAGGTGAACAATGAGGCAGAGAGGTGGAAGGTCATAAAAAAGAAATAGCATTTACAATATTGGAAGAATAGTTCTGTGTGATGGGATTAAAAATCCAATTTTACATTATAGAACTGGAGCTAAATTAAAAGCAAGAGCTCTGGAGACAAGGTACCTGGTTTTAAGTGAAATAAACCATATGAAGTACTTAGAACAGTATGTCTGATACACAGTAAGCCCTCAAATGTTATGTTTTACTATTTTAAATACCACTTACATGTATCTATAATTAATAAATGTGAGTGCTTTAGAGAATATTATTTTAAAGACAAATGGCAAGTATACATTGTATTTTTCGTGCTAACAAATGCTGTGTTTGGTAAATACATACAGTTAGCTACCTGTTGAAGTTGGAGCTAATGCAACCTTTATCATTTAAGGTGGTGTTCTTAACTGTTACTACAAGAAAATAATTATCATGCTCAAGTCATATGTGTTTCTACATTTCCCCCTAGGTAACCATGCTTTGGGATTTTCATAGTTTGAGTAATTCCTCTTGGCTCTGCCACCCAGCAAGTTAAAGAGAAAAAGAGTCCTCCTGGGGGATTGTGGTTCTGGGAATGTGAGCAGCTTGTTTTCATGAGATCTGCACCCTGACCTGGCCTACTGTTAGGAGCTGTTGTGTTGGTGATTGTGTTGTTTTAGTTGTTTTTTCATCTTACACATTTATTTGTATATAAAGATTTTTGAAAAGTGAACGTTCTATGGGATGTTTTGCTTATGGAAAGAAAAATTAAATGATTTAAAAGTAATTACCTGTGTCATAGTTTTCTCTTTTGAAATAAATAAAAGTATTAATTGATACTGTCTGGAAAGAAAATGAAGACCAAGGAAATGGCTATGCTCTGAATGTTTTAAAATAAGGTAATATTGTCTGTTCGAATGGAGCCTTCTAAGGAATTATTACAGTCTCAGGCACAATCGACTTAAATGCATTCTTTATCTTTAAAAGGAAGCAGAATAGGATCATTGAGTAAATCACATGTGTTCACAGTCTTGTCTGGTGTAATCATATACTACACAAACACATTATTCTCTAGTCAGGAGGGTAAGGGGACATTTGAAGCAGGGTTGCCCTTGCAGAGACCTTTTTTGTTTAAAGAATAGTGCAGTGAAAGACCACACAGTGGAAGATAACAGAAAATATCTTCCATGCCTTCTTCCAACGTACACTTTCTTATTCTCCTTTGTTCTCTAAGGGCATCTGTTGTAACGATTATTCTGTAAAACTCATAGGTACATAGCAGAAGGCATATCATATTTCATTTATTATTTTGTCTACTATAATTATTACTCTCTTTTAGATCATGCCATTATAGGTTTTAAAAATATTTTGTTTATAAAAGATCTGAAGGGATATTGTAGAAAATTTATTAGTTGACTGTAGATACCTAAAGAGTAAATGTTTTAACTCTGAATTTAATAAAATTATATCTTAGGAATTCTAATGGACTTATTAAGCTACATCTTAAAGGGATAAATGCAGTAAAAAGATACTTAAAAAGAGGAATTTAATTTTCCATTTTATATTAATGGCAATGGATTAAAAAATATTACAGGCATTTGAAAGACATTCTTAATTATGAACAACAGTGCAGTGATGTGAGATTTGGAGGTTTCAAAATAGGTCCTTTATTTCTAATGTTTTCAACATTTGATAGCTGGCTTGCTGTCTGTATTATAGATGCAATTCAAAATTCAAAAAAAGAAGTTTTTACTTCTTTTTAGGGGTTCTTTATTGCCTCTCAGTTTTGCCCTAGGTTGATCCTTTGGGGATTTTTGAAATCCATGTTTGAAGGTATTTTTTATTCTTTTTATTATGAAAAATCTCAAACATATATACAAGTAGAGCAAATAGCATGATGGACCCCCCAGGTTATGTTTGAGCTTTTAAGTGATATGTTAGTGCAGGTACTACACTTGTTAATGCAGTTGTTCAGGAACTCAAGAAAAGCTTGTGGCTTAATGCACACACTTGAAAGAATTTGTGTAAATCAAATTTTTGACAATATCCAACCATTCTTACCTATGGCAGATTGTATTTCAAATGTTTGTTGGTGGTCAGCCAATTTTTGGACCTGTAAATGTGTTTCTCATAGAAATAATCTTAAAATGGCTATCAGTTTTTTAGGTCAACTCTCAGTGACTTATCTAATTTGCAATTAAGGGAAACCCACACACCAGTTTCAATGAGAAAATGCCTCTGTTGCGATTGGAATACAGGAGAACCACCACCAGTGATCTTCTATGAGGAATGGGGGATCAGAGTGTGGGGAGTGGAGTCAAGCTCTCCTATAACGGAGACTCATGTCCATGATGGGTCCTTACTTCTCTCAGCAAAACTAGCAGGAACTCAGAGAAGGCAGTAGGACTTGGGGGGGTGGGTGTGCACTCTACATACCATTCTGAAATTATTTATCATTTCTTCTGCTAGTGGAGTTTGGTTTTATGCCTTTTTTTTTTTTAAATCCTCACCTGAGGATATGTTTATTGATTTTAGAGAGAAAGGAAGGCTGAGAGAGAGAGAGAGAGATAAACATCCATGTGAGAGAGAGAAACATTGATTGGTTGCGTCCTGTATGTGCTCCAAAAGGGGATTGAACCCACAACCTAATTATGTGCCCTGACCTGGAATCGAACCCACAACTTTTTGGTGTATGAGATGATGCTACAACTAACTGAGCCAGGGATGGTTTTGTGCTTTTTTAAAGGAAGTCCTATTTATTTAAAAAAAAAAAAAAACTTTTAAAAAAGTAGGCTTCTGATTATTTCTTCTGTGAGTAAGAGTCTCTAACGGGGAAAATTATTTTCATTGGCTGAGATATGCTTAAGACAACAAAATATTTCTGACTATTAAAACAAAATTGGAATATGAACATAGGCACTAAAATGCCAACCAGCTAAAATCAGGTTATTGGAATAATGTTTATAGTGAACCTGTAAGTAGTATTAACCATTTAGAGTATCTGGGAATGACATGAAACCAAGATAAAAATGGGCTCCAGTGGTTTTGTCATGCCAACCTATACTTTCACTCTTCCTCATTGACCTTAAATTCCTACTCAACCAATATCCTTCTCTAAATAAGAACTTGGAGCCATCCCTGGCTGGTTTGGCTCAGCAGTTAGAGCATCGGCCCTCGAACCAGAGTGTCTTGGGTTCAATTCCGGTCAAGGGTACTTACCTCAGTTCAGTCAGGGACCGAGGTCCTGCGGGAGGCAATCAGTCGATGTGTCTCACTCACGTTGATGTTTCTCTCCCTCTCTCCCTCTGCCTCACCCCCCACTCTATCTGAAGGTAAATGGAAAAATATCGTCGGGTGAGGATTAAAAAAAAAAAGAACTTGGAGCCACCAAACTGCTAATCAACTTCTTTTCATTTTGTATACATAATACATATGAAGCAAGGGAAATAGAGCAAGTACTTTACGGATAGAGCAACAGGGGCAAGACTCAGAAAGGGTGGAATAGTGAAAGCAAGTCCAGCTCAGATTTAGGAACTCTAAATATTGCAATTCTCTGACCCTGAGACAGTCACTTAACCTCCCAGGATAATTAGTAAAATGAATGATTGAAATGAATCAGCCCTATTCCTTCTAGCTCTAAAAATCCCATGTGGGAATAATCACCCTAGATCCTAGGAAGCCTTCTAATGCTAGTGTGGTGTGGCTGTTATTCTGTCAGCTAATATAGGCTCCAATCTCAACATCCCCGCCCCCCACCTACCCACCCTCCCTGCAGAGAATGTATATTTTTGTGAGTGACTTGACAGCAGGCCCCCAAAGTTAGCTGGCTCATTTTCCAGAGGGAGTAATGCAGCACCCAATGTATGAAGAGAGCCAGGGATACTTTGTGATAAGTCCACTGAAGGTCCCACAGCGTGGTGTACTCCAGTCTCACTACTGACCCATGCCCCGTTAGATAAAAAGGGGTGTATTGTGTGTTAAGTACTTCATTAATGAGGTACTTTACATATGTTACTGTCACCCCAAGGAAAGGGTATTGTCCTCATTTTACAGTTGAGGAAATTTCCCAAGACTGTTAGTGATGGAGCCATTGAATGGTAAAACTGGATTTAAACCTCCTATTGAGGGGAATGAACCACAGATCTCTTATTTGAACCTGCCCACCAAACTAAGGGAGGGAAATCAAAAAGCCTTTTCTGGGGTTAGCTTTACACTCAGCAGATCCATGTCCCCTCCCAGCCCTTCTGAAGTCTCAGGTGAATGAGTGAGTATAGCTCAATAAGAATAGAAATAAAATCCTAGGAACTGGAGTTGTCAGGTGATCCTACAAAGGAACTTCCAAGCCCACAGAACTTTCTTCTGCATCAGTAACTTCAATACCTTCAAAGATAGCTACTTCTAGATCTCTGAATTCCTAACTGCTGATGAAGGAACATCCAAATTTAAGAAATTCAGACTCAGAAACTCCCAGAAATAGCTTAGGGCAGTTCTCAAAGTATGTTCCTGGGACCAGCAGTGTTAGCCTCACCTGGGAACTTGTTAAAAATGGAAATTATTGGTCCCCATCCCAGGCCTACTGAATCAGAAGTGGGGTTCAGGGATCTGTGTTTTAACAAGCCTTCCAGGTGATCCTGATACACACTGAAGTTTGAAAACCACTGGCCTAGGAATATGAAGAGTGATCCCAGGTTCTCCACCTTAACCTAGAATTAAGCTGCAACACCTACCTGGGGCTAGATTCTACCCCCTCTCCCACCCCACCACCCAACTCTTAACTAGTACTGTGGTTACTTGGGTGACTTTCCAACCAAGAGTACTGCCTAGTTGCTTTTTTTTTTTTTTTTTTCTTGAAAACCCCTAGGAAAATTTTGGGCAGATAACAGATGATCAGTAATGATTGAATTGAAATTTTAAAACTCATTGTTTATTATAAGGAAATTGGAAATGACTTAAATGTCTTTTAATAAGGATTTTATTAAAAACAAATTCTATGAAGATTGGGCTCAACACTGACCAACACTATGGTCATGATATTCTCATTGCCTAATCGTGTTATTATTCAATATTTGTTGATTAAATGAATATATATCCATATACATTCAAGTCCTGAAGTACAATTCCATTAAAACAGATGTTTTCTAATAGACTCCAACTCCTACAAATTTACCTAATAACCTGAAAGTCAATATTTATAGCAACTTTATAATTGCCCCAAACTGGAAACAACCCAAATGTCCTTCACCTGGAAAATGGATCAAGATGGGACTGCATTTGGGAAAATAATTAAGGGGAACTTATTTTATGTTACTGTTTGAATTATTTAATTATAAGAATTTATTGTGTAATTAAGAAATAAACAACATTTTAGAGACAGGCAGGATAAACACCCCAAATGTCAATATGAGTTATCTCTGGCTGGTGGGATGACAAGTGATTTTTATTGCCTTTGTTCTTATTTGTAGTTTCTAATTTTTCTATATAAACAAGATAGGCTTGCCCGGCTGGTGTGGCTCAGAAGATTGAGCATTGTCCCTTGGGCTGAGAGGTCCCAGTTCAATTCCCGGTTAGGGCACATGCCTGGGTTTTGGGCTTGATCCCCACTAGGGGGCGTTCAGGAGGCAGCCAGTCGATGTTTCTCTCTCACATCAATGTTTCTATCTTTCTCCAGTCCTCTCTCTCCTAAAAAAACAATAAAAACATATTTTTAATAAACAAGTTAGGCTTTTGTAACTAGAAAAAATACAAGTTATTTTAAAAGATGGGGGTGGAAGCCAGGAAGCATATTCACTCTAAAAAATGTATATAGATTAGAAATATAAAAGTTATAAAAATATTCAAAACAAAGTTTCACTGGCAAAAGAATTTGGATACACTCTCTAGAACAGTGCTTCTCAAACTTAATGTCCACACAGTCGACCAGAGTGCTTGTTGGGATGCAGATTCTGATTCCAAGGATTTGCATTTTTTTTTTTTTTTTGTACCATCAGCAAGGTGCATTTACTCTATATGAATGAATGAATGAATGAATGAATGAATGAATGAATGAATGAATGAATGAGTGAGTGAGTGAGTGAGTGAATGAATGAACGAACGAACGAACGAACGAATGAGCTCCTGGTCCACAGAGCACTTTTAGCATCAGGGTTTAAAACTGCACTGTCAAAAGAGCAGCCACTAACTAGCCACAGACGGCTGTTAAGCACTTGAAATGTGGCTAGTCCAAACTGAGATGTTCAAGTGTAAAATACACACTGGAGTTTGAAGCGTTAACACAAAAAAGAATGTAAAATATCTTTATAATTGTTTTATATTAATTTCATGTTGAAATGATATTTTTGGACTTATGGTGTTAAATAAAATATATTATTAAAATTATTTTCACCTGGTTCTTTTTACAAACAGTAATGTGGCTACCAGAAAATTCGAAGTTATACTTGCGGTTTGTATTTTTGGCTTGTGTCATATTTTTATTGAACAGCACTGATCTAGAATAACCATTAACAGGATTTTACTTCACTCTGGGTCTTAAATCACCAACATAATCATGCAGAAAAGTGATTAACACCCCATTAATGACCAACTTTTGTATATTCACATAAACATTCTTAGGAGTTCTTAAACTCTATAGGTGGCAGTTGAGACAAATAGAAATCATAGAATTTTAGATCAGGAAAGGAACTTTGAGGTCATCAGATTCAAACCCCTTGTCTTATGGTATTATTTATCAATTTGACAAAGATGTATTCAGGACTTAATATCTGTAAGTACGTACATGATAAGTAAGTAAGGTGAGGTGCCTCACATGCAGAAGCCACGAATGACTTGGCTGTAATAGCACCCCATGAGGCATATTGAGTAGGGCTCTCGAACATGGAGGCAGGGGCCAACACTGACTCAGTTTTCCTGAGGAAGAACAAGACAAGTTCCACACAAAGAGGGTTTATTTGGGCTGGCCCCAAGTTTCCCCAGGTTTTACAGCTTCTGTTTGATATTAATAATGCAAATAAGGCTTTAGGATTAACTGTTTATTTAAATAATCATGCTGTCTTTTCTCACACAAAATAGATACACTACTATCAGAAAGCAAAGGAATTTAGACCCAACAAACTGAAAGTTTGAATGGGGTTGATGGAAGCAGAACGAAATTTGGAATGCAGCAGTAGCACAGCCAACCTTCGATTATATGTGCAAATGAGGGGCAAGAATTGCTGAGATGATTAAAACCTATGAATAAAACAAAAAGCTCATTTTAGTGATTTTTTTTTAACTTATTGGGAATATTTTGTACCAGAGGCATTATGACTGAAATTTGCTTTTGAGTTACATTTCCTTTCTATAAGGAAATGAAAACACAAATTTTGGATAAATAATAAAGAATTTCAGTGAATTATGATTATTCTGTTACTACAAGAGGTAGTATGGGCTGAAAATATGAATAGTCCTTTGAATTTTTTTTAAAGTCTGAGTCCTCCCCATAATGTTTCAACCATTTATAATGTAGTATTAAAGGAATCCAGGTTGCTTTGGTATGCACTCTCAACCTGCAGAGAAAGCTTCAGAGGACAAGCCTCCCTCATTACCTGCACAGACCCAGGAGCCCTGGTGATCATGGGTTGGATCTAATCTGAAATTTGCATCATTCATTTTCAGCCAATGTTTTTTTAAATTGCCCATCTGGAAAAAATCAAACCTACCTGAGAATGACTGGAAGGGCCTTGCCCAAGAGTAAACAACTGCCTAAAGCTATTCAAGACTAAACTTGAAGAAAGCATAATAAATAGTCCTGCCTAAAAATTGTAATTGCTTTCCTTTGTCTTTAAGAGTAATTGGAAAAGCCTGGCCAGTGTGGCTCAGTGGAGATTGAATGTCATACCATGGACTGAGAGGTCCTGGTTCGATTCCCTGTCAGGGTACATGCCTAGGTTGTGGGTTTGATCCCCAGTTGGGGTGCATGCAGGAGGCAACTGATCGATGTTTCTCTCTTTCTCTCGCTCTCTCTCAAAATCAATAGAAACATATGCTTGGGTGAGGATTAAAGAAAAACAAAAAACTCCATAGGTAGCTGGTCTGTGATTCCTGACTTGGGGTGTGGAAAAGTTATAAAATGAACTGGAGAGCTATCATTTAGTAATTGAGAACACACTTTGTTTATTTAACTAGAACTAAATACTGCCAAAGCAAGTTTTGTACTAAAATTAGACACTGGGGTAGGTCCAATAACAGCACAAGTTATAATCCTTCAGAAAGCATAGTCTGTTGGTTCAAAGCAGGACACTGCATTGTGAAAATGTGAATCACTTATGCCATGTTCTTATGAAGCCATTATACCACAGCTGTCTCTGTTATAGGACAGTAAAGTTATCAAAGCTGGGATTACTAGAATTACTTGTATGTAAAGGTTGGGTTTTGTTTTATTTATTTTTCTTTTCTTTCATATATAGGAATACTCTTTTATTTATTTTTAAATATGTTTTTATTGATTTCTTAGAGGGAGAGATAGAAACATCAATGTGAGAGCGAAACATGAATCAGCTGCCTCCCGCATGCCCTCTACACGCCCCCTATTGGGGATTGAGCCCGGGTTGTCCACAACACAGGCATGTGCCCTGACCGGGAATCGAATTGGGACACTTTTGAGCCACACTGGCCAGGCTGGGAAGACTTTTATTTTATTTATTTATTTATTTATTTATTTATTTATTTATTTATTTATTTAAAATCCTCACCTGATGATATTTTTCTATTTATCATCAGATAGAGTGGGAGGGAGGGAGAGAGAGAGGGAGAGATAGAGACATCGATGTGAGAGAGCTACATTGACTGGTTGCCTCCCGCCCAACCCCGACCAGGGCCAGGGACAAACCGCAACCAAGATATGTGCCCTTGACCAGAAGAGTCTTCCCAGCCCTGGCCGGTTTGGCTCAGTGGTTAGAGTGTCAGCCCGTGGACCAATGAGTCACGGGTTCGATTCCAGTTAAGGGCATGTACCTTGATTGCGGTTTGTCCCTGGCCCTAGTCGGAGTCATGAAGGAGGCAACCAGTTGATGTGTCTCTCTCACATCGATGTTTCTATCTCTCCCTCTCTCTCACTCCTCCTGCCCACTCTATCTGATGATAAATAGAAAAATATCCTCGGGTGAGGATTAAAAATAAAAATAAAATGATTATCTAATTTCCTAAGGCTCGTTCTCTCTCTCTCTCTCTCTCTCTCTTTCTCTCTCTCTCTCTCTCGCTTTTGCTCTCTCTCTATATATATGGAAGCATGTAATAGGTGACTACTGTGGACAGCATACTAGAACCTATAGGTTTTAGAAAATTAAAGGGAAAGGTAATGTGGTCTAGTGGAAAGAGAATGGGTCTTGCAGTCAGACAGACCCTCCTATGAATCCCAGCTTCACCATCTCTCTATAACATGGCAAAATTATTTAATTTCTATAGGTCTCAGCTTCCTTATTGAGTTAAAACAAAAAACAAAGCAGAAAACATCAGGTACTGAAAAAAATGTCTCCCTCCTCTCGACGCCACCACCAGAAGACATTTAGATAGGTAACTAGACAGACAGACAGAATTTTATTAACTTAATGTTTATTATGTGCCAGGCATTGTATACACATTATCTCATTAAGTCTTGACACAGCCATGAAGTACTGGAGCTTATGCATTCTCATATATGTCCTTAGATTTGCTTGCCTAAAGGTACATGACTTGAGAGTGGCAGAACCAGGACTAGAGCCAGTGCTCTTAACCATTCTCACAAAAATCAAAGCCTTCTAGAGACATCCTACCAATTTAGTGCTGTCAGATATGTAATGACAAACCATTAGTTTTCCACCATATTTAATTTTTTAAACAAAATTTAATTTTGATGCATGTATTAGTTGTTAGGGCTGCCATAACAAAGTACCACAAACTGGGTGACTTCAACAACAGGATATTATCTTCTCACAATTCTGGAGGCTAGAAGCCCAAGCTCAAGATGTAAGGAGGTTTGGCTTCTTCTAAGCCCCTTTCCTTGACTTGCAGTTGGCTGCCTTCTCTCTGCATCCTCACCTGATTATCCCTCTTTCTATTCTGTTGTATCCTTATCTCCTCTTATAAGGATACTAGTCATTTTGGATTAATGACCTCATTCTCATTTAATTACCTCTTTAAAGGCCCTATCTCCAAATACAGCCATATTCTGAGGTCTTGAAGGTTAAGGCTTCAACATATGAATTTGAGGGGACATAGTTCAGCCCATAACAATGTACATGTAGCATAAACTATGTGATACCAAATAAAAAAGTGATGTCTGCTAAGGAGAAAAACCAAAAGTGAAGCATGTGTGTCTTAGGTCTTCAACTCTTAATGCTTCATTGTGGGTACTATTAAATAACAAACCCCTGTAGAGTGTTCACTATGTGTTAACATTGTTCACAACACTTTACACACCTTTAGTTAATCCATATGAGCTAGGTACTATTCTTATCCCCATTTGATACTGAGAGGTTGAGTAGTTTCTTAGAGCCCATAACTAGTAAGCGGTGGGGTAGGGTTTGGATCCACAGTCTATAGTCATCCACTATATAATACTGTCTCTCTCAACAAGAAGCATCCCATTTGGATTAAAGAAACAGAAACCACAATAATATCTAATTGAGGTAAAGCTATGTTTAACTTCAAAAGTCTGTGTATGTTTGATTAGCAATTACTAGGCTGCTATACACGAAAAATAATAAAGCCACTTTAATTCATTTCTTTATTATGGTACAAGTAATACATCAGAGTCATTTAGAAAATGGCAGAGATGCTAAGTACATTTCTAGCATTCTACTTTATAAAATAAAGAATTAATACAAAGTATTTTTCTTCTAAATTTTCAAAAGCAAATAGTAGTCCCAGTGAAGTATGAATAGTTGAAGATCTAGGACACACATGCCTGCCTTCTGGTTCTTCTCCTAAGTGGGCATCACTCCTGCTTCAGCCCATTTTACTGAAGCAGAAAAAGGAGCCGAGTTCCATGTCTGGAGTCAGGCTCAGGGATAGCAATACGTTCCTTCCATCCACTGAACTGAGTCTACAGAAGCAAGAACTTGGAGCAGAGGTGACTAGGAACATAAATTGTAACCCACCCCACCCCCTTCCCCAAACAGTTAGGAAGGGTGTAGGGCTCCCACTTCACAAAAGAATCTGAGTGGAACCAATTTAGGTGAGTCTTAAAGGACAATGTTCCTCTGCTCATATCTGGTTTAAACCCAAAGTAAAAAAAAAAAAGAATAGATTCAGGGTTAAGGAACACTGCTATGGTGCTTTCTCTTTGCTGGTCACTTTAGTGTCAACAGAGCCTCTGCCTTCAAGATGCTTAGTTTAGTGACTAGGGCATTCACAAAGATGAGCTAATGAGAGTTTACAGAGCACTCACAGTCAAGTTCCAAGTTGAACATAATCAAATATGAAAATGAAGCTGGAGATACTTTATGGCTGTTCAGGATTTTAGAGGCCACTGCTGACTGGAGTTATTAAGGCACACTCATGGACTGCAGGTGGGTTTTGAGAAGGGCCCTGAAAGATGGGGTGGGGTTTGCTGGGTGGGGAGAAGTGAACGCATTTTAGACAGAAGGTTCAATAGCATCTGGGGCATGAAGAGAAGCATGTGGGAACAATAAAGAGACATCCTCTCTGGAACACACAGATTTCAGGAGTAATAGGGTATATTTTAGAATTAGACAGAGTGGGATGAGATGATGAATATGGCTTCATGCTAGAGGTCAGCATTATTATTCGGTCAGTTGAATTGCTCATTGAAATTATCTCAGTTCTCTAAATATGTTCGTTAAGAACACACCTCAACTAAGTGCTTTGTATGTAGTAGCATGTTTGTTATCATTAAAGCTGTTCAGATGACAACCACATACTCCATGGACCGCTATCCCTTCCAGAAGTGTGTCATACCTAATTGAGCTGGGAGATCATGCAGCTGTTAGCCCTAGGCCTCCATGGACTCAGGCCTGGCTGGAGGCCTCGGAGCAAGCTTAAGTGGTTGTTAAGTGGCTGACAGTCAGCAGAGAGAGCCACTGCCCTGCAAAGGCACATATAGCCTGGAAATGGCTTCAACTTTTTGAATCAATGGGATATGCATTCTTTGTCTGCATTTTATAAACCTTAAGAGGGAATTGTGAGACCTCCATGATGCCTTGTGGTAGTAGAAAGAAGTTTTGGAATATCACAGACCTTTATTTGACTGCTGACTCTCCAGTGTGACTTTAGACAAATTACCTAATCTTTATGAGCCTATTTTATTTTTTAATCTGTAACACAGCCCAGTTACTATGCAGTTACTGTTAATTCTCTTCCTCCTCTTTTGTGACTTTTCTCAGTCCCTGACATTTTTAAAGAACACATTTTTCTGATCATAAATGCTCCCTCTGTCAGGAGGTCAAAACTGTACTGCTTCAGATGTCTGTGGATTCTGAAGAAAACATGGGGGTGGATGGAGCTGACAGGCCCCTGTTCCCTCCCTCCCCAACCATGTATTGATTTTCTCAGGATAGGATTTCAAGTCAACCAGAGCCAATCCTTAGGATAGCACAGAATTCAATAGGGTCCAGAGTTCTTGGAAATCATCTCAGAGAAGAGGAATAAACTACTCTTATTTGTACTGAGTTTAAAACAAAAAATAATAACTTATAGCCATATGTGGCCTAAAGCATATAAAAATTAAGGTTACATGTGACAAAGCATTTTATGAGTTCAGAAACAGGTGGGCAAGGCCATAAACTATCATATTACTAAATTGCAACCATTTCTAAGGTTCAAAGCTCCAACTACAAGTTTGTCCATAGAAATTGCAATGTGCTCTCAGTAATGGAGTACCCATTGTGCTTGCAGCTAAGAAGCACACAGCGTTTGCTGGGTAGTAAGTATTTTGCCTATATTTGAATCCTAAAAATAACCATTTCATGAAAACAGGATGAGCTTTGTGAAGATTATATTCCAGTTGGTTTGAAATGGAAGGTACATTTTTTCCTCTCCTTCCACCCTTACCTTTCATTTCTAAACACATTTGCCTCTCCTCCGAAGCAGAGGAGACTGTTCAAGCAGCTGCGGTGGGCGGCTGTAGAATCTTCTGTCATCTGCTCCTCTGCTTTGCAGACTTGGTCCTTTCCTCTGTTCCCAGTTGTCCTGTCTTCCTTTCAGAATGGCCCACTGCCCTCTTCTGCCAGTGCCCCACTGAGGCTCCAGCTTTGTTTCTGCAGTGATTTCAGGGGATTTTGCCTGGTATCCCCTTGTTTTTGCCACTCTTTGTGGTAAAAAGATCATTAGTGAAAACATTTTTTTCCTATGAAAAACAACTGGAAGGAGAAAGAAAGTCTACCAGCCAATATACAGCTGCTTGCTGCTGCCCCCGCAAGTTCTGCTCATCGTTTTTGGTGGTGCCCTTTTCAATGTGCTACCATATCAGTACATTATAAAGCTCTACTGATACCTGTGCATGAGAGGCCTGATGATTGTGACTCTTTGAGGAGAAGCCCTGCACAGGATTACCTTGAAATGATATATTCATCCTACGCACAGTAAACAGCCATCCCAGAGGCTGTTCCCAGTAACTTTGCACACAGTGCCAGGGACCAGCTGAGCCACACCCAGCATTCCTCTCTGTGCACAATGAACTGTTACAACCAGCTGCTATGAACTCCTCTTCTCCTTCTCCATCCTCTGCTCCATCCCAATCCCCTCCACCTCCTCCTCCTCCTCCTCCTCCTCCTCCTCCTCCTCCTCCTCCTCCTCATCCTCATCCTCCTTCCTCTTCTTTTAATGTGCAGTTGAACATAAGCTTCTCTCTCAGGTAGACTATGGGAGCTAGTACAGGACAAGTTCCTTTGCACAATATGTTAAATAAATTTCTGTTCCATGACTTTTAAAGGGGAAGCTCATTTGGACTAGTCCTTTTAATGTTGTTTGGTTTTGAACACTTTGAAAATGGGCTTGCATTCTTTTTCTCTTTTTGAAAAAGCTATTATGTTGTTTTAAAAATACATATTTTAGACCTCAGATAATATATTATCCAAATACTAATTTAAAACAAAATATTATTAAATATATTTGATTTATAACACATTACATGCACCAAGTATAGAAAGCAGGTAAAAACAAATTATATATTTTATTTTACTATGTTGGCAACAGAGTAGTCTGCCTTAAAAACAGTATAAATCATCTTTACCACTGTTCTCTGAAAATAATTTGGGATTAACAAAATCTAAATTGTACCTGTCAAAACTGCCAGTGATATCCTCAGTTTTCACGGACTTGACTCTCCCTTCTTTCTCTCTGTGTTTAGAGCAATGGAACAGCAGCACAGTTTCCGCAATAAAATAAAAAGTCAAAGCACGGAAAGGAAGTTTATAAATTTCTTTTGAGTCCATAAGAGGATGGATCCTAGCAAACAGCATATGAGTACGCAGACAAAGTACACCTAAAATGAGGCAGTGCACACGCACCAGACTAGATATGTGAGTGTCAAGTGTGCATGTGCCAAACTGCCCATTTTATCACATAAACATGGCAGTTTCAGTACTTAGTGGTAAATATATTAATGTTTTATGTGGGGAAAACCCTCACTAACTTGCCTTCTTAAATGATATTGTGATCAACATACAATAAGTATATCTTTGCTTAGAAATGTAGAAACAGCCTGGCCGGTGTGGCTCAGTAGTTAGAGCGTTGACTTATGCACAAAAGGGTTGCGGGTTCGATTCCTGGTCAAAGGCAGGTACCTGGGTTGCAAGTTCGATCCCTGGCCCTGGTTGGGACGTGTGTGGGAGGCAACCAATTGATGTTTCTCTCTCTCTCTTTCCCTCCCTTCCCCTCTTCCACTATTTCTAAAAATAATAATAATAAATGGAAAAATATCCTCAGGTGAGGATTAAAAAAACAAAGAAAGAAATGTAAAAATAGTGTACTTGCAAATGCTAATTAACTAAAACTGAAAGTTAATATTTTGTGAAGAATAGATAAGAAACTAGAACAATTAGACCTCAATTGGCCCAGGCCAACTGTGAAAATATAGAATCACAGAAGTTCTGAACTGGAAAGATTTGATTAGGCCTCTATCATCCAAATCATATTAGAGGCATGAATCGCCTTTGTAACATCCCAGTGAAGTGGTCATTCTGCCCTGGTTTTAAATACTTTTGGTGTAGTGATACTCACTACTTACCAATGCAACCACCCTCAAGTCCTTCTTAGGGAAGATATGCTTATCTGTACCTATACATTCATTTGGTTCTTTTTCTTCTCCTTCAACCCACAAAGAATAAATCTAATCCCTTCTTATAACCCTTCAAATATTTGAAGACAACCATCATGACTGATAACAGTCCTATAACTGAGCCATCACTAACCAAGATTTGTCTCCTAAACCAGTCAGAGCCAGGATCTTTATCCGTCCACATCACTCAGCAGCTGAAAGATCCTCATCAATAGGAGATTGGTGATGGTTCTTCTCAGATGTTGGGCCTGTGATGTGTTTGTGTTGTGCCGATGAGCTACTGCTAAAGACACTGGACTTTAGAGGGGAGAGCCTAAGCCCAGAGAGCTCCAGAAAAGAGCTTTGAGTTTTAAGTTGGTGGCAGCAAAGGCAGGAACTGTGATGCTTCTCCTATACCAAAAACCAAAACAAAGCTATTAATTCATGTCATTGACATTCAACCCTGCAATTCTGGAGCTCCACTTCCACCACCACGTCTGCCACTGGCCAGTTGCATGCCCTTGAGCAATCCTCCCCATCATTCCAGAGTTCCCTCTGTGATATTCAAATACACATGGTGCTTTTCTGCCTAGAAAGGTGGCCTGGTCTCCTGGCCTCAGCTTAGATGTCATTTCTCCAGGAATACTTCCCTGACTCCCACCCCCACCCACCCTGAGACTGGCCTCTGTCTTCCATTGCATTGTGTGGTCACCTCTACTGTATCACTTACCTTATTGTGTTTTATTATTTTTTTTCCTTATTGATTTTAGAGAGAAAGAAAGTGAGAGGGAGAAAGAGATAGAAACATCCATGAGAGAGAACATTGATTGGCCGCCTCCTGCATGCCCCATAATGGGGATCGGGCCCACAACCTGGGCATGTGCCCTGATAGGGAATCGAACCGGCGACCTTTAGGTGCATGGGTCAACACTCAACCACTGAGCCACACCAGCCGGGCTCCTTACTGTGTTTTAATCACCTGTTCACTTTATCTCTACTGTACTCGGAGTTTTTTAAGGCTGGGACTCAGTCTTGGTCCCCAACACTTAGCTTAGTGCCTGATGCCTACCAGAACTCAGAAAATATTTGTTGAAAAAAGGAAGAAAGGAAAGAAAAGACAAAAAGGAGAAGATAAAATGAGGAAGTTAGAGTACATTATCAAAATAGCCTCTGTACAGCTAAAACTCTACAATTCCTTGTTCTTAAGTTCCATCTTTAACGTCAACCTCAGACTTTCAGAAATTCAAATTTTCTCTAGTAAGAGGATGTGTTTCAAGTGGTTATACCAAATTAGAAAAACTATAAATATGTATTCATACATATAATATAATTTTAGGACTGAGATTTAGATTTCATTTAGTAAACCCAAACTTTATTTTATATATGTGTAAACTGAGGCACAATGAGATTAAGTTATATACCTAAACCTACCTGGTTAGTGGGAAGACCAGATTTCAAATTCTTATCTCTCTTGCCCCTAAACCAAGATAGCTAATCTCTAATCTTCTCCCTTTTTGAAAGAGCTGCTACAAATTTGGTTACAAATGGAAGTGACAGACGTTTTTCCCTTTTATGTGATGGTTATATCAATCCCCAACTTTTGGGCTATAAATTAAACTTTGAGAAACACCCGTCTCTTTTCTCCCAGAAGTGTCTGAGCATGCTACAATGCCACATGAGGTGACTCCTGTAAGTTGTTTGCTTCTTGAGAGCTGCAGTCATGTGAATTGCTTTCAGCCAGGTTGGGTAGGGTATTCAGGCTCAGTGTTCTGGTGTTAAGCCATAGGAGAGTGCTGCCATGAGACCAGCTTCTTGGCGAGCAGCCCTGAGGTGCAGCTGTAAGGTGACCCAGTGCAGGCTTGAGGCCAGGGCCCAGTGCTCAGTGCCAGAAACCTGAGCCAAACACTGGAACTGATTCCTAGGGCACTGAATTGGTCTCAATTAAAATTTTAGATAAAATGATTTTCTGTTTGCCCCAAAGAACCACTTCAATTATAAGCTCATAGGAAAACTAGATGTTTTGCCATTATACTTGGAATACTTTTCAGAGACCAAACCTAGGAAGAGAAGGAAGTAGAGGAAGAGGAGGAGGAGGAGGAGGAGGAGGAGGAGGAGGAGGAGGAGGAGATTGTTTAAGAAGTTATGAAATATTTCTTGAAAGCAATAGTATTAATAAGATATGCTGACTGGAGAAACTTTCTTTTTCTATGTCTTTGAATATGCTGTGTAAGTTGTAAAACTACTTCATATGTAAGGTGGTACTGGAGTAGAAATGGTAGAAGTCATCATGGTCAAGGGGACGGTGTTGATTGAACCAGACTCTGGACCCACACAGATTTAAATTCAGAACCCAGCTCCATCACTTAGTAGCAGCTGACCTTGGGTAGTGTACTTAATCAGAGACCGTGTTATATACTGGAGTTTTCAACCACTATGGTAGAACCACCTGGATGACTTTAAACAGTACTCCTGTCACCTGAAGAGACATTTCTTCAAACAGGACATACAAATGGCCAAGAGACATGGGAAAATGCTCAACGTCACTAATCATCAGAGAGATGCAAATTGAAACGACTATGAGATATCACCTCACACCTGCCAGAATGGCTACCATCAATAAATCATCAAACAAGAAGTGCTGGTGAGGATATGGAGAAAAGGGGACTCTAGTATACTGCTGGTGGGAATGCAGACTGGTGCAGCCACTATGGAAAACACTATGGTGTTTCCTCAAAAAACTAAAAATCAAGCTGCCATTTGACCCAGTGGTTCCACTTCTAGGAATATACCCTAAGAAACCTGAAACACCAATCAAAAAGAATATGTTCATAGCAGCACTATTTACAATAGCTAAGATCTGGAAACAGCCCAAGTGTCCATCAGTAGATGAGTGGATAAAAAAGCTGTGGTACATATACACAATGGAGTACTATGCAGCTGTAAGAAAGAAAGATCTCTTATGCTTTGAGATGACATGGAGGGATCTGGAGAGTATTATGCTAAGCAAAATAAGCCAATCAGAGAAAGACAAATATCACATGATTTCACTTATTTGTGGAATATAATGAACAAAATAAGCTGACAAACAAAATAGATCCAGAGACATGGAAGTAGGGAACAGACTGACAAACCTCAGAGGGAAGGGGGGTGGGAGGGCAGGAAGAGATAAACCAAAGAACTTATATGCATATATGAGTAACCAATAGACAACAGTACAGTGAAGATGGGGGGGGGGGGTGGAGGGCAGAGTGGGGAGGAGGGTGTCAAGAGGGGAAAAAGGAGGGACATCTGTAATAAAAAAAATTAATAAATTGAGTAATAAAAAATAAATAAATAAAAATAAAAAGTACCCCTGCCATCCTGGCTGGTTTGGCTCAGAGGTTAGAGCGTTGGCCCGAGGACTGAAGGGTCTCGGGTTTGATTCTTGGTCAAGGGCATGTACCTAGGTTGCAGGTTCGATTCCCGGCCCTGGTCTGGGTTGTGTGGGAGGCACCAATTGATGTATCTCTCTCGCATCAACGTTTCTCTCTCTCTCTCCTTCCCTCCCTTCCACTCCATCTAAAAAATTAATGGAAAAATATCCTTGGATAAGGATTAACTAAAAAATAAAAATAAAAAGTACCCCTGCCTGGGCCCCAACCCAGACCCATTAAATCAGACTGTCTGGGGGTGGAACTCAGGCATGAATACTTTTGAATGCTCCCTGAGGATTCTCATGTTAAGAACCAGTGGCATAGTGATTAAAACTTTGAATCTAGAGTCAAATTGCTTGGGCTCAATCTATAGAGGTGCCATTTTGTAGTATCTGACCTTGGACAATTGACTTATTCTGTCTGAGCCTTGGTGTTCTCATATGTAAAGTGGGTTTATAAGAGTTTAATGTAGGGTTGTCAGAGGATTAAATTAAGTAAATTGTATAAAATATAGTGCAGTGCCTATGACATAGTGAATATTCAATTATTGCCATCATTATTATTATCATCCATAATTCCATTCATTCATATTGGGTTTACGGCTCAGTTTGATCTTGTTCACAGTCCTGCAGAGAAGACTGATACTGTAAATCAGAAGCATCGTACTAATGAACATGAAAATAAGTGTAAAATCCTATAGGGATAAATATTTGCATGCAACCTTTTTGTCAGATTTTGAGTGAAAAGATCAAGTTCAGGGTCTTTACTGACTCAAGCCCCTACCAGATCTTAGTATTTATTATTTCTCCACCTACAGAGTCTTATTTAAAAAAGAACAAACAAAAACTGAAATATGTAGACACAGAGGCAATCAAGGGAGATGCATATTGGACGGAGGACAATGGAGGCTGGAGGCCTCTAGCTAGAAAGATATTTCTTAGCAGTCTGTCTCAGTACTTCTCAAACTTTAGTATACATCAGAGAATCATCTGGCTGCTTGTGCAAATACAGATTGCTGGGCCACACCCTTAGAGATTCTGGGAGCAGGTCTGGAATGGGACCTAAGAATTTGCATTTCTAACAATTTCCCAGGTGATGCTGATTTTGCTGGTCCAGGGACCACACTTGGAGAATCACTGGTGGCTAGACATGTAGCTCTTGATAATTTGGGTGTTCTTAGACCCTGTTGGTTGTTCACCCATGCAGAGTTGGTGGCCACCCCAATAATCTCTCTCCTGATGACCAAGATACTGCCAGAGAACAGAGTGAAGTTTTTCTGTTCAGTAGTCTCTTCTTGGCCTTGAGTTTTTGAATTGCACTTTCTTTTGCCCCTTGAAGGTTGCTTGTTGTGCAGTCTTAAGGGCCAACAGTAGAGTTCCATAGTTCATTTCAGAAAATGTTTGGGAACACATCTTTGCCTGCTGACTAGCCATACACCACTTCATTTCCAATTTCCCCAGGGCTCTCGCATATCAAGACAGAACCCAGATCCAGTAGCACAGAATGAGCATCCTTCCACAGAAGTCTTTTACTCTTACCTAGCACAGATCAAATGGAAAAATCTGGGATTTTTGGTTACAGTCTCAACTTCTTTATTTAAAGAACACCAGGGCACATAGGCAAATCCAGTCCACCGTTCCCCAAGGTAAACATACAGATCAAACTCTGTAACAATCCTGGATCACATATGTTTTTAGGAATTTGGGATGATAAAGGGCTAATAACTCAATGTACCCACACTGAATCTTGCCTCAAGACCATCTTATTCTTACTTCACAATTTCTGTTAATGCTATTTTTTAATCCTCACCTGAGGATATTTTTCCATTTATCTTCAGACAGAGTGGGAGGGAGGGAGAGAGAAAGAGAGAAACATCGATGTGAAAGAGACACATCAATTGGTTGCCTCCCACATGATCCTGACCAGGGCCGGGGACCAAACCGCAACTGAGGTACGTGCCCTTGGCCAGAATCAACTGTCGACTCTTTGGTCCCCAGGCTTACGCTCTAACCATTGAGCCAAACTGGCCAGGGCTGTTAATGCTATTTTTAAAATCATAGTTACCCAGACTCAAAACTTGCACATGACGACCCCTAATATTTGTTGAGAACTTAATTCTCACAACAGTTATATGAATGGATACTATTCTATCCATTTTATGTATGAGGAAATTGAGGCTAAGCAAGGTTAAGACATAACTAGAATATAAGCTCCAGAATCTTTGTCAATTTTATTCTCTGATAGAGTTCAAGTGCCTAGAACAATGCCTGGCCCATACTGGTGTTCAGTAAATATTCATTGAATGAATGGAGGGTCATACAACAAACACATGGGATCGAGGATTTGAAACCAGATTTGATTGAACAACTATAACACATTTGCTCTTTCTTCAGCTTTGGCTTTCCTTTTTGTCATCCCATAAACTCATCTCCCCAAATCAGTTATGAGTCCTAGCAAGTCTGTTATTATACTGTTTCTTGCATTTGGCTGCTTTTTCCCCATTTCTGCTGCCACCAACCTAGTTAATGTGATTGCTGTTTATTTCCTCAACTATTGCTATCCTATCCCTCGTGTTGCCTATACAACTTTACCAGATGACTTTTTTCTTAAAACACATTCAATATATATCATACCTCGGCTCAAAGGCAAGGGAGGTTGTTTGGTATAATGAAAAACTAAGAAATTAAGAAAACCAGAGTTCTGGTCTCGATTCTGTGGCTTTGGACAAGTCATGTACCCCTCTTAGATGTCAGTCTCCCCATTAATAACATTAGGAAGTTGGACTGGGCGATCTTTTCCCAGTCTAACATTGCCCGGTGGTTAGATGCAGGCGCTGTGAACCCTGTCAGTGGAATCCTACCAGGAATCAGGTAGAAAGGGCAGTTGTGCCTTCAAGGAGTTTAGAATAAGATTAATACATATATTTTTTTATCAAACAAAGCAGAGCAGTATATGTGCTATCGGAGAAGTAACATGAGGCTCTGTGGCTGTTAGGGGAGGGAGAGAGCACATCTGGTTGCTGACGAGGGATTGTGGGCAGGGCACAGACAGTGCTCTTTTCCTCTGATGGCAGCCCACCCCTAGTGTGCATGTTCTCACCTCGTGATGAGAGGAGGGGAAGCTGCTGAGATCTCAATAGCTTTAAGCCAACAGCTTTAAGCTGTTGCAGAAATCCATCTTGAACACTAACTGCCTAATTTGGAAGTTGTTGGCTCAAGATACACAAATTGATCTAATACTTGGAAACTGCTTACAGGGCCAAAGAAAAAAATGACAGTGGTTGTCACGTTCCTGGTAAGTGCTCCATGGCTTGCTCTGCCAGTTATTAGTCAGGTGGCCTCGGGCAGGACACTTCTCTGAACCTTGGTTTCACCTCGGTTCCTCATCTCGAGACTGCAATAATAATATCGACAATGTAGAATCGTGAGAAATGAATTGGATGGAGTATGTGAAGCCCCTAGTGTAATGCCCGGAGCACAGCAGGTTTTCAGGAAATTTTATCTTTCATCTTGCCTCCTGCCCCTCTAAACATGTCCCTGTGTAGAAACACCCTTTTAAAATCCCTTTGGTGCGGGGGAGATAGAGAGAGATAAATTGTTCCACAGTAATTGTGTATAGTATTCTATATACTCTGCCTTTGCATACATTCAAAATTTGGAAATTATGTGCCATGTTTACTTAAGAAGCTTTCCCACCGCTCTCTAGCTATTGAAAGGACAGGATGAAAAGGGCAGATCAGAAGCTGTCCCTGGTTTATCCCCAGCTGAAGGAGGAAGCAGGGAGGTCCAGCACGTAGCATTATTTCTCCCTGCAGGTGAACTGATGAAGACCTAGAAGAAGCAGCTGCATCATGGCCAGGGTGGCCTAACCTTGTCTTTTCACTTTCATTATAGGATTATCAGGCTTTTAAGGAGTGCTTGTTACTGTATCTATGGTTCATCCTCATCATGACAACCGAGAAAAATTTATGCGGCAAAAAATTACATTTCATCAAATTTTGGGATGAGGAAATATATGTGTAGGATATCATTATTATTATTTTTTAATTAAGGAAAATCATTCATTCAGCCTCCAAATATTTATTGACAGCTACTATTGTGACAAACATAGTTCTAGGCACTAGGGATACAACAGTGACTAAAACAAAAATCCCTGCTTTCTTGGAGTTTGTATTCTGGTGGTAGATGGAGAAAATAAACAAGATAACTTAGTGAGATATGTGGTATGTTAGCAAGTGTTTGTGCTGAGGAGGAAAACAAGGCAAGAAAGGGGACTATGAAATGTCAGTGGGGATGAAGTGTGGAAATGTTAGATAATAGTCCGTGGAAAGTCTCACTGATAAGGTGCTTTTGAAGTTAAGGCCTGAAGGAAATGAGGCCAGCCGTGAGCATGTCTGCGGGATCGTTTTCAGGGGGAACAGCAACTGTGAAGGTCCTGAGATGGGAAGGTGTCTGTGTCTGAGGAACAGCCAGGAGACCACTATGCCAGCTGGCGGAGGGAGAAAAAGGTCCGAGATATCAGGTCAGAGAGAAAACAGGTGGTTGTGTGGGGCCTTACAAGAAAGACATGGTAAGGACTTTGGTTTTCACTCAGAGGAAGAAGAGAAGCCACCAGGGAGTCGGGGCAGAGGAATGACAAAATGTTATGTAATCCATTTTTATTGCGTGCTTACTCCATTAGATTCTATTTTAAATGCTTTATTTGTAATTCTCACAGAATCTTATGAGCTAGGACACACTATCTTACCCATTTTACAGCTGAGGAAACTGAGGCCCCCAAAAGTTAAATAACTTGCCTGAGGTCTCACCATTTTGGGCAAGTAGGGACTTGGCCAAAATTTAGACCCAGGTGAACTCTTAACCACCTTGTTGTCCTGACTCCCCAGATGCTTAAGAGAGTGAGACCAAGTTCTTTTTTTTTCCTTTTTTGATGTCTATATTTCCAGAGTACTCTTATAATGAATTTACTCCATATCCATTCATGAATACAGAACTTTTCAATTAAACTGATAAATATTCCCAATATTTTGCTTTTTTTTTTTAGTTTATTTTGTTCATTAGATTCCACTTGTAAGTGAAATCATATGGTATTGGTCTTTTCTCTGACTGACTTATTTCACTTAGCATAATACTCCCTACCCAGTATTTTGCTTTATGATTTTAAGTGTTTTTTTCAAGCCCTTAGAAAAGCATATTAACAAGCATGTTGACATGTCTCTCTTTAATTATGCAGACAGCCTTTTTTTTCTTTCTCCAAATGTAGAGGTTGATTGGAAAAGTTTTTATTTTATTACCTTAGTGCTGCCTAAATCACTATTATATGATTTGGCATCTATAATTTATCATTTTCCTCTGCTATTAGATGAAATGTCCTTTAAAGCATTCCACAGCAAGGTGAATACAAGTCAAGCTTGCAAAGTTATAGAAAAAAGAATTGCAGAGTCATTAAAGAATAATGAAAGTTGATTTATATAGCATACAACATCAGAGCTGCCCAGTTGAACAAATATGATTGTTCCAAGTCATTTTTAGACGTCATCTAAATTTCAGCACCTAAATTTCATCGTCTTTTAAAGAATAACAGTAGTAATACCTTATTTATGTAGAGATTCTAAAAGCAAAATCTTTAATTCATTTCTCTTGGATTCACAAAAGCGGAGGCTGAAACAACAGACATTTTAAAATGTAGGAAACCCAGATTCCTTTTACTGTGGTGCAGCTTTAACATTCAACTGCTGTAGCCAAGAGTCCTGGCTTCTGGGGCCCGCTGCCTTGCGCATGCTGATTTTCCAGAGCCTCGCAGGAGTTAGTGCTTTTGAGTAGTATCTACCATGACTTCAGTCCCTGAAGGAAGTGGGGGTAGCAGAGTTTGGGAATGAAAACATTGAGGGAAAACAAATCTCTCCCAGTAGAACCATTAACTCATTCTAATTTTAGATTTCAGGCGGACCACTTAGCTTTACCTTTAGCTACCTGCAAACATATACCTCTCAGGGGCCCATCGTTAAAGGACTGCAACCAGGGTATAATAAAGGTTTCTGTCATACTATTTTTCAGTAAAATAGGTGATGTGTGAGAATGTGTGTCTGTGTGTACACATGCATGCAAACCATGTGCATGTACACAAGTATTCATGGCATTTGGAATAAGGGAGATGCTCCAAAAGCGTTTTTTCCTATTTTTCATAAACTCTCATTTCCCTTCCAAGTCCTCATTACCAAAAAGATGAATAGATCTGGGCTCAAGACCTCAGAAACCATATTACTGCGTTTTGTGAAACAGGAATAAGAGACATTTTTTGTAATAAATTTCATGTGGTAGTTATTTTGGTGAAAAAGACTACAAGTCGATTGAATTAACTTCTACCACGAGTGTCCAGGTGTGTTTAGCATTATGCTAGGCACTGTGCAGGGAGCTGAAGAGGCAGAGCACATGGCCCTTGACTCAAAACAACCAAATGAAATCTAACAAAGGTCTTTTGAGAGGAAATGGTTGAAAGGACATGTCTCATGGCCAGGAAAACCACAGCAAAGTATTCCAATTAGAAGTAAATTTGAGAGTGCTACACTTTTCCGGAAGGGTCAGGGAGTCAAACTCTTGGCCTTAAGCTGCCTCTCACCTCCACCCTGCTGACACTGAGAACCAGTCACTCCTGGCTCTGTGTGAACTCAGCAGTTGCTGCCAAGTCTTGCCATTCCTCTGCAGAGAAGCGCCAGGGGTTTTCACCAGAGGCTGCCAGCCAGCTTCAGAGTCAGAAGGAGGTTGCCGAGGTGCCAGGGGGCTCTCTACACTGCCCCAGTGCCAGCTTTCTGTCTACAACGGAAAGTTCACTACACTCACTGAAGCCAAGTCCGACATATTTTAAAGTCTCCAAAAGAAGTTTCGTAAGCTGTTTTGCTACTAGAAGATAAGCTCTCGTTTCCCAGGTTATATTTTCTATTTTCCTTAAGTTCAGCAGCACTTTTAATCCATGACACTCATGGATGCATAAGAAAAACAATTCTGCTGTCTTCATAATCAGTTTAAAGCTTACAGCTGTGACGTCTTCGTACTTCACGTTGTGATTAGTTGCCTTATACTAACATCTGATTAATTTTTTAAATGTTCTTTAGATACTTGTGTGGTTGGCATGTGTGATTATTTGGGAAACTGGGGTTATGAAGTGAGGTGCCCAAAACAGCTGAATTTGATGATGTCATACACTGTTGACCTCTTTAATAGTACTTTGCTCTTTTATTTATTTATTTTTTCTTTTTTTTTTTTTATCCTCACCTGAGGACTTTTTTTCATTTTTTGTTCAGATAGAGTGGGAGGGAGAGAGAGGAAGAGAGAGAGAGAGAGAGAAACATCGATGTGAAAGGGACACATCGAGTGGCTGCCACCTGCACGACCCAACCAGGGCTGGGGACAATTACTTTGCTCTTTTAATAGCATCTAAAACCTACCTGTCCTTCCAGGTTTAGCTCTGTTCCTGCTCCCTGCCCAAAGCATTGCTTGACAATTTAAGTTCTCACTGTGATCTTTGCTCTGGGACCACCTAAAGCCCGGTTTTCTGTGCAGCTGTTACGGTGTTTAGATATATCATCATATACCTTCATTTATTCACTGGCTGTTTTCAAGTCAAGGGCCACGTGCTCAGTCTGTTCAGCTCCCTGCACAGTGCCTAGCATAGTGTTGAGCACGCTGGGACGCTCTGCGGTAGAAGTGAATTGAATTGACTTGTAGCCCTTTTCATCATTTCCCCTATTATATATTGAGCTAGAGTTCTCATTATTGGCTTTTATTTCTTGCTTCACTATCTGTTCTTTAGTGACTCAGAAGTATCCAGAGTGAGCTGCAAGTTGGACTGCTCCTGAAATAGGTTTGTCACTTATGTTTTTTGGCTTATACATCACTATTCTGCACCTCCCAAAGAAAATGGGAGACAAATTATATTCCTTATGATTGTAGTCATTGGGGAGTTACCAATGAGTATAAAGAGAAAAGATAAGCTAATACGACAGAGGAAGAAAAGACATATAAGAAAGGGTGAAAGGAAAAGAGATGGTGAAGAGGCAAAAACCCAAACCCAAACCCAACCCCAGCAATCCAGCTGTCTGACGTCAATATGTTTCCTTTTTAAACGACAAAACATAAAGACTCATTGCAAGTGCATTTCATGGATGATTCTTGCACATCTTAAGAATGCTTGCTCTTTGGGGAATTGTATGCAGAAACAACTGCCTTTCCAGTTTGAATTAGGAATACACTGGAAAGGCAGTTACTTTGGAGGAAAGTAAAAGCCTAGCAACACTGGCACATTGTATGTGGCAGTAAGAAATGACAACTCAGAATGAGGTAGACTCTTCTCTCCCATGATCAGCTTGCTCTGCCCTCAATGAGTTCATGAGATTTTGCATTTTATGGGCTGAGCTTCCCACTGGCAGCAACTGAAGCCGTTCATTATGCACATCTGTCACGTGACCCACTTCATCAACCAAATGGAACTGGGAGAATAAGTCACCCTAACAAGATCCTTCAGTACACTCTTAAAAACTACTTACAGATGTACTCTTCCTCTGAAGGGGTACAATGAGTTTCCTTGTACTGTGCGACATGATACAGGAAATGCATTATCCCCAGCCAAATTCAGGACTACCAGGAGGAAGCACATGAAAAGAAAGCAGCTCACAAAAGTGCACACAGCTTTTGCAGAAGTCCTGAGAGGGGCTCATCCACCAATGTATGATAATGGCAGATAAAATCCCAGGCCTCTGAAGCTCAGTTCATTACAAATGCTAATGTCTACACAGGGAAAGAAAACCACATCAGCATTCAGCATCCACACAAACACCGCTCATGCTTTTTATTTACGGTTGTCACTAAATCCCCTCAGCGGTGTGCCAGCTCTGTTTGTGTTGTAACTTTAGCTACTTGATGTGCTTTCATGCCTAGCTCTGTTATGTACCCATAGGCGATTTGTGCTTTCAAACTGTGTCTGGTGAGATAAGCAGCACACTTCTGATCTTGAATCAGGAATCATTTGGTTCACATTCAGATCAGGTAGAATGAATGTTTCTGTAGCTGAGTCCAGGATTAGATTCACCTGCCATTGTCAAGCCTTTCTATTTCAGTTGGTGTGATCAACTTATTCAGTCAGCCAACAAATACTTCTTGAATACCTACCATGTGCCAGGCATTGTTTTAGGCACTGGAGATTAACAGTGAATAGACAGAGTCCTACTATCATAGAATTACATTCTAGATGGGAACAGAGAGACAGTAAACAAGTATGTAATATGTCAGTCAGGGTAGGCTGGGTTATTTGTAGCGATAAACAACCCAATATCTCAGTGGCTTAAGACAACAGAGTTTGTTTCTCATACTACATGTTCATTGCAGGTCAGCTGGGGGTTGTGCTCTGCGCAGCTTTTCCCTGGGACCCAGACCCTCTGGAGTATGGCTGATCTCCGTGGCAGAGGGAGAAGACAGAGTGGTGAATTGCACACTGGCTCTTAAAGCTTATGCCTGAAAGTGACACAGCACAATGCAAGTCACGTGGCTGCACCCAACATCAGAAGGTGAGGACGTGCACTCATGCCACGTGTTTGGGAAAGCTGGACACACTTGATGGGCAGAACTCTCCCAGATGATGACAACTGCTATGAAGAAAAAAGCTAGATAAAGGAGATGGTGTCTGGGTAGGCAGTTTCTACTTGACATTGATGGTCAGGTGTGGTCTCTCTGGTAAGGTGACATTTGAGAAGAGATTTCAGGGGTGAGAGAGAGGGCCTTTGGATGGGGCAGGGCAACTTCCTGCAGAGGATAGGGCAAGGGCAAAATGTGCCTGACATGCTTGAGGAACAACAAGGAAGTGGAGTGAGCAAGGGGAAAGCTGTAGAAGATGAGGTCAGAGAGATAACAGAGTTCTGGTACACAAGGTAGCACCTTATATTAAGGGCTATGGCCATTGCAGGTTTTTGTGTAAAGACATTGTCTGAGTTAGATCTTCAAAGGATCTTTGTGGGTGCTGTGTGGGAAATAAACCACGGGGCGAAGGGTTGAAGCAGGGAGTAGTTAGGAGGCTCTTTCAACAATTGAAGTGAGGTAAGAGAGGGGGCAGTGGTCAGATTCTGGATATAGTTTGAGGGTGGAACCAACAGTTTTTGCCAATGTATAGATGTAAGAAAAAGAGGATTCAAGGATGACTTCCAAATGTTTGTTTATTCTAGTAATCCCTGGATATGTCTAAGGACTACTTTGTGTGATGTTTGAGTATCTTCAAATTTGGCAATATCATAGCAATAACCTCCCCATAAATGAGGACAGAGTTGGTTAGCCAAGTGGAGATGTGGATGCTGGGCAGTCAGCTTGACTCATGCACCAGCTAAGAGACTTCTGTCCCCACATTGGCCTCATGTCTGGTCGCTCTTAGGGTTTATGATCCAAGTTAATTTATATCACCAGAGAAATGAGCTTCATAATTACAAGCAAAATAGGAGCTATGACTGAGTCATCCCAACCTCATCCCACCCCTCCATTCATTTGTGAACCTCAGATGTCACTCCCAGGAAACCCAGCAGTTACAGCACGAAGTCTGTCCTCAGTGGATACGAGGGTAGTGATGTCTCACCTCCAATTCACCTGGAAATTGGTTGAATAGAAATCTTAATAAATACAACAAAACAGCATTGTGGTGTTCTTCTAAATAGTGTGTCCCCCCTTTCTGCTCACCCTGTCTTTCTGTAACATTGTCCTCCCCATCACCACTGCCTAGGACATGGCAACTAGAACTCCCCACTACACCTGGGCCTCCTCTTAAGTCCCCTCCAGCATAGTAGAGCATAGGTTGAATGAAAAGTTTGCCAACTACCATAAGATAAGGAATAAATAAAGGTCAATCCTCCTTTTAAAAACTATATTTTGGGACTATTTGTACTCAGAAGCGTTCCTTCGTTCAACAAATCTTTCTAAACCCCTAGTATGTGTCAGGTACTCTTTAAGCACTGGAGACCCAGCCATGAAGAGAATATATAAGTAATTCATATTGTTGAAAACTGGGAAAGCACAGAAAAGCATTAGGAGAAGATAAAATTTCCGCTAACTCATCACTGAAACATAACTGCTGGTAACATTTTGTTGCTCAGTCTTTTTCTAAGCATATATATTCTTCCTTCCTCATTTTTGAATATAATTTACACCTTGGAGTTATGCTACGCATTTTTTTCTCTAAAATATTTTTCTTATAAAAATAAATCACAGCAGGTGCTCAGTAATATTTGTTGAATGAATGAAAGAATTAATTATAGAAACTTAATAAATTATGGAGAAGCAAAAAGTTTTAAATGAAAATCAGCAATAACATCACTCCTGAGAGATAACACCACTATTAATAGTTTGGGTTGTTCAGTAGGGTTTTGCATAATCAGAATATTTTTACAACATTGCTCTGCAACAAATGGTTTACTTTTTAAATGACAATGTTCTCTTTTCCCCCTAATTTCAAAAGCAATATGCCATGGTGGATATTTTGGAAAATACTGAAAACTACAAAAGGAGAAACTAAAAGTTATTTATAGTCCCACTGCCCAGAGACTACTGCTATTAACATTTTTTCCACTCCTTTCTCTGAGCAGTACGAGAAGTTGGTTAAGAACCTGGCAAGTTAATTAGGCTCTTTGAGCCTCAGGTTCCTCATCTGTATAATGAAACTAGTAATACCTACTTTGTAAGCCTGGTATGAGGTTTAAATGAGATGAAGTGTACAAACTGTGTAGTCCAGATCTGATACATCGTAAGTGCTCAATATGGGGACCTTACTATTGTGCAAGATATTTTTATGTAGCTGGTCATACTTTATACATAAATTTTTATCTTTTTGAAAACGTAACATTATATCATAATATTTTAAATTAGGAGACAATCTCAAATGTTGAGAAAAACTGCAAGTAAAGGACCCAGACCCTTTCTCCCCTAAACCATTGAAAGGAAGTTGCCGATCTGATTCCCCCCGGTCACTCCTGAATATCTTAGTGAGCACATCCTCAGAGACATTCTCCTATATAACTCCAGTCCGAACAGCAAAATTAGGAAGTTAACATTGATACATTGGGGTCTAATCCTCAGATTTCAGTCAAGTTTCTCCAAGGCCCAATAATCCACTTTATAGCAAAATGATTCCAGTTGAGAGCCACACCCTGCAATTATTCCTCGTGTCTCCTGAGTCTCCTTCAGTCTGAGCAGTTCAGTCTGAACAGTTCCTCCGTCTTTCCTTGACTTTCAGGGCAGTCATTATGTAGAATGCCCCTCAATTTGTGTTTGTTTCGTGTTTTCGCGTGATGGAGTTGTAAGTCTGTAGGAATATCAGATGCTCTGTTATTAGGTGGCACACCTGCTTTGGCTATAGCAACCTGCGCTGGACCACGTTTTTACACAGACACTTCCCTCACCCCAGGTGGGGCTCTGAAACCCTTCGCCAGTCCACCTCTCTACTGGGGTACCCTCTTCAGCCTCCTGTACTCCAACACCCCACACTACGCTATTTTGTTGCAAGAACGCTCGCCTTACCCCATGTGGGCTTGGAAACCCCATGCTGGGCTGCCCCCCATCCTCAGCCCACCTGGGATTTGACACTGCACGAAGCCATCCTCTCAGCCCCCTGTGGTTCTGACACTGAGCCAAGAGGATGCTCTGCAGGGATGTCCCTCCCGTCCATCCTGCTTGGGTCTGACACCCCGACAGGCCTCCCTCACATGGGTGCCCTTCTCACCCCACTTTTCTGGTGTTCTAATTCTTTAAAGAGTTGTATATAATAAAAACGAGAGAGGTCTGTGTATATATTATTGATAGTCTATTAGTTATAGTGTGTTTCCATTTCAACAATGATCTAAAAAATATCATAAAATGTAAGTTTATCTGACTTAGCGGGGTGTTCATGTTATAACCACATACTCCTCGCATCAGTGCCTGTATGTAAAATGGGGTTGGCGCCATGTGATGGCTAACATGGCCAGGCTTGACTTCTGGTGTGTTGCTAGTCTTCCTTTCTTCTAGATTTACTCTTTTAGCAACTTTCAAATACGTAATACAGGGTTACTAACTGTAGCCACCGTGCTGTGCGGTACAGTGCTGGCAGTCTTTGGATTGGCACTCCTAGTATGAAAATAACAAAAACATCTTGCTTACTGTTCAATAAAGATCATGTTGAATTACCTTACAAGTTATAGAGCTAAAACTGCTCTTTGTCAGTGATGAGATGTGATTAAATTTAATCTCTTAATTTATTTAATAAATTAATTTAGATTTCCCAGCATAAAAGTAACCATGCTGCTTTAATTGTCACTGACTGATGAGAAAAGAACCAGACCAACCCAATACAGAAATGACGCATTCCTGGAAAGAGAAGGCCAGATGAATCACGGCACCAATTTAAATGAAGTTTTATAGTTCATAATAGTTTGTTTTGTTTTGTTAATCCTCACCTGAGGCTATTTTTCCATTGATTTTTTTTTAGATAGAGTGGAAGGGAGGGAGGGAGAGAGAGAGAAACATCGATGTGAGAGAGACACCGAGATTGGTTGCCTCCCGCATGACCCCAACCAGGGCCTGGGATTGAACCTGCAACCCTGGTACGTGCCCTTGACCAGAATCGAACCCACGACCCTTCAGTGTGCAGGCCAACACTCTAACTGCTGAGCCAAACTGGCCAGGGCTTCACAGTAGTTTAAATAGAGGAAAATGGTGAGGAAATCGAGTCATTACAGGTCTCATGGTAGCAAGGTTGAACTCAAAGTAGTCACTTTATTCAGGTTGTAAGCTGAGGTATTGGTTTGATTCTGTGTTTATATGACACACTACTTTGCAAATATACTCCATGAAGAACTTTTTGTTAGAAGCTTTTAATAAATTATTTATCAATATTATATTTTGGAGAGCACCATTTTTAAGTCAGTTGGACCAATTAAAATAATCAACTGATGGTTTCAAATGAGCAACCTGATAGGAGGAAAGATTATAATAATAAAAATAATTGTGATTCAAATGACTGTCCATCATGCCCGAAATCAAATATCTAAGTCAATAATTGAAACATAAAATGCATAAAAGCATCTTATTAAGCTTTTCTAATTATGTGTATAAATTGTAATAAAACCCAACATTGGCTTTAGTTTCAGCTCATGTCACCACCTTTATACTAAATTAATGTTTTTTATTTGAATTTATCTGGTGATTTTGTTTATATTTAATTTGTAAAATTTTATTTGTTCTTCCCCCATGTTCATAGCAGCGCTATTTACAATAGCTAAGATCTGGAAACAGCTCAAGTGTCCATCAGTGGATGAATGGATAAAAAAGCTATGGTACATATACACAATGGAGTACTATGCAGCTGTAAGAAAGAAAGATCTCTTATCCTTTGAGACGACATGGGAGGACCTGGAAACTATTATCCTAAGTGAAACAAGCCAAGCAGAGAAAGACAAATATCATATGATCTCACTTATTTCTGGAATATAATGAACATAACAGTGTGAGGAACAGGGTAGTCCCAGAGACGTGGAAGTAGGGTACAGACTGACATTTGCCAGAAGAGGGGGTGGGGGAGGGGAGCGATGAACCACAGAACTTGTACGCATGTACTCATAACCAATGGACATGGACAACACAACTGGGGACGGGGCAGGGAGGGAGGGGGAGGAGGGTGTCAATAGGGGAAAAAAGGAGAAACATCTGTAACAAAAGTAAATTAATAAAAAAAAAATTTTATTCTTATAGTTTTATTTTTTTTTAATGGTGGTAAAAAGCACATAAAATTTATCATTGTAACCATTTTTACGTGTGCAGCTTGGTAGAGTGAAGTACATTCACGTTGTTGTGCAACAAATCTCTAGAACTTTTTCATTTTGTATTCTTGTAGTTTTTAATGAGCTACAAGCATAAGGCCCATATGCCTCGTTATGTAATTTTGTACATATTTAAGGAATAATATAATGAAAATTATTTAAGTCAACATGGGAGAAATTTCAAGAAAACTTTTTTCCTTTGGTCATATTAATTTTTTTTTTTTATCCTCACCCGAGGACATTTTTGCATGTATCTTCAGATAGAGCAAGAGGGAGAGAGGGAGGAAGAGAGAGAGAGAAACACATTGAGTGGTTGCCACCCACACGACCCCAACCGGAGCCAGGGACAAACTGCAACCTAGGCATGTGCCCTTAGCGGGAACCGAAGCCAGGCCTCTCTGGTCCGCAGGCCGATGCTCTAACCGCTGAGCCAAACTGGCCAGGGCAAAACTTTTTTCCTTTGGAAAACAAAAAAGAGGTTGAGAAACATTAACCCGGATGGTGACTCTCTTTCACTTTAAATGTTTGCTTAAGCAGCAACCCCCCCCCCCCCCCCCGCCCCTTTCTTCCAGGGCTGGATGGCTCAGAGTGGGCTGTGTTGCAGATGACAGTGATGCCTTTTTTGGAAAAGCAGAGCCAGGGCAAAGCAGAGCAGTTTTCCCAACCTGAATTCAAAATTTCCTTTTTTAATAACAGGTACAATATGAACACAATACTACTTTTCAAAATACTTTCAAATCCATTATCCTATTTTTGAGGCCCCATTGTGAATCGCGAAAGTTAGTTTCCTTTTAAGTTAAACATCATTGCCAAGTTTGATATGTTCTACCTTTAATCATTGCAGCCAGTGCTGCTGGGGGTCTCACTCCCTAGCAAGGTCTTAGAGGACAGAACGCTGTCTCCAGATGCTGTGATTGTTCTGTGAGTCGGCTCTGGCCGCTGCCAGGTCAGCGCTTCTGAAAAACGAGATGGAAGTTTTAAGCTTAAAAGCTTATGTGTTGACTTCTCCTAAGGCTTCCTTTTTAAAGTGAAAGATTTTTTCTTGTTAGGATTTGCTATTTGCCTTTTTGGAAATAAGAAAATATTCAAAGTCCCCATAAATAAGAATTAATTATGAGGTAGAAAGCAAGAAGGAAAAGGCAAGAAAGGCAGGAATATTTTTGAGTATTTGCTGCATGACAGGCACTGCCCTGGCTTTCTCTCATACACTTTACCTTATCCTGACATCCTGACAACCTGCCTGGGGGACGGGTCTGTCCTCCGTTCACGGCTGAGACTCTGAGAGGTAAAACAATGTGCGTAAGGTCACACAGCTTGTAAGTAAGTGAACTGGGATTCAAACTGGTTTGTCTGATTACAAAGCCACACCAGATGTGTAGGGGAGAAACATGTTAGGACACCTTACAGACTCAGCTTGGTCAGTGTTTTCTGCCACTGCCTTTGTTTGGGGAACATGCTAATATTCATTCATGGACAGTGTTTCTTTGCCCATTCCAGCAAATTACCATTTTCTGCTTGCTCACTCAGTTATTTGTATATTTAGCTGACAGGACCATCTTCAAGCATTCTCCACACCCTATTTACCAGCGTGCAGAAATCCATTCGCTCTCTCCCAGTGGATCCCAGCATGGCTGGGGTCCTACTTCCCCAGATGTGGAGGTTGCAGTGTTACAGGCATGTCCTCACCTTCCCACTTCCTGCAGTGTTGTCTGGCCCTTCTTGAGGCATTGAGCTAGGCTGCTCTTTAGAGAGTGCTGATGTATGCCCTGGGGGCTGCATTGTTATTTATTGGTTTAATATGCATACTCTGCATGCTTTTTCATACATTCCCATTTCTTACATTTTGTCTCCTAATCTCAGATCTCATTTACAGGGTGATTTATAATCTAAAAGGTGTATGTGGGAAGGAGGAGTGAGCATGTCTTCTGTTCATTATGAAAAATCTTCAGTCATCTGCTTCTTTGAAGATCTGACCTTGAAACTGCATAAATGTGCGCTCAGTCCCCAGTCATCGTGAGGGCCAGGGAAAGGGGATCAGCTGGCCCACTTGCTTAGCATTGACTGTAAGCTGCTTGGGTTGGCTCTTTTCAGATGTATGTCCTCTCTCCCCACCTAGAGTTGACGTAATTGGAGGGCAACAGCACGTATCACTCCTCTTTATGCCAAGCATGGTGCCTGGCACATAGTAGGCACTTAATAAATAAGTGGAGATTGGTTGCTGATCTGTGGGTGCTGCGTCCCTCCCACTCTGTAACCTTTCTGAGAGTAGCTTTTGAACAACGGCTTCGTTAGGAGTGGTAGTCTGATGGGACCAGCACTTTCATGCTCATACTGGGGTGTAAGGGACCTCTGCTTCGTGTGTCTTATATCCAGAGACCTAGTTTGAATCTTGGATTTCAAAATCCTGAATGTGGAAAGGCCTTGCTCACCCATTTTGTAATGCCCTCACTTTAAGGTGGTTTCGCACTTGAACTTTGTGACATTATTTTTCCTGGTTGGGTAAGTGCATGGAACCCTCTCCACCACTGACCCCAGAGCTTGAGCTGGTTTTTCAGACAGCCATTTTTTTTTTCCTATTAGGATCAAGGTAAGGTGATGTGTGAGGGGCGTCTAGGTGTTGTCTGGGAGGCTAGGGTGCCACGATCGGGGCTGGATGGGGGTGCTGGGCATCTTGTTGGAGGAAAGAAGAAGCACAGACAGGAGCAGGAGAGGGGTTTGCTGAACATTAACCACTGCTTGGCAGTTCTGCATTGAGCTGGCTGTCCCTGGCTACACAAGAATCAGAGGATAACTGATTGGAAGATAGAACCAGTTAATCCCTGAACTCAAGGAACCCTTGGCCCATATCTCAGATAACCCAGGATGCTGAAAATTGGCAGGTCTAAGCCTCACCTAAACACAATTCTTTTCCCCTTGGAAGAATGCAGCTTTGACCACCACCCGAGGGAGAGCCTGGCGTCACCGTTACGCCTGGATGAATGAGTGGAGGATATCGCCTGGAAGGTGCAAAGGCCAGACAGGTACCTGCGGCTCGGCTGCTGCTCAGTGACGAGGCTGGCAGCCAAGCCCAGTGCCAGCTTTTCAAAAGCAGCCCTTTTGATAACACTGATTACATTTGCCTCGATAGAGCCTTGGGCTGATTGAGCAACAGCCAACTTCTCCGGGTAACAAAGAGGAGGGGAAAGTAATCCAAACACTTTTATTATAAAAACCAGGGAGTGAGAGAAGTATGTTTATTCTGTAAGATAACACACCTGCTCAGTGCCCGGGAGGCTCATTTCCATCAGTTGCCATGGCAAACTCGTTATACTTCAAGGCCATGTGGCTTTGTTTCCTTTTGAGATCTGGTCCTTGTCCTACCTTTTCTAACAACTCCAACACAATGACATGGAAGCCTGTGACAGCATAATTGATTTCTCCTTCCCTCTATCAACGGTTCCCATTTGTTCAGGGCAGGACTGAGGCTGCCTCCTCCTTTGAACTCCTAGCTAACCGTGAAGGCATGCTTCAGAGAGCCTCCTCATTAACATTCCAGGTCCCCCTTCCCTGTCAGCGATAAACAAGCCCTGCATCAATGGCCTCCTTCCCTCCAGATTTACAAATGAGTGGCTCAGTTCCACGTTTTGCTGCCGATCCAGGTGCCCAGGCGGACAATGTGGGGCTAAGAAGCACGCGGGAGAAACTAAAAATAGAACAGTTTTGGATGCATACCAGAGCAGCTACTTCATCTCAACTTGCTTTGCACACTAAGCCTAATGGGATCCATCAGGCATGAGTTCGCTTTCTCTCTCTCCCTCCCTCCCTCCCTCCCTCCCTCTCCCCCTCCCCTCTGTCTCCCCAGCTGCCATCAGAGCCTTCCTGGTGAAGGGAGCAATGGGAGGTCAGGCAAGGGACAAGAAATGTGTGTCCTCAAGGTTTTAGTTTGCAAGGCCTGGGAGATCCGCGGGCTGCAATGATTCCTTCCATAGGCATGCTTCTAAAAACCAGCAGGCAGGCCCAGAACATGTCACCTTGCCCAGGTACACTTTGGTCCAAGACTTTCATTGTTTAGCAAAGGCTCAGATATCACTTCCTAAACACAGGGGTAGGTGTGACCTAGACCCATGCTCATATACTCCTTAAAAGTTAAATAGGGAACTAAACTACACAGCCTGCTGAGCTTGAGGATAAGAATTTGGGAGCAAGTACACAGTCACAGATGGAGAGGCTGTGGCACACGTGGGTGAGCTGGCAGCAGGTGACTGCCCAGGGTCTGTGAAAGCCTCCCACCAAGGGTCCTGTGATTATCTGAAAGCTTTTTCCAATAGAAAATGGAGCACACAAGTATGAAGTTAGGAACATGCTCTCCTGCCTGGGCACAAGGCCACCTGAACGCCAGCTGTGTTGACTGAGCTCGGCTCCTTGGTGTCGTTGATGTGCCTCCTGCAGCCTCCCCCACCCAAAGCAGAGGTCGCGTGACCCATACATTTCTCATTTCGTTTGGAAGGTAGTGCAGATGTTCCAAAGAGCTACGTATTATTCCAACAGGATGAAAAGAACAGATTTCAAAATAAAAACCTTTCTCATTGTTTTTGTTTTGGAGATTGGCCAGAGAAAACTAAAAGAAACTGATCTGACTAGTAGCAGGGTTTGTCTGTAAGCTTCAGGAAGGTGTCAAGGTCTTTTAAATTACGCCTTGGTTTCGTATAATTCCAGTATAAAATAAATATGCCAAGCTACTTCAAGAAAAGTCACACTCCATATAATCACAGCAATAATTAATCCCCCAAAGAATTTCCCACAGAACAAGTTGCAACATGATCGTTTAATCCTCCAGCCACCAGAGGACAGAGGTGCATCTTCCCTCAGGCCTCCTGTGTTCCTAAGGCTCAGTTTACCTGGGGGAGCTACTGGGTCAGTTGTTGAACAAACATGCCATCAAAACCCAGAAACCTTTCTACATTCACCAAATAAAGGTCTGCAGATTGGAAACCAGGATATCTAGCCCAACTTAGACAAGCCATGGTTTCTGAGGGCCCCAATTTTCTCACGCAGATAAAAACCAAACAAACAGCAGAGGTGCAGGATTTCTAGGGTCTTTTCCAGACTGAAAATTCTATGACAGAAATAAATGATATGACAATTAAATGGATTTGATGCTTTCTTTCCTTTTTTTTTGCTCGCTAGTCCATTCTTTATCCCTTTTATTGAGTTCGTTATCTCTAGAATGTCTATTTGGTTCTTTTTTTAAAGTTACAATCTCTTTGGTAAGTACTTGTTTTGTTCACTGATTTTTATTTCTGAGTTCATCAAACTGCCTCTCTGTGTTTCTTGTATTGTAACTTGTATTGAGTTTTTTTTTTTTTTTCAGAACTGCAATCTTGAATTGTGTCATTCAAATCACATATTTCCATGTCTTTAAAAGTTTATTTTCTGGAGATATTTCCTTTTCTTTCTGAGCTGCCTCGTTGTCTTGGTTATTTGTGGTATTTGATGGATTCCTTCTCTGTCCATCTATGTGTGAGTGACAAGTGTTTTTAGTTCCTGCACTGCCCCGGCCTTTCAGGTCTCTGTGATTTTGGTGCTTTCTTTCTTCCTGCCTGGTTTTTGTTTATTTGGTCGGTGGGCTCATATAGAGCTATTTATCTTGAAAAATAGTGCATAATTCTTCAGGATGAGTGGCATTTCTGCTTTGTGGTATTTTCCCACACTCTAACCTTCCTTGTCTTTTCAGTTGCCCCTAGGAGGCGGGTCTCACTGATTCTTCTTGGTTCATTAAGAAGAAACAGAAAGATCCTGTGTTTTGAGAGTCTCTTTCTGGATCATTTCCCAATGATCATAGGACTTTGTAATCCATTTGGCAAAGGTGATGGTGACAATGGGGTGTTTGGCAAAGTGGATGAGGTGGTTGATGAAATGGCTCAGGTTAAGAAGAATGCTTGGCAAGCGTCATGAAACAAGGTCTGGAATGTTCAAAACAGAGATTTGTTTAATTGGAAAAAAAAGAAAAGGCTTATCAACTACAGTAATTTTTCTGAGCACTGAGCTGAGAAATAGCTACTTTAATACTTTGATTGTAGCCATGAACCGAGATGTCTTTGAACAATATGGAGTTAAATTAAACGAAGCAGGCAGACGTTTTGAAACCAGTCACTGAAATTAAAATTTATATTTTAAGTTTTGTTAGTTACTAGATATTAGACAAGAATCTAACTTTGTATTCTGCACACCTCACCCCTAAAGTCACTGTAGGTCTGCATAAAGCGTGAGGCTGAGGGAATATTTTTACAGAGTCAGCCATAGCTCACCCCCTCCTCCAAAATATCTGCAGATGAATACATGAGGACCAGGATCACGTCTCAATAAATCAAGTGTTAATCTTAGTGTCAGCGCTCTAAAATTGTTGTTAAAATTACTTTGATGTTTGTGGTCATCAAATTTCACAGAAACTTCAGGGGTCAAACTTTCATCACTTGGCCAGGTGCTGTGTGTGCACGCGCGTGTACTTTTTGTTTTGTTTTTTTGCCACCAGTGCAACCAGCTGCAACACTTTAATGACGATTTGTGGAACACCAGGGACCTTCCTCCGTCATTCACCTGGGGTGGGAGTAGTGGCTGAGCACTCAGGACAAGTCTCTGAAGGGAGGAAGGCTCATAACATCACATTATTAAACCTTTGCAAATAGAAACATTTCAGAGTACTAATTGCTGATGTCATTCTATTTATAACTGTGTGTAGAATCCTTAATGATGCCATCCTGCCTGGGCAGAAAAGATAATAAAAAGGGAGAAAGAAGACTTAAAGTTTGTGTTTGGGGTATTTTCCATGCATTTCGGGTTAATCAAACAAGTACGTCAGTTCTACCAGGTCTCAAATGCTATGAAGCTAAAGGTACTTGTCATTGAAGCTTACAAATGAGTAGCTTTTCTTTTCCTTTAAAAAAAAAATAAACACAACAAAGACATTCATCTTACTCAGTAGACATCTAGGTTATAATGTAAATAAAACTAATGCTCTCTGCATTTCATTAGCAAAGTTCCTTATTTATAGTTGCGAAGTATTTGTCTTCCCTGTGCTGACGCATAAGGGTTGAACTATCTCACAGTACAATTCAGCCTTGTTTAAGAGGTTAGGTAGACAGGTAAACGAAGCAGCAGCTCTCACACCTGAAAAGTCTTCATATTGGCCTTTTCATCTTGGGCCATAATTAAAGTCATTCCACCTTGTTCTATATAGTAGAACATATATGCTTTTTGTTTTATTTTGTTTTGTACACCAGATGAGCAAGATATATTTTTTTCCTAAAATTATTAATGTGAGGGTATTGTTGAAGACATTAAAGAAAATGTCTGTTAAGAAAATGTAATTTCATCCCCTGGGAGATAGAATTATAAAAATGAAAACTCAGTCATTCTGGAAAAGAGTACTTAGAACTTAGATCCTGGACCTTAAACCTTTCAGGGTCATAGAGATATTTTTTGTCCATGTCATTTTATAAACAAGTCTCTGGGGTTCCAGAAAAGTGAAAGGACTTGCTTAAATTAAGGTCACACAGCTAGTTAGCGATAGAACCAAGACTAGAACACAGGTCTCCCCAACCCTAATGACAGCCTGCCTTGTACATGTGATGTCACATCATATAACTCACAAATATTTTAATATCTATGGCCAGACCCTAAGAACTATGATTCTATTTAGAGTCACGGTCATGTGTTGTACAAAGTTGTTTTGTTTAAAAGTTGTATTGCAAGAGCAAAGCTTTTGAGATTATGTTAAAGGAATTGTTTTTCTGGCTCGAATCTTTTCATACAAAGTAGTCTGTTACATTTATTTAATACAATATCTAAGAAGCTTTACTGATGTCCCTGGAAGCAACTGCCCATATTATTATAAATTAATATCTATCTCCTTTGAGATAAGGGAAACACAATGTTACAAAAGAATAAACGTTTAATTATTTGTATATGAATCCTTTTGGTCCGGGGCCACACAAGCATCTGGCTAACACATAAGAGTAGCTGTAAGCAATGGGAAGGTGTTTACGGTCACTGACACGGGGTCACTTACACGATCTACTTGCTAAGCAGTGAGAGGCCCCGAAGAGACGAGCCAGACTCTTAGGAGGAACAGGCTTAAGAAGCAGGGAATGCAGAGCAGCCACGGCCTCCCTTGGAAAGACAGGGTCTGTGGAGGTCTCAGGAGGAAGAATACTCTGCAAAACAGGTTCTGGGGTTAGGGGCCCCTCAGGGAGGGACTGAAAACAAACAGCTGTGGATGCTGCAAACCAGCCTCAGTTAGAAGAACGCCTGTCCCCAGTGATCTGGGGATGGAGAGTGTCACAAGGGCACCACCTGAAGGGTGGGCAGAGGCCCCGGCGGGGGAGCCACATACTCTTCCTCTCTGAGCAGCCGCAGCAGGATGTTTTTTTTATTCTTGGGCCAGCTGTAGACATGCGTGTTCTGAAGCCAGGTGGGCACGTCCTCCTATGGGACAGAGAATGACAGAAGCAAGGGCCATTAGAGAAAAACCTGGATTCCAGATCTCAGTTCCCAAACATCGATGGCTTTCCCTCTGGGGGCGTTTCCTACCAAATGATCCTGGGAGTTGCACTGTTTTGCTTTTGGAAGGGGTTAGCATGTGACGTGCTCTTGGCTTCGGGTGTAAGCTGTAGATCTCGTTATGGAAACCACATGTGCACAGCATTTTCCGTCAGTCTCCCAGGCTACCTGCCCTCTGCATTTCAATGTGCTTTTCACCACCCTCACATAAAAGGGGTAGGACCGAGGTCATGCAGAGTGATGTGAATTCCCCTGGGATTTTGCAAGCAGTATGCCAAGGCTGTGGACTTAATCGAATTCATTATCCTTTCACTCCAGCCACAGGTCTGGCCGGCAGTAGAAGGATCCCAGTAGACCCCAGTTATCAGGCAAAGGCAGAAACTGTGAGCTGGGGATTATGGTGGTGCAATTTCAGACTGGTCTCATGGAGTGGACATTCTGTTGGGGGAAGACAGATAATGAATAAGTGAAAACATACAGTGTGTTCGATGGTGACACATGCTGTAGAGAAAAATAAAACAGAGAAAGGGAATAGGCAGTGCTGGGGCCAGGATGAAGGGTTTGCAGTTTTAAATAGGGTGTTTGGGAAAAGAGCGGAGGGAGCAAGCTTTACAGAGGTCTGAGTCCAGGCAGAGAGAAGAGCATGCCTGGCCTGTTCAAGGAGCAACTCAGTGTGGCTAGAGATGAGTGAGTGAGAGAGAGAGGGTGAGGGGCTCTGGAAGCAGAGGGGGCTGTGTGACATAGGGCCTTGCAGGTTTTTCTCTGAGTAGATGGCAGTCCTTTGGGGATTGCAGGATGAGCTCAGAAGTGGCACCTGCTATGTGCCAGGCATCATGCAGGGTATTGATGACACCCAAATGAAAAAGATACAGTTACCGCCTTGAAAAGTTAATAGTCTTATGAGGGAGTCAAAATATAAAGAAAAATAAACTCTTTTCTAAGCATAACCCATGGGGCAGGGAGTGGGAGCAGTCTGCCCTGAGCACAGGCAACAAAGGGATTGTCTGAAGTTTTAAAAACATTAATAAAACCAACTAGCCCTGGCCGGTTTGGCTCAGCGGTTAGAGCGTCGGCCTGCAGTCCAGAGAGACCAGGGTTCGGTTCCCGCTAAGGGCATGTACCTTGGTTGCAGTTTGTCCCCGGCCCTGGTTGGTCGTGCGGGTGGCAGCCACTCGATGTGTCCCTTTCACGTCGATGTTTCTCTCTCTCTCTCTTCCTCTCTCTCCCTCCCACTCTACCTGAACAAAAAATGAAAAAATGTCCTCGGGTGAGGATTAAAAAAAAAAAATTTAAAACCAACTAAAAGTTGGTCAGCGTTTTCTATCACCATGTTCCAGTAATTCTAAACAATTCCTCCCAGTGCCTTTACCCCAACCACACACATTGATTCAAGGTTGGTACAGGGGAAGAGAGATCAGGAGAGTCTAGAGACACTGGGTAACATAAGGATAGCAAGAGTTCACTCGACAGACAAGTCAGGGAAGGGCACTGCAAGCGGAGGGAACAGAAATGCAAAGGCACAGAAACATGAAAGAACATGGTGTGCGTGAGGGCATGCTGAAACAGTCCAGTATACCAGAGCAGTCATCTGCACATGGTGACAGGAGAGGAGGCTGAGCACCTGGGCACAGCCCTCTCTAAGGGGCCTCATGTGTCATGCTAAGAAAGGTAGAGATGATCTTGTAGTCAGCAGGAAACCACTATGAAACTTGTAAGCTGGAGAGAGATTAGATCTACATTTTGAATGCTCCCCTTTGACAGCAGAGCAGAGGATGGCTGGTACAGGGTCACAGTGGAGACAGGGAGACTAGTAAGGAGACCTTGCAGTGAGAGCAATGAGTGCCTGAGCCAGGGATGGAAAGGCGAACTAGTGTGCAGGCTGTGGACTGTGCAACCCTAGGTTCCCATTCACGTAAATTGGACCCTCGCTCACCCAGGGCAGAAGTCTCAATGCAATCCTGACATCTAGGAATCCTCCAGGGGGAAGCTGGGCCTGAGCTCAGGGCGCTGTGGTCTGACTTTCAAGACGTTTACTACACCGCTGCTTTCCCTTTGGTGCATGGCCTCAGGTGGTTTTTGCCCCCATGCCCCAAACCTGCTGGCCTGCCCTTCTGGTGCAAAAACCCTCCTATGAACCACAGCAAAGTTCACTTTGGTAATTGTGTAGATTTAATTCCTGTATTCTACAGCTTTGAAAGCTGAACTGCATACCACAAAATACTTTTGTGGGACAGCCAGCAGAAAATGTACACATCTTGACTTTTATGTATAAGAGATAAGTATCAGATGAACAGTCTCTTTTTAGCACATGAGTTAAAACACAAACTACTTTGTGTGTAATGGCTGTTTGAACAATTAGGACAGAGATGGTCCATCAGATAATGCTCGATTCATGCTGCTGAACTGAGTGGTACAACTTGCTGATCTCTCTGGTAACACTGTTATCTCTAAGGACTGATAAAAAGTTGACAAGTTTTTCCACTTAAAATCCCAGACAGCAAACAAAGCAAAGCTTGAATTCTGAGGGTTTATGTGTATGTGTGTGTACCTTTTTAGCATTTGGGAAAAGCACGGGGATGAATCTGAAATTCATGCTTCCTTGTTTTATAAACTCAATCTGCATCTGAAACAGAACAAAGTCAAGGATTAATTTCAGGAATGAGGATGAGGAGTTAATGTATAGTACCCACACGCAAGAAGCCCACACCATACCTTTATTCTGATTTCCTTATTTGAGGGCCACACCCTTATAATCTGAAGCTCTCCCCATTACACATCTCTGTGATTTACGCATTCAGCAGTCATTTATTGGAGTCCTATTCAAAGTTACGCTTCGTGCTAGACTTTGGGTTTCAAGGATTAGGATACACTCCAGGGTCTGCTGAGCTGGTGCGCATCAGCTCACAAAAGCCGGTGTGCCTCTTCCCAATTCTGTGTTCAGTGACTGCACAGTGGTAGCTTGAAATTGGCCATGGTGAGAGTATTTATACCATGGACATGGGAAAATGCTACGAATCAGGATTTTGTGTGGGAGGGTCCAGCTTACCAGAATACCACCGATATAAACCCTCTCCTCACAAAGTCAGAAGTTTAGCAAGCAGTCAGAAAGGTAAATCACCAACCACAGTGCGGTGTGAAGAGTATGAACCGATTGCTGTAGAAGAAATTGGGGGCCATACATTCTACATCAGTGCTCTGAAGGACAGTTACAAGGGAGGTGCCATTTGGGTACTGGAAGAAGAATGTGGTTAGGCAAGAGAAATGGGGGAGAGGGGAAGGACGTTCTCCGCAGAGGAAAGGGCCTGAGTAAATGTCTGGAGGCATGGCAGTGGGTTGGGACCAGCTAGTAATGTCTTGCAGCTAGAGCACAGAGTGGGTGTGGAGGGGAGCGGAAGGCAGGCTGGGAGGTCAGTTGTGAAGAGCCCTGACTCCCAAGCTTTAGGGTTCCCACACTAGTTCCAATGTGCTCTGACACCGCAATGGCCCAAAAAGGTGTATCTTCTAAGAACTGGATCAAAACCAGTTTTTGAACTTTCAATATGAGAGGAGTCAGTCTTCCAAACCCTGTGACCAGCACCAGGTGTTCAGTCTTCTGCTGACAAGGAGATGAGAAATTATGCATTCCCAACTATTTTATCTTCCAATTGATTTTTATTAGGGAGGAGTCTTCATTGTGCGTGGAATAAAAACAGAACTCGGAAGGACGTGCCAGTGGCGATGACTCGTTACTGAATTCATCAAAGAAACCCCTCCTAAACACACTTTCTTACACACTCACACTTCTTTTTATACACGCACAATCACACAACACACACAAATCATCCACAAGGTGTTTTCTGAGAACCACCTCCCTTTGAAAATCAGACAACACCAAAAGCATGCTTTAAAGTGACTCAAGTACTGGGCAACTAAAAGCACCAGAATCTGCATCAGTACAGACACATGAAAAAGAGGGCACAGTTTACAATAAGAACTGGATTTAGTTTCTGACTTCCAGGACACTGTACAACTTTGTTCACTGGGCTCCTCCGTCTGCGGAGGGGCGTGTTTATTTTCTCCCATATTTCCAGATTTGGGCTTTCTGTGCAGTTGCTGGCTCTATGACTCAGCTCCTCCTGGGCACCTCTTCACGCCCTCTGTCCTGGATTTGCTGCTGCCTGGAGGAGACCAGGAAGGCAGCCAGGTGGGCAGAAGGCACCTCTGCCCCTTCAGTGATGAGGAAGGGCCCAAGACATTGTTGCCCCAAGAGACGGAGTTTGGAGACAGTCTGGCTCATAGCTGGGCATAGTCAGACAAGCTCTAGGGCTGAGCTGTGTGCTACTGCCTGGCATTGCCACATACCAGTAGAGCTCGATAGGTTTCCTCAGGAACTGGAGGGACCTGGAGCCCTTCCCACACACCAGCTGTCAGCTCTGGGACTGGCCAGTTCCTAGAGATGCAGACAGGACATCGAGTGCTTTGGGGCCACACAGACAAGCAGCAGCAGACAGCCAAGGGATGGCAGCTCCCAGGGCCAGCCATGACCTTTTAGGGCAGAAATGATACTTTTCTGAGCCCTGCCCATGGGCTGTCAGACTGGGAGAGAGTGGAATTGGAGGGAGACGTGTCTCCCGACTCCTCGGCCTTACTCTGTGACCTCACCACCTTGCCTGGGCTTTTACTTTGGGTTGGTTCTGAGCTCAAATATATGGTCAGCACTTGGAAGAAGAGGAGATCGAGAACCTGAAGACCCAGATGGGGAACACCCATCCACCCTGCCTTTTTCCTGTGCTCCTGATCCATACCACAGAGTCAGCTTCCCTGGAGGCAAAGCTCAAGTCCCCTGATGGTCTGGCTGCGTCCTGCCTTGTGCTGCTCACTCATTCCATCTGGACCACTTCTGCTTCCTGCCCCATCCTCCTGGCCTAGTCAGTGCCCATTCCAGGCGCCTTACCCCCTTGTGGAACGTTAGAGCTGAAATGGAGCTTACGAGTTCTAGTCCAGTGATTTTCAAGCCTTTTAAAATCTCAGAATCCTTGGTAAACAAACAAGCCTGAGAAAGGCAGGCGAGCTCTGGCGGAGGTGGGGGGGAGGCCCAGAGCACCCCCACCCCCAGCACATGTGAGCACCCATTAGGGACTCCATGGGAGAGTTTGGAAGTCACCAGTCTAGTCTGGCATCCCAGTGAAGCATGACTGTCTCCAGCGTATCTCTACAATCATGAAAGCAGGAAGACGGCTCGCCTCTAAAACAGCCAGTTCCATCAGAATGTTCCAGCAAATGCTGAAAGTCTAACTCCTTATAAAGTTCTCCCCCTGGTTTTAGTGTGACCAGACCCCATAGTTCTTGAGCTAGGAAGAATCATTTCCCTCGACTGAGCATCCAATATGTGCTATACACGTCAAAAACATTTCATTTAACCTTTACAACGGTGTGATCGGTATTAGTAACCCATGTTTTGAATAGAGACATGGAGGTCCACTGTCACGCAACCTACACGTGAGGAAGATGAATTTGAACCAAGTCTGTCTGACGCGACAGCGCGAGTCCTTTTCACCAGGATACTGTGCCTCTGTGAAAAGGCAGGGGACAGGATACGATACCCATGCAGGGGCCCCGCTCCTCACAGCCCTGTTGCCCCTCCTAGGACTTCACACTCATTGGCAAGCAATCAAGCCATCAGAGATCTGCTTTCCAGAACTTAGAGATCACAGACTCATCTCCCCTTGTTACTGATAAGAACACCGAGTCTCAGAGGTGTGCTGAATTGCCCAAGATCCCAAAGGTGGATGGAGCATAAGGCACATCCCCCTCTCCTGCCTGCAGTTCTTCACCGGGCCTTACGGCCACCTTCACTTGGTCTCTAATGAAGGACAGGCCTTCACAGAAGAAAGGGCCGTCTCCGAGGCCTGGCAAGGTGCTGCGGTTCCGTCACCACTCACCAGCCGATGGATGTACTTAGTATGTAAGCCGTGCTCATCCTCGTCCAGCTGCGACTCAGCGCCTTCCACATCCTGTTTGTATTTGGGGCTGATTGCTACGATTATCATCACTGTCTTCTGTTAATGAGAGGGAGAAAGCATGTTTATGAAAGTGTAAAGTGTGGTCCATTTGGTGAAGGCAGGCTGGAGCCTGGCCAGCAGGGCTGTCTGCGTTCTCTGACACAGCGGAGGGAGCATGGAGGGCTGGGCGCATTCTCTGTGGACGTGAAAGGCACAGGCCACACTCGGCCGACTGCTGTCTCCCCTTCCCCCTTCTGCCTCCTTCCCCAGCTCCCTGCAAACACACAGAGCAAACGGCTCCAAGAGGAGCTCTCCTCAACGGATGCAGTTTTGCCCAACATTTTCCACAACCATCACTAATAAACGGCTAACGAAAGCCCGAATCACTAAGTGATTCTGCATCGTGGCAAAAAAGCTCTGCAGCACCAACAATGAAAACCCCCTCCCCCCGCAGCTGGATGTAAGCTGTCAGCTACTGCTCCCCCGACTGCCCTGCCTGTGGCACGGGCGCCAGCAGTCAGGAGGACCAGCCCCTGCACACAGAGTGAACGGCAGGCTGCAGACAAAAGGAAAAGCCACAGAACTGCAGCCTGCGAGACTGTCCCCCACCACTCCCTCTCCGAAAGAAGCAGCCAAAGCGCCGACATGGACACGCTGGCGGCAATCAATTTCTATCTTGTTGAAGCACAAAGTGCCCGGGAAAGCGCTTCAGCCCAGTCCTACAAAACACTTGGGGTGGTCTCAGATTAAATTGAATTCTGCCGCTCCCTCCCCACTCCTGCCTTCATTTCCTTCTTTCCTATTCTGTTCAGAAGATTGTTTGCTCTGATTGTTATCAACCACCTGTGTCTGGTTTGACTGTTATTTCCTGCCTGTGCATGTCCAGGAGGGCGACCCCATCCTTCCTTTCCAAGTCTTTGCACGGCTGCCAACAAGGGAGGCTTTGTTGGGACTTTCTCAGCTTTGGACTTGGTGGGTGTGCCAGCGCTTCTTTCATAAAATAACTTCACAAGCTAATTGTCTTTCTCACCAGAAAATAAACTCAGAATTTTGGAATGTACTTACATCTCTAAGGTAGCGTTCCATCCACTTAATGATATCAATGCCTCGGATTCTATCCTCAAAAATGTCAATCTACAAGAAAAAGATGTAGGAGGCTCTGAATGAGAAGCTTTATCTAGATGCACAGCAAAAGCAAACCAGAGACCATATACATTTAAAACAGGAAAAGTCACTAATGCTTTTTGCAGAGAGGGGCATGTAAGTCTAAAAAAATACAATTTTCTGAACCGTTCCCTATTTCAACATAAGTAGGCATTGAACTATTTAATATCTAGTATTAGGATATACAGGTATACATCAAAATATATCTTTGCCTACACAATAATTATGTTCTAAAAATCTGAGAGACACGGAACACCCAGTTGGATGTAAGCCAACAATATACAAACCAATTATATATATATAATTTGAAAGGCAAACATAATTCTGGAACATTTGAATGTCTACATGGCGTGCAAGTATCGAGATACAACTGTGGTGCTTTACTTGCATTAGCCAGCTCATTATTGCGGTGTTAGGCCCGGTTTCAATCTATATGTTTAAAAAGGGTTATGTGAAACCTGGAGCTATTCCAAGGAATAGTCACAAAGACACTTACTAAGATGGTGGGGGAAAGGTTTATGTCTTGGGCCTTGAAAAGACGTATTAAATAAAGTCTCTGAAGGAGTATTGGAAGGGGAGAAAAGCCAGCAGGTTTCTGTTTTACAGAAGACCGAATATAAAGCCTATCTTAGGCTCGAACTTGTCCTGCAGCCAGAAGGCAGTGGGTGTGAACACGGTGCTCTTGATCGGAAGGGGGATTATATGCTGGAATGGGCGATTCGGGGACAGTATCCTTGAGGAAGCGTTAGTTGATTCAGCTACTCTGCTCCCAGATCAGTTGTCCTAAATGTCACTCTGCTATTTAGGAATGATCGGGTCAAGTCCTAGTCATTCAGCAAGCTTTCCATGCCATCTAGGATCTAGTCTTTCCTCCCTCTTCCCCACAGGCCCTGCCTACTGTACTCCCCACATTGCTGTCCCCGTTCTGCACCCGAAAAGCACAATGCAGGCCCCTGCTCTCTGAGTCCTCCTCACACACTGAGTTCCTCCTCCTCTCCTCACCAAACTCTACCCCAAAATTAACACATTATTATAACACTCTTTCATTTACCAAATGTCTCATTTATGTCTGCCTTATCTCTTCAACCTGGTTCTAAACTTCCTAGAACGAGATCGTGCTTCATGTACACAAAACTGGCAAATATATCCTGTACATGATACGAGTTCAGAATGTTTCTTTACTGATGGGACATCAAAATGGAATGGCATTCCTTTTAAATTGGATGGCCATTTGCTACTTTAAAATGTCTCATGTCCAATGACCCCAGTAATGATCCCGAGAAAGCCTTTGTAACTCTCTGTCACTGTGTCAGTAATCCATTGCTGCTATACAAGACAGACGCACCATCATGTTGGGGCTGAGAAGAGACAGCTTGGCTCTGCTCTTGGTTCTACTATTGGCTTCCACGCCTCCCACTGCATGCCTTTGGAAACATTACTAAAATTCCCTAAGTCTTGCTATCTTCGTTTTGTAACATGTGGTTAATAAACGTACTTCCTAGGGTGGTTGTGAGGATTAAAATGAGTTAATGTGGAAAAGGCATATTGTAATGCCAGGCGTGATATAAGTACTCAATAAATGGTTATTATTATTATTATTATTATCCCAGCACCTAAATTATTCCCTGCTGTGAGCTGGACATTCTGGGAGGCACAATGTACTGGATGTCTTCCATTTGTCTCTCCAGATCTCTGCCAAAGTCCACAGCTTCTGTCAGGCCAACTTCTCCACATGGCCGCTGTTATGGGCCAAATTTTGTCCCCCCCAAACCATGTTGAAGTCTTAACTCCCAGTGCCTCAGAATGTGAATGTGTTTGGAGACAGGGCTTTTAAAGAGGTAATTAAGGTAAATGAGTTCATAGGTGATCTCTGATCCTATATGACTGATGTCCTTATAGGAGGAGATTAGGACATAGGAAAGACCAGGTGAAGACAGGAGAGATGGCCATCTACAAGCCAAGGAAGAAGCCTCAGAATGAAAACAATCCTGCTGAGACCTTGATCTTGAACGTCTAGCCTCCAGAACTGTGAGGAAACAGCGTTCTGTTGTTCAGCCTCCGGGTCTGTGGTACTTTCCCTATGGCAGCCCCAGCAAACCAATGCAGCCACCCTTTCCCAGGCCGCAGCCACCACTGCTCCTTGCCTCCTTAGACCTAGGGGTGGTAGCAGCTCCCTGCTTTTGCTCCTCCCAGGATATTGCACGATTCCCCAAAACTTATCTAGAGCTTTGAAAATAGTCCCTTAAAAACAACAACAACTGTCCTTAAATTACCCATGAAGTTTTCTCACCACGAAGAAGATCTTAATGTATCATTCTAGTAACTTAGCTGTCAGGACTGGGCTCTGATTCTACCACAGGGCTTCACCGTGACAGAGGGCCAAGGAGAGATTTAAATTCTGCCTAAGCAGCCCCTGATTGTTAAGGTCACAAAAACTTGTCCTCTTCTCCCGGGACAATCAGTATGCTTGTTTGGAAATGAACAAAAGTAAGATTTTTTCCTGTTGGCTTTATGTCCTGTAATTTGACTTTATGTCATGGTTGCCACAGCACTTTCTTATTCCAAAAATGAGAAATTGAAATGTTGGTCTCTATCCAGTCATGAAGTTGGATGTAAAAATTGTATTTTTTAAACTTCCAAACACTTCCATTTTTTAAAATTATAAAGAAAAAAGTCAAATAAAAACTCTTATTAAACAATGTCAAAACATCTTTCAAATGGACATTTATTTACTACGTATCCCCTCTTTATCCTTCAATGTTGTTATCCATAGATATTTCCTTTAATTTTTTGCCACTCTCTGGAATTCACTGTCACTGAATACCCAGAGCAGGCCTCGGGGAAGGAAAAAAGCGGTCTCCGTGTTTGAGGAAAGCCAGTCTTCCAAGTAGGCTCCTGTGATATTTGATTTATCCTAAAGAAAAACTTACATGGCTTTAAGCTGCGGCAAGGCACTGCAGGGGGACTTGAGGAGCGTATGCTTCCTGAGATTTCTTGGCCCAAGAACACAGTGAACTGCAGGGCTGGGTTGTCTACCTCCCCTAGAATGAGACTAGACCAGCCGAGAACCTGGCCATGTAGTAGAAGCTTCACTGCTGCATCCAGGTGTAGAATGACAGCTGTGCACAGTGGGGACCCAAGCTGCAGGGCTTCTGCTTCAAACCTCACAGCATAGTACCCAACAAAGGACTTTGTAAAACAAGTGGGGGGCCCGGTGAAGCCTGCAGCCTCCTGAATCACAGGAAGCACAACCAAAGCGGGCAGGACTGGTGCAAAGGGGCAAAGGTACAAAGTGCAGCGAGAGGCTGGCATTTCCTTCAGGCCAGGGGTCAGCTGTGTCTGGGATCGGCATTAACACCCTTCTGGCTGTTCAGAGGTACTCAGGGTCACTCTCTCACAAAGTATGCAGGGAAAACATGCGGGAGACTGTGGACACATTACAATCCACAAAATAATTACCTAAATTCATAAGCATTTAGTTCATAATCACATAAATCAAATAATATAATTTAAAACATCAACAGCTATTTATCATTTGTCTCCTTTTGTTTTTTCTTTTCCTGTACTCACTTAAATTGTTCAGTCTTCTCTTTGGATAAAATACTTACTGCAGTTTGAAAGCCATTTACCAGCAAAAAGTTCACCAATTTCACCACCTCCATGGCTGTGTCCACAGAATAAGTGATAAAGACTTTCCCTAAGAGAGATTTTTCACATTTATTAGAAACTAGTCAAATAATAGTAATTATATTTTGAACAACACATGTAAATTGTAAGCAATGTCTTTTATTCTTCTAGAATAATAAAGAGAAACCTTTGGATGGGGTTGGGCTAGGGCTTATGCCTGCAGCAGTGTGGATTGCTGCCCTTAGGACGCAGATCCACGGGCTCAGAGGAGCAGGAGACTGTCCGAGGGCAGGCAGACTGCTTGGGGTGCACGAAAAGAAAGGGCACAGGGGAGAGCGCTGGCAGGCTGAGACAAGCCAAGGTCTCCTGAAAAACTACATGGTACATTAACAAAAAATCCATCACCCAGAACCTAGTGTCCTTAAGATCAGGCCACCACCTGGTTTCGTAGAGACACTTGGCTCTGTGCCTAGGGAATACTCTCACAGCAGGCCAAGAAGCTGAGACTTGTTAAGGGGCCACCCTGCAGTGTCCTCCTTTGATCTCATGATGCTCTCGGTTGCCTTGAACTCCTGCTTGACAAGAGCGAGTGAGGGGAGAGAGAAAGTGGCTCCTCACCCACTCCTTCCTCCCCATCCACTCAGTGGTGGGGGAAAGGCTAGGAAGTTGGAGTAGACTAAAGTACAACTCAGAAATGTTAGTAAAACTTCAGTAGCTTGAAGGAGAGACGTTGCCTCTGGGAGGTCCAGCATCACGGACTCCCTCTCTCCTCCCTAGGTCAGCCTAGAGCAACAGATGGTATTGTGCCTACACACTTGACTCAGTCAGTGTGAAACCAGTATGTTCTCAGGCTTAAGCCTTGGGGAAATTATCCGGCTACCACGTTAATGTGATAGATGAACAACCTCTGTGTGTCGGTCTCTAGTCTGGAATGAACCTGCTTAATCTGAGGAAGCCCATGGGGCAGAGGGTGGAGAAGAAAGTGGAGTTGGAGAGAAAAATATGAGTCTTTTTATATTAATCTAGGCTTAGGCCCTTGTTTTTGGAAACACGCCTTTTAAATAGAAGTGTGTACAATGGTGACATTGGCTCATGTAAGCAGCCAGGTATATTGATGGCATTCAACTTCTTTTCTTCTCAACACCTAATATTCAACCAATTCTTATGTAGGAATTTTAGGACTCCCTTTATAGATTATGGTAAGATAAATATGATCTATAGACTGACACCAGGACTATACCTTATGCAAGGAAGCATCCATTCTCCGGAAATGCTCGAAATTAAAATGTGTAAGACTTTAAGAAGATTAAAACATTTTTTTAAATGAAAAACAACAACGGATCATTGTAGTAGAAATCTTTCAAGTCCTAAATGACTAAAGAGCACAGATCCTCAACAGGAATTAGCAAATGCAAAGGGCTTAATTTTCAAGCTTGGTTCAAAGAAGTGCACAGATCTGGTCAGGACTTCTTAGAATGACCTGAGCTTCTCCAGCAAGCACAGCAGAATATAACAATTTCATAACAAGTGGCTCTTTTCTTAAGATTTCTGGAACTCAACTGTCCTGACTGACCTTAATATGAGAACATTTTGGTGATATTTCAACATTTTTGTTTCTGGCTGCAAAATATGGAAAAAGAATCATCACCTGACACGTAGTCGAATGTTTCTTTAAATAAAAGGCTTAGTTTGCACTTGGTTGTAAGGCCATGTGGAGAATGTGAGACTGCTTTTTCCCAACAAGATTGCTCATTCCTACAGGAAATGACCTCGTTCTTGGTGGCTGCTGCTAATTTATGGTGAGACGCTAGGTCCCCGGCCAATACCACATGGATAGCCAATCAATTTACCCAGGGACAAGTCCACTCAAGAGCATCATTTAGAAGAGGAAAAAAGCATTGGGGTTATTATTTGTTGTTGGAGTGCATGTTTAAGAAAATCTAATAGTAAGTACTTTGTGAGTATTGCTGGTAGTGTCAAAATCACTGAAAACATTCATACAAAATGTTGGTTACTTTTTAAGCAAAGAGCAAAAAAATAAATTTTATTTTACTGTATATATGCAAAATATCCAAGAGTATGGATGAATAATCATGAAGTACTCTCAAAGTATAAGACCGAACAAGAAGAAGAGGGGAAATTTTTTTTTTGAACAACTTACGCAATTCTTCTGGCAAATTGCTTATTTTCAGAGTTCCTCTGGCTGGAGGGTTACTAGGGGGTCTAGGGACAGCAGCTGGAGATGGAGCCTGGAGACCTTGTGGTCTCAATTCTGCAGGACACTCCAAGGACTCCTCAGGAGCTCCTGCTCTATTCAGTGGCTGGTTATACAGCTGATCCCTGGAAAGGAATATGTGTACAATAACATTTTCATTTTCAACAAAGGCAAACCTTGAGGAAACAGAAGGCGTTAAGAACTATGGGAAGATACCAAGGAGCTATCTCTCTCCTCTGCTTCTATTTCTTTTCTGAGCCAGTGGGACAAAGGTTTCTCCATGGAGTTTCAGTCAATAAGCAATCGGGCAGGTTGCCATTTGGAAGGGCCTGTGGTAGGGGTTGAAAGAGGGAAGAGGAATTTGATTTCTTTTTTGTTGTTGTTTTTTAAAAACTTATCTTTATTGTTGAATGTATTACAGATGTCCTCCCCCTTTCCCCCCATTGACACCCTCCTCCCCAATCCCGTTCCCCTCTTGCCTTCCCCACACTATTGTTTGTATCCATTGGTTATGCATATATGCATAGAAGTTCTTTGGTTTATCTCTTCCCGCCCTCCCTCCCCCCTTCCCTTTGAGGTTCATCTGTCTAACAACCAATTTGTACTTCTTAATTCCTTCATCTTTTTCACCCATCCCCCCAGCCCCTCCATTCTGGCAAGCAACAAAAAGTTCTCTGTATCTGAGTCTGTTTCTGTTCTGCTTGCTCATTTTGTTTGTAGATTCCATTGTTCATAGACATGTATTTATTGCCATTTTATTGTTCATATTTTTGTTCTTCTCCTTCAAGAAGACCCTTCAACATTTCATATAATACTGGTTTGGTGATGACGCACTCCTTTAGCTTTTTCCTGTCTGAGAAGCTCTTTATATGTCCATCGATTCTAAATGATAGCTCTGCAGGATAGAGTAATTTTGGTTGTAGGTCGTTGTTTTTCATCACTTTGAATATCTCTTGCCACTCCTTTCTGGCCTGCAAAGTTTCTTTTGATAAATCGGCTGACAGTCTCATGGGAGCTCCTTTGTAGGTAACTAACTACTTTTCTCTTGCTGCTTTTAAGACTCTCTCTTTGTCTTTAATCTTTTGCATTTTGATGATCATGTATCTTGGTGTGGCCCTCTTCAGGTTCATCTTGTTTGGAACTCTCTGTGCTTCCTGGACTTGTATGTCTGTTTCCTTCACCAAGTTAGGGAAGTTTTCTGTCATTATTTTTTCAAATAGGTTTTCAATTTCTTGCTCTCTCTCTTCTCCTTCTGGCACCCCCATGATGCGAATGTTAGTATGTTTGAAGTTGTCCCAGAGGCTCCTTACACTGTCCTCATTTTTTTGGATTCTTTTTTCTTTTTTCTGTTCTGATTGGGTATTTTTTGCTTCCTTATATTCCAACTCAATGGTTTGTTTCTTGGCTTCACCTAGTCTACTATTGATTCCTTGTATGATTTAATGATTCTTTATTTCAGTTAGTGCATCCTTCATTTCTGACTGGTCCTATTTTATGTTGTTGATGTTCTCACTAAGTTCCTTGAAGGTCTCACTAAGTTCCTTGAGCATCCTTATAAGCAGTGTTTAGAACTCTGCATCTGATTGATTGCTTCTCTCCATTTTGTTTAGTTCTTTTCCTGGAATTTTGTTCTGTTCTTTCACTTGGGACATGTTTCTTTGTCTCCTCATTTTGGCTGCTTCTCTGTGTTTGTTTCTATGTATTAGGTAGAGTTGTAATGTCTCCTAGGCTTCGTAGGGTGGCCTATTATTGTATGTGTCCTGTAGGGTCCAGTGGCACAGCCTCCCTGATCACCCCAGCTGGGCCCTCGAGGTGCACCCCTAGTGTGGACTGTACACCCTTCTGTTATAAATGAGTCTTGATTGCTGTTGGCACATCAATGGGAGGGATTTACTCAGGCTGATCAGCTACAAGAACTAGATATGCTCACTGACCACAGGCCTCTGACTCCCTTGGAGGATCAGTGATGTAGGGGCCCAACATACAGAGCAAGACTTACTTCAGCAAGGCTCTGGTACCCACTGAGTCCACTCATTGAGTGTGTCACTTATGAAGGTGGTTGGGTGGTGGTGCTTTGATGTGGTCTGAAGCTGTCCACTGGGTGTGCTGGCTCTGGAGCAAGGTCAGCCTCTGCCTGTATTCTACCTGGGGCCACCTGGCATAAGCCAAAAAGTGATCTGCAGATGGCTGCTTCCTGTGCTGGGCTTGGAGGTGCCCAGGAAAAGCCAAGTTGTGAACCAAGGCTGGCTGCTTCTAGTGCCAGGCCTGGGGCCACTTAACGAGAGGTATGGGGCTTGCTGAGACTAGGTGTTGCTTATTTGAGAGATTTTAGGAAAATCTGAAGCAGGATCCAACACAGGACAATCCTAAAGAAAAGCCATTCGAAACAGCTTGGGTGGGCCCGAAGGTTGGGTGGGGCAGGGCCTCAGGGAATCACCAGGGCAGGGAAAACAGTGTGAGCCAGGTTGCTGGAGTCCCAGGTATGGCTGCTGTATGCTGCCCCAGGGAAGGGCTCACCAAAGGAACAACGGCCTCCCACAGCACGTCTGTCCAGGAGAAACTGACCTTCCAGCTCTCGCCCCAATGCCAAACAATTCAGATCTTCCCCATATATCTCTGGTGCTTTTCAAGCTGGAGCCCAGAAGGAAGGAGTCTGAGTAAGTCCGTGTGCAGGCCAATTAAGAGGAACTGCCTGGGACTCCAGAAGCCTCAGCCTCCCTCAACCTCAGTTCCCACTGGTTTTACAGCCAGAAGTGACGGGGACTTCTCTTCCTGGCACTAGAACCCTGAGCTGGGTGCCTGGTGTGGGACGGGATCCCTCACTCCTCAGAGAGGACCTTCACAGCTGAGGTGTCCTTCCTGATTTTTATCCACCACACGTGGATGTGGGACCAGCCTGTCCACGCCTCCGCCCCTCCTACCAGACTCAATGTGGCTTCTTCTTTAATTTTATAGTTGTAGGACTTCCATATAGCTCAATGTCAGGCAGTTCTAAATGATGGTTGTTCTGTAGTTTAGTTGTAATTTTGATGTGGTTGTGGGAGGAGGCGAGACTGCATTTACCTACGCCACCATCTTGACTGGAAGTCAGAATTTGATTTCTTGATTCAAGGAATGTCTAATTGGGAAGATAAGTCTCATGCACAGGGCTGATAAGGTCACTAGTAAAACACAATATAATGGGTGATACAGGTTGGCGTTATAGGCATTGAGATAAAGAGGACTTTTAGTTAACATTTGATCATGTATCAAAAAGTAGAAAAGGCCATGTGGATTTAAAAGTATTTATGTTGTTACTATATGGATGAAAATCTGATATTCGAGATCCTTTCAGAAAGTTTCTACCACATGGTTATATGGCATTGTTTTGGTTGCCAGTATTCCCATGAACGTTCTGCTGAGAAGGACCATCAGATGCACTCGTGGGATTTGGAAGGCAGAAGAAATGGAGGCCATGCTTCTGCTACTTCTGTGGCGTGTGTTGGTTAATGTCATCATGCGATGCCGAGTTCCTCAGGAAGCACCCCAGGGTTCCGTTACCAGCTTTGCATTGTCAAAGTCAGGGCACGAATGTCCGTTTTTGGCCAGTGCAGATCTAGCAGGCACAGAATGCATCCCATAGTTGCCGTGTTGGCAGCTACCCGCTTCTGGATGTTACTGTGGCAACGTGGCCAAGAATGGAGAATTCCATAGTGACTTTCTGATCCTCTGCCTCTCTGACCGTAACCCAGGAAGCAGCCTCTTTGGTGTCCTGTGCTGTGGTGTTGCTCTGGGATCATTCCTGGAAGCCCAGCCTAAAGCTCGCTCCTCCAACCCCCAATAATTCTGAAAGCACCCATTTCCTAAATTAAATTCCTTCTGCTTAAAGTAGCTAGACTTGTTTTCTGAAACTGAATCCTAACAGATAAGATTAATGTTTTTTTCTTTAAAAAAATTCTGACTCAAATGTGGCCCTATGTTAACATTTTAAAAATCTAGGTAGTAGGAACATGGATGCTTCTATTTATTTTGTGTTTGAGATTATTTTAAATTTTAAAAAAATGTTTTGATTATAAAATCTATGTGTATATGCCTTAAAAAAAAAATATCCTCACCCAAAGATATTTTTCCATTGATTTTCAGATGGAGTGGGAGGGAGAGAGAAACATCGATGTGAGAGAGACATATGGATTGGTTGCCTCCCGCACAACCCTGACCCAGGCTGGGGATTGAACTGCAACCGAGGTATGTGCCCTTGACTGGAATCAAACCCTCAACTTTTTGGTCCTCAGGCCAACACTCTAACTGCTGAGCCAAACTGGCCAGGGCTGTATATGCCATTTTAAAATAGATTATTGTTTATGTTTTCATACTTTTACCTGAAAGAGTTATCAGACATTCTGAGGCTTATGCAACAGGATTTTAAATAAATTACACAGAATTCAAGCTATACTATATTTCTAAAATCTGAATATTTGAGGAAGTTATTTTTATTTTATATTTTTATTAATTTAGAGAAAAATTCCTATAAAATACGCCTTCATCCAATGGGATTCCAGTTACATATACTTTTTGCATTAAATTCCTTTATATACAAAGTTGTTTGGTTTAAAAATAATTGCTCGTTTGATAAAGAAATCTTAAAGCCTTGATAATATTTAAAAACTTCAATATAAAATCAATATCATGAAGTTTAATGACGAGTAAACTTTCTGTATTAAGGCTGTCTTTCAAATTATCAGGAAGAGGAAAATTAGCTTCATTACCTGAACTTATTTTTTACTGCCCTAAAACAGCAATTTTCAACCTTTTTTATCTCATCGCACACATAAATTAATTACTAAAATTCTGCAGCACACCAAAATATATATATTTTTGCTGATCTGACAAAAAAATAGGTATAATTTTTACTCATTCACACTGGATAGCTATTGTTGTGTTGGCTGTTGTCATTTTTTTGAAATTTGACAATCCAAGGGAAAAGAAGTCAGTGCCCCTGACTAAATAGTTAGGTATTTCATGTTTTAAAAATTCTTGCGGCACACTGGTTGAAAATCGCTGCCCTAAAATGATAAAATAAATCCAAGGAGACCATAGCAGGCTTAAACTGGTGTTACAAAAACAACTACTCTGTACCATATTTGCAATTCTTCTATAAATCTAAAATTATTTAAAAATAAATGTTTGTTTTAGAAATTACTATTCCTCCCTTATTCAACACCAAATGTGTTTCATAAAGATGCTTAACTTTTGTTTGTTTTCTAAGAATTTTAGATATTTCTTCTGCAAGAAGAAATTTGGTTGTCAAATCACATTTTACTTAATTCTATTATTTAAACTCCGTGTAATTTTGTTTCTCAAAATAAGGGATCTGTCTTGAAAGAAAATCTGAAGGCTTGTGGGCTTTTGAGTGAGGGGAAAGGAAACAGACATATACCTTATCTGTCATTATTATCAGGGTGGGCTTTTTTTCTTTCAATAAACTTTTTTAGCTAATTACTAATTTCTGTATTTCTGAAAAAACTGCTTTAATATGACCATCGTGTCTCAAAGTTTTACTTGGAGTGTATATAAAGTTGTGCTGAGCAGAGCAAACATATCATCTATTCTCTAATTTTGTTGTAAGTTAGGAAGCTCTACTGACGTGAGTTTTTCCTATATATTTTAGATACATAAATTAAGGGAAGAGGAAAGCTTGGAGACAAGTCCAAAGAGAACAGCGAGGAGAAAAATGATGGAAGGGTTAGACAACTGAAGTCAGGAAAAACCAGAATTGTTTTTCTGGAAGACGTATGGGAAAGACCTAATAATGGCATTCAACAAGTGTGAATGCTTTTATTACAAAAGAAAATCACAGATTATTTTAAATTTCTACTGGAAACGAATTGAATTTAAAATTCCAAAGAAATGGGTTTAAACAGGTACACAAACTATAAAAAACAACTTCCTAGAGGTGGAAGTCAGTCATAGTAAAACTAAAAATCTATTTCATGGGCGAAAAGGCCGGGTGATGAGAAGGTAAAAGAAGCAAGTGTGACTTAGCATCTTAGGAACCTTTCAAGAGAATTTTGACCAGTCATCAGTGGCTTTCTATGTCTGGTAAAGAGATTCTTGTCAAGCAGCTTCCGTTTCCTCCTGACCTGAAAAGTCTCTGCGGGGTGTTCCACTGTGTGACTTGGCCACTAACCTGGGTTGTAAACCAACAGATACACTCTGTTGCATTGGCATCTTGCTTTTTCATGTTAAACCTATCTGCAGGGTGGCCCCATAATACTTACTGATACCTCGGGAGTCCTGGGGAGGGATAGTCTCTTTGTGCCGGCCTCTCTTCTTGGTCCCAGGGACTGGGATAATTCAGAATGACCTTCTGCACAGGGTTCGTGCCTCTCATACTGGCTCCAGGTAGGGGCTGCCCAGGCAGAGCCGGTTGGATGACTTGCTGGTAGGCCGCTCGAGGGTAGTCGTGGCCATCTGCAGGTGAAGACAGCCAAAAGAACAGGGAACACTGACTCGAGCCCCTTCGTGTGAAAGGAGAAGCAAGCTCAGTGCAAATTTTTGTTTTGATACCAACTAAGGGTTCCAGATATCAGTTACCACCTCTGTGATGTTTGCCATATTTCTATACTATCATTTATTTGATAGTTTTTATTAAATTGAGTCATTGTGGTTTTATTTTCCAAAATAAAAACATGTGTGAAATCATGAGTCTGGTATTCTAATTAGAAAGTGCAAAGCTCCACACAGGCCCCTATTTTAATCAGATACTTAGGATAATCTAACCATGAAGAACCTCCCCCACACCACCATTCCTACTATAATTCCCCAAGTTTATAGAACCCATGGCTAGGAGAAATTGTTCCCCTGATAGATAGAGAATTGATACGCTTTCCTTACCTTCTCCCAAGTGGACACACACACACACACACACACACACACACACACACACCACTTTCTCTTACAAAGAAATAAATGAATGAAAACTTGGCTCATACCTCTGGGAAGTAGCCAACCAGTTGGCAATACTACCCCACTTTCTTGGTCCTCCCAGGCTAAAGCCTATATGCACATGAGGCCAGGGCAGTTGGAACAGGGCAGGGCTCAGAGCACAGCCAGGGCTGGCAGTGACTTAGTGACTGTGTAACCTAGGAGAAATTGGTCCCAGCCAAGCCTAGGAGCAGCAGGGTCTCAAGGGAAGAAGGGCAGCCTGCCTGTCCAGGTGTGAGAGGAGGACTGGAGACCAGAAGAGAGATGCAAGGAACCCAGTATGGGTGAGAGAGGAAGGCTCTGAGGGAACTGCCCAGGCCCCAGGGGGCTCGATGTGGGGAATCTGAGAGGTGCAGATGCGGCTTAGGGGTGGGCCCAGCCTCTGAGGGAGCTGGAGAGAGCCAACTGGGTAACCCTGCAGAATGAACCATGAGCGCCTCCTGTGAGCCAAGCACGGCCACCTCTGCCCACATAAGAAGTTGGATGATCCAGGAGGCGTAGCTAGTTAGGGCAAGAAGGAACCTTGTTTTTCAAAAAGTATATATATTGGTCTTTATTCATTTTTTTTTACTATAAAAGTAACAATCGAGTTTTCCCACTGTAGGTAGGACACATGCCAGGATGTAAACTGAAGTCAAACTTGCAAGCAAGCAAACAGACAAGGTAGTTTGGAACCAGGATACAGACGGGGAGACTGTGGCTAAGAATTATATTCTTAGTTTGGTACGTAGTCAGGAGCCACTGAAGTTTCCAGGGGAACATTCAGGGGAATGATGTCCTCAAATACAGAAGAAAAACCATGTGTATGTTCACTAGTGTGGCTGCCTGCAGGTCTCTGCTGCCTGGATGTAGGAAACTTGGTTGAGTGACCCTGGAAATGTGCCCAAGCCAGTCACTGAAGCATGGTCAGATTCCCTGGGTTCAATCTATTGTCTGCTTTGACTTGTGACACTAGCCAGGTCCTTCCTGTCATGTTCCCTTTGGCAAAAGTGACCATTCCTCTCCAACCCAGGTTGTCTCCCGGCCTTGACTATGACACTCGCCCTCCTATTGCTTAGGACTGGTCATGACATTAGGGGCTTAAGAAAGGGGAAGAGGGTAAAAGGATCTGCCTGGGTCTATCCCAGCCCCCTGGCTGATAAAGGAGACCATGATTTGGAGGGCATCTCTAAGAATGGGGAGACGGGACCACAGAGACCCCTGTGTTCTAGGACAAGATACACTGCAGGTTTTGCTTTTACAACCTTCCTGGGGCAGATCAGATATATTCCAAGGGGTCCAGATGGCCAGTTGGAGTTTTAGGCCAACAGGGAGGTCACTACTGCTGCTCCTTTTTCCCAGCTAGAAAGGGCAAAAAGCACCACTGCTACCAGGTCACCAGGCAGGGGCCAGCCCTGCTTTCAGATAAGTCTTGTGTGAGTGGACTGTTTACAGCACCAGCTGTAGGTACAACCCTCCAGGGATCCCACTGCACTAAAATCTACCTTGCATCATCGGATTCCTGTCCTTCTTGGTCTCATCTCCCACGATGCTCACCAAGCCCCAACTATCACTTTGGCCATCTTTCTCCATCTTGAACACCCCAAGCTTGTTCCTGCCTCTGGGCCCTTGCGATGCCATCCTCTCTGCCCAGAATGTTTTTGTCTCATATCTTTACAGATCAACTTCTTGTCATTCAGGGCTCGGCTCAGATACCACCGCTTCACCCAGTTGCCCTATCCCATCCCACCCCCATTTTAATTTCTCCATAGCACTTATCATGTGTTTGTGTAAGTAAGCATGACTCTTGTCAACTTCTTGTCTGCCTTCCCTCCTAGCATCTAAGTTCTGTGAAAGCACAGACTGTGTCTGCTTGCTATCGTGTCTCCAAGCACAAGGGGTGCTCAATAAATGAATGAAGAAGACTGAATAGTTACAAAGCCAACTCCACACACACACTAAAAGAGAAGCCACCTAGGACTGCACAGTCTGCCTGCTAGGTATTCTAGGTTACTCTCATCCACTGTCCATTTCTTTTTTTTCAGTGTCTCCCTCTGAAAGTAGGAAGAAGAAAGACAAGGTAAAAGTAGAGAAACTTTGTTAGTGGCCTTGAACATTTTTAATGTTTGAAATAATGTTTGCTTCCCATATCCATTAATAAGTGGCTAATAATGTTTTATCTGCTTTAAAAGGACTACCAAGCTCTAATCATAAGGCTTGTTTCTTATCCAGAAAGCGGATGTTAGTGCTGTTAATCAAAAGCCTTTGAATCAAGGTCATATGATCTCTAACAGATTATTTCCCGCACAACATGTTTTTGTCTCATAGCAACAAATCTTATCATTAAAATCACCAAGGCATGTGGGCTAAGTGTTTGATTAGCTGTAACTTTCATTTCTGAAATGGCCACCTGTGGTAAAAACGTAAACGGGTTTGTATGAGCAGATGAAATGATCCACCTCGTCTATTTTTTAGATTAGAGTACTGACAATATAGTCCTCTATGCTGTCCTTTGATTGTTTGATAAAGAAATACTGAATATCAGAGAGTATATCAAACATGAGCTTTCCCTCTTGTAAGCGGAATTTGGTTTTGTCTGGAATTTGGCTGGTTGTATAGAAAAGCTGCTAAATAAAAACTATGCTTAGCAGATAGATGAATATCTTCCATGGCTGAAGTTTTGATCATTTGATCATTTTGTTTTACTATTTTGATGGAGGCTTATTAATTTAGTTGGGTATAATTATAATGGCTAACATTTATTGAGTACTTGCTACATGCCAAGCTCTGTTCTTGGCTTTATTTAGGATAATAGAGTTCAATTTTCTGTTTTCCTAAAGAAGTTTAACTTAGAATCAAATCAAATCTTAGAATCAAATTCCTTACCATGGCCCTTGCATCCATCCTCTTCTAGCATATCAAGTCCCTGCTCGCCCCACTGCAGCCCTGCTGGCTTGCTTTTGGTACTTTAGCAAGCTCCTGCCTCCTTGACCCTCCCATCCTGTAGGTTTCAACTCAAATGTGTCCTCCTCAGAAAATGTGGCCTCCTCCGACCACCCTGTCATTAATGTCTGTTCTAACATTGGTTATTTCCTTCACAGCACTTATACTTGTTTTGTTTGCTGATTTCTACTTATCTGTCTCCCCAGTAGACTGTGGAAGACAAGCCCATGTGTGGTAGTCACCAATGTACACCCAGTGCCTAGCAGAGTGCTTAGCAAATATTTGTTGAGTAAATTAACAAATGAATGGACAAGTTCTATGTCCATCCCACTGAACCCCTCCATTCCACCCCTCTCCCCTCAGACAGTTAGAGATGGCCTTTTCAAGGCTTGATATCATAAAGGCTCTACTCATGATTAGGGATTACTCTTTTCTCCAGGAAGTAGGGAGCAGGTTTCTTTTCATTCAACAAATATTTATTGAATTTCTATGGCTAGACACTCAGTGAACACAGAAAAATAGGATACAGTTCCCTTAAGTAGCTCAAAATAAATGGAGAGAGAAAGAAATCTGTGTGTCTGTGGGTGTCTGTTTTGAAACACAAACCCACACTCGTTAGTGTGAGAGAAGGAGAGGCGTGCAAGTCGGCAGACACCTACATGGTAGATTTAAGAATTACAAAAATATCTCCCCCACTGACTTGTCTCCAGTATCTAAAATTCCATCAAGAGAGTTTCTTCTGCGGGAGATGAAGAATAGAAGGTGGTGGGTGGTGTGATAGACAGATGATTTGTTAGCATAGTAACTCCTCGATTCTGAGGCAGTGTTAATCACAAAACACAATGCAAATCTTACAGTCATAAGTGGGTGCCCAGAACGGTATGTTATTTGTCAATATTATGACCCTCCTGGCCTGAGTACACACGGTCTCCATGTTACTGAGTTTTTACCACTTGGAATTTATAAACCAAATCCTAATGAAGTTTTCCACTTATCAGACGAAACATTCAACATTTTTCTTCCTTATTAAGAATGGTATTAAGAGAGTTTATGAGAGAGAAAATAAAATCTGATTTTCAAGTTGTCAAAAACATCATGATATAATGCAGTTTAGCCAGGAAACAAAATAGCCAACATAAACTGTTACAAGGACTCTCACAGCTATAAGCAGCTGTGTTCCTGAAGGGCAACTCCTTTCTCGAGCATTTCTTCCATCTGGTTTGTCTTTCCTTACTTTTAATTGGGCCTGTGTTCTAGCACACAAAGAATCACTTTTTTGGGTCCACATGAGCAATAGTAGGCATGAGTCCACAGTTTTATTTTATTCAGTCTCCTTGGTAGAGAAAGCAAGAATTTTATAGTAAAAATAAGAGCCCTTTAGATTTAATACATTCTTTCCCCCCAATTTATTTGTATTATGGGTTTCATTTGATTGCGTAGCCATGACCTCTATTCCAGTGACCTTCCCGGGAAGGACTCTCAGGCCACCTTCTCCAAGGCGTGGGAGGAGGAGGAGGAAACAGGCTTATTTCCACTTCTCATTTTCACCTGCTTTGAAAACTTTTTCTTTTTTTACATGAAAGGGGAGACCAGTAACCATTTTTGCTTTAACTTGCAAAGGCTAAGATATGCCATTTGCATGGCGATCATTATTTATTTATGTTTTCATTAGCGGATGAGGAAGTGATGCTCTTCTAAAGCCGAGTAGAACCACGTAGCCATGGTTTCCAACTGCACAAGCATCCCTTAGGTGAACAGCTCTTTTGAAGTGGTTTTGTTGGCAATTAAGTGCAGTTATAGCCCCGACATGAAACTAAGCATTGTACACATGCTTTGAATATTAAAGATCTGTACCAGCAAAAGGGATCTGGAAGTCAAGGAGCACTCTACAGGGCTGTGCTGCAGGATTTTAATTTAAATAATAACGGTAACTAAGAGCTGCTAGTTTTTCATGGCTTACTGTAAGCCAGCCACTTTCCTAGTATCTCCTGTGCATTATCTCATTTAATCCTCACAGCAACCGTCATGGACGCTTTTGCTACTGGGGGCCTTATAAAATATTCTGGGCTTGCACTGCCCCAGAGAAAAACCATAAGCACTGGGCTACCCTCGATAAAGAGGACCCAACCCCGACCCTCTTCCCTGCGATCCAGGGCATATGTTGGGTGAATCGGGGTGAGCCTGCCTATACATTCTCATTTCCCCTTACTTTTCCTTTTTCTTTCTAATTTTTACTTATGTTTAAATTATATATATGTACATTTTGTTGTTGTTAATCCTCACCCGAGGCTATTTTTTCATTGATTTTCTAGGTAGAGTGGAAGGGAGACAGAGAGAGAGAGAGAGAAACATCAATGTGAGAGAGACACATTGATTGGTTACCTCCCACATGACCCTGATGGGGGCTAGAGATTGAACCTGCAACCCAGGTACGCAGGTCGACACTCTAACCGCTGAGCCAAACCAGCCAACTTATTTTTAAATTATAAAAGTAATACCTATTTTCTATAACAAATTTAACAGAAGTATATTAAGTTAGAAGGAAAATCTCCCCATCTCTTCTTAATTCTCTGTCCCCCTCCCCTATCATCACTGTTAACAGTTGGGGCCAGATTTTTTAATATATAGTTTTTAAACATACGTAGTTATAAAAAATAACATGTATGGGATCAACACTGCATGCTTTTCCACTTGATCTTTTTTTATGTCAGAATGTGTATTTTACTCTGCATTAGGGGCTTAGTAGTCCGCTGTATAACTCAGCCCCAGATACTTATCTGTCCCCTTATTGATAGGCATTTTAGTTTTTATTTTTATTCTAATGCAACAATGCTTTAATAAACATCCTTGAGCATGTATTTTTATGCGCTTGTTCAATGTTTCTGTAGGTTCCCGCAAGTGAGACTGCTGGGCCAAAGAGGAAGCACATTTAAGTTTCGATAAATAGTGAGGCTGCCTTCTGGGAGATTGTACCAATTACACTCCTACCAAGAGTAGACGGGAGTGTTTCTTTCTCCAAAACCCACTAACACTGGATGGTGTTCAAAGTTTTTAATTTTTGTATGTCTAACTAGGAAAAAGGGTATCTTTAAAATTTTTGTACATATAAACTTTTCTTAAATTTAGTAATGTTAAGCTTGGTTTCCTATGCTGTTTGGCTGTTTGTATATTTTCTATGAATTGTCCCCCTTTCCTGTCCAAGTTCTCTCCTCTCTGCCTTTCATCACCTCTCTTCACTCCCAGGATCCTAGGTGTCCCCTCCCTCCCTCCCCTTCAGTAGAAGGAAATATTACAGAAAGCAAAGAGGAGGGACCTGATGAAAGAAATCAGGTCAGGAGGTATTCAAGGCTAACTGTGTTCCCAGTCAGGAGTGTTTGCATTTGAAAAGAGCCTGCCCAGAGTGGACAATGCTTACCTCCAAAGACTGGATTGCTAATGGTGCCACTTTAGGCTTCAACAGGAAAAATATTTTCAAATAGGAAGATCTTCCTGGGACCCTCATAGTATAGTGAGTCAATGCTTTCTTTGTCTATCATCATGAAGCTTTCTCCTGTTAGTAGATAAAAGCAACTGCTTGGGACTTAATATCATAAAGCCCTTGACTAGGTATTTACACAACTACACATCAATCTAAGGAATTAATCAGAAATGCACATAACAATTTATGTACGTAATGTTTGTCATATCACTGCTTATTGGATAAAAAACTAGAAATGTTGAAAATGTTCAACAATGGAGAATAAAACGAGTTGGTAGGTCCACCTGATGAAATACTATGCAGCATTTTAAAATGGTGCTAGAGGTAGTGCACTGAATGTTATTGGAAACTGGTTTGATTTTACATTAAATGTATAAGCAAAGAAAAAAGAAACAGCAGTAAATATGTCAATAACCCAATAGGAATTATATGTGGGTGATGGAAATATGAAATGAACTTTTGGGCATATTCCAATTTTGAGAGTGAACAAATATTACTGTTATGATCAGAAAAAGTATCTTTAAGTACAGATAATAAATGTTTAAAAAAAGCAGTTTATGGTATTATTCTCATAAAGTATTCCCTTTTAACCTGGAAATCACTGAGAAATAAATGCAACCCTAACCCTATCAAGGTGCATTACTCTCACTTCTCCTGGGCACTCAGAACAGACAGTGGTGTATGCTACTCCCAGTCGGGTGACTTCCCAACAGCCAACACCCTGGGTCTCAGTTTTAGACCTCATAGACTCTTTCTTCACAAGCCCTGCTGTTTTTGCATCTCCTGGCCTTATTCTGAAACTCATGTTCATTTTTACCTGTTTCTTCTAAGTTAAATTCCTCTACTTCCTTCCTTTTAAAACAATGATTAATTTCTGTATTGCTCCATTCACTTTAGGAACCTTTATACTAAGTGTACACGTACAATACATAAACTGTGATTGGTTACAGCATTTGTAATTATTTCTATAATTTATTTTAAAGTTAGGTGTCAGGCCTTTGGACAGACTCTTCTTATACTATTTGAATTGCTTTTTTGTACAGTGCTTATTTGCTAAGAAAAGCATCATATTTCATAGCCCTGTGTTTGATCTGTAAAATCTTATTGTTATTTTCCAGTGGCCTTGGTGGAGATTTAATACCAAGGATTATGATGAACCTTTTATCTCAGTCTAAGACTTTATCACTTTCAGAGATGCTTAATGCACTGACACATATTATTCATTCATTCACTCATTCAGAAATAATTTATTGAGAATCTAGTATATGTTAGTCACTGTGCTAAATGCTGGGGAATTATGGATTGAAAATACATCTTTGCTGATGAGCAAAAGCTTGCATTCTGGAAAGAGAGGTGGACATACTGGTTAGCAGGTGCCCTGACAGGCAGAAAACAGGGAAACAGAGAGCCTGAAGGAGGGACTGATCCAGGGAGGTTTCCAGAGGGAACACTTGAGCTAAGTCTTAAAAGATATATATATATATATATAGTGATGGTTGTATGAATTTGTAAACATATTACAATTCATTGAATTGTACACTTAAAAAGGTGAACTTTACAGTATGCAAATTCGATCTCAATAAAGCTGTTAAAGACAAAGAAGAGGTAAAGAGCTGGGTCAAATGCACAAAAAGAGGAAGAACATCCTGGATAGAGCAAAGATCATGGGCAAATGCTTGGGATGTGAAACAGCTAGACAAGTTAGGGGTTGTGGCTGGAACGTAGGGTAGAGGTGGATGGCTCAGGTCTCCAAAGCGATTTAAGCAACAGAATCACAGGAGCATCTGATCTTCACGTAATGGCAAGAAGCCAGAGTCTCAAAGACATTCTGGCACCTTCTGATTTTTTTTGGACTGAACGCCCCTTTCTCTGCCAAATCTAAGATGGCGAAGAAGCATGCAGACAAAGAAGAACCCAGATGCCCAAGAGTTAGGACGACAAACAAGTTTTCTAAAAGTCCTTTGGGTCACTTCCTTGCCTCTAGGCTTGTTTCAGTTAAACTAACCTAGACAGAGGACACTTAGAGGTTCCTAGAGAGGCAGGTTCCAAGTGGGACAGGTTTTGGGCTAAGATAAAGCATTCTTCCAACCATTCTTCCAAGCATTCTTGGATAAAGCTCCTTGCAAATCCAACCACACACAGAAAGCCCTATGGGTAGCAAACTGCCCTCCCCGCATTCTGGCCTGTCTGTGCTGATCTGCGGATACAAGGCACTGATGTGAGGTCCTTGTTCACTTGGTCACCCAGCCCAGAATGTCCAGAGGAAGCTCACTTACATGGCACCTGGTGATTGGGACCTCCAGGACAAGGGTACTTGTAGTTCCACTGAGCGTGTGGGGAGGGGTTGGGAGGCAGCATCTGTGCACGCGCCGGATGCCTCTGAGGTTCAAACAGATGGTATTCCCTGGACCTGAGAGGTCTGGGGAGGTCCTGTGGGTAACACATAGAAGTGAGGGGCAGAGGTCTTTCCAGCTGCCTGATGCCCAGGACGTCCTGGGGCTGGGAATCATACCCCGTGTCTATCGTAGGCAGATCTGGGGCTGCTCGGTTCCTGTGGGGCTGGGGCCGTTGCGCTGTCTCTTGGCTACTGCCTGAGGAATCTGCTAAGGCATTAGGTAAACTTTGGTCTGATTTGTCTGAGTCATGGCCAGTGTCAGGAGAAGCTGCTGAAAGCTGAGATCCCAGCCATTGATTACGCTTTTCCATAAACGAAAACGGATGCTCTGTGGGGAGGGCTCCAACCACAGACTCAGGCTTAGGCTCACTGGCTGCAGAGCAGTCCGAGGGCCAGTCTTTGCCTGGGTCTGGATGTCTCCTCCAGAAGCTGTCTTCACTCTCCTCCAGGACTTTTGTGCGCAGGCAGGTGGTCTGCTGGGACACAGGCCGCTGGGGATTTGAAAGTTTCAGTTGAGGGTGAGCCTGAGAAAAGTCTCCTGAGGAATAGTAAGGGGTTTGGGATGCAGACAAGCTGTTGGGTGCCATGTTCCTTGTATTTGGAGCAGGTGGCTCTGATTCCTCTTCCAGGGAATATTCTGGGATGGGTTTCAATAACTGACTTGGGTATGGTTCTGATTCATCAACCTCCACAGGAATGCTTCGGTTCATTCTAGTTTCTGAAACGAGAGAAAACATGCCACAGCCTTAAAAGACATCGTTTTCTGGAGTCCCTACTTTATGACCTTAAGGGACCTCGTTCAAGATATGGTTTAAATTAATAGTAGTGTGACACCAATGTGCTTGTAGAGCCCCAATCACACACAGTTGTTTACTTGTCCTCCAGGCAAAGGCACTCATGCTTATTAAGATATTTTTATCTGGAAGGCGATGCAAAGAATGTGACTGGACCATCATGCGGCAGACAGCACAAGGGAAGACACATGAAAATCAAAGGCCAAGGATCGAGGAAAGAGAGCTTAATCCTGATGTGGGCTGCTTTGTGTGCGCTTGTGGATGTTCAAAACATGTGTGGAGGAAACACAAAACATGGTTACATTGGTTATCTTTGAGGATGATTCAGATGGGGGAGAGATGTGAGAAGGAGAATTTTCACCTTTTAAACTTTAAAAATTTTGCTGTGTGACCCTTGCCTAATAAAAAATAAAATAAAATAAAAGGGCCTTCGTTTAAAAGCACTGAAAAAAAGGTCATAGTGACATTTTCCACTTAACAACTATAGGTTGTTTAGAGGATTTAATTTCCTCTGGCACCCTGCCTGCAATGAAGAGAGCCATGACCATCTGGTTTGTGATGTGCGGGCTGAACTAGCCTTTAGCCCACACACCATGTAGCCCACAGCCCAGGTAATATTGGTTTTATCTGTAGGAATAGAACTCTTATTTAATCAACATGACAGAATGAGAAAGACAATTAGCCTCTCCTTATTGGTCGAGAGGATGCCCCAGACGCCTAGGCTCCAGGGGAAGGAAGACTGGAGGTCGGCAGAAGGCTCTAGGACAGGTGTAGTGGGAAGGAAGGGGGGCGTGAAAAACAAAAAATCTCAGAGGTTTGTTTAATGCAGGCCTTGCACAGAGCATGATTCAAATACCATGCAGAGAAAGGGGTGGTGCTGGCAGTGGTGGATTTTTAAATTCATATTTTGGATCCATGTAGAATTTCAACCACAGACACTTACGGACGGCTCACTGTGCCTACAACCACGATGTACATCAAGTATTGTTCTAAGACAAGTTTTGAAAAATAGGAATCCACCTTCTCTGGAGCCTTGTATCCAACCCAATGGCAACAGGAGAGCATGCGTTTAAAAAGGCTCCCCCTCGGAGCAGAGGTGGGGCCAGCACTTTCCTACCAAATTTGTCTTCACTGCCTACGGAAGATTCCTCAATTTGCCTCTCCACTGGGTGCCAAGTGATTGGTAACACTTCTCTTTACCCACACTTGGAAACAAACTTAGCCAGCAGCTGCAAATGACCTTTGTCCTGTTTTCTGGCACAACAGAAAGCGCGGCCTCTCATTCCTGCTGGCCCTCCCTCCCGGCCTCAGTCTCCTCTCACCTGCTGTCTCCTTTCCAGGCTGCTCTCCAGGCTGTGTGTGTCCCTTCCCCTTGGCTCTGCAGAAAAGAGACCTCATCACCCAAATTGATTAGGAACCTACCACCACCACACGTATTTCAACTACTTATGATTTGTAAAGGCTCACCATGGTTTTCCTTTCTTTCTTACAGTTTTCCTACAGCTCTGAAATTGGACATGCCCTCTGATGTGCTCTTCCGCTGGTCAGGAAGCACAAGTGTTTTCTGAAGGGCTGGCTGAGTGCTGTGTAATCTCCTGCTAGCATCTGTGGGCCCACCGCCGAATGGGAGGGCAAAGAGGCACCAAGTGAGCCAACCAGCAAGAGGACTAGATTCTGTCAACCATTTCTTGTTATGAGATTCACTTTCATCACCCACACTTCAGGTACCACTGTTTACATGCGCCCCAGGTTTTCAAATATGAATACTTTGGAAGTGCTTCCCTAAACATGGAAGTGCTTTCCCAAACAACATCAACAAAAAGTTACAAATTCTACTCTTCTAGCTGAGGAGCCTTTAGGGATTTGAAGGGAGCTAATAAAAAAGGTGACAAGTGCCTGGAAACCTGAGGCCCGTCTTATGGTGGGAATTCTACAGTTAAAGCTGGTCTGAAAGGAACAAAGGGCCCCTCGGTTGGTAGTAAGTAAACCTGGCATGGTAATGAGCAGTCTCTCAGGTGAGCTATAGGATTAGTAATCCTTTAAAAAAAAAAAAAAAGGACCCTGATGTTTTAAACATGTCGCTATCAAATATTCAAACAGCAAATAATTACTGAACCCTGCTATGTGTCCAACTCTATGCTGGGTGTCCTCCTTAGGCATAAGCTTAATTAAAAATTATTTTTACAATATGTAATATTTACAAGTGATACAAAATTCAAGAGTACAAATGGGTATAGTGTGAAAGGTAATCAAAATTATTTCTAAAGACATATAAAACATTATTTCTACCTTCCAGTTTCTTGTGATCCAGATCAAGAGAAAAAACAAATACAGGAAATCAAAGGTCCTACCTCAGGACCTTTGCACTTGTTGTTCCTGTTTCTCGGAACTCTCTTTCCCCACATGTCTGCATGGCTTCCTTTCTTTCTCCTTCAGGTCTTCACTCAGCTGTCACTTTCTCAGTGAGATCTCCCTGGTCATCCTCTCTAAATCTTTTACATGCCTTCTCACTCTTTTGTCCCTGATTCACTGTCCTCTCTAGCAGTTATCATCATCTTATATATTACCTAATGTATATTATAAATACAAATACCTAATACATTCTTTGGTCTTTAATGTCAATATTGTAAAAATGCTACACATTATTTATTTATTTTTTTTGGTATGTGCCTCTAGCAGGAACCGAACCCAGGACTCGCTGGTCCACAGGCCGACGCTCCAACCGCTGAGCCAAACAGGCCAGGGCAAAATGCTACACATTAAAAAAAAAAATTTCTCAGTATCTCACCACTTCTAACCATTTTCATTTTCTCCTGTTGTATTCCAGGACTTCTCCATATGATATCTACATGGTTGTAACCCTGGCATGGTCTCTGCTCAGTCCCTCACCAGAGCGACACTTAGATTAAAGTGGAAAATCCCTGTTTTCTAGCCATGATCTACGGGACAAGGCTCTGATCCCCAAGGGGGACAGCAGACCTGCCAGCCAAGACCCGGCAGCCCCAGTGCTGGCATTGCCCCGACAGGCTCATCAGCACGAATGCCCATCTCCGGAAGCCTGGGAGAAGCTGAGGCCTGTCAGGCCTGTTTGCCTCACTGTGGCAAATCCCTGGGGGAAGGGAGAGGCTGGAGGTCGACGGGAACCCACGGGAGTTTCTGACTCAGAATCTCCTCTGAGTCCACAGCACAGATGCCCAGGCTCCACACCCAGAGATTCTGAGGTGAGGCCAGGGCTCCTGTGTATTTTTATTTGAGTCCCACCAGCAAACAGGTTTTTTCATACCTTGCCAAGGGGAGTGTAAGCACTACACTTTGGCAGTAACTAGTTGAAAAGCTTATGCCCTTTGACCTAGTAATTTCACTTCTAAGCATTTCCTCTACAGTGATATGTACATGTCATGGGAAATGAAGAGGCCGTGAGGATAGGCAATGCTGCAATGTTTATAACAGCAAAGGCTAGAAACAAACCACATGTCCAAAGAGGGTCTGGTTTTTAAAACTGTGGTCCAGCTGTACAGTGATTACTCCGTGTCTTTTCAAAAAGACGGAGGAAGTGCTGTGTGAACTGATGCGGAATTATCTCCAAGATTTATTGTGAAGTTAAAACAGTGAAGTGCAGAAGGAGGCGGAGTGTGCTGCCCCTTGTCCCATCTGAGACTGTTTGCGCACCCTGGCTCGGCAGGAACCCCAGCAGCGGTTGCCCCTGGAAAGGAACTGGATGGCTGGGAACAGGGCCAGGAGGGGGACCTGCTTTTCAGAGTATTTTCTATGTTGTAAATTTTGTACCAAGTGCTTATGTATCTGCTGAAAAGGTTAAAAAAAAAAAAAAAGGGAGAAGCTCCACTAGTGATGCTTATGTTCACAGAGATTAAGAACCAATGCGAACGAGGCACTCCCGAGACCACCCAGGAGAGTGAGAACATGTCCCTGGGTGGGAACGGGGTCCGGACGAGCTGGGAAGGCAGGCTAGTCCCAAGTACACGCAGCCAGGCTGAAACAGTTGAGTGTGCGAGTCTGGTTCTGACTCACTTTAATCTGACCCGAGAGACACTCGTTTTCCTTCTCTGGAGTCACACTGCCCTTTGGGCTGTGGGCTGTGGTTCTCGTGCTTGGATTCTGGTCCCGCCTTTCTTCAAACCCCTCTGGTAGTTTTCTCTGCCCAAGTCTCTCTATTTGGCTTCCTTCCAGCCTTGGGCCTGAGACCGTTCTCTTAGTTCCTCTCCTCTACCCGGGGTAGCCTGATTTTGCAGATCAGATCTCCCCCAAATGACAGCAAATTTGACATCCCACGTGACAAAGCTCCCTGGTGTCCTCATCACAGAATTTTCCATTCTCTCCTCCCTCCTGCTCCCTTTCTCTCAGTCAACCCCCTGGGCTGCCTCCAACTCTTTGCTCATGTCTGTTCCCAGCACCCCTTTCTCCTTTAGCACACCCTGACTTAAATCAGTTCCTTGAAACAGATTCTATTAGTCTTCACAACATCACCTTTCTGATCTCACAGTTCATCAAAAAGCTTCTTTCCTCGAATCATCCCCACCTCTGTTTCTGCTTGTCCACGAGGCCCCACTTGTCCTCTGTGGGAAGCAAGTCGTGTGTATTCACAGTTAACCATGGCTGCTGTCTTCCAGATGGATTTGCCCTGAATGAACACTTAGTTCTAGAATGTGCGGAAATACACAGTATTTAAGTACACAGGCTCCAGAGTCAAACCCCCTAGGATTCAATTATTTCTCTGCCAGCTGCATGATTAGATATGTGAACTTGAGAAAATTACTTAATTTCCCTGGGCCTCGTTTTTCTCATCTGTACAATGGGGAAAATAACAACGCTTGCCCCCTAGGCATTTGTGAGGATAGAAGATATAAGGTGCAGACTGTGGGGCCTGGACCATATCAAGCTCTCAAAAAATAAAAAAGGTTATTTTGTTATTATTTTTACAAGTGATTTGGCTTTGGAACTCTTTCTAGACTATGTTCACTGGTTTTATACCTGGATGCTAACGACAGTACATGAACCTAATGTTTGGAGACTTGTCTTTTTTTTTAATTTTTTTTTTTATCCTCACCCGAGGACATCTTTCCATTTTTTGTTCAGATAGAGTGGGAGGGAGAGAGAGGAAGAGAGAGAGAGAGAGAGAGAGAGAGAGAGAGAGAGAGAGAGAGAGAGAGAGAGAAACATCGACGTGAAAGGTACATATCGAGTGGCGCCTCCTGCATGACCCAACCAGGGCTGGGGACAAACTGCAACCAAGATATGTGCCCTTAGCGGGAACCAAACCCGGGTCTCTCTGGACCGCAGGCTGATGTGGAGACTTGTATTTTTAAACTAACATGTATTTCTGGCATATTCAATACATATCTCATTTGGTCCTTAAAACAAGCTGGGCCATGGGCAGTGTACTTGCTGTCATTTTACGATTCCCATGTCACAGAGGCTGACACATTAAATAGCTTTTCCAAGTCAAAGCTGAATCTAGCCTACAGATCTCCTAACTCTTTCCATGAAAATCATATAGATTAGGGGTTGGCAAACTTTTTCTGTAAGGTTCCAGATAGTAAATAGTTCATGCTTTGTGGGCTACATACTTTGTTTGTCTCATACTTTGCTTTTGGGAGTTTGTTTTTAAACAACCCTTTGAAAATATAAAAGCCATTCTTATCAGTATGCTGGTACATAAATGACTGTGGGCCACCTTTGGCCTGAGGGTTGCAGTTTACCAAATTCTGATATGGGTTATGCTATTAAATCAAAATACAAACCTAATGTAATAGATATACTTAAGAAACCTTACACACTGTTAGTAATGATTGTTCATATTCATTAATATTTACTATGCACCAAATACTGTTCCAAGTGTTTTACATGATCTCACCCTCAGAGCCACCCTATCTGGTAGGTGCTATTGTCAGCCCCATTTTATAGATGGAGAGACTGAGACACAAGGAGGCTGAGTAACTTCCCCAGGGTCAGTGGCCAGCGGGTAGCATAGCTAGGATTCAAACGCAAGCAGTTCAGCACCAGAGCCTGCGCACTTGACCACTCTGTATCTCGTTTGGAAGCCGTAACTTATACAGCTATTTGGTGAGGAGAAAGGGGCTAGGGGGAGCTTCTGGAATGTTTTAGAACCATTCACCTCGAAGGTGAGGAGGTGTGGATACAGGCCGCCTGTGTTGTACAATGAATCGCCAGGCTGCAAGCCTGTGGTGGCTTTCCTTCATGCCATGACAAGAGAGGGTATGGATGAGACTGCAGAGGAATCTCGATTGGAGAAAAGCACTTGATTGGATCTCATTAAATTTTAATCATAAACTGAATTCAAAATAAATGGAAAACTGGTTGACAGAGCACAAACAAAGGGTGATGATGAATGGTGATGCATCTAGAGAGGGGATATCTTCCAGGGGACGCCCCTGAGGCAAGGACGGATGGGATTTAATGAAGGTGTTATGTCCCCGGAAGAAGACAAATAGCAGAGCAAGAAACAGAAGAAGGGCAGGAGTGAGCAGCCTAGTAATTAATAAACCACATCACCAGCTCTGAGCAGGCAAGGCTCGCTGCTGTTCACCAGCTGTGTGGATTTTTTAAAACAATCTTTAGGTCAACAATAGGATTGAAGAGTCCTAGACACACAGCATGAATATTTCAGGTGGACTTTAAAAATAAATATATAAATGTATAGCTAGGAAGATCCTCAGATCCAATTACAGATATTTTCAATTGCAGATACTCAGGGTCTTACTTCATTCCCCAGGGAATAGTTTTCTTATGTGTCTAAGTCATGGATTTAAAAAAATCTTTGAACTCATTAATGTTCTTTGTTTACCGTCCAAATGCATGCAAACTTTCACAACATCGGTTTGCTTGGTGGAAGTTGGTTTTGAGTGAACTGTTTGGCTCAGGGTCAAATTCCAGTGAATAAATACTTCCAAGTTTACTTGCAGAATTTCCCAGACAGAACAGTTCTTCCATTAGGTTTGCCAAAGGGTTGGAGGCAGTGGTGAGCCCTGGAGACCAGGGAACATCTACTGGCCCTTGTTCATACCCTGCGCGGTACAGCTCGCATCGGGGTAAAGAGCACAGTGTGACCCGACCTGAGTTGAAGTCTGCTCTGGAACGCCTCTGAGCCGTTAAACAAGGAGGCGACGGCCTAATGGGAACGGGCTGTCTAGGCCACGCTGGACATTGATAATAAACATTCAGAGAACAACCTCAAAACCGCCCCTGGGTTGTTTGTTTGTTTGCTTGTTTCGGATAAGATTTCTCTACCCACACATTTGTAATTCTTGATTTAGTCCAGGCCCCAGACTAAAGGAGAAGAAGGGGCAGAAAGGAAAAATCAGGAGAGAAAGAAGAAGGGATGGAAAGGAAGAAAGGAGAATGGAGGAGATGAGAAGCAAGGAAAGTGGAGAAAATTGGAAGGAAATTAAAAAAAAAATTGCCCTTTATTGGTGTAGGAGACTTATTTAAATTGTGGTTTCTTATGTATTCGTGGGTGTGCGAGGGGGCAGTTGGCAGGAAAGGGAAAGACTCATCCAGGTAAAAGGCCAAATGTTATAGGTCAGCTGGGAAGCCAGAAGAGTCTGAGTGGACATCACAGAGGGGGGAGCGAATTCAGAGATGGAGGGAGACCTGGTGACCCTGGGAGGGGAAGAAGGAAAAACACTGGAAACCTGAGTGCAGGAAAACAATGAGGCGGAGAAGAGCCAAGTTCCTTCATGAACAAAGGAGCTGCTAAGACCCCAGCCAGCCTAGGTCTGTGGGGTGGAAGGAAAGGGGACTCGCAGACTGGGCGGGGGGGGGGGGGGGGGGGGGCTCTTGTCAGACGCAAATAGCTTGATTTCAGCTGCCTTATCAGGCAACCAAGCCAAACTGGCACAGCTCTAAGAGTGACAAGGGGATGAAGGCCCACCCTCCTTCCCTGGCCAGTTGATAACTTCTGGTCTCCAGGAAGGCCTGTGTACACATCTGCGTACACATGCGCGTGCACACACACACACACACACACACAGAGTGAGCTGAGCAGTCAGACATGGAAGCACATGTGGCCGAGTAGGAGGCCTGCTGGGCAAGAGACACAAAGAATGTCGGAGGGAGAAAGGATAGCCTGGGTTTCATGAACTAAAAATATCTCGGTGACAATGCACTGAAAGAAATGAGAGAGGCCCAGGCGGGGAGCTTCTTGATTCCAACCCTCAGATGCTCTCACACCAAAGGACTGCAGGATTGTTTTGATAAGGAAATGTGATCAAACATTAGGGGTCATTTTGTGGGATCTGAAAGGAATTTAAAGTGTAATGTGCCTCATCAGTGTTCTTTTCTGCATCAGTTGCCTTCAATTCATATGTTTTTAAAGACTAATCTAAAAATTGCCTGCAGCAGAAAAATGATTTGAATTCAAGATATTTCTGAGATTTTGATTCTATGATGTGTAAAATAACATAGATTTCATTTAGACAAACTACCCACATAATCTATCTTTCTGAGTGCCTGATAAAGAATGCCTGCAAATAGGACTGCCTTCTCCTCTTCTTTTTGTTTTCAGGGTATTTTAAAGTGACTAACTTCTTAATTCTGAGAGAAGCAGGCTTCAACCTCTTCTGCCTTTGCACCCTCCAGAAGAGAGTGTCGCTGAGTTAAGAACCTTCTCCCCGACATGTTGGTTCACTGCCCAGACTTCACTTCTAGTCAGCCTGCCCCACGCAGTGAGCAGAGCAGTTACCGCACTGTCTAGCTCATCCTGCTCCATCACCGAAGGACTTGGAGCAGCAACACCGGGTTAAGAATAACTGTGGGTGGTCTCCCTGGATCAAAACGAGGCTGGCAGCTGAACAACAGTTAGCCTGATTTCAGATAATGGTGCATCATTATTTGAAAATAAAATCAGTAACTCATCACAAGGGAAACATCTTGAAATTCCTGACCTCTCATCCCAGGGGGATATGGAAAGCCATCTAAAAACATGATGCCAGGGCCTGGATATTCCACAGAAACAGTTTAGCAATACCAGAAGCCCTGAGTCAGCCCGTCCCAGTCAGCCAGGGCCTGTTTGAATTGTACTGACGGAGAGTAATTGCCCGAAAGAAACAATAATGACAACAACAAAAAGGTAGTGGTTTGGAAAAGGTTATGGACCCTGTGTCCGCCATCTAATAATGTGTCCAGTCATAGTCATCCCCTTACATGGTATCAGGATGTGCTTCACAGCTTCCTTTCAGCTCCCAGGAGAGGCCCCACACACAGTGACTGGCCTAGCGGAGGAATGGTTTCCAGCTCCAGCCAAGTCAGTAACACAGCCTCCTGGAGCCAGGCCTGTCTGCCAGCTCTCCGGCTGCCTCGACTCTGGGCAAGTGCACAGGACAGTTCTTCCTGTGTAACCCAAATGGGACATGAACTAATTCAAGAAACCCCCTGTTTTCTCCTATTTAGCTAGAGCCAGTAATACTGCCGAAATTCCAGGCAGCCCTCCCACACAGCCATGTGGCTGCCTTTCCCCTAGCCTTACACCCAGACTACTGGTTTACCTTTTGCCTTGAGAGCAGGTGAGTGAAATAGAAATCAGAGCAGCTTAAGTGAAAGGATCCTGAGCACCTACGAGGTGTCTGATCGTATACTGGGGCCTAGGGGGTACAAAGGATTATAAAAACAGCCTTTTCCGCAGGGACTAACCATCTAACAGTAGGAGGTAAAATTAATACATTTGAAAAATCGGTAAACAAAACAAGTCTTTAAGACCACCCATTACGGCTCCCCTCTGGGACTCCCGTTACCCTAGCCTTATTTTGTTAGAAAGGAATTTAGACAAAATCATGTTAGTTCCCCACCATCACCCCTCACCCCCACACATTTTATTGATGAGGAAATCCAGGCCTAGGGAAACCAAAGTGAATTGCCTAAGTCTCAGAGCCAGCCAGAAGTGGAGTGAGAACTTGAAACCCAGTTTCTTGTCCTCTTTTTTTTAAAATTAATTATTTGTTCTCTTTTCTTTCTGCTCATTTAAACATATCCCCCAATTCTAAGAGACCATCTGGAACTTAAAAGACGCATGAAGCTTGATACCCTCTAAGATAAAGTAATAGCACTTCCCCCTTGTTTTCCCTCAATGCTCGGTCTAGAGCCAGCAAATGTCTGGGTTGTTGGAGGGGCGGAGGGCTGCGGGGGAGGGGCCGAGATGGCAGCTCAGAGCTAGCCCAGAGCTGAGCTGAATTTCAGGCCCAAGAATGGAGTGTTAATTTTTCCCCTGCATGAAACAGAGATCAAGAAAACTTGGGCGTTCGCCTTCCCCTGCCACTGACGCATCCTGGGGCTGGAAGCCAATTACTGAGTCTTTGCCGGCCCCGGGGCTCCCTCCTTGGAGAAGTGGGGCTTGAATTCTTAACCGAAACTTGTGGGGACGCGAAGTACTCAAATGGTTCCCAGGCAGCTTTGAACCATCTCCGGGGTGGGTGCTTCTGCTCCCCAAAGAGTTAATCTCCACTCGCCTGTCTGAAATACTAAACCATCAACACTTTGTCGCAGCAGAAACTTAGCTGTCATTTTCTCAGCCGGAGCTGGTCTCCACACAAACAAGTTAAAGGTGGGGAGAGGGACGGGGAGGAAAGGAAGACAGAACAGTTCAGTAAAGGAGAACACTGTTTTGAAAATGGGTCAGTGTTTTGAAAAGGAAGGCTAGGCAGGCATCAAGTCGGAGCAACTTACCTTAGAACCGCGGCGGCGGGCAGACCTGGCCACGGGGTGGTCGCGCTCTCTCCTTCCCGTGTGTCACTCCACCTTGGGTCGCTCCTGCCACCCTCCACCCTCTCCAGGCCCAGGTAAGCAGTGGAACAGGCTCTGAAGCAGGAAGTGGAAGTTGTATGCAAATTTGTACCGAGGCTAGGAAGCCTCAGCTCAAAAATCTCCCTGTGGGCAGTGAATCAACAGCCGAGAAGTCACTTTATTTCTTAAAACAGAAACCTCCTTCATTCACTAGAAAAGGCCACTAACCAATTAGGCTGCAATTTTGATTTCACCACCCAGCTAAGTAACTGCTGGGAATGTCCAGGCGGCCCTGGACCTCAGTGTTATCGCAGCACCCCAGCCTGAGAGGTGCCTAGGGAGGGGATTGGACTTGGGTGTTAAGATCGCTTATTCATTAGCAGTTCCACTGGAGGAGATTGGGGACGTAGAGTTGGGAGGAGTATGAAGCAAGAGCTTCCTAATATTTCTAACTGCTTAAAACATCAACATTTGCTATTCTTTTTTTTTTTTTTTTTTATCTTCACCCGAGGACATTTTTCCTTTTTTGTTCAGATAGAGTGGGAGGGAGAGAGAGGAAAAGAGAGAGAGAGAGAAACATCGACGTGAAAGGGATACATCGAGTGGCTGCCTCCCGCACGACCCAACCAGGGCCGGGGACAAACTGCAACCGAGGTACGTGCCCTTAGCGGGAACCAAACCCGTGTCTCTCTGGTCCACGGGCCGATGCTCTAACCACTGAGCCAAACCGGCCAGGGCAACATTTGCTATTCTTAACCCATCCCCCTCAAACACATACCCGTACTTATACACATGTACACACACTTGCATATACAAACACACCCATATGCTAACACACACACTCTGCCCCATTGTCAGGCATGAAAAAAATGACTTTTGTTTTTTAATCCTCACCCGAAGATATGTTTTTTAAAAAGTTTTTTTTCTTTATTGATTTTAGAGAGAGAGGAAGGGAGAGGGAGAGAGAGATAGAAACATTGATGAGAGAGAGCATCAATTGGCCGCCTCCTGCATGCCCCCCACTGGGGATCAGGCCCACAACCTGGGCATGTACCCTGACCAGGAATCGAACCGGCAACCTCTTGGTGTGTGGGTCGATGCTCAACCACTGAGCCACACAGCTGGGTGAGGATATGTTTTTATTGATTTTAGAGAGAGGGGTAGGGGGAGAGAGAGAGAGAGAGAGAGAGAGAGAGAGAGAGAGAGAGAGAGAGAGGAAAACATTGATGTGACAGAGAAACATTATTCGGTTGCCTTTCATACAAGCCCTGAAGGGGGATCAAATCTGCAGCCTAAGTATGCGCCCTGACCGGGAAGTGAACCTGCAATCTTTTGGTGTATGGGATGACACTCCAACCAACTGAGCCAGCCAGCCAGGAAGAATAAAGTGACTACTTTTATGAAAACACAGCCCTGGCAGGGTAGCTCAGTTGGTTACAGCATTGTCCCGATACACCAAGGTTTCGGGTTCAATCCCTGGTCAGAGTACATACAAAAATCAACGAATGAATGCATAACTCAGTGAAACAACAAATTGATATTTCTCTTTCTTTCTAAAATCAATCAATCAATAATAAAACCACACACACACACACACACACACATATATGCGTGCACATTTTTCATGACCTCAAGTTTATTTTCTCCTTATTTAATCAGTAGCTTACAGAATTTGCTGCCGAAGGAGATGCTGGGGACAGGATGACTGGGGCAGCAGAGTGTGACAGAAGCTGCAGTGGCCAGAGCTCCGAAGTCAGGGGGGTCTGGTGTGAGCGCAATATGCCACTGGCCAGTTGGGCACCACATCTGGGTCCTCAGCAGGCACACTGCTCCTGGTGCTGGCCTCGCCTGCCTGTGGGCTGGCTGTCCCTCCACCTTTGTGCAGGGGACAGGCCCCAGCTGCCAGGTTCTGCTCAAGCGGGCCATGTGAAGTGGGTTGCTCTACCTTCTACAAGCAGAGAGAATGCTGCTTGTTTTTAAAACACCATATGCAGCTTGGCCGGTGTGGCTCACTGGTTGAGTGTTGATTAAGAGGTCTCCGGTTTGATTCCCAGTCAGGCACAGGCCCAGGTTGTGGGCCAAATCCCCAGTGGGGGGCATGCAGGAGGCGTCCAATCGATGTTCTTTCTCATTGATGTTTCCATCTCTCTCTCTCTCTCCCTTCCTCTCTCTCTAAAATCAATAAAGAAAAAAAATTTTTAAACAGCACGTACAGGTTGTCTACCTTTTGATATGTCCTTACAATGGAATACTGCACAGCTGTTAAAAATCATAAGTATTTATTTATGCATATATTTCTTGCTACAAACTGACATGGAAATGTGGATATTATTTAATAAAAAACATGATCTCAATATATATGACAGATAAACACATATTCATAACTATATAGATTTGTTTGTTCGCCACTGGTCCCGGCACCTAGCTAACGCACCGCCCAGGACAGAGTAGGCAATCCTTATGTATCTGTCAAATGACCAAAAATGACAGACATTTCTGGAAGAATGCATGCCCTACTTTTAAGTAGTCACTGCCTCCAGGAAATGGGATTGAAGAGACTGAATGAGAACAGATGGCTTTTATACTACATACATTTATAGGTTCTTTGATATTTCCTCCCATAAGCATATAGTACTTTATTCATTAAAAAGAATAAAGATTAAAAAATAGTAAAAAAATTACCTTGGCCTTGAACTTTTTGCCTCAAATTATTATTATTATTGTAATCTTTTTGTAGGGTAGGATAAAATCGTATTTTCTGTGGAGTGCTTGGTACCAGAATGCTTTGCAAAGGCTGCCAGTGTAGGAGATGAGAACAGGAATGGCAAGGGGAGGAAGCAAGAGGGAGAGGAAAGAAAAAGGTGGGGTGAAAATAGTTTTCATTTCTCTTAGATGTCCTTAAATGGATTGGGACAATCCTGGAAGATGCTTCTGTTGAGTACTACTTTGGAATACAACCCATCAGGGAAAACAAGGGGAATCATATTTTCCATTTCTCCCACCATTTCCCCAGATGTGTGAGGCCTAAGGGACTTGTAGGAAGAATACCAAGTGCTGAAGTGTTGCTTCTAATTGCTGTTAGCTGGGCCTGCCTCCTGTCTCAACTTATGCTAAGCAGAAAGGAAGGCACTTGGGGAATGAGTTGATGATTCCTACCTAGGAGCCTTTGCTGGGTCCCCTAGTGAAAAGCAGCCTGAAGATGTAAGCTGTTTAGAGAGGGTGTCTGGAACACGAGAAACTTCTGTTGGAATGTGCCCCAGGCAGCTACGGTGAAATATGATCACAGGGGAAGTGTCAGGGAGTCTGGGGAAGGAACACTTCTGGCCCCAGGAGTCCCCACTGGGAGCTGGTTTTCAGGCTCACACATACACCCTTTCACCTGCAGTCACAGGAGAGGAAATCTTCACTGCGGACCTGCCATACACGACCTGTTAGCGCACATAACCCTGCATTTACTGTCATTCCCACTTTGTCTTGGAGGACTCCCAGGCTCAGAAGGTGACTTCTCCAAGGTCACACAGTCAGTCGGGTAGAAGGATTCCAGAACTATCTCACTGCAGAAGTGGGCGTTACCCTGATGTCGTCTGTCCTTCCTACATGCTTGGGTGGAACACAGGTAACTGGGTTTCTTTGCACAACTCTTGACAATGTTCCAGAGGGGGAGAAAAGGGTGTAGGCGATACAGGGGTGGGGCCGAGACGGTGCCAGTTATTATGGTGCTGTGTTTATATGGAGCTGGCTGCTGTAATGAATAACAGGTAGTCAAGATGTGGAGCAGCCCTCGCCCTCCAGTTAGAAGTCTAGGAGGGGAGGATCTGTTTGCCAGAGTCTACAGTTTGCTCAGGATGCTTGCAAAAGGCATAATTAGATAAAGGTCAGTTCTCCTCACCTCTGTAAACAAAACAAGAAACAAAACTACTTGGATGTGATGCTCAGAAACTTTTCATTCCACAGTATTAATCTATGAATAGAAACAAGGAAACGAGGAAAAGATTCATTCCCTGGACAAGCCTTGCTTTTCTATTTTTAAATGCTGTGATTTCAAGGGTTGAAAGGGCAGAGTAAAACTATGACACATCACAAGGAAGAGAACACTCCCATCACACACTGCCCTGACAATGACCTTGTCCAAAGGGTCGCCAGCATTGAAGCAGCGTGGGCTAACTCCCCACAACTTCTGGTCATGGAGCCACTGCTGGGCAGAGGCAGGAAGAGAAGAGATGCCCCGACTCCCAGTGTTTGGTCTTGCCCTTTCTGGTTACTCCACCCACAGCCTTCAGTGAGCACCTGCCTTGTTCCAGACAGAGCTAGGTGCTAGGCATGCAACGGAAAGATTCGGAACGTGTTCTTGTGTCCCTTTCAGAGGCAAAAGCTGTGGAGATGCAGGCAGCTCCAAACCAACTAGCCACAAGACAAGCTGAGAGTCCGCTGGTGGCTGTTCCTCTTTGGTGGGCTGCTTCTAGCCCAGAGGGGCTGCCAGACCGAGGCAGAAGCCAGAACACACCACCACCCTCCCCCACCTCCTGCGCGGCTGGGACCCTGCCACCAGCAGTCCAGGTGCTTCTCCCTTCTGGGCGAATTTCCCTTTGGAGCCGTTTCCTGTGGGTGAGCAGATTTAGCAGGACCTAATGAATCCAGCGAAGAGGACCTGCTAACACAGACTCTCATGGGGAAAGGGTTAGCTCTCAATCTTTTCCCTTCCAAGAGGTTCCTTGATGCCAGTACAGATTTACTCATCTCCTTCCCCTATCGAGGGGATATTGGTAACAGCAGCTTTCATCAAGCTACAAAGGGTCCTGTCCCATGGTTTCCTAGGGCCATGGGTGTCTATTCATCTTCTATTTGCATATTTAAAAGGCAGCAACCTAAAGCTCTGAGAAAAGCCAAAGATTATCTGCTCCAGGGTGACTCCCCTCATGGTCAACTGGACCCAAAGTTATTGGCAGCTTCTCTTGCTAAAAAATGGTGAAGTCCTGGCACACAGGCCTCCCATTTCTGCCGCCACAATAATAATAGCTAACCTGCAGAGAGTGCTTATTAAGTGCAGCAGTGTTCTAAGAACTTGGTGTGCATTCACTCATTTAATGAAGTAGGTGCTATAAGATTATCTACCATTTATTGAGTATCTACTATGTGCCAAGTGATTTTTATTGTCTTTATAATGAACTGGAGACATTTATTCACCATAATTCTAGACAGCTGCTTTCCTAGAGACCAGATTGTGCTTCTTATGGGGGCTGAACACAGCAAGGCAAGTCAAATGAGAGAGGAACATTTGGAAGGGGACGATGAGAAAGTAGCATGAGCCCAGGGGAGGAGGAGGAGGAGACACAGCAGAGTGGCAGCGAGGGCCTTTGTGGAGCAGTGTGGCCGTGAAAAAGCAGGAGGGGTGGTCCCTGGGTCTCTGCAGGAAAATCTATGATGAATCATCTTACATTATTCTCCAAACCTTCTCTTGTTGGATGTACTCAACTGTTTAACTTTTGGACACGTACATGGGCAGGTTTATTTAGGCTACATTTAAAAATTAGGATGGTTACGCCCAGCTGGTGTGGCTCAGTGGTTGATGTCACCCATGCACCAAGAGGTCACCAGTTTGATTCCTGGTCAGGGCACATGCTCAGGTTGTGGGCCCGATCCCCAGTGGGGGCATGCAGGAGGTGGCCAATCGATGTTCTCTCTCATAGATGTTTCTATCTCTCTCTCCCTCTCCCTCTCCCTTCCTCTCTCTTTAAAATCAATAAAGAAAAAAAAATTAGAATGGTTACTATTAAAAAATAGAAAATAACTAGTGTTGGCGAGGATGTGGAGAAACTGAAACCCCGTGCACTGTTGGCGGAAATGTAAAATGGCGCAGCCACTATAGAAAACAGTATGATGGGTCCTCAAAAATTAAAAATAGAATGACCATATTACGCAGCAATTTCATTTCTGGATATCTACCCAAAAGAATTGAAAGCAGGGTCTGGAAGAGATGTTGGTACACCATGTTCAAGCAGCATTATTCACAATAGGCAGAAGGTAGGAGCAACCGAGTGTTGGATGAATGAATAGTTAAACAAAAGTGGTATATCCATACAACAGAATACTATTCAGCCTTGAAAAGGAAGGAAATTCTGGCATGTGCTACAATATGGATGTACCTGGAGGACATCATAGTAAGTCATAAAAGGAGAAGACAGTCATAGAAAGACAAATACTGAATAATCCCACTTATGTGAGCTACCTAGAGTAATCAGATTTGTAGGGACAGAAACTAGAATGATGACTGCCAAGGGCTGGGGAGAGGGAGGAACGGGGAGTTATTGTTTAATGGGTATAGAGTTTCGGTTTTGCAAGATGAAAAGAATTCTGGAGATGGATGGTGGGGATGGTTTCACAAAATGTGAATTAGTTAATGCCCCTGAACTGTACAATTAAAAATGGTTAAGATGGTATATTTTATGGTATGTGTATTTCACTAAATTGAAATAAAATAAAAATTCCCAAAGCAACCCTGCCCAATAGGTTTTCTTAACCTCGTTTTACAGGTGAGAAAATTAAGGTGCAGAGAAGTTAGACCACATCTGACTCCCTAAGAAGGCCAGGCTGTCCCCTGCACCGTGCTGCCTGGCGCCCGCTTGAGAGGGTGGCAAGGAGGGCAGGGGCATATGCTGAAGCTGCACAGATCCATCTCCTTTCTGTGCCCTTTTCCCTCTCTAGACTGCCCTTCCTCCAACACCACTTTTTCTAGTGACTTTATTCTCTCCTCTGCTTTTCCCTCATCAAAAGGTGCTCTCAGGAAAAACCCATCACTCATTTACACCGAAGTTACTTGGTGTGAATTTAAATTAACGTGCTACCTCTCTGAGGGGTGCTTGCATTTTAAGCCTCATCACCCTCTATGAAATGAAAGCCTTTGCTCCATATTAAAGGAATTTCAGGCATCAGGGACCAAACAGGGAGGAATTGGAGGGTGGTGGCGGCAGGCAGAGCAAGCACAACCCAAAGAAATGCATTAAATGGTAGAAACTTTAGGCACCAAGTGAGAGGGGAGATAGAGTTTTCGGACAGACTGATCTTTCAAGGCGACGCAAAGATGTGAGGTGTGGAACAAGGGAGACACGCAAACCCTCCCCTTTGAGCAAGCGTGGCTGGCTGACTTCCAGGCTCCCAGGTCTTGTCATCAGAGCTGTGCACATCCTGGAAAAGGGCAACTCGAAGGTAGATTTCCTCAGGGTGTCATTTCCCTGCCGGTTCTCAAGGCCTCTTCTCTTCCTGTCACGTTGTGAAATCCAGGTCTAAGGCAGCGAGCGGGGTGCAGAGCTCTGTCCAGAGACTGAGCGGTCATCCCTTTGGAGTGGAGGACCGTCCTGTGCACTCCCCAGGGTGGAGAGAACCTGGGCAAGCCTTGTGGGTGCTCACAACCTGAGACAGCATTCCGCCAACGGTACCCAGGTTAAGAGCCTGGGCTGCGAATCAGGCTTCTGGTCTGAGTCCCTGCTCCGCCTCTTGCCAGCTGTGTGAGCAAAAAAAAACAAAAACAAAACCCAGACAGCCTGCAACCTTTTTTTCTTTTCTTTTCTTTTTTTTTTTTTTTAAATCCTCACCCGAGGACATTTTTGCATTTATCTTCAGATAGAGCGGGAGGGAGAGAGGAAGGAAGAGAGAGCGAAACATCAATGTAGGAGAGTCACATCAACTGGCTGCCACCCACACAACCCCAACTGGGGCCCTGGGGCCAAACTGCAACCGAGGTACATGCCCTTGGCGGGAACCGAACTGGGGTCTCTCTGGTCTGCGGGCTGACGCTCTAACTGCTGAGCCAAACCAGCCAGGGCTGCAACCCCTTTTTTCTATAACTATTTGAACTTTGCTCATGAGCTTCCATTCCACTGAAGAGTAGGGAAAAGACCATAGGCTCACCAGTCAGAGTTTATTCAGCCTCTTTCAATTCCCTTAATCGGTTCTGGGTGCCCTTCTTTCAGGGTACCATCTTCCCAAGAGACTCCTCTCACAGGGGGCTGCCATCTGGCCCACCTCCTCACTGTCTCCCCCTCTTCCAGGCCTCCATGTGTGACTGCAGTCAGGCCCTTTGCCTCAGATCTGGTCAAACCTATGCCTTCTGTTGTATTCTCCTGCTTATTTCCACTTACATTCTTAATCCCTTCAAGCCCTCCTTCCTCCAGCATCTTCTGTCCTCTCTCCCCTTTTATCACCCAAAGCACTGTCTCTCCCCCTTCTCCCCCAAAGCACATCTAAGCCAAAACCAGCATGTGAAAGAATTCTTAAAGATGGGGGATGTTTGGTGAGAACGGAGGGTCACCATGCCATAGCAGATCTCAGCAAAGAGCGGCCAACTCAGAATGAGGCGTGGCTATTCTCCAGGCCTGCCCCTTCACTCACAGGGATGGGGCAAAAGTACAAATAGCCGCCCCAACGCTTGCCCTCTCTCCACGGTCTTCCTGACCCCAGTCCATTCTGCACCTGTTGAAACTCTGTAGCGCCCCCTCTGGGAAGAGGCCGCCGAGGATTAGGGAGTTCCATGCTCCTGAAGGGGAGAGGCCAGTGTGCACACCCAGCGGCCCAGGCAGCGGTGCGCTGGTCAGAACAGCTCCAGAGCCGAATCATCCCTTCCTAAGTCCGCCTGCAGTGCAGTCCCACTGACAGCTGGCGATCAGCTGTGGTGTGGTAGGAATATTTCTACAGTGAAAACTAGCAAACATTTCAATCTACAAATAAGATTTTGTTTTTTCCTGGAGAGCCTGTTTATTAATACACCGCTGGCCATGGACACCTCACTCCATACACAGGGGCACAGCCAGAAAAAGGCCAGTTCGGTGCCCTCAAGGGCAGTCAGTGCTTCTTAGATTTTGCTGCACATTAGAATCACCTGAGAGCTCTGGCGGTGGGCTCGCAGCATTTTTTTTTTTTTTTAATCCTCACCAGAGGACACTTTTTGTATTTATCTTCAGATAGAGCAGGAGGGAGAGAGGGAGGAAGAGAGAGAAACATCGATGTGAGAGAGACACATCGAGTGGTTGCCACCCACATGACCCCAACTGGGGCTGGGGACAAACTGCAACCGAGGTACATGCCCTAAGCGGGAACCGAACCCAGGACTCTCTGGTCTGTGGGCTGATGCTCTAACCGCTGAGCCAAACTGGCCAGGGCCAGCTCTCAGTATTTTTAAGTTTCCTAGGTAATTGCAGTGTGCAGCCAAAGTTGAAGACTGATGCTCTAACATCTCTTCATATAGGGTACATATAAATGGCCTGGGGATCTTTTAAATGATAGAGTCTGAGGCCTGGGATTCTGCATTTTAATAAACCCTTAGGTCTACTGATGCTGCTACTTGGTGGGCCACAGTTTGAGGAGCAAGAGTCTGAAGCACAGGGCCCGAGAGCGGTTGTGCTAGTCTGAGGACACAGCTTTGCCTGTCACGAAGACTTTCTCACTGAAGTTACCTTTCTCCTGACGCCCTGACTTTTGCCATTTTTTGGAGTCTATTCTGTTCCCTTTTTTGCTGTTCTGGGTATGGGACACTGGTCTCCCCTGATGCCTTGGGAAAATCCCCAAATTCCTGCCTTCTCATTATGCAGATCACCCAGACTGTGCTGGGAGGTTTGCCTTTCCTGCGCAACCAAATGGGTGTTTTCTTAAACAATCAAGTCGTTTTCTTCCTGTTTCCCTCTGCTCCCCATCCAACACCTCTAAAATCCAGACTCACAAGCACAGTGATGTACGTTTTGTATCAATTGTTTTCCTTTCCTGTTACATTGGCAAAGACTGAGACGTGGTGGGAAGGTCCCTGAGGCACGGAGCAGACGATGCAGGATGGGAACAAGGCAGGACGGGAACAAGGCAGGACGTGCAGAAGAGGGACCTGATGAGGTCGACCCCAGGACTTGTCTCAGAACCAAAATGACAGTGAATCTTTCATAGTTTGTTGTGTAAAAGTGTAACTAGAGAATAATACAACTACACCTGATTCTTCTTACCGAGTGTGCATTCAGTCACGATCAACAAGTCTTTGATGGCTTCAAGTCTGTTTTAAAGAAACCACCCCTGTGTTTCTATAGATGAATCTCTAGAAGAGGTAACCCTACCTGACTAGTAGAATCAGGGTCTGATACCCATGGCAGCCTTACTGAGGCTGACAGCGCTTCACAGATCCTGTTGCCGTGAGGGTGCTTCTGTCTGAGCACATCCCACTCAGGGCCAGAACCCGCTCCGCATGGCTCAGGGCTGACCCGCCTGGCAGCGCCTTGTTTGGGGATGTTCTTCACAGTGATGGGAAGTTAGAGCTAATCTAGGCTGTCCGGTGTCTCCAGCTTCCTGCAACCCAGAATTTTGTTTCACAGTCTGTGCATTTTGCAGAAACACATCTCTGAGAGGGCGCGTCTTGGAGTCTGGCCTGCTGGAACATTCACTGAGCAGAGCTTTCCTGCTCGGCCTGTGATGCTGGGCTCCAGGCAGCTCTGCTTTTCCTGCTCAAAGGCATGGTATTCTCAGGATGAGTCCTCTGTTGTCTGCAATCCCCCTTTCCTTTCCTTTCATATCGACTCCAAGTGGCTGCAGTCCCCCCTCATTTCCTGTAGGATTTCTGAAGTATTTCACAGCCACCTCACACTCTGAATTCCTGATCTCACTGCATATGGGTGCAGCTCATCTCCCCCCCCCCCCCCATTGAAGAGTCCCTGCCCCACCTGACTGCCCCCACCCCCATCTCCCTCTTTGCTGAAAGGGCCACTATCACAATTCTCTTGCACATAACAGATTTTAGCTGAAGGAAATTACAGCCCAGGGCAGTTCAAGAAAGCAATTTCAAATGAACTCTGAGGCATTCTAGCTTCATTGACCATCTCTGCCTTGGTGATTCTCTCACTGGTCACCTTTCACCTTAGGATTCCTGGACCTCGGTGGGGCAAACCTTGGCCCCCCTTTTTCCAGAGACACCTGTCTCAGCACCACCAGTGGAGACAATGTTCTTGCAGCTTTATCAGGCAGTACCATCTAGTTCCTTTTCTTGATGGTAACTTTCTCCTTCCTGACCATTGTATCGGATCTGCCCTTTCCCGGCCACCTGTGTCCCATCAAGTTCATTCCATAAACAGCATCTACCACCAAGAGCAGTACTGTTCTCTAAATGCCCAAAGTGACCATCATTTTATGTTTTTGTAATGATTTTTTTTTCTTTCTATTACAACAGAAATTTTAGGAATATTAGAAATGAATTGGGAAATAGTTTGGGGATTCCTTAAAAAGTTAAACATACGATGCAGCATTTCTTTCCTTCTGGGTGTGTGCCCTGAAGAGTTGGAAGCAGGGGCTTGAACAGATATTTATACACCTGTGTTTATTGCAGCACTATTCATAATTGTCAGAAGGTGAAAACAAGTCAAATGCTCACTGATAGATGAATGAATAAACAAAATGTGGTATATCCATAAAAAGGAATATTATTCAGCCTTAAGAAGAAATAAAGGACTGATACATGATAGACTATGAATGAACTTTGACATTATGCTAAGTGAAATAAGATAGACATATAAGGACAAATATTATAGGAGGTCAAATTTATGGAGTCTGAAACTAGAATAGAGGTTACTGGGGGCTGGGAGAAGGGAGAATGGGGAGCCACTGTTTAATGGGTGCAGAGTTTCTGTTTGGGATGATGATAAAATTCTGAAAATTGATAGTGATGATGGTTGCACAATAATACGAATGTACTTAATGCCAGTGAACGGTGTATTTGGAAATGATTAAAATAATAAATTTTATGTTATATATATATTTTACCACAATAAAAACAAAACAAAACTGGGAGTCTTGGCTCATTCATCTTCTACGCCCTCAGGCAAGACCCCCCTCCTTCAAGTCCCTGGAGAGCCCTGAGGGGACAGGTGAGGGCAGAGGGCAGGGTGAGCCGGTTATCACAGCACAGCTGGTCCTACAAAGCTGGAGGGGCTCGTTTTCATCTCCTGCTTCTCTTTGGGACTCAGCATCAACTCTTGGCTCTCAGGCAAGCCTTCCCAAATGTTTTACTGTTTTTCAGTTTTCACCTGTCTTTTGATTGGGTTGAAGCCAGCTCCCTCCCTGGGATTAATATTCACAACAAGCAGCGAGCGATTAATTTAACCAGTTGAAATTTATTGTGCATTCCCCTTAACTCAAAGCCGGCTTCTGCTGGGTGTTTATTTTTCACCGTTGATGCATTGCACATGACAGCCCCTAAGCATCTGAATTTAAAGCACACCACTGTACAGAATTCCTGCTGCCCCCTTCCTCTGGCCGACCCCCTGAAATTAACAGAGCTGAGTTCCACACTGTGTCTCAGAGAAGGCAGTTCTTGATTGCTGGCCTATGGGAACAGTTGGGAGCCTGCAGGCAATCTAAGATTTGGATTTCATGCCCAGCGCATCGAGCTGGTGACTCATTTCATTTCAGGAGCTACAGTCAATAAATTCTGATTCTAACTTACAAGCACATTCCACCCACCCCTGGCCATCACAGAAACAGCCCGAGAGTCTGAGCTCGTTTCTCAGACCGAGCATGAAACCCTCTCTGCCGGGTCCATCCTCACTCAGGGCTGCACAAGTGCCATCAGGCACTGTGTAGCTTATCCAGCCCCAGCCCCTCCCCTCCCACCTCACCTCGCCTCATCTCACCCCACTGTCTGGAGAGGACTCTAACTGCTGGTGCCTAACAAGGCAGAACAAAGGCCCTCGTGCTTGTGGAGTTCCATTTGGAGTGCGTGACAATTTCAGAGCACAAATGGAAAAAGGAAAAAAAGATGGTTTGAAATCTATAGCTAGCTTTTATCAAACCAGAACTTGTAGCTCTCGGCTGACAATCAGCCAGCAGCTAAAACCCACGAGGGACAGTTCTTACTCGCAGCTTCTGTCTGGCTATTAGCTACCAGCAGCCTTCTGACCCTTTTTCCAAGGAAGTAACAGCTGGCAGCTGACAGAGGCGCTGGCAAAGTGGGCAACTTTTGCTTCTCTGGAAACGGATGCAAGATTGGCAGGAAACGAGGCATTTAAAATATGACGATTATAAGCATTCTCACTTGTCTTTCTTTATTATGCTTTTGGATTCTGGCTCTGATCGCTAAAATGGATTCTGTGTTGAGGAGTTTTGATGACATATTTTTTGCACAGTAAATGTCCCAGCTCTTTCCCTGTCACTCACACCCACCCAGATAAAGGTGCATTGTATGAGTGTTGTCTGCTTAGCTGTCTTGAAAACAATGGTTAATAAACAAAGATGATAGACTAATGGCCATGAGATTATAGGCGCTTAAGTGTGGTGCTGACTAATTAAAACTCAGCTTCAGCTTGTCAGAGCTGGTCGGGCAGGGCCTCGCGTGGTGTGGCAGCAGGTGGGGAGAAGGGAGATGGGATGAACCAGCAGTGCTGTGGGTAAGATCGATGTAGCCTGAGTGCTCTGTCCATGGCACCACCCAGCTGTCCATTTTTCTGTCAGAAAGGGCAGAAGTGGGGTGCAAGCAGGAGGTCCCAGCCGAGGAGTGAGTGATTGAGAGATGGGATAACCGCCTGGGGAGTGGAGGGCTCGGCCTGACCATCCACACTGCAACCACTTGGGTTCTTTGGTGCTTTGGCCCTCTTCACAGGGATAGCACTTTGGGGTTATGGCCAATACACTATTTGCAATATTGCTGTTTTCATTCTGATAATTACATTACCATCAGCTATTGTGATGGTTAACCTATGTCAAAGTTGTCATTAAACTGTAGATATTCAAGGTAATGTTTGTCCAAAGAGCAGCAGATGGATGAGCACAAAAAGCCTGGGTTCTGAGCTCAAGCGGCCAGCAGGATAGATAAATATCTAGAAGGTCAAAAAGACTGGACTAGATGGAAGAAGGATGTTTCCATTTACAGGCTTAAGTGGCTTACACATATATATGCATTTTGACTTAGTGAGCAGAGGATTTTCAGAACACTGGATTCTGTTTCTTATGTTCTTGCCCACGAAAAAAACGAGTCAGTGTTGAGAGGAAGATTTATTTTTCAAGAATGGTGGATGGGACACAAGGGTTTCTCTCTGCTCCCTCCCAAGGACCTATTAAAATGATAAAGTAAGCCCTGTCGGTGTGGCTCAGTGGTTGAGCATCAACCCAAGCACCAAGGGGTCACTGGTTCAATTCCTGGTCGGGGCACACGCCCGGGCTGTGGGCCCGATCACCAGTGGGGGGCCTACAGGAGGCGCCAATTTATGTTCTCTCTCATCGATGTTTCCATCTCTCCCTTTCCCTTCCTCTCTCTCTCTCTCTCTCTCTCTCACACATCAATAAAGAAACAAATTTAAATAAATGATAAAGAAAAAATAGGTATAACCTCACAACATGAAGAGAATTGAGGAGCAGACTCAGTGGATTTGGGAGAAGGAAGGTAAGAGAGAGGAATGTTGATTTTCTCACTAAATCCTCTGTGTCATTTGTTTTTTTTAAATAGTGTAGATATATTACTGTGATAAAAAAGATTTTTTAAAAAAAAAATTGGAAGAGATCTTTCCTGTCGTGTTCCTCCTAGTCAAGTTTTTAATCAAGACCACACTTACACCATCCTAAAGACACAAGCTGCCATCCTATTTTTAACAACCCCCAGAGAAAGGCAACACCAGCCTCTCCTTAGCTGAGCCATTTCATTGTCTGACAGTCCTCATGGTGTTGATTCATGTTTTCCTCGCAGCCATAGGTGATAATGTGCTGTTCGAAGGAGCTGATGTCCACCCAGGGAGTAGCTGGGCTCCGTTCAAAGAAATAAAGAACTGTCCTCTTTATGTTTTATATGGCAACACACTTTTATGTGTGATTAAAAAACAAAACAACAAAGAGAAGAATGTACCAAACTTATCAAATTATGAGAGTTTCTACTTCACCAAGAATGACGAATGCTTTCATTCTGTTTCTGGTGCTGTTAGGGGAACCAAAGATGTGTTGTATTGAAATAAAGAGAACACTTAACAACTATAGTCAGCCCATGGCAAAACTGTGAAATAGGCAAAGTTTATCATTAGGGTTTTTCTGTCATCCCTTGCGGGGTCTTTCTTCTTACTGCCCCCTCTCTCAGCTCCAAGGCATCTACTGCTCTCTAGGTGCCAGGAAAACAACACAAACTATTTTATACTAAAGTGTCATTGACTTCTTGTGAATTCTACCCCAAGGACATTTGCATTCCATAACAGTCTGTATCCAGTCAAGAGAAAACATACACAGTAATTTGGATAAGGAAAGTATAATATAAAGAATGATGAACAATAACAAGAGATTAAGTAACAAAGAGTTAGTAAGAAGTAAAGAGAATTCTGAAGAATATAAGAGTGGTAGATAAGGAACAAGAGCTACCCTTAAGGCTGAGATAGAGTGCCTAAGGGAGAGCTCTCCCCACTTGAGATTCAGACCTTGTTGAAGAGGGCACAGCTGTGACTCATAGGATGGCAGAGAAGTCTCTGGGATGCTACATTGGTGGAACTTGCTGGAAATATACTTTCCGGCCTGGCTGGTGTGGCTCAGTGGATTCAGCGTCATCCCATGGACTGAGAGGTCCCGGTTTGATTTCTGGTCAGGGCACATGCCTGAATTGCGGGCTCGATCCCAAGTAGGGGGCATGCAGAAGGCAGACAATCATGTTTCTCTCTCATATTGATGTTTCTATCTCTCTCCCCTTTCCTCTCTCTCTAAAAAATCAATAAAAACATATTTTTTTTTTTAAAGAAAGAAAATATGCTTTCCAGGGTGTCAGGATAAGCTGATCACAGGGAGACATTTCACCAAAGGTACTCTGCTACAAACCCCCCTGAGGTTGGGGAAGTGTCAGGGAAGCCACTGGCCACTGGGTGCTGGTGGCCACCAGGCATATAGTAGCCAGGCGCAGGAGAGGCCGCTGATGCTGCGGGAGCCTGGTGGGCTGCAGGAGGGAACTGGGACAGAAACCCCCTTCCTCCTGCAGTATCTCTCTAGCATCTTATTGACAAAGCTTAACACTGTGCCAGCTGCAAAAGGAAAAATATTTGCCAGGTACAGGTCTATTTTTGAAGAGCAGGCAATGAAGGATAACTTTGGAGCTAAGAGGCAATAAATTGATAACTGGCACACGTTTTAAAAGAGAAAGAAAAGATCCAGGTAATGTTGAACCCAATGGGATTTTCTAGTGGTAAAGTTCCAGAAATAGGCAGGCTAGAGAAGGTATGTTGGAGCAGGAGTGCTTTGTAACAGTTCAGAAATCACACTGTGTGGGTGACATACATGTATATTGGGATTGAATGGAATCAGTAAGTGTTGCTTCTGGGCAGGACAGGGACACTGTCAGGCCTTAAACTCCTCCATTCCTAGATGTGGCTGAAACTGGTTAGATTCCCACTAATTCCACCTCTTCTTTCAAGCACATGAGGAGACAACATTCCCCAGATTTCTTGCTTCTAGGTGAAGCATGCAACAAGTTCTGATCAATGGAATGTGAGAAGAAATAATACATGCTACTTCCAGATCCAGCCCCTAAAATGTATGTCCCCTTAGACCATCAGTTCACCGTCCCTGCAATGAAGTCCAGATGAAGGCAGAGGATCCAGTAGAGGGCTCCAAAGAAGCTTTTGGGGATGATGGAGTGATAAGATGGAAAGAGCCAGAGTCACAGCTCAGAGGACAGATACTCTGGAGAGCTGTTCAACCCACATTAGTCTAGAATGTGACTAAATTGTGTTAAACTTCTGAGACTTCTGAGAGTTTTGTTACTGCGGCTAGTGTTAATTTCTCTGACTGATGCATTGGGCAAATTGGAGCCCTGGGGCAGCCTCAGTTTTAAACTTAAATAGCAGAGAGATAATACCAGTCATTCTTTCTGTTTTAGCTTATCAAAATGAGGAAGCTGGATCACTTAGTGTCTTCAGTTCTATGTCTCATAAATGTGGTATTTCAGAGTCCCCAAATAATCTCCCATGATCCACTGTGCATGACAAAGCATGGCAACTAGTTTTCTCTACTGAACAGAACAGAGACTCCCTGAAGGTGAACATCAGGGCACATTTTTTTCTCACTTCTGGGAGTTAGTTGTTGGTGCAAACTACAAAGTTAGTTGTTGATACGGAGACCCGCAGTTGACGTCAGGGCACAGGGAACTTGTCCTGTGTACAGAGGCTCAGGCCTGGGCCTCTCCCCTCCATCATTCACCTAAGAGCAGAGGCAGATCTGGTCCCCTCTACATTCTATTTAGAAAGTGCATCGTCTCTCTCTCTCTCTCTCTCTCTCTCTCTCTCTCTCTCTCTCTCTCTCTCACACACACACACACACACACACACACATGTTTTCCCCTTCATTTTTTCCCCTTTCTGTATGCATGAACTCTCTTTGGGTGTGTATCGGTTAAAAAGGAAGAATATTGCACATGCGTTTTCTGCCATCCATAGAAACAAGTGAGATCTGCTTCTGGGGCCTCTTCTATTATTCGGCTGCCAGGCTTCAAAGCCAACCAGGAGACACCTCTGCCCCTCTGCCTGGGGAAGCGGCAGCCTGACCTCTGCGATTCAAGGCCTCCGGAGAACTGCTCCGACTCTCGGGTACTGTCTCCGTGTGACGCCAGTAGGGTCAGCACAAATCTGAAGGCCTGCCTCCTGTGACCCGACACCTCATGAGCAAGGCACTTTCAACAGCAGCATGGCACCGTGCCAAGTTTATGTAGGGGACATGGGTTTGCGTCTGGAAAGAGCACAGTTTCCTGCGGTGACAGGCAGTGAGGCTGGTGTGTTTTAAGATCCACTCGCCCCTTTATTGGATTGCAAATTATGTCAGCTGGAGGCCTTCGTGGCATAACAGAACACAGAACGAGGGTCTGCAGAGGGCCCGAGGTCACACGCTGGCACAGGCGTCCACATCCAAACTCAGAAAGGCTTTTTGTACTGTGAGGTTTGCTGGGTGTAGGAAATCAATTCCACTGAAGGCGGCACCCTCTAACCCCAAACAGGCACCTTTCTGGAGGCTATGATGAACTCCAGAGAAACCAAAGAATTAGAAAGCAGGGCAGGGGGGTGGGTGGGTGGAGTGGATGAGGGAGTGACAGTTTTATTCCTTCACATGTGGTTGTATGGTTCTACTTTAGAATTCTTGTTTGGGATAAAGAATCCCCAAAGAACTCACTGAACTGAACATGTTAAGGGCTTTTTACATTGAAATCTATATCATCTCCCCATGTCATCTGCAGAATGCACATTTACAGCTTTGTCTGATTCCATACGGTTGCACAGGTTGACGGTTGTGAACACAAGGGACCCTGGAGAACTACAGAGTTGAGAGCTTTTCACACACCTCAGCCCTCAAACCACATGAGCCCTGCCTGACAGGCTGGCTCATGGCAACTGCTCGGCTGCCCAAGATGCTCCAAATCATTATTCTCTTAAAAAACCAAACCAAACCAAAACAACACAAAAAAACCATGGGTGTTGGACTTGGAAAGGTGAAGGGGAGGCTGAGAGAATAGGGCAGATATTGGAGGGAGTGTCATTCTCAAAAAATGTCTGGGTTAGACCTAGAACGTCCCCAAAGCCAGCAGCAGAGGCAGCTTTGCGGGCTGGGAACGGGATGCGGCCACCGAGGAAGCTTAGTGCCGCTGGGGGCCGCAAGCTCTGCTCTGGGAGGGCCTGGAGCGCTAATGCTGCTGCGGCCCCTTCACCCCCAAGCAAGGAGGCGCAGTGCTCAAGGAGGGACACTGACTGAGGAAGGGTCCTAGGCAAACAGCCCACACTAGAGGATGTGTTGCCGAGCAGAGACTAGGAGAGCGGATTCTGGCACAGGGTAGTGGGCACTCAGTTCCAGGGCTCCCCCCACCTATTAGGGTGTGACCCTAATAAGTCAGTCAGCCACCTTGTTCTCTCAACTATGAAGTGGAGATAATAGACTTACTATGTGTAAACTGTTTGGATCAGAACATGGCCTATCAGGGGTTGATTTAGGAGTAGCAGTCATTGTCTAAGCTACCTGCAGAGGAAGAAAGAGAGATGGAAGTCCGTTTCCTCCCCATACTTGAGGCCCCTTGTGCTTCATGAACATAGAAAGTCTATTGGCAGACACAGAGGCCAGGCACAATCAATATACCCCTGGATTCCTCCCGTTTATTTAGGCAGCGTGGGGTGGTGGAAAGGCCTCTGGGCAGGGAGTCAAGGGACCTGGGTTTCCATGTCAGCCCTCTCACAGGAATCATAGGCCACCTACCCACACTTCATGGCTTTTATTTATTTATAGATGCCTACAGCAGCTGAACGGGGCCCTGCAGTTAATCTAGCCCATATTCCTAATCTTGACAGTCACCCTGACAACTGTTACTATCAGCATTTATTGAAAGCTTCCTGTCTCAGACCTGTTCTTAGTACTTTCCATGAATTAGATTCTGATATGTGATAGTTACTACTTTTATACCCATTTTACAGATAGGAAACCCAAGGAAGAGAAGTTAAAGGACATATTTTATATATAGTACCTTATTACCAGATTAATGTACCTGAGGTAGGTATTGTCTCTATTTGCAGATAAGAAATTGACGCTCAGAGAAGTTAAACATTCCATCTGCTCCCTTCTTCCAAAAGAAAGCAGACTTAAAGTTAAGTCATTATAAAGTTCTTTTAAGTATGAGCAGTCTTTCTCAATTATTTATTTATTTTTATTGAGGAATAACTTACTTTCAGTAATGTGCACTAGTCTGAAGTGTACAGCTCAGTGGATTTTTGCTTATGGATACACCAGTGTGACAACCAACCTGATCAAGATTTAGAACATTGCCTTCACCCCAGAACCTTCCCCCGTGCCGTCTCCCAGTTAATACGCCCCAACCCCAAGACAATTGCTAGGTTAACTTTTATCACCATTGATTAGTTCTATTTGTTTTTGAACTTCATAAAAATGGAATCATACAAAATGTTCTCTTTTGTATCTGTTTTTTTTTTTTTAACTCACATTATAATTTTGAGGTTTTATCCATATCAATAGTTTTTAAAAATTTTTTTATTGCTGTGTGGTATATTCCACTATATGAATTTATCCACAAGTCACTGACCCATTCTGTTGATTAACATTTGGACTGTTTACAGATTTTAGCTATTATGAATAAAGTTGCTTGCTATGAATATTCATGTACATGTCTTTTTGTTGGCATATGCACTAATTCCTCTTGGATATATACCTAAGAGTGAAATTGCTGGGACAGAGAGCAGTAGGCATATGCTCAACTTTACTGCCAGTTTTCCAAAGTGGTGGAATCAATTTGTTCTCCACTAGCAACATTGTTCCACATCCAACATTGCTATTGTCAGTCCTTTGGCTGTTAGCTGTTCAGTGCCATCCCGCTGTGACTTCAATTTGCACTTCCTTGATGAGTAATGTTGTTGAGTACCTTTTCCTATGCTTATTGGCCATCTGGATATCCTCTTTTGTAAAGGGCCTGTTCAAGTCTTTTGCCCATCTTAAAATTAATTGTCTCTTTCTTATAGATTTATAGTTCCCTATATATTCTGGCTATGAGAACTTTGTAAGAAATATGTATTGCAGATACCTTCTCCAAGTCTGTGACTTGCCTAGTCACTTGCTTAATAGTATTTTTGATGAACATAAGTTCTTATTTTTAATAAGGTTCGGTTTTTTATGCCTTACTTTAATTGTTGAAATCCTCTAACATAATCTCTGTTTACTCCAAGGTCATGAAGATATTCTATTCTATTTTCCTCTAGAGGCCTATTCCTATTGAAGAACGTGGTTCACCCTCAAGTTAATTTTTGTATATGGTGTAAGTGTGCAAGTTCTTTACCCCCCACCTGGATTTGCAAATGGTTTGGCACCATTATATTGAAAAGACCATCCTTTTCGTGTTAGATGGCAACGGTGCCTTTGCTGCAAACCACATGACTACATACATGGGTGGGCAAATGCAGGTCTACAGTTGTGAGTATGCGAAAGTTTGTTTTTGTATTATTATTTATTAATTATTGTATGATTTATTTGTATTACAATTGTAAACTTACTTTTGCTCACCCCTCTATGTATGGGTCTATTCTGTTCCATTGGTCTATTGCTTATCCTTGCCTCAACACCCCTCCGTTTCATAGTAAATTTTCAAATTTGGTAGTGTAAATCCTCCAACTATGTTATTCTTAATCAAAATGGTTTCGCCTCGTCTAAGTCCTTTGTATTTCCTTATACATTTAGAATCTTGTTGTCAGTTTCCATAAACATTTTTTTTTTTTTATCCTTACCCCAGGACATTTTTCCATTTTTTGTTCAGATAGAGTGGGAGGGAGAGAGAGGAAGAGAGAGAGAGAGAGAGAGAGAAACATCGACGTGAAAGGAACACATCGAGTGGCTGCCTCCCACACGACCAACCAGGGCCGGGGACAAACTGCAACCGAGGTACATGCCCTTAGCGGGAATCAAATCCGGGCCTCTCTGGACTGCAGGCCGACGCTCTAACCGCTGAGCCAAACCGGCCAAGGCTCCATAAACATTTTTGCTGGGAATTTGATTGGGATAGCCTTGACGCTATAGATTGGTGTAGAGAACTGACATCTTAATATTATTAAGTTTCTAATCCATGAAGATGAAATATCTCTTCTTGATTATTTAATTTGAGTAACAATAATTTGAATACAACTTCAGTATTTTCAAATGGTTAAGAATAGTTACCATATGACCCAGCAATTCCACTCCTAAGTATATACCTAAGAGAATTGAAAACATATGTCCACACAAAGACTTGTATATGAATATTCATAGCAACATTATTGACAATAGGCAAAAAGTAGAAACAATTCAAATGTCTGTCAACCAATGAATGGATAAATAAAATGTTGTATATCCATACGATGGGATTTTACATGATAATAAAAGAAGTACTAATAAATGCTACAGCATGGATGAACCTTGCAAGCATTATGCTCAGTGAAAGAAGCCACACAAATGACAACATAGTGTATGATTTCATTTAAATGAAATGTCTTGAATAGGCTAGTCTACAGAGAGAGAAAATAGATTAGTGGTTGCCTAGGGCTAAGGGGATGAGAAGGGTGTAGGTAGGCGATGGCTAAGGAATCTGGAGTTTCTTTGAGGGTAATGAACATTTTCTAAAGTTGATTGTGGTGATGGTTATACAACTCTGTGAATACACAAAAAGCCATTGAACTGTATACTTCAAATGAGTGAATTGTATGGTATGTGCATTATATCTCAATAAAGCTGTTTAAACATTTTTAGAAGCTATTTTGTCTGTAATCTGTTACAGGTTTAGACACATCCTAACACGTTATGGTTTCGCAGTTACATTCTGAGGCACGGGGATTTAGGGCTCCAGCATGCGGTTTTGGACATGTGTCATCAAAAAGAAAAACTTCATGTGTTTAAAAATGTACACTTCTGGGTCTCGCCCCAGGATTGGAAGAATCCAGGGATCTGCATTTAATTAAAAGTTTAGCCCTTGTGCTCTCAGCGGCCTGCATCCGCAGTCCCCCAGGGTAAGAGCTGATAGCTTGACTAGCTAGGGCCCGGGACGAACTGCAGGCTTTCCCGGGCCAGCGGGAGGCAGAGGGCAGCTTCGCCGGGGGTTTCTCAGCTTGAAGAAAGCCAAATGGGGCTCAGAAGCTCTAGTCTCTCAGCTTCTGGAGAAAGTCCCTGTTGGTCGCTAGAATCCTCCCCGCAAGGCAATCCACCAGAGATGGGCGCTCGGCATCCACCCTGGCCCCATCCCCACCTCTGCGGGAGCACCTCTGAATTTCTGAAGAGAGGGAGGAACTTGAGATGGTTACATTTATCCAAAGAGGGCATAAAAAGTGAGGTGGTGCTTCCCTTAGACGTGGCCAGCCCAGGGACAGGACACTGGAGGCCATGTCACAGGGAGACATTCTCATTATGAAAAGGATGAGGTAGGGGGCAGGAGTAAAGGCTATGGGAGTTCTTAATGTTTTTTTTTTTATTTAAGTATAGTTGGTATACAATCTTATATCGGTTATGTATTAGTTTCAGGTGTACAGTCAATGCATTTTTGGACTAGTTTCATCTATAAAACCAGGAGCTTGCCCTGAAAAATAGTCCCTTGTGCCCTGTAAGTCTGTGACCTTCTGGGACTCTCTGCTGGAGGTCAGGTTCATCAAATCCAATAGGGCGGCGCCTCCTCGAAGTGCTGGGGTTGAGGTCTAGGCCGAAGCTTGGCCTTGTAGCCCCATATCAAGTGGGAGCAGAGATGGGCACTGGGCATCTTGCCCTGGTATGATGGGAGTCAGGTTATCCTGCTCCCTGAAGCCCAGTCCGGCTTCACAGCTGCTCCCAGGACACCGACCCCAGCTCACTTGTAGCAGGGACTTGCGTTCCCAGGGTTGAGTCAGCCAAGCCCCCTGGCCTGGCCTGGTTGGCTTCTCTAGAAACGGAAAGTCCCAGGGCCAAGACTGCTCTGTGTCCTACCCCGAGGTGGTCTGTTCACCAACACCTGTGGTGCCCCTCCTTGCCAGCAGGGGCAGACTGCCACGGTTGCCAGGGCTGCCCAGACCGGAGTTGAGGGCAGGAGCCTTCTGTGTGTGGGCCGCTGGGACCAAGGCAAGTGGGACGTAAAAGGGATCGTCATGCAGTTCTCCGCACGGCTCCCAGTGGGGACGGTGAGGGGAGAAAAGCACATACATGCTCAATGACAAATCCCTGGGCCTCCTGCCCGGGCGAGAATGACTCAGCGAGTCTGGGGAGGGGCCCGAAACCTGCATTTTGAAAGGTCCTCTTAGGTCCTGCACTGGGAGGGTTGGGAGCTGTGGTTTAGGTTACTAACTGGGAATTGTTCAGAGAGTGGGGTTAGAGAAAGTGGACTTTGCTTCAGGGGTTGGGAACCTCTCTTCCTCCCTGGGCTCAGGGGCAAGGGCTTGGCTCACCCCATGACCTAGAACCCAAAACCCAGCCCCTCACTGGGGGAGCCTGGGCAGTCAGATACGAAAGGGCTCAGGCTGGGAGAGTGGCAGCACGAGCAAGCCCAGGGCTGGGCCTCCCAGAGGGCCCAGGAGGAGCCTCCAGGCCCACAGCTGAAGTCAAGATTCTGTCAGGAAAATGCTCACGTTTGCAAAATGCAGCTATCGGCTCAATCACCGTCCACATGAGCGGCTGCTTTCGGGTCTCTACACCGGTCCGCAGGATCTTGAACTCGAGTGGACATGTGCCCACACGCCGCACAGCCACACCCTCTCCCGATGCATTTGAAGCGGGTGTGCCTGGAGCTCGCGCGGAGGGCCCGGTTCTGCAGGTTCCACATCAGCAAGGGGAGCTGCTCCCGAGGGCGGCTTCTGGATCCACTCGCCGGTTCCAGACGTGGGCACGGGCGCTTGGGCAATCCTCACACTTCCAGTTAGAGGCGACAGACATTCCACCAGGCTAAACGTTTCAGAAAGTTTTATACCACAGCACCAAATCCAGTGCTATGGTTCCAATCAAATCAGGAAATAAAACGTCTACAGTTTATTTGGGTCTCTAAGACTCAGAACTCTTGGCCAGAAAAGTGCCCTTTGATCTTCATCCCTTTAATCTATAAATGCAATTCCGTTCTAACGAACAATGCCTTATATTGGCATAATACTCTTTATTGAAGAAACTTAGATCATATTTTAGGATTCCAACCACTGGATTAAATTCAGTGTAATATCCGAGTGCTCAATGTGTGCCAAGTTCCTACCCGCAGTGAGCACAGAGCACGGAGGAGAACAGGGAGAAGCAGGCAGTGAGTGCCATGGAGGGACCAGAAGCCAAGTGTGCGAGCTCTTAGGAGGGAACCGTCACGACTGAGGGATCGGAGAGGGCTTCCTGAGGGAGGAGGTGTTTGAGTTGGGCCTCAAAGGATGGATAGGCTGTTAAGAAGAGGAGAGAAGGCAAAAGAGCACTCCAGGCCAGGGAAACAGCCTGGACAGTGCTTGCTTGAGGAGCTGTAGGCCATCCATGCAGTCAGGATCTGGGGTGGGGGCAGGGGGGAGGTGAGGGGAGACGAAGCTGGAGAAACAGTGGAGCTCCACTTCAGTGCCCAGACTCCCTTGAATTCGATGACGAGATGGTGCACTGCAGGGGTTTGAGGACCTCATGGAAGTGCTGCGCAGGGAGTCGAGCTGGGCCTCCCAGTACGGGAGCGTGGACAGCAGTGGTGCTCAGCTGTCACTCTCTCTGGTGGCCCATGACCTCTAGCCATTGCTTCCCCTGACACTGCGTCCTCGGCGTACCCACCAGGCCCACTCTGGCCCTGCCTCAACCTAACCTATAGGTCAAGCAGCCATCACTACAGCGTCTTGATTCTTGGTTCCAACTCAAGGGAGACAATTCCATGAGCTCATGGCCAGTCAATGGACTGGTTTCTCCCAGTCAGGCGTCTGCCCCTGGTATCATCACCTGTTGTGGTGGGGGTGGGGGGAAGGTCAAATGGTGAAAACATGGCCTTCGATAGGTATAATATGGGGGGGATTTAAAGAAAGGAGTGTGGCCCTGGCCGGTTTGGCTCAGCAGTTAGAGTGTTGGCCCGCGGACCAAAGAGTCTTGAGTTCGATTCCGGTCAAGGGCACGTACCTTGGTTGCGGTTCTGGCCCCAGCCCTGGTCAGGGTCATGTGGGAGGCAACCAATTGATGTGTCTGTCTCACATTGTTGTGTGTGTCTCTCTCTCTCTCAATCTCTCTACCCCTCCCTCCCACTCTATCTGAAAATAAATGGAAAAACATCCTTGGGTGAGGATTTAAAAAAATTTTTAAAAAAAGGAGAGTGGGCTGGGCAGGCCTTGCAATCATGTCTTCCTCCGCTGGTGGGGGTCAGTGGGAACCACCACTTTTTTGAGGAGGAGAACAACACAGTCGTAGCTGTGATTTTAGGTTACTCTCCGCCACGTGAAGGGTAGACTGAAAATGAAGGGGAAGTTGCCCACACAGACTGAACAGTGGCCACATCCCAGGCACTACCCTAGATGCTGTATGCATCTCATTTTATTTAGTTTCCCTGAGAGCTCATTTTACTTATGAGGAAACTGAGGCAAAGGGCTTGGAGATGTGAAGTGACTTGTCCCAAGTCACAGTGGTAGAATTGTGAACTGAACCTAAAATGGGCCCAGACTTGAAATCCACACTTCTCCACCACACCAGGCAGGAACTCGGCCTCTCGTGGACGTCTGCAGGTGCCTTTTCTAACCCTCCTCCTGGTCTTTATTCCTGTTAATGCTGTCACCATCGACTCAGTCACCCAAGCCCGAATCTCTGCAGATCTCAGTTTCTATTTATTTATTTACTTACTTATTTATTTATTTTTGTTAATCCTCACCTGAGGATATTTTTCCATTGATTTTTGGATAGAATGGAAGAGAAGGAGGGAGAGAGACAGAAACATCAATGTGAGAGAGACATTGATTGGCTGCCTCCCATGGGACCTCAGCCAGGCCAGGGATCAAACCTGCAACCCAGGTACATGGCCTTGACTGGGAAAACCTGTGACCCTTTGGTTCCAGGGCCGATGCTCTAACTGCCGAGCCAAACTGGCCAGGGCTGTAAATCTCAGTTTCTTTCTCTGTGAAACAGATAATAACAATATATCCCAAAGGTTGCTGTGAGATTTAAATGAGATGGTTCTCATGAAGTGCTCGAAACAGAGCGGAGCTTGGCGTGTGGTGTATCCAGATCTGACAGAAAAATCGGCAGGAGCATGACTTGGGGTTTTATTTGTCTAATGCAAGAGGTGGCCAACCTTTTTCGGTAAAAGGCCAGGAAGTACACATTTTCAGCTCTAAAGTCTTGGTTGTGACTCCTCAGCTTTGCCTTTGTAGGAAAAAAAAGCCACAGATAAGACAGAAGTGACTGGGCACAGCGGTGTGGCAAGAAAGCTTTGATACAAAGCAAGCAGGGGGCCGAGCTGACTCTATGCTGTAGTTTGCTGTCTCTTGGTCTTCGTCCTGGCTCCTTCCATGAGGGTGGGGTCATAGCTGTTCAGCCCACGGCTTTTTCCCGAGGTTTAGCATGGTACCTCGCACATAGTAGATACTCCGAAAATATTTGTTAAAGAAATAAGTGATGAAAAGCAAGCAAGAACAAAAGAATGGCTGAGAGGAGACAGAAGTTTGGGGATCACCCAGGTATCAGTTGCAAGGTTCAATGTAGGAAATAGTAGCCAACTTGGGTTTTCAGCAAAAGGAGATTTAATATGGCGAACTACAAACTTGTCGGAAGGGCTGGAGGAGAGGGCTCTATACTGGACCTTGGGAATGGCTCCCAGAATGTGGTAAAACTGACCTGCCCGGAGAACTGCCCCCTTTGCCACAATCAGGAAGGTGAGACTCGAGAGGTTGTTGTTGGAACTGTTGACCTCAAGAACATCTTACTTGCAGAGTGGTCGGAGAGTGACCAGAAAGCCTGAGCAGCGGGCCACTGCTGCTGCCCCTGCCAGCACGTTGGGGTGTGGAGCCACTGCACCTCCACAACACCCAAGAAGCTGGAGATCGGACATCAGTGGCTCCACAACCTTGGTTTCCGCAGAAAATAGCCAAACACTGGAAGAAAGTGGCTCTGCCTCTCTCCTGCCTTCCAAATTTGGTGAAAGTATGTCTAAGTGGTGCAGCCTAATTGACACTCATGATCCTAATAGTAAGGGAGCCTGGGAAATGTAGTTTGCAGCTTCCTCGACTAGTACCGGGAGGCATCCGAGAGAGATGTGGGAACAGATTCACACCATGTTCAGCTCAACCTGTACATTCTGCTGATCTATTGCTGCAACACAAACCACCCCAAACCTTAGTGGCCTAAGACCACAGTCATCTGTTTAGCTGAGAAATGTGAAGTTTGCACAGGGTTTGGTGGCGGCAGCTTGTCTCTGCTCCACGAGGAGTCAGCTAGCTGGTGGCTCAGCAGGGGCTCCACCGTGTGAACAAGCCCACGCAGCCACCTGGAGCCCACGTGGAGAACCAGAGCCCTCACCAACACACCAGTAGCCCCAGCTGAGCTCCTGGGCAGCAGCCAGCAGCAAGGTGCCAGCCTTGTGCAGGAATCACTGTGACAGCGGATCCTCCAGCCACATCTGGGCTGCCGCAGTGAGGAGGGTGGAGCAGAGAGGTCTTCATGAGCCCTGCCCAAATCGGAGACTCGTTCCATTTCTGCCACTAAATTTTGGGGTGCTTTGTTTTGCAGCAAGAGGTCACCAGAATATGCAGGCTGTGCTGAATGAGAAGGAGGGAGGGGACCAGATGGGACAATCAACAAGAAATGAAAGAGCCAATGCCAGGGAGGGGTAATAGTTGACCTAAATATAAGGCAAGTCCACACCCCCTAACCCCCAACATTCAGACTTAGCAGCTTTCTAACTCTGATGCTTCCTGAAAATCCACCTAGTGTGGTTTGAGCTATAGCTGCCCAGCCAGCAGGCCAAATCTTGGGCTGAACAGAAAGCCCTTACTCTTGTAAGTACTGCTGCCTAGGCTCTGTCTCTTCCAGAAACTGCCCCCAAGTAATTTGTGATCATGGCTGAAAGATTTCGATTGAGAAATCACAAACTGTCGTAAAAAGGCCAGACTGACCTACCGTGGCTCTGGTTCCACACGGGCTCACACGGTTGTGCCAGTGGTGTGCTGCGCAGCTCTGGGGGCACCAGTCACACCATCCCTTGGCATATTTATTACGATAGTTTTCTGGCAGATGGTATCAGAGTGTCTTGAAGTAGAGTAGCTTTTTTCTAATTTTCAAAAGGACAATTTATAGCTGGTGGCAGGTGGCACAGGGACAACACGAATGTCTAATAAATCTCAGACCGGTGGGCAGGGGTTGGTGTGAGAGGCGTGGGGAGGAATATCAGGACTGGGGAAGGCTCCTTTGCCCAGCCCAAATGGACACCCAAGAGGGAAGAAGTGCTGAGATCTGGGAGTTCAAGTTTCAGGCCAGCAGGGTTATGGAGGAGGCAAGATCAGGCCACCGGAGAAGCAGACAGAACCAGCCCTAGGTTTGCCCTGAAAGGTCAAAATCTAAAGGCTGACACTGATAAGTAAATAATGGCTCCTTGTAGGGAGATGGAGATGAAGAGAATGAATGAATATCTAAATAAAAACTCTATGGTTCTAATGGGAGTGGGGGACGGGGGTAAGGAGGGTGGGAGGAGGAGAGGAAGGAGAATGAAAGTGATTGACAGGGGAGTACACTGTTGACGTGAAGCGTCTCTGGTTCGCCTATGGGAGTCCACCCCACCTCTGATCACTCTGGTTCTGAAAACCTATGTCAGTCATGGACACATATCATAATTCATAGCAATAACACAGCTTCTGAATGTCAAGGTGGATTACAGGATGCCTTTTTATTTCAGATGTTATAGATGGCAAAATCTCTACAGTTGGAATGCTGTTCTCCATTTTGCCTTTGATTCCTGAACAGAACCCCAGCCAAGCACAGCTTTTTGTTTTATCTCTGTATCTTCCAAGGTCTCCTTCGGCTGCACACACATGGCTTTTGTTCTCGGCCTGCTGTTTTAAGTACAGCTTTGCTACACTTCCATTTTCCCTGCAATTCAAAATCAAGTACTTACTTGAATTAGATCAGAAAAATACTGAATAGAATGAAGGATTGCTTTCTGCCCGTCAAATATGGTGAGGTCATGGTTAGTGATAGCGATGACAATGATTAATGCTTCACACTTCTCACTTAGAGACCTCCAGGAAGCGATATGCAAATCTTTTCCGAAACTTGCAGGTGAGAGGAGGGGTGAAGCGGCTCACACAGGATGGTCTGATTACAGTCTGATTCCCCTTCCCCTTCCCAATTATCTCACAAATTATGCTTTGGTGAACAGTACTGGAGCTGTTCATATTTTAAATCAAACTAAAGTCCACTGAAGTAGGAAAATTATGCATTTTACATAAATGATGTGGGCAAATTATTATTCAGTCTTTAACAGGGTTTCTCCATCACTTGGCTGTGCACAATGTAATGTGGTTAATTTACCAGAAAGCATTGTTATTCATTCCCTAATTCTCCAGGCAACTGCTGCCGCTCGCTCACCATTTCCTGGCTGCTCCCTGGGAGTTTAGAGACCTGCAGGCTCGTTCGGGTGGTTTGGGTTCTGGAGCCATCTCTAGGGGCTCCGCCTCCTTCCTGGTATCTTCCAGGGGTCACCCCTTGGGAGGAGTATAAAAATATGAAAGACTTCACATACCTGGATTTAGTTTATAAGTGCCTTTAAGTGGATCCTTTTGTAAACACACACACACACACACACACACACACACACACACACACACACACACACAGTATCTCTTGCTATTTAGTCATATTTCCCCATAGTATTACATGTATGCTTTTCATTAAAAACACTATCTAATTATCCCCATTTCATTCTCTCCTGCTTCCAATTAGCTACTCATTGATTATTACATTGCAAGCTCTTGATAATTAACCAAAGGGAAAAAAAAAATCCACTGCAAAACAACCAGAATGCCTTGCAATTGCTAGTATAGACCTTCTTTCATGAGTTTACCTATTGCACGATGATTGAAGCAAGACAGCCTAGTAAATGGAAAGAATGACAACAGATTCATAAACGAGAGAAAACCCCCTAGTAATCATTGTTAACAGAGGGAGTGAGGAGTTGTTACCAGTCTCTTTCCCAGCAATTCTTTTATTCTCACACTCTATAAATATATTTCAAACTATATTCCAGCTGGGACATTGGAGCTAACAAGCTGTCTAAAAGGTTACACTTTGTCTTTTTATGGTATAATCTACCCTCCAGTTAGCAGCCCACTAATCAGAACGAATGATGTACCGATATACTTTTTAGTGTGTGTGTGTGGTGGGGAGGGTTAATTTTCAGAGTTTTCATGGCATGGTTTAGTTTTTTTCTTTATTTAGATGCATTTGCTGAGCTCCCTCTATATTTAAAACACAAGCTAGCCCCTAATGGGGGTTGGATATGAGAAGGAAACACATTCAAAGGCAGAAAACACTGGGCCTACCAGTAAGCAGTACTTAATCTACTTGTCTGCTAAGACTGAGTTCAGGCATCGCCTCCTCCAGGAAGCCTCCCCTGCCCTCCCCATCTTGGGATGATTGGTGTTCTTTTGCTACCATCTGGGCTTCCACCTAGCAGATAGCTTACTGCAATGATCTCTTATGGGTCTTCATCCTCACTGGACTGGAAGTATTAATTGTCTCTGACTTTCTAGGGTATGGAGTCTAGCCCATAAGAAGTATTCAAAAAAAAAAAAGTTTGGAGAATGAATGAATGTCCTTACACGTATCGACAGTCATATCCACTGTCATCCATGGCCTGGAACAGCCTGAGCACAAGACTCCTCTCCTCCCGGCTCTGCTCCTTTCTCTTTGTCTCCTGTCTGCTGCCATCTGGGCCAAGCAGGCTGACCTGACCGGACCTGCACTTCCTGACAAGTCTGCACGGTTTCCTCCTTCCATCATCAACCTCCCTCGTCTTCCGTCCCATTCTCAGTCAAGGGGCTGTTCTTTGCTGGCTGAAAAAAGGGAATCAGATAAGAGAATCCATATTAATGGGGGTTAATGTGACCTCCCCCAATACAGTATCTTCACGTCGGCAGTAACATTTCACGGACAGCGTCTTCACCCTGTGCTTCCAGAGCAGGGCACAGGACCTCCCTGGCCACGCAGAGGTGTGCAGGGACACTACAAGCCACAGGCTGGTTAGCAAGGCACAGCCTGAAGGTCTGGGAAAACAACTTTATGTGAAGACAAAGATGGGTATCTTAGGAGTACAATGTCGAGTTTTTATAAAATTACAAAGTTAGAATGAGACCTGAAGGTCCCACGTCCCAGAGGGTACAAGGGTATTCCCACTACTGTTGGGATGAGCTCTGGGGAAAGGTTTGGGAAACACTAACAGTGCTCACTTCAGGCTATAGACTGGGCCTTCCAAGCCTGTGTTGAAGACTGGTGACCACACCTTCAGAACGGGGTCAACCGTTCACCCCCCAGACGGCACCCTCCATCCTGCCTTCCATCCGTCCATCCAGTGTCCACCATCGGCTCCCCACTGCTCGAGGTGCGGGAGAGTAAGTGAACAAGGTAGGCAGTTCGTTCTCAAGGAGCTCACGATCTGGCAGGGAAAATGCATGAAAAGAAGAGTCATATTATTAAACGAATTAGAAGAGTAGTAAGTATTCTGGAAAAAAGCAGAGTGATCTGGATGCTGGGGGAACAGCCATTTGTCACTGATCACATTCTTAGAAGAGGCCCTGCCACACTGGAAAACCATTTATTTTTATTTTCAGTCCTCAAAATTAATTTTTAGAATAAAGCTGTATCCCCACCTCCCGCTAAGGGATTCTGAATATTTTGTATGTTTGGAAAGAATGAGGTACGATTTGGAAACTTACTATAGAAAAATATTCTGAGAATGTACGTATATATAAATTGAAGGTCCATTTGATATTTCAAAGATATGGATGATATTAATTTTTAATTATTTTCTTCTCTGTAGTTGTAACTTATTTTTTTATCCTCACCCGAGGACATTTTTGCATTCATCTTCAGATAGAGCAGGAGGGAGAGAGGGAGGAAGAGAGAGAGAGAAACATCGATGTGAGAGAGACACATTGAGTGGTTGCCACCCACACGACCCCAGCTGGGGCGGGGACAAACTGCAACCGAGGTACGTGCCCTTAGTGGGAACCGAACCTGGGACTCTCTGGTCCGCGGGCCCATGCTCTAACCGCTGAGTCAAACCAGCCAGGGCTGTAACCTATTTTTGATAATTAAATAAGATAAACATAATATTGGTACCTGCTTTAATAAATCTGCACCCCACAATATCATTTTTAGAATAAAAATTTGTGCTTCCTTCACTCCCCCCCCCAAAAAAAAAACTGTTTTCTCCCTCCTTTCCTTTTCACAAATACTTTGAGAAGCCTACTCGAACTCCGGCAGTCTAATATGTAATGGTAAGACAAGCCAACAAATCCACCTGAACCTATCAAAGTACCTTCCGGGAACAAATTGACCAAACACCATCTTATCCACTACATCTTGCTAGCAGATGCCTCTTCTGTCAGGTGAGGTTCTCGTCCTGAAGCCCGGAAGAACAGATGCCAGCCTCCCACACGGCATCCGCCCTGCTCCCCGCAGCCGCTGGAAACCCCACGGTCTCCCCAGACTCCTGAAGGAGCCCCTCTAAGGAATGCGATCCACGTTCTTAAGCTCCCATAGGGAATTTCCAGTAACGTTTTGTAGCTCCAGCGCTACTAGAAGAATCCTCTGAGCTTTACCAGAAGGGTTCCTGTCTCTCAAGGCAGGTGAACACCCTCTGGCGCCCGTCAGGGAATCTGCAGTAGTGTGGTGTCCTCGAGGGATGATGAACCCTTAACTTTGCTCGTGGAACTGCCTGGTTCTCCATACACCTTTCTCCGCCGTGACCAAGCCAGAGCCAAGTGCATCCTTCGCTGGGGTCTGCACCCAATGCCCTGGCACACAGGCCCTGGAGCTACGAGGCTCTCTGGCCCCCAGCCCAGCCGAGCGCCCCAGGACAGGGAGAGGACAGCGTGAGCCACCGTGAGCGCACGTGAGCAGAAACCGTGCTGTCCCACTGCCCCTGTCTGAGCTTTGCCAAGTGGCTTCTCCAGCAGGTTTATTTGATTTTAAGGATGTGAGAAGAAACAGTTTATCAGGAAGTCTCCCCACACGGCACAGCAGTGTCAGATCCCAGCTCTCCTGGGGAACAGAGAGGAAGCTCACATTTTTATTCTAAAAATGATATTGTGAGGTACAGATTTACATTACTTGTGACCAGGGGCAAAGAATAGTTCACCATCACTTACCGTGAAGGTACCTTTCAAGATGCTTTTCTTTCTTAACAAGAGAAATTTCTGTTCAGAGAATTTGACTTCCTCACCCCAAACTTCTACAACTTGTGGGGGAGGGGGGCTTCCTGGGAAGTGTTGGGACCCCCAGGAGGGTCTACTTCAGGGATAGCTGTTGACAGCACATGAGCTTCTTGTCAGAAAACACCCGAAAGGCCTCTGGTTTCTCCGTGTTCATGGCTCTTACTTTTACTCTGGAACCGACTGCTTTCCGAACAGCCCAGCGAGCTGCACTTCGGAGGAGCGGCCTCGAGCTGACCCGAGTCCTTAGTTTTGCTTCACAGGAGAGAATCCACAGCGAACTCAACGGATGAATGACAGGCTACACTTTGGTTTAAAGAGACTGGTTTTTCTGAATGAATCTCTGTTTAGAACAGGTTGTTATGACTTCTTCAGATGTTTTTGAATGACCGAGTCAAAAACATAAATAAAAATCCTCCCAAGGATATTCGCCAATTATCCAAACTCGTGGGATGTGAAGATGAAAAACAAAGTTATCTTTACAAATATCTAGAGCATGTTAATAAATTGCCCAGTGGTAATCATTGTATTAATACCAAAAACAATACCATAAAGACTTGATTAACCAGAAAATCCCGTTGTGCCACTTAGACAAAAACGTTGGAAACCCTTTCTAAATACAAAGGTTATTTCAGCGAGAAAACTGTCCTTGCGTGATTCCACAGGACGACAGTGCTCTCAGAATCACAGGATCTTAGATCTGTAGGAACCTGTAGCAAATCGCATCCAGCCCCCTCACCTACAGACAGGCCCTGAGAGACGCCAGGTGGCTGGCTGTTCAAGGTCACGCAGCTGAAGGGGGCAAGGCCAGGCCTGGATGGCCAGCCGGGTCTACCCACGGCCCCTACTACACCAGGCTGCTCCCTGCGTAGCAACTTCCTTACAGAGGTGGAGGGACACTGGGAAACACAGAGATGCTCCTCGTAATTGGCTCTTTCCCTCACAAGGGGGGCACAGCAAATTCCAGTCAGAGAACACGTCTGACAAATTACAATGTTAAGTCGCCTCATCATACTTTAACACTCCTTTGAATTAGCTGGACAATAGCCCAGCTTTTCCCGGGAAGAAAAGAATGCACACTTCAGGTGTCTTGGACATTTCTGCCACTGGGAAATGAACGCAGGGTGGTGACGCTCCCCAGGTGCTGCTTGCCACCTGGTGCGGAAGACAGGTCGCCACCACAGCACCTTCCCGGTTTAAACAAACGAACAAAAAATTCAAATGTAAAATGCTCTCTTTTTAATTACTAAATTAAGAAAGTTAAACAATTTAAAAATGTAAACTCACAAATAAATCATAACAAAAAAGGAATTAAGACTTCAGAGTTGCTACTCGGTATTAAAAACTCAATAGAAATAGGCCTTTTGATTTGTTGTTATTAAACATGTAATTCAAGGTTGGTACAAACAGCAACTAAAAATGTAATACTTTTGTGTGTGCATCCCATGAATTGTCAAGTAGTGCATAGTTATTCCACTGAGAATTCTTGGACACATAGAAAGTCATTTCATTAGCAGTACAGGACATGTAAAACACTTTACAATGGGAAGTGAACAGCCCCCACCCTCACCTTCCCCGTAAGTTTTAGTTGCATGAGAAAGTTTAGCAGGTTGCCATGACTACAATGCTATGGGTTTTAGACCATTTAAGTGTGGTTACAAGGTTTATTAAATAAAAAAAGTTTGAAACATTTCAGCATTCATATTTTCATACAAGAAGTTTGTGTGGTATCCATCTTCCAGTTCCCCTGGTCGCATTGGCGGCTGGCTGGCTTAAATAGGCTCACTTTTAAGTTTCAAGAACAAATCACAGTAAGTCGAAGCAAATACTGGAAACGACTTGTGAATCCAGTGCGGGCTGCTGGAAAGAGTCAACGTAACAGCCATCTACAGGTACAGTCATGAACCAAAAAAGTGCGATCCAAATGAAAAATAAATCATGCTTTGAAAAAGCCAAAATTGAGGCCACTGGCTTTTCAGAATTACACCAGTGCTTTTCTACTGATTTTGCAGAAAAACCCTCACTCTGGGTCCTGAAGCTTGCGGCCCAGGTTGGCCATGGTCTCCGCGTTAGCACCCACGTGGTGTATGTACAGGGACGTATAGTACATGTATTCATATTTATAAAAAAGAAAAAAAAAACACCTGTCCTGATTGGTTTTTGTTAAAACATGAAAAAAAATTTTATTGTTTTAGACAAAGAGGCCACTTTTGGAAAATAATACTTTTTTTTTAGTTGAATCAGGTGAAGACAGAGTTAAAATCACATAGGATTTGCATTTTTAAAAAAGGAAAGCACTAGGATTGTTGGCACTGGAGTAACTATTTACACTGAACAGAGGTTTGGCCTTTTACATAACATCGATACAATGCATTTTCCAAAGTCTGAGAAATAACAAGGTCTGTCTCGTATGCTTCACAGAGGAGGTTCGGATTTGGGGACAAGTGTCATTAATGAGGGCCATGGAAGTTCGTCAGCTTCAGAGTCACATGCAATCTGATCCTGGACGGTCTGGCTGCCCCGAGCAGCTGACTACGGAATTGAAAGCTAATGGGGAGGGGACGGAGGCCTCTGGGACAAGGCCTCTCTCTGCTGACCACGTCTTACAGGTTTTCCCCAGGTTGGTACTGGGGTTCTGTCGCTGTGAAGTAGTCTTCCAGGAAGCCCTGCAAATACTCAAAAGTGGGCCGTTCTTCCGGGTCCTTTTTCCAGCAGTGGATCATGAGCTCGTGCAGGGAGATGGGGCAGTCCTGCGGACAGGGCATCCTGTAGCCGCGCTCCACCTGCTCCAGCACCTCCCGGTTGTTCATGCCTGCAAAGACAGGGCGGTGAGAGCGGGCACTGCTGGCCAGGCCCTGCGCCCCCCTTCTTCCATCTGAGCCTGCATGTTAAACCGTGTGGGGTCCCCTCCTCACCCAGGGTGGAACCCTGCCTTTAATGGGACACCGCACCACTCAGAAATAAAAAAGGAACGCCCTACTGGTACACACACAAACCCAGATGATGAATCTCAAAAGTGTTACACGTGAAAGAAGCCAGAAACAGAAGGTGACATACCGTAAGATCCATTTATATGAAGTTCTAGAAAAGGCAGAACTACAGTGATAGAAAGCAGATCAGTGGTGGCCGGGGGAGGGGAGCGCCTGCAGAGGGGCCGCAGGGAGTGCTGAGGGGTGATGGAAATGTTCTCTATCAGGGGTCAGCAAGCTAGTCCTGTAAAGGACGGACAGCAAATATTTTAGGCTTTGTGGGCTGCATACGATCTCTGCCTCATATCCTTTTTTTTAAACCCTTTAAAAACGTATAAAACCAAACCAGGCTGGAGCTGTCGTCTGCCCTATATCCTGTATGTGTGTGTGTGTGGGGGAGGGGGCGGTGACTGCTTGTGTGTGTCAAAATGCACTGTCTTCTTAAAGTGTTGAATTCTATTGTGTGTAAACTGCACTTCCATCAAGATGGCAAAGAAATATGAATGGAGCAGACAAAGAAAATCCACGGAATGAAGAACAGTTTCTTGTTTATAGCATCAATAAGCTCCATTTATGAACTTCATAAATTAGCTTTCCTCCTGCCTGGCAAGCTCTTGGTGTCCCACGGTCTGGGATCTGCCATTATGCCACCACGCTGGGCACCGTCTGGCCCAGTGACCCTGAGGTTTGGTGACGCTGAGGGGAGACAGGGCGTCTCCAGGGCCTGTGTTTACCGATGACCTCAGACAGGCCATCTATCATCTGAGACCTCGGTGACCTCTGGAGGGGCTGCCTCGTGGAAACATCAGGCTGCCCAGAGCTAACAGAAGGCGTTCTCAGGACTGCTAACCCTTTGGAGCACACAGCCTTCTTCTCGTTGGCCTTCTTGACAGAACAGGAAATACCACACTTGGGGTGAGGCGAATGTCCCGACCTGGTTCCCAATCACCACCAGGCACTAGTCTCTAGTTTTCCTTCCCTTTGTGCCGACTCGCATTCTGCCACCGCCTGCCAAGCCCTTGTATGTTCGGGCTGCTCCTTGGCTCTGCGCCTGTGATCTGGTATCCTCCCCAGCTTCTGACCCGGTTAGTTTACAAAAGCAAGAACGTAACCTGCAGCCCTGCAGAAACCTGGATTTCTTTCCCCATCTCTTAGGGGCACAGCCAGCAGGACAGAGCGTACGCAGGCGGCAGCTCCCTTAACTCTGGAGGAGCGGAGACCGCAGCCAGCCCGCCGGCCTGCCCAGAGCAGCTGGGCCCCAACGAGACCTGCCTCCCTGGGGAACGGACACTGGCTTCGGGATCTTTGCCAATCCCCTTTGTTTTGTCGTTTTGTCGTTACCTTTGGAGCGGGTTTACCTGGCTCCTGCAGCTGTCAACCACAGCTTTGTCACATGCTTGTCCAAACCCTTTCAGGATGCTTTCTTATGCTCTGCCACTCTAATCTCTTGAGGTGATAAGATCCATATATTATTCCCACTGTGCTGAAGTAGGACTTCACTTTAACTCTTCTAACATAACCTCCCTCCCATTTCGGGGTGACCCTTACTTTAGTGAGAGAGGTTTGGTGAGCAAGTCTGGGTTCTCCTGCCCCCACATCCGGCCTGACTTCACAGGTGCCCTCTTCCCTCGGATGTTTGGTCAACTCGGTGGCTAATTAGCTTACTTGGTTCCAACCGCTGAAACTCATCTAGAAAACTTGGGATGGGGCGGGGAGCTGGGACAGGGGAGGACCCTGGACTGGGAAGGACGTCCTGCAGAGCTCTGGACAAACAGGGTAAGGGGTGGGCCAACATTTCCTCATCCACAATTCACAATCCAACCAGCTCTGAAACCAAAAGTTCTGGTAACTAACTCACTTGGCAGCAAAAACGGATCAGAACGGACCTCATTCGGACATGAAACCTGAGCTGGTGTGCGGCTGTTCACTGCTTCCTCGCTCGCACACACTGCAGAAGGGAGACGACTGCACACGGAGCGCTGCGCCCGTCTCCCGGGAGCTATACCATGCGTGGTCTATGCACTGGATGGCCTTAAAACATCTCATTCTGGAAGCACATCTGGTCCCCAGGGCTCTTGCTGGGAAGACCTGGCAGGAGTGACAGCGGCCACCACACTTCAGCCAGCCCAGAAAGGTTAGGAAGCGAGCAGAACCACATGTCAGGACTGGCATTCTCCAAAGCGCTTTCTTTGCATGTCAGTGCAGTCCTGGGTTTCATAATGTCTCAGAAGCCACATGGCCTGAACCTGCAGAAACCCTCTGTCCCCACCCTTGCCAGGATCCTGCAGAGACTGGAGGAAAGGCAAGCAGAATGTCTAAACCTCAGAGGTCTGACAGGCCCTTCTGGAGGCAGTTACAACCCCCACCCCAAACCTTCTAACGCCTTATTCTGGCACCGGGATGCTCCAAAATGGCACCACAGTGTTTAATTAATCATTCTACTGCTCTGGGGAGCTTATGTCAGTAAACGTTCCATTTCACTTAAAAACCAAAAAACAAAAACAAACAAAAACAAAACACTCCGCAACCACTGAAATAGAAAGATTTCTTATATTTTAAAAAAACTCTAAATTCAATCTCCACCAACAGAAAGTTTAATTGACCACTTGGGTCAAGCCTTTTTCCAGTGCTCTGTCCAAGCCTAGGACACAGCACACACAGAACCTGACCCTCAGTGTGTCAGCCCCTCCTGAGGCAGCCGCTTCCTGGGGACCTGGCCAGTGGGTGGAGCAGTAACCCCAGGATGCTGGCAGCCCCACACGGTCGGCTCACGGACACACTCCTTCTCGCTCTTTCCTTTCTCCTCTCATGCCTTCTCTCTGCAGGCCGCTCAGAGCGTGGAGAGCATATGTAACCAATCCCATGCACTGGGCCAAACAGAAACATACTAATGACAGCTTTGCCAGAAAGGGGGGTATAAGACAATGTACCTGGCTGACAATGGCAATCTGAATGGGGCTAGCCCACTTCCGACTGTCCGTAAGCCAGAACCAGAGGGCTGACCTGCGGACCCAGCACCTCCAAGCAGGCCTTGGCAACGCCTGCAACAACTGCACAGTCAGGACAGGCCCACTGAGCACGGCTTAGGCTAGCTTTTACTTTACAAACAATAGCCAATTTAAGTGCATTGTGTTCACATTTTAAAAATAATATGAGAATACAACCATAAGAACCTTGAAAAATCATATTTATTTCAAGAATTTCTTTTTTAGCCAAAATGGACTTTACTCTGTATACTACTATAAAGGCAAGCCTATTTTTTTGTTTTAGATGGTTTTCTATTTTTGTTACAAAGAAAACTGTTATTTCTCCTCTTTTAGCCACCTTTCCCAAGACATTGGCTTGGCCTACACCTGGGAGTAAGGGCAGGGAGTGGGAAGGGAAACGTGGGAGCCTGAGTGCCAGGGCGGTCAGGAGAGTCTTGAGGGCCACGGAGACACCAGGAGAAAAGACTCTTCCTCTCGTACTTTTCTAATGAGGAAGCGGACAGTGAGGGAGGATGGTGCTTGGGAATGGCTTTCTTTCCTTTTTCCTTTTCAGTAGGAAGAATGCCAGGGGAGAAATAGAAAAGATAGAAACTTCAAAACATGGTGTATGGGCACACTTTCGGGACACACGCATCAGCAGTGGGGCCTCCAGGTTTCCTGGTGGGAGCTGTGACAGAGACCATTCCTCAGCAGGAGGGCGGTCTCCGCCAGCCCCTGGCGTCTGACCACGGGAGGTGCATATTCACAGAGTGTGTCCGGTGGGTCCGGGTTCCCACCCTTCATGTCAGAGAAGGGGTGTGGGCCTGGCCGCCAGCCAGCACAGTCACCCTACCCGTTTCCCCCCAACGCTGTCCTCCTCTGCCCCCAGAGGCACCTGGCCCTGCTGCCGCCTCGCTGGAGTTGGTCAGGAAAGGGGGCCAGCGCCGTGGGTCACTCGCACAGGGCACAACTCAGCGGTACAGTTCACAGAAAACCCGTGCAGCCTGTGGTGCTGGGATTTGCTTTCTGTTTCCTCCTGTCCCATGGACGTGAGGCCTTCAAACATGGTCTGACGGCATCATTTCCAGCCGGTCTGCCCAGAACACTGCTGTCAGCTCTCCAGCCAAGTGGACCACACTCGCCTCTCGCCCTTACGATTCTGTTATCCTTCTAAATCACTGCCTGGCTTCTCCTGGTTCCAAACTCGGGTGTTCCCCACTCTCCCTTCCAGCCCTCACCGCGTCGTGTTGCCAGCAGTGTCTCCTTCCACGGGTGAGTGTGTCTTTCCCTTCTTCCCCTTGTCCCCCTCGTTTAAACTCCCTACTCCTCTTCTCTGAGCTGCATGTGGACTCAGTGCAGCCTCCCCAACTTTTCTTTCAGGTTCTTTAGGGAGGAAAACCCCCATGTTCACGGGCAGAGCCACTGCGCTGCTCCCGACTGTCTCTCAGCGGGTGACTTGTCCTCTCTGGCCTCAGTTTCTCCATTTGTCAGCAGAACACCTGCACGCTAACTGTGCTTTCAGCTGTTTGGAAAAATGTCTCATATGAAAGAGGAGTGTTTTGCTTTGCAGCTTTCCATTTGTGTGACTTCCGAACATGGGCCTCGGAGGCGTCTCTGCACCCTCGGGGGCCTCCAGCGGGTATCTGTCAGGGTTGCATCTGGATTTCCCTGTGGGTCAGGAGCCTGGGTCTCTGTGCCACAGAAATAATCGAGCATTTTAACAATGGGAATGAGGTGCAGGTTACCAGACACCCAGATTCCTTGGGAAAACAGAGCTTTCCATTCAGGGGAAAGGATCACCTACTGTGACAATGCTTCGGTCGGAGGCTCCTGGCTTCTCGGCATGGACCCCACAGAAGGCCCTCGCCTGTGTCTGCTGAGCAGTGCCCGGTGAGTGCCGGGAGGAAGGCAGCAGGACTAAGCTCGTGATGCTTGCTCAGCACGAGCACCTGCTGTCAGATCATCACACTCTCTGGCTGTCGTCCTGGGTAACAAGCAGGATGCTTACGTTGGGTTTTGGTATAGGACCAAAGCACACATTTTGGGCAGATAGACGCTGATCAAAGAGTACAGTCGTCCCATATTTGAAAAAACCGCGATAGAGTGAAGCCGCGAAAGTCGAAGCGTGAAGTGGTGAGGGACGACTGTATATAAATAAATTCATTTATCGTGGTCGAGTCTGGAACTGATTAACCGTGATAAACGAGGGCCGACTGTAGAGACGAAAACACCGGGTGGACTTGAGAAGGCACAGTAATGACAAGCTTGGTTTATCCTTCCCTGGCGCACCAGGTAACCTCAGGGCATCCATTCTTATTAAACCCACTACTGATAAGCACAGAAAGGACGGCTACTCAGGTGCCATCATGCACAAAGGTTGTGTAAGGCAGACAATACAGTATCATAAAGAACTCCTTTGTCCCAGAAAAGGAGAAGTGAAAACGCACATGAGGTGCCCAGAGGAATGCCACAGAAATCACAGCTGAGAATGGGGAGCAGCAGACACAGAAGCCAGAGACAGGACCCAGAGCACAGGGCCCAGAGCACAGGGATAAGAGCACAGGGCCCAGAGCACAGGGACCCAGAGCACAGGATGTAGAGCACAGGGTCCAGAGACAGGACATAGAGCACAGGGCCCAGAGCACAGGACGTAAAGCACAGGGCCCAGAGACAGGACCCAGAACATGGGGCCCAGAGCACAGGGCCCAGAGCATGGGGCCCAGAGCACAGGGCCCAGAGACAGGACGTAGAGCACAGGGCCCAGAGCACAGGGCCCAGAGCACAGGACGTAGAGCACAGGGCCCAGAGCACAGGACGTAAAGCACAGGGCCCAGAGACAGGACCCAGAACATGGGGCCCAGAGCACAGGGCCCAGAGCACGGGGCCCAGAGCACGGGGCCCAGAGCACAGGGCCCAGAGACAGGACGTAGAGCACAGGGCCCAGAGCACAGGACCCAGAGCACAGGACGTAGAGCACAGAGCCCAGAGCACAGGACCCAGAGCACAGGGCCCAGAGCACAGGACGTAGAGCACAGGGCCCAGAGCACAGGACGTAGAGCACAGGGCCCAGAGCACAGGACGTAGAGCACAGGGCCCAGAGCACAGGACGTAGAGCACAGGGCCCAGAGCACAGGACGTAGAGCACAGGGCCCAGAGCACAGGACGTAGAGCACAGGGCCCAGAGCACAGGACGTAGAGCACAGAGCCCAGAGCACAGGACCCAGAGCACAGGACCCAGAGCACAGGGCCCAGAGCACAGGACCCAGAGCACAGGACGTAGAGCACAAGACCCAGAGCACAGGGCCCAGAGCACAGGGACCAGAGCACAGGACGTAGAGCACAGGACATAGAGCACATGGCCCAGAGCACGGGGCCCAGAGCACGGGGCCCAGAGCACGGGACCCAGAGCATGGGACCCAGAGCACAGGGCCCAGAGCACAGGGCCCAGAGCATGGGACCCAGAGACGGGACCTAGAGCACAGGACCCAGAGGGGAGAGCCCTTCCTGCTGCCTGTACTCTGTTCCTCCACTCTCCTCCTCTCACGAGCATACTGGCCAAGGGGAACTTTGTTGGGGGAGGTGACAAGACGCCTTCTGGCCATTCTGCAGGATGTCCTCTCTGAGGGACCACCATGAGCTGAAAGGAATATCCCTAGGGGCTGTAGATGGGGGTACGGAAGGCAAAGGACAAAACACTCTTGGCTAAGATCTGAGGTTCTATCCTGCTTCCCATTCTTTTGGCTGTTGAGTCCTAACCTCCTCCTACCCCAAGAGAAGCTGCTCCTATAGCCATGCCAGGCACAGCAGGAACAAGCGTGCATGGGACAGTGATGGCTGCTGAACACAGAGGGACATGCGTCTACAGCCCAGGGCTCTAAAGCATCTGAGTGGGCGGAGGGAGGACAGGGTAGGGCTTCTAATTCCGTAAGGAAGGTGCTCCAGTTTCGCTGACTCCCCTGCACCTTCAGGTCGTTGCCCAGTGACTAGATGCATCAGGAAGTCAGGCAGCTGTCACTTGGTAAAAGATCTGAAGGCGCTTCAAAGGCTTGATAAAAGTGATGTGTTCAAGAGGACGTCCCAGCTTCGCCAGGTCCTGCCAAACGCGTGGCAGCTGCTCAGCTGAGAGCGGGGCTCGGAGCGGGTGTGACTCCGCTAGAACGGTGCTGGAACACAGTGCTTGGGCCACGGCCAGGTCAGGTTCCCAGACCACTCTGAGGACAGAGACTCTCCCATGCTTGGGAAAATACTTGCTGCATTTATGTGTGGGATGATGGATCAGAGTTGAAATGGGCTGAATTAAAATATCTCGTTTCAAAAACCTCACAGGCATGATCTTTCCCCCTGCCCATCCATCCATCCACCCACTTACATTTGTCGAGTCTACTAGGGGCAGACACTGTGCTGAGCACTGGGAACACATAAAAGCAGCCTCTTTCTCCTCAAATTGTTCAGAGCTACGGGAACTACAGACACACAGAGGCTTCAACAGAGTGTCCTGGGTATCATGGAAGCAAGCAGAAGGGACAGCCCATTCGATCTGGGCCTGGAGACGGCCACACGGAGGAGGTGATGTCTGTCTTGGGTTTGGAAGGATTCTGAGGGGACGGTAAAGCTGAGAAGAGAGACTTGCATATTCAAGAGAGATCTCTTGGTGGGAAGGGTGCAGGTGTGGCAGGAAAAAATCATAAGCAGACCAGGTCACTCTCCCACTCAAAGCTCCTCAGTGCCTCCCCATATCACTAGGAGTAAAAGCAAAAGTCCTGACAATGACCCAGGAAGCCTATCTGATCTGCCCGAGGCCTTTCCCGCTCCCTCTCCCTCTGCTCCAGCCACAATGGCTACCGGCAGCTCTCCCGGCCTTTGTGCTCAGTTCCCTTGGAAGGAGGTCTTCCCCACATCTCCACCTGGCTTGTGCCTGGCTTTCTCCAGTGTTTACTCAGATGTCACCTTCCCAGTGAGGCCCTCTTGCCACCCTTTCCTGACACCATGTACCCCTTCCCTGTTTAATTTTCTCCCTACTATTACCACTAGCCAACACTGAATGTATTTTGCTTATTCACCTTTGTTTATTGCCTGTCTCTTCCAAGAAGAATAAAAGTTCATGAGGGCAGTTTTGTCCATTGGTCACCGCTGTACTCCTGGTGCCTGAACAGTACTTAGCATAGAGTAGGTGCTCAATAAACATCTGTAGACTGACTGGAGGAAAGAACCATTAAGGAAGACCATGTAAAACCAAGGCTTCCGGGTTTATTTGGAAGGTAAAAGGAAGCCATGGATTTTTTTGTTTTTTTTTTATCCTCACCCGAGGACATTTTTGCATTTATCTTCAGATAGAGCGGGAGGGAGAGAGGAGGGGAGAGAAAGAGAGAGAATCATTGATGTAAGAGAGACACAGCGACTGGTCACCGCCCACACGACCCCAACCGGGGCCAGGGACAAACTGCAACCGGGTACATGCCCTTAGCGGGAACCAAACCCGGGACCAGTCCTGCCGGCCGACGCTCTAACCGCTGAGCCAACCCGGCAAGGGCAAGCCATGGATGTTTTTAACTAGGAGAGTAGGATAACTGGGCCTGTGTTTTCTAGGACAGCCACTGCTGGTGACAATGACAGAACGGTGGTGGTGGAGGAGGTGGGGGAGACTGGAAGCAGGAAGTCCCATGGAGAGGTCACTGCATGAGTGGATGACAGCCTGACACGGGGCAGTGGCAGGGGAGGCAAGGAGGAAAAGATCTGAAGGTGAAGTGACAGGTTAAAATGCATAATGCTGATTTCATGCACCAACACCAGAAAACTGCTTTTTGTGTGTGTTTCTTTTCTCATATACAACAATCCATCAGTATAAAATCAGCTCCAATATTGGTGCAAAGAATGGTCCCGAACCCTGGCTTACAGAAAAGCGAGCTAGACTGCGATTCTGAGGATCACTCAGGCTGGCTGCTGCGAGGGGGTCATCTGTAAGCCGGGGCTGTGCTGGTAGGGCGATGTGACGCCTCCCCGTTCACCTCAGGGTCACCTTTCAGCATTTCTTCTTTGGCTTTAATGCTCTCATTCAATTTGAGCTTGCCCTTCTCCCCTTCCTTTTAACCCACTCCGTTTACAAAACCTGTTAACTAGCCAAGCAGTCCAGTGTTTTATTGTCTGCTCACCCCTTTGCCCTTCGTGTGGTCACACCTCACGCAATCCATGCTAAGTTCCTTCTCTGAGTCTTACTTCTGGCCCTTCTTTCACGCTGGGCAAAAGGGCCTGGAAAGCTTTATAAAACCCATTTGTAAGTCACTGCCCCTCCCGCGACCTCCATCCTCACCTAACAGCCAAAGTACCCTTTCTCTGTGTGAAGGCCACACAAGGCCATTCTCAGGTAGGAAAGAAATCAGAAAAATGTACCACCACTGACTGTTCTTGAAGAAAGAATGACTTGAAAATATACTCTAGCAAACTGAGCAGTTACTACGTGGAGATGCTGGAATGAAGTCATGATGGACAGGGAGGGAGTGGGGGTCCGGCCTGGGGCACTACCAACAGGTGGGAGGACTCGCTGCAGCAGAGCCCAGCCGTGGGCAGCACACACTGGCTACTGTGGCCACCCCACCAACAGCAGGAACGCGGAGAGGAAGGGCCCTCCTTCCACGGTGACATCTGGATGAAGCTCAGTGAAACTCTGTTCCTTAAGAATTGCTATCCCTCATTAAGGTAACAGTCCCACAACTGGAACCCTTCTGTAAAAGCCTCTCCCTCAACAAGTTGACTGAGTTCAGAAGTCCAATGAAATGTGAGGACAACAGTGTCACAAAACAACAAGAGGCCCCCACAGCAAGGCGCAGGCCTGGGAACGGTTTCTGTGGCTCTCTGTGGGTGAGGAACAGCTGATGTCACACCCCCACTGACAGCTCCCTGGCCCCCACTGCCCACCACCCCGACTCAGGGCCTCCCCGGGGCAGCACAAGGGGCCCCTTTCCAGCTGCACCTCCAGGCTGCTCTCCTCACAGCCCTCTCCTCAGACTACTTCTCCTGCAGCCCCTGGACCTGCCCCTCTCCCACATGCCCGCCCTGGTCCAGGCCCCCTTCCTGCTTCTTCCACTTGAGGAGGGAACCCTACTCGCCTTCTTCTCCAGGAAGCCGCCCATACACAGCCCCCTCTCTGCCACACCCTCACAGAATTGGGGCGGCTCTCAAAGCCCCTGCATATCAGCAGCTGTTCATCCTCTATAACTGTGTATAATAAAGTGCACTCAGTTCTCACTTCGAACTCCTCTGCTGTCCTCACGGGATGCTGAGTGAAAGCCCCTGGTCCGTACCTGTTGTCTGTAGATACCTGGGTCAGGTGCCCCTGGCACCACGATCAGAATTAAGATTCGAGGCCCGCAGTGGGTAAATTCAAGTAATCCACCCCGTCAGGATGATTTCCTCTAATAATAAATAAGTAACAAAAAGGAACGATTTCTTCCTGGGTGTGATGCACATTTTATCTACGTGATGATAAGCTCCATGAGTGCAGGGACTACATTTACTTTATCTGCGGCACCAGCACTGCCCAGCTCCAGGACGGTTCTAATCAGTGTTTGCTGAGAGTATGAATGTCTTATTTGTACTTACTTCCCAGGTGGAGCAAAATGCCTGGCACAGTTCACATTTTACTGACACTGCTGAATGAAGGAATCCTAGTCTAAGTTGTAAAATGAGGCCATTTTCATTATGCTAAAACCAAACTTGATAAAGACTCTCCCTCAGAAGCACACACCTGCCTTCCTTCTGAGGCCCCGCCCCCACCCCTTTGTCTAGGCTTCTGCCTGCGACCCAGACAAACAAAAAGCGGCTTGTATTACTGGAAGGGAAGGCTTCACAGAAATGCAAAACAACATTAACCTTTCCCCCCAATTGCATTTAACACACCGGGTGATTATAAACCTGGGGTGCTCAGGGAGAAATTAGTGCAAAATTCAGACAATAAAAAAAGAGGGGCCTTCACATCTGCAAAATCCCGAGACCTGCACATTTCCCCCCTTGAGAAGCGACTCCAAAGCGCCCACGCTGTGCTCCAGGCCCCTCCAGGGCAGCCCTTTCTTTCCTGCTGGCTGGCGCCTCCCACCTGTGCACGCCAGGAGCCGCAGCCCCCCACTGGCATCAATAAAACTGACTTCTGCCCCTCTGAACGCCCAGTGCTGGCGCTTCCGAGACAGGGAATTTGTCAGTTTTGACTCTGTGCCAGCCTGGCTCTCCTAGGAGTCTCGAGGATACACCAACCCAGAAAGAGAACTCTTTTCCTCTCTGCATTTTTTGAAGATGACCAGAAACAATCCTAAGAAATGAACAAAGGGATTACAAATTAATCTGCCCTCACTGGCTCCTCTGACTGCAAAGATACGATGACAAATCCAGGATTTGCAAGAGACCTCAATTCCTTGTTAATCTCCACCAGTTAATCTCCACCATCGTTTCTATCACTGCTTTTTTTAAAGCTCCTTTCTTAGGCAGGGAATGAAGGGGAGCTGTGTTCTTTCTTCACTTGGCAGTAACTGAAAAATATGTCCTTACCGTTTCAGAAAGCAGACCATCCCTGCACTATAACCACTAAAGCGTGGAGGTGAGATGGCGTTAGTGTCCTTTACGTCACCACCTGTCTAAATTAATGAATTACAGCGTGCATAACCTAAACCTGTGGTTTCTTTGGAGGCCATGAATCTGATCCCCAGAAAAATTCCAGGGCCATAGAATCTCCAACTGCTTTACATTACTCTTGCTTTGCAGTGCATTCGACTGTTCAGAAATGGGCAGTGAGTGGCCTCTGAACTGCGTTCACACGTGCCCGGCTCTCTCTGGCCATCTGGAGCCGGGCCTGCAGAGAGAGCAGGTCCTGGCATTTTCCTGCCAGCTTCACTCCATGGGTCAGTGCTACAGAGTAATCAAAAAGCAGTGGGGGCTGCTCTCCTCCTCTTTCCCAGAAGTCTGCAAACTCTATTCCAGCAGAGGTTCTGCCAGTGACATTTCTGCTCTGGGAGCCGCAAACGCACACTCCTACTGAGAGAGGAGAGATTCTCTGAACTGGGGTGGACTGCAGCCCTCATACCAGCTGCTAATGACATTAATCCTGGCACAAAATTCATGGTGGCTACTTGGCTACATACCACAGTGGCTCCCAGTTCTGCTTTTCACTGGTTAAATCCCTGTCCCTGTTCTTCAAACTCATGCTCAACAGAAAGCTGAGGATGGGGCTTAGAAGGTAAATGGGGTGAGGTTTCCCCAGATGGTGCTGAACATCCAATCCCAGGCCCATTTCTGCTGGATCCTGTGCTTACCTGGGTAGGGCACTCTTCCTTTGGTGACCAGCTCTGTGAGTAAGATTCCAAAAGACCACACGTCAGACTTGATTGTGAACCTCCCGTACAGGGCTGCTTCGGGGGCTGTCCACTTAATGGGGAACTTCGCACCTGCAGAAAGAGCACCTGGTCACTCAGCACACCGAGAGCATCGCTGAGCATGAGGTGGGGAGGAAAAGCACTCGGAAAGTGCTTTCACAGGAGCAGGTTCACAGAGAGGAGGGGAAGGAGGTAAGACAAGGCATGAAGCAGGACTGAGAAGCTGTGCGGTCCAGTCCTGCCTCTGACTTAAGCAAGCCAGTTTAATTTTAATTTTCCTATCACAGGGTTGCACTTCAAAGCACCTTTAAGCTCTGGTTTCTAGAACTTGACTACATGGCCACATTGAGTGTCATAGGTTTTGTCTGCAGATGAATCTGACTTATGAATAAGGAAACTAATCTATATATATTTATCTTTTGCTTTGGAATAATGTTATATTTTAATAAATACACATAGAATTAAATCATAATGCTACGCTCATGAAACCTTGGTAAATAAGACCATTTGTTCTTACCATGCGTCTCCCGGGGGAGACGACTTGCTGCAGCCCCTGTGTACTGGGCTCCGTCTCCCTCAGGCCTCTCACACCTACAGCAGAGACAAGATTCTGCATCTGGCTGCTTCCCTCCCTCCATCCCCTGGGGAGTGGCCATCTCTAATGCTGGGATAGTTTTTCTTCTGTGCTGTGTGATCCCTTGCTTACCTCCCTGCTTCTCTCCTTCAGCTTCAGAGGCTACTATCTAATGTTTTCTTTTTAAAGAGCAGTCTTGCCTCCGTGACTGTCTTATGAGTCTCTGATTTCCCAAGACCAAGGAGCAAATTTCACATCTAAGTCAGTAGAATCTTTTCTTTTAAATTTCTGCAGTCATGAAAAGAATCCTCTCTCTAATCCAAAAGGAAGGGTGGGGTCCACCCTGCTCTTTGCAAGGCTAGATGCGTGCACAGGCAGTGAGAATGAATCCAGCAGCCTGTGCTCACACCCTGCTCAGCAATGGGAAAGCAGTTCCATATATTTCATGGAACAAACTAAAAGGAAAACACAAGGAAATTCTATTACTGATGTAAACACAATGATATGTTTAAAGCATGTTAACTTTACTAAGGAGCTCCTAAAAAAATCATACAAAGACTAACAAAAATTGGAAATTTTCATAGTATCTTTTGCACAATGCACAAAAATGGCAAATGATTAAAATCTTCAAATTAGTATGATTTTAATAACCAGAGGTATGATAAATTATAGCAATTAGATTTTTGTTTTAAATACAGTACTTGATAACATCTTTAGCAAATCTAACTGGAATTTCCTGGCAATATAATTTTCCTTTCTATCTCTTCTAGGCCAGTGTGAAATGAAATTAAAAAAATCCTACTATTTCATTATGTGGCATCTCCCAGAAACACTGCAGCAGAGAAATTATTCTATAGTCTGCTTTTCCTTTTAGGCACCGAGTTATTTGTAATTAGCTGTTTCTCAAGCATAATTATTTATCTCTGTCCTTAAGGGCTTTGTGATTCCACACGAGGCCTGGTATTCTCTGAACAGTCATTTGGTTTTAAAAGTTTCTTTCAAAGTATTCTTCTCACACTTCCTACCTTGAGCATTCTGTTCATGCAGCTCTGGACTCTGAGCCGCTGGGATTAATGGGACAGGTTTCTTCAGTGTGGAGAGCAGACTTTGCTCTGGACCAAACCTCAGCTGGAGTTCTCTCATTTCAGAGAATTAAAGGTATATTAAATTCATTCCTATTTAAACCATCTCTTGAGCCAAATGGCTTGGAAGTCTATGTCCATCTCTGAAGCAAAGAGAACAGTCTTCTCCAGGTGCAGACACAAATCCTGTACTAAAATGACAAGTGAAGTGGCTTTTCTCCCCTTCTTGGAATCATAAACACTGGTGAAGGTGTGTTGCTGATAATAAACTATTCAAAATTTGGATAAAGGCATTTTGGATTTTCTGAGAGAAGATTTCATAATTTCAGATTTAAAAACCCTCCAGATTTCAAGATTATCAGCCAGCTATGCTAGTCTGCTTTATTTTCTCACTGTACCATCTATGAGAATTATATAACACTTCAAAAAATAAGTTAAAACAAAGGATGTAATGGAGCTGATAAGAAATCATTTGTAGATAGGTGTTTGGGCTTAATAGCGAGAGCTCACTTACATTTATTTTGTAGTTTCTTTCTACCGAATGTATTTATACCTAATACATCTTGGAGGGGAAAAAAATAAAGGATGTCTTTGTTCAATTTCTCCTATTTCTTTTTGGTCTTAACATAGCAGGTATTGTTGCCCTAGCTGGTTTGGCTAAGTGGTTAGAGCATCAGTCTGTAGACCTAAGGGTCACAGGTTTGATTCCAGGTCAAGGGCACGTACCTGGGTTGCAGGTTCGATTGCTGGCCCAGTTGGGGGTCAGGGTCGTGCGGGAGGCAATGTATTGATGTATCTCTCTCACGTCAATGTTTCTCTTTTTCTCTCTCTTTCCCTCCCTCCCTTCCACTCTATCTAAAAATCAATGAAAAAAATATCCTCCGGTGAGGATTAAACCCCCCCAAAAAAGCAGGTACTGTGGACAAATGAAGGTTCTCTAAAGGTAGCTCATATTTTCCTTTTCAAGGAAGATAAAGGTTAATAAATTAAAGCAGCCATAAGCTGTTAATCATTAACAAATGCTTCAACAAAATAACGAATCTATGCTCACTCTTCTATCCATCTCATCACTTTGATCTCCCCTCATCTTGTCCCCCCCTGGAGGGGCAGATGCAGCCCCAATGGGGGAGGGTTCACCTGGGGTTGGGCAGGGGTCTTTGGAAATGGCCATGCAGGTTGCACACTGCAAACCCCAGTCTATGAGCACGGCACCCCTAAGGCTGTCCAGGGTACCACCTCTGCAATCCCGCAGGTGGCCATGCTGGGGGCTGCGACGGGCTCTCCCCTTGGGTGGTTAGGAAAGCTCAGACTCCTGGAGGGAAAGAGCTCCTGGGTGCAAACATTGCCTTTCCCTGCAAAGTAAATTTCTGCCCCCTCAGATTTTCCCCATAGATACGGTGGCAGGCATAAGGTCAGGATTGAAGTTGTCTTCTAAGCAGTAGGAAGTTGTAGGAAAAGAGGAGACAAGGTCAGAGACCTGCACTGCGTGAAGTTGGTGTTGTTAGGTAACCAGCGGCTCCCTCTTCTTGCAGCCCCTGTTTGGGAGCAGTATTCAGAAGCTGCGCAATTTCCTCTCCTCTTCACTTTATTGGAGGAAATGTAGCAAACTAAGCAGATGTGATGGACTAAAAAATAAAGGAATTACTATCACTCTAGTTTTTATTTCTCACTGAATTACTTTAACAGTTCAGGATTCTGTTAAGCCGAAAGACAAAGGCCATGCATGACAGATACGCGTTTACACGTGGACCTGAGAGCGTCCTTTCCGCCGGAGGTTTGCCAGGTGCTGTTTGCACATTTCCCCGCATCCCGAGGTAAGCTCACGGCTGAAAGCCTGACTCGGTGCTGTCACTGGGCCCGTGACTGGAACCGCCAGAACAGTGACTGTCTTTGTACTCGTCATTTACCTCCCTGGAATAGTACTGAGGGCTGGTTAGCCTTAGTCTGAATCATGTTCTGTGGTGAGTAAACACACCAGTGATTTAAACAGTACTTTCTGACACACATCTCAGTCCTCTCTCTCTGAATTCAGCTGAGATGTGAAACGAGTAGTCAGAAGCTTCATGTAACAACAGCGGGTCTTACCCCCTTGGCTTCAACGACCATCCTAATTCCAACGATGCCTGCATTGGCATCACCAGCTGGAACTCCCTACCGAGTTCCTGACCTCCTCAAAGGGCCTCTCAAATACAACACCCCCAATGTATCTCCCCCACCATTCTGCTTCTTTTCCAGGGTGTGCCACCTTGTGCCCGCCTAGCTGATGAGAGCAGCGTGCCCAGCTTCCCCCGATCGGGTGCTGTGTTTGTTTGCTTTTTGCTGGGCACTCAGGTGGCAGCACAGAGCCCACCTGGAGAAGGAGCTCAATAAATCCTTACTGCCTTACTGAGTCATCGCTGGCCCCTGCTGCTTTGTCATTTCCACACCGAGTCCCTTCGCTGCCCTCGCTCTAGTCCTCACGGTCACCTGCCTGAGCCCTGCAGGGGCTTCCAGCTGGGCCCACCAGCACAGTCTGGTCTCTGCTCCCTCCTCTCCAGCCTCTTCTGGTGATCCTGGGCCTCCCCTCCTTGCTCTCCGGCCCCACCCCCAGCGTCTATGACCTCTGACTGCTGTTACCTGCTGCAAGGCCATGGGCCAGGCTGCGCTCTTTGTCTCAAGTCCCCTCACCCCACTCCCATGCCGTGGCCAGCTCCTGCTCCTCCTCTGTTCTTGGCCCAAGCGTTGCTTGCACAGGGAAGCTTTGCCTGAGCACCAAGACTGGGGTGGTTCCCCAGCTTTGCTGCCAGAGCGTCTTGTTCTTTGTAACTGTTACTATTCAAGTGCAATGAACATGCTACAGGTATCCCCTACTTTCTGAAACTTTGTGTTAAGCCACTCCGCTTTTATGAAAGACCTACATTAGTACCTGTTTTCGCTAACTGAAAGAAATCTGAAGAGGCTTTTCACTTTTACAAGAAATGGTGGAAAGCAAAAATAGCGTTCCTGTTTGTTTTGCAGTGAGCATTTTGGAGGCAGGCCCACGCAGCAGCGACAGCGGCCCACCAAGCTCCTTGCCCGGGAACGACACTCAGCATCTCGGCATCACGCTGCCTAAGCTTTGAACCGTGTCTGTGAGCACCTGTGCTCCATCTCGACTGATTCTGTGTATCCGTTAGCAAGATGTGTCCTGAGGTAACTGCTTCTTTGCTTTACCATTTAGGCTTACACATGGTTTCTTAGGAACAGTCTATTTCCTGACACTGGGAAAACCTGGAGTTGCCTGAAATGCAACTCCTGACAGATACTGTCCTTGAGAGTGGGAGTGTGTCTTTCTGGACGGCCACCATTTCTCCAGGACTGAGCTGGTGCCTGGTTCACAGAAGTGAGATGAAGAGCTGCTGACCGGCCCTTTCAGCTTCCCTCCCAGGCTGAAGCCCGGTTCCTTCTAGGGCTTATGATCAATTTCCTGCTCTCTGGTGAGCCCTCCTACCCTTGTCCTCAGTGACCAGTGTCACTGTCTGTCACCAGCTGGCTGCCCTTTTAAGGGATTGCCAACTGCCGACTACAGAAGGAAAGCATCTGTCGCACACTGCTGAAAACTCCAGAAAGCCCTGTGTTTTTAGTGCCAAGTGAAGTGTGTTTAGATCCTCTTTGGGTCCGAGTGAAACTGTCTCAGGTGGAGGGAGCCCAGACTTTGCTCTGTGAGGAGTGTGGGGCCCAGTTCACTGGGGCTGCAGCTGGGGCGGGGGGTTTATATCAGCAGAAAGATGAGGTGGCCAGAGGCCTTGGGAGTGCTCACAGCAAAGGAGCAGAAAATCCTTTTCTTAATAGGCTGGGGTGAAAGAAGGTGACTGGACAGCCATCACGCAACTCAGGGCCGCGTCTTTCTCATTTAAAATAAGGTGAATAATCATCTAGGCTTTAAGAGAAAGGAGAGGGTTGTGGATTTATTCAGTTACCAAAGTTTTCTCTCAAAACAACAACAAAACCCCACCCCCCACTGCTGGGCCCGTTTTGTTCTCTTTCTTCGTACGGTAAGTGTTTCTGGAGTTTTCCCACACGCTTGGCACTGTGCTCAGGGCTGGGTGAGCCCGACCTCCGGCTCTCCCGGGGCTGGTGGCTTAGCTTGGGAGGGAGATAAAGTGAGTGAGTGGCCATTATGTATGTCAGACAGTGACAAGAGCCATAGAGAATAATAAAATGAGCTACAAGGGCAGATTCTGTGGGGCTTTGCAAACCACATAAAAACTTTGGACGCCACCCTAAGTGTGATGGGAAGCTGCTGGAGCATGTGGAAAGTGTGATGACATCCCACCTCATTCTTTCTCCTTGTCTTTGAAACATGGAAGATAACACATCGTGACCTTGAGGACTATTTGTGGGGAGACAGAATGTGAAAAGCATTTTGACTTTACAAAACTCTCGAAAAGCATTGTGACATTTCAAGGCCCATGGGTGTCTGTTAGTAATTAGCAGCTGGGTAGACTATGCTTCTATTGTCTCTTCTGTCGTCACGTTTGTTTAATTCGTGGTGGCTCTAGACAGATTTGTGCTCTTTTAGCCCACTTTTCACATGTGAACAACACTAACAATCTCAGGGACAGAGCTGTAAACCTCGGCATACGTCAGCCCTCCGTATGCTCACATGTCCCACGAGAAGCGGGCTCCCGCGATACGCCCTGTCTCTGTGAGCATTCCTTTGTTCTGCTGTGGGTTCTGATTCCAGTGCCCGGGGACTCAGCCTTGCAGACGCCTCTCTCTCTGCTCTTCCCTGGGGGCACACCCTCTCTCATGACTAACCCTGCTCTCCATCTCTGTGTGAGTGGGGCTGGATATGTGCACAGACTTTGTCACTCATCTGAAGTCTTCTTTTGTGAGTTGCAAATGTCTAAGGGACAAAGTCCCAAATATGGCAACTATGCATCTAAATGGACTTTTCACCAAATCGTTTTACTACATATAAGACATTTTATTATAAAGGAGATGCTTGTACTGGATAAAAATGTTACTAACTGACCGACTTACAAAGTTTATTCTTACTTTAATATTTTAGAATGCAAATGGGGCCCCCTTTTCACTCTCTCTCTTCTGGGGGTCAGACACCTACTCTGCCAGGCTTCAAGGTGAAAAGCCTGAAAGGGGGCTGGGACTTCTCCCTTTCCTCGAACAATTGCTCTAATCCAGCACCACCATTTATTTTTCCCTCTTTGACACGTCTCTCAAAATTTCCCCTTCTTGTTTAAGCTCTCTGCCAAAACTTGGTTGGGTCCTCACCTGTGTGCAAACCCCTCCTCCCATGGTGCCCTGCCTTCAGCCCACTGTCCACCCAACCACAGCTGCCAGCACAGGGCCACCTCCAGGAGGAGTTGTACAACTGATTCACCAGTTCAAACCCAGGTTGTTCAAGGGTCAACTCTACGGTTGGGAATCTGCATTTTATTTTTGGAGGGTTGACTATAATTATACATGGTTTTTGGTGGTGTGGGAGGTCGGCGTCCCTAACCCCTATGCTGTTCCAGGTCAACTGGAATCGCTTTAAACCTCAGCTTCATAATGCCCCTACCCCAAGCATATAGTGGGTTCCCTACTGAATTAAATCAAAATCCCCCACCTGGTTTTCATGGACCGACATATCCATTCAACTTTAGTCCTTGCTGCCCCAAACGCTGTTACTCTAGTCTAGTTTCCTTTTCCATAACCTGTACCTGGCACTTGGCATAATCATACATTAGCTTGTTCTAACTGCCTTCTCTCCCTCCACCTGTTTAGCTAAAGCCTATTCAGCTCAAGTCCTCTCCATGAAGCCATCTGTGATTGCTCCAGCCTTCACTGGTCTCTCCAATGCACTTGGGGCCAATGCTATAAACAGCAGTTCAACGCTTGACAATAGTAGCTTCCACAGTAGCTAAACATATATTGAATGCTTACTGTCAGGCACCATGCTAAGTGCTTTACACATAGGAGGTTGATATTAATAACAGTTCTGTTCTATAGATGAGAAAACTGAACACAGAGAGATAAGATGGTATGCCAAAGGACAGGTGGACATGGTGGAACGGGGTTTTGAACCAAGGGAGTCTAGTTCCAGAGCTCAAGCATTTAAACATGATACACTATGCTGCCATTCCTGTCTCCAACATGTTTTTCTACTAGTTCTACATGTGTTATTTTTTATCTCTTTAAATAGAATGGAAGTCTTTTGAGGTTGGAGACCATGTTTCACACTTATGTTCCTCCATAGCACTCTGCTTGAGGCTGGTTAAACCACAATAAATGCTTTAACTGGCTAAAGGGCCACCCTGGTGATGTATCTAACACTCTGTTGGCCAAAGAATTCTCTTCTTTTACACCAACTTAAACCGAACAAAGAAAAGAGAGACAGCACAGTGGTGTTATGTCTAATGATCATACTCCAGGACGGTCTGAACGCTCTTGTTTTTTTAAGTGAAAACAGGATGACAGTTAAATTCATTAGGTCAGGATGGCTCAGCCCAGCCCCCAGGTACTCCACTCCAGCTGATGAAGCTCCTCCATCCCTAGTGGCCAGGCACTCTGCTTCCTTCCACTTCAAACAGAAACAGTTCTTACTCCATCGGTTACTTACTGCACCTTACGTATCTTCACACATAAAGACGATGGCAGTGCCATTTCAAAGGCGCACAGGAGGATGGCAGACTTTTGCTTCCAAGTCTAGCTCCTGCACCAGGTGTGTGCACATCGGCCAGGAAACAGGGCTCCCTAGGGAATGCTCTTCAGGGACCGTGCAGAGGCCAGTCTTCGGGCTGAGTGGGGCCTGAGGTGCCGTTTGTGGAAGGTCTGGGGCAGTCATTTAGGAAAGAAGCTCCAGGGACTGGCAGACCTGGGCATGCACACTGGATTTTCTGGGTGACCATCTAAAACCTCTCTCGGTCTCAGTCTCCTTATTTGTAAATCAGGGATGATGATAACCTCATAAGGTTGTGGTGAGAATTATAAATAACGTGAGGGACTCAGCACAGCACCTGACACCTCGTAATAGCTAAACAAGTGCCAGATATTATTTTCTTTTGATAGTAGTGCAAAGGCTCTTCAAACTTCAAGAGAGGGAAAGAGGATGAAGAAAACCCAGTACACTCATCAATCACTGAGGACTTACTGAGTGTCCAATTAAGCCTCAGCACAGTGGGAAGGGCTCCTGAGAAAACCAAGCATAAGTCACCTCCTACCCTAGGACTTCCCAGACAGCCGGGGAGACCAAGCTCACAGGCAAACCCTAGAGAGTGCTAACTGTAGTGCTGGCTTGAGGAAGAAGGGCAATCAGGAGACAGGAGGTAGAGGACCCGCACAGGGCGTGGGGGCCCTGGGCAGAGGGGGCCACATGGAAATGCTGCAGGGTGACCCATGGTTCTCCCCGGCTGAGGCTCAGGGCCAGCTCACCTTACAGGCTCTTGCTGGAGACCTGGACTCTCAAGCCTTTTTTTGTATGTGTCCTGGTGACCAGGCCAATTCCACAGCCCTGTCTCAGAATATATCCCCTCTAGCTAAAAAACTGGGCCAAGGTGGAGAAGGCAAGGCCAGGGCAGAATCACAGAACCTGAATCCTTCCTACAGAGAATACAAGGGGTGCCTTACCAGCATTTTCAAGGAGGAAAGGCATCAGCGTCCATAATAGACACTGGTTCTCTGAACCAAAGATCCATCCAGAGCCCTCTTTAATTATGAAACCACAAGCTGCAAATTATTATATTCAATATTAAATAATGTGCAGTACTTCAACTTTAAAGTTACCCTGGGGAATAAAGGAAAATAAATCACAAACTATGCTAATAACAGGAAGCTGATCACATGGGGAAGTGGAGGGTGACAAGGCCGGACTAGGACAGGATATCCTGGGAAAGAGGTAAATCAAAGCTGACCTGACCGGGAACTTTGTGGTTATTCAAACAAAACAATGATTTCAAACCCAATAAAACCTGGCAAAGCAAAGCTCAGAATTTTCACACTAGCCAAAGGAATGACTTTCCCATTCTCCAAACGGGTCTGGAGTAATCCAACTGTGTGCTTTCCAGTCGTTCCTGGCGACACATTCGCTGAAACTTCCACTGTAAGTTCATAAGGTTTTAGCATCCTGTTTTAAAAACAAATGTAAGTGACAAGTGAATGGTACAATGGGGTGAGATGACATTCCATCTGAAATGCCCAACGGTGAGCAGGGTGTTTGAGAAGGAGACAGGGAGCGGGAGCAGTGTTGTCCCCCCGGGGATGGGGGTACAGGAGGGCAAGTTTGGCCAAGGAAGACAAGAACCAAGCACCAGAAGCAGGGCCTGAGCGCAGTGCAGACAAAGGTTGATGAGCTCGCACAGATCCAGTCTGGTGTAGCTGAACCGCAGAAGAAATATTCAGGCTGAGAGGGGTGAGCAAAGTCCCAAGGCGAGACCCATACTGAGGACCAGACAGAAAAGGGATGGAAGGTCCATCCGTGGGTATTGAAAACCTAACGAAGACAACCAGAGGACAGAGGGGAGCAAACCCAGCCACCAGGGAGAGTGGGGGATGAGGCTGGAGTCTGTCCTGGCATCTTGCTCAAGTTGAGGAAGGACAGGCAGGAAGATGGACTGTGGAGGGCAGGACAGACCCCATGGAAGAAAACAAGGCTGTGCGATTCCTTCTGTGGTGGAGCCAGGAGAGGAGGGGCTCTGGGCTGCTTGCCTTTCCCCATCACCTTCCGGCCCGTGGTGACCAGTCACAACTCAGGATGACACTCACTGGCAACACAAAAGTGAAGAACAACATGGGTGTTTGGCCCCTTTAGTCTCAGGAAGGAAACCTAAGAAACACCAAGGAGCCTTCCCTGAAGTGCAGACAGCGTTGGGGCTTAAGTGGTTGCCTTGGTTGGGATTAAGGAACCCTGCCTGCTATTCTAGAACACCAAAAACTCTGATTAACTCCAGTTATCCCTCTGTCTTTCCAAGAGCCAACAGGGAAGCAATATGGGGATAAAAACTCTGATTCACAGCCCCAGTAGACAAACACTAACTTGTGCACTTTTACCCAGGACAAAAGGCAGGAGAGCTGTGCAGAGCCCCACACGCTGCTGTTCACGGCAGCGAGAACTCAGGCCTGAGTAACAGCTGGATGTTTGGGATGCAGCTCAACATAGAACACACTCCAAGGATCCAGCCACCCTGGAAGAGGAGGGGGCCGGGTCCACCTGACATTGCGCTGCAACGCATGCGGGGCAGCAAGGACGCTGGAGTCGGGATGCTGCTTGGGAACAGCTGCTGCTCAGATTGAGGGTTTGGCTGGGAGTTAGGAAGAAATGGAAGCAAGAGGATATACAGACAACAATAGCCACTTTGAGGTTGCCTTTTCAAACTGCCCCCACAGTGCCTGTGCCCGTGGGGAGACCGGCACGTTGCTGCAGTGCACCCCTCTTTGGCTGGAAGAAACAGGCTTCACATGTGGCCAGTTTCATCGGCACTGCCTGCCCCTGATCATCCGGGTGATGCAAAGGCAGGAGTTCCTTTTGCAGCAAAGCAAGACAAGGAATCCAAATGACATTTCTATGTTTGATGGCAGTCTGCATTCCTATTTACACATTTTAAAATCACAGAGGCTGACCATCTGCTTCCTTCATGCTGATTACTAAGAAACGTGGGACACACAGAGAGACCAATGACTTGTTCTTGACCATTCAGAAACCACCACCAAACTGCTCTGCTCAAGACAGTACATGGAAGACATGTGACTGCCCAGGGCGGACAGAGGAAAGGTATTCAGACAAGAGGCTCTCAGGGACCGCGGCTTAGGCCAGTCCCATCTGTGTCCTCTGGACAGAGTCAGGGAACTGTCCCACTATGGGAGTGGAAGAAATGAGCCCACCCCTCCCCCACAACAGTTTTAATCTTAAAAGAGAGCCGGGTAGGCAAGGGTGAGCGAAGTCCCTTTTTTTCCATTTTACTCTTTGGCTTTCCACACGTCCTCTTGTGAGGGAAGAGCGTGGTGTGTAGCATCCACCCCCTCTCCCTGCAGTCTGACCCCTGCTCCTGAGGTTAACTAGGCCCAGCAGTTCCGCTGTGGCTCAGCAGACACACAAACATCCCTCTCTCGAAATGCCAGTGGCAGCCCGGGACGGGAAGCGGCAGAATACAAATGAAGGCGCTTTTCTCCCTAGCGACAGAAGTGTACCAAATTCAGGATCTGGGAGGACTGATGAGAACCAGGCTCGGTTCAGGCTGCAACTCATCCGCCGCAGCAGGAGCGATGGCTCCAACCCGGCCCCCAGCAGGCGAGCTCGGGAAACGGCTCCCACCAGACAGCCCCCGGGGACTCATGTGTGGTCAGTTCAAACAAACGAGTTTCCTGCTCCATACTTAAAACAATGGCTGCATTGGAAAGGGTTTGCTTGTTGTTAAAGGATGGTTTGCTTCTCTAGCATGGGAAAAATTAGATTAAATTCAATAATTAACACCCCCCAGCCTGACATTTGCTGTTCAGGTCACAGCACACTGTGTGGGAATTGCAGTGCTGTTGCTGACGGACAACAAGATACGCATGTGCGGCCAGGGCAGAGGGAGGGCATCTCCCGGCGAGATCAGCCTTGATCTGCCACTGGATTACAGGGGCCTCCGAAGAGGCTGATTAATAATTCTGCAGGAGCCCTTGAGCTGGAAAGCTGGCGCTCTGAGTCTGATAATCCCCAGTCGTAGTAACACAAAGGAAGGACAGGAACTGAATTCACAGCTCTGTATTGTGAAATGCAACGTATGAAAGAAATAGGGATCCGCTTCTTCCTGACTGTTTGTCAACCTAGCTGCCTGCTTGTTTGTGTTAAATGGCTACTGTGCTTTTTGAATCCAAAATCTGATTATATTTAATTAGTACAGGCATCTGGGGTTTCTAATACACAAAGAGTTATTAAAGTAACAAATCTTTCTAAAATATGCTCTCCATGAAAGAATGTGTTAATTTATGCAGCAACAATTTTTTAACATGAAATAATTAACATAAAAACTGCAACAATTATGAATTCTTTGCAGTCTAATTTATACGTGAATTTTCCTCCAGATAATAATCTATTCAACTTAAACCCTCAACACTGAGCATTTGAACAGAGGAATTTTTCTTTTTCTATTTCATACACAAACCTAAACTTACAGCAGGTCTCATACAAAGTCCCGAATGCCCGTTTCTACGTACATTCCAAAGATCCAGAGATTAAACTGCCTGGACATTTGCTTCCTCAACAAAGATCTTGTTGATAATTTAGACCTTAAAATAAGACCCAAACAAACCCAAGACACAGAGCAGTTCTATGTTCCTGTCTTTGTGATGATTCAAATCAGGAGAGGAGAGGGTTAAATAGGCAGGTCCTCTAAGTGAAAGACCCTGATGGGAGCGAGTCAGGAAAGACCAGGGAGGTGTGTGCATTTGTGTGTGTGTGTGTGTGTGTGTGTGTGTGTGTGTGTGTGTGTGTGTGTGTGTTTGGGGGTGGATGAAGGAAGACAGAGAGGGAGGGAGGGAGGGAGAGAGAGAGGGCGCGAGCTATTATTATCTCACTGATCAACAGCAGCGATATCACTATTACCAACTACGACTATGCAATATCTATCTGCTCATGGTCTGCTTGGTGCTCTGTGCACATTCCAGGGAAGCTGTGCGGCAATTCTGCGATGCAGATAACTACTACTACCCCTGTTTTCAGAGGAGGAAATACAGGCTCAGAGAGGTTAAGTAACTTGTCCATAGTCTCAAAGCTAATTAGCAGTGACACTAGGATTCAAAGTAAGATATTTTGGCTTTATGGTTCATGCTCTTAACCAATCCAGTTCCTGCCCTCTTTTGGAGGGGGAGGTGTGTATGTGTGTGTGAAGAAGGAAAGAGGTCTGGCTACCCGAAAGCTCCGTGCTGCCAGGAGGAGGGGGAAGGTGCGAGTAATATCAGCAGTTTCTGCCCACTGTCTTCTCTAACCTTCACAGCCACCTGAAAGGTCACCGACACCAACACTATGGCACAGATGAGAAAACTTATGCAAAATCCATGACCGGAAATGGCAGAGTTGGGATTTGAACACAGGCTTATCTAGCTCCCACACTCCTGTACTTCCCTTCACCCCAAGGGCCATCTTGCTGGTGTAGCGAATGGCATACCGGTTGTAGCGAACAATCATTCTGGAGATTCCTGCAGTCACCACAGTATCTGACTCTGGGCGAGCTGTGCTCCCTGCTCACAAAGGAGAGCGTGTGGGGGTGGGGAGCGGTGGCAGTGACTCTGGCTATCTCCCTGCTGCAAACAAACATTAATAAATTCCTATGATGTGCTCTGTGCTGATCTTCGGGCTAGATCACCTCTACAGAGAAGCAGTAAGACTAGGTCCACAGATTCTTGTGAGAATTGCTACAGTAGTGCTTGTTCAGGAGAGTGTGTGTGTGTGTGACTGTGCACGCACAACCATCAGCGGAGCTGCTGAGAATGCCCAGTGGATACTCAGTGTTGACAAGATTAAAAACAGCAGAGAAGTGACAGTTCTCAACAGAGAAGGCAAATGTGAGAAAAAAGGAGTCTGCAGGAGAGGAAGGAGAGCAGACCTCCAGCTCCCAGCAGTACTCGGTACTCGGGGTGGAGAGCCCTTGGGCCACACAGGTAATACAGAGTGGTTGAGTGCCCTGATAAACAAGTGTTGGCTGTCAAATAATGAAAAAAACATTTTTTTCTCTTAAAAGATTGATTCTTCATTGATTACCAATAGTCATTTTCTTAAAAAAAATTTTAGATAAGAAAACAAAGATCCTATTCTTTCTTTCTTTTTTTTTTTGTTAATCCTCACCGGACAATATTTTTTCCATTGATTTTAGATTAGCGTGGAAGGGAGAGAGGGAGAGCGAGAAAGAGAGAAACATCAATTGGTTAATTGGTTGCCTCCCACACAACCCTGACCAGGGCGGGGGATCGAACCTGCAACCCAGGTACATGCCCCTGACTGGGAATCAAACCCAGGACCCTTCGGTTTGCAGGCCGATGCTCTAACCACTGAGCCAAACTGGCTAGGGCATTCAAGAAAAAAATACATCAAACAAAAAAGTTTCAGGTTACAAGAATGGTTTAAAATTTTTTTTTTATTGATTTTAGAGAGAGAGGAGAGAGAGATAGAAACATTGATGTGAGAGAACATTGACTGGCTGCCTCCTGCATGCCTCCCACTGGGGATCGGGCCCACAATCTGGGCATGTGCCCTGACCAGGAATTGAACTGGTGACTTCTTGGTGCATGGGCTGATGCTCAACCACTGAGCCACACTGGCCGGGCACAAGAATGGTTTTTATATTTCACTACCCTTAAAGAGCTTTCATAGACAGCCCATTTAACAATCACATTAATTATGTAAGGTAATTATTTTTAATCTCCATTTTACAGATGCCAAAGATGAGGCTCTAAAGGTTAAGTGATCTGCCTTGGGACAGAGCTAGTTCAAACCATGGTCTCCTAATTTGTAACCACAGCTCCTCAGTCTCACCAGGCTGCCTCAGCAGCTAGAGGGAATACAGCACTGGTAACCGACACAGTAGCCGTGTATTCTTCCTTTAAAGATATACCTACAAATGTGCTGGGCAGTAGCTGCAAATGCCAGGCTTGCTCTAAGACCTAACAATTCCAGTCCTGTGAATATGCCCAATAAATAGGAGGACATACCTCTACCACCATGGCAGCTTAATTCATAATAGCTCCAAACTATAAATACCAGTAGGATGGATGAACTGCCGTATTTGTACGTGGAATACTACTCAGCAATGTAAAGGAAAGAACCACTATTATGTGCATGGATGAATCTCACAGACATAATGAGGGGTAGGAAGCCAGACACAAAAGTGTACCATATGATTTGTTTATATGAAATTCAATTACAGGCGAAGTGAATCTATGGTGATAGAGGTAAAAACAGTGGCTACCTCTGGTGGTTACTGGCTGGAAGGGGATGAGGAGGTGATCTAGGGTGCTGGCGGTGCTCTGTGTCTTCATCTGTGGGCAATTTCAGAGACTTACACAGATGTACAAATTCACTGAGTTGTACACTTAAGATTTATTCACTTTATTGTTTATATATTATGGTTCTAAAAAATATATATAAGTGTGCGCAAAAGCAAGTCATTCTTATTCATAAGCCAGGTCTATCTGAACTTGTTAGATTTAAATTGATGTCTGTCAGCACCGAGCTTCCTGGAAGCTTATGAAGGAAAAAAACAAGGGTCTGTCAAGAATGCTCCCACTGCTTCCTGTACGTCTGAATCAGGCTGGAGGGGCTGTGAGTCTGGGAAAGTGCAGCTGGGGACAGCTGTCCATGCTGGTGGTTCAGAGACAGGTGTGGTGTGGATGTGTGATCCCTGAGGCGCCTGTGGCACGGGCAGGGCTGGGGTCAGCTGTGGAATGACTCTGGGAAGAAGGTGCAGGACTGGGATAGGGGGTGGCTGGGATCAGACCTCAGGGGAGCATGGGGGCAAGAGGCCGTGGTCGGCTGAGGCCCCTGTGCAGTCTTAGGTTTCCTTATATCAGTAGCTCCTAGCAAAGTCCCTTTCACACACAAGGCCCTCCAATAATTAATGTCGGCGTTACGCGGAGACCCTGATTGGTCAGAATTTAGCACACAGTTTAGGACTAAAGAAGATCCATCTGCTGTAACCAAGGGAAATGCACAGGTAACAGAGAAGGAGAAGCACCACAGAAAGTCTAGGTGCCTCTAGGATGCAGAGCATCACCCTCACAGACTCCGGCCTCATCTTGACCTTCTCCCTGACTTGGGGCTCCTGGCACTGTCCAGTGGGGTGGGGGTGGTAGGAGGGAAGGAACTCTGGAAGGGCTATTTAACACAGGTCCACATTTCAGTTCAGCTTGTGCCCTGGGAAATGCCATCTCATCTATTCAGGGGGTGACAGACATTTCAGCATGCCCTTAGATGGGAAGGTCACAACTGTTTTGAAAAACAACTGTCACTCAGTCCTAAATACCTGTGTTCAGCACGTGCTTCTGAACACTGCCCACACTTCCACCATCAAGAGGCTGCCTGCCGTGGCCTGCGGGGCTCATAAACCCGACTCGCAAATATTACCAGGCACATGGACCAGCTGTGTGGAGGAGCTGCTTCCTCCCCAGCAGAGCTCAGCACGCAGCACGCATGCCATCTGCAGAGCACGCCAGCAGATACACACCAGGTCCTTCCTGCCTTGTAAAGAGGCCAGGGAGGGCAGACCCTTGGGAGGAATTTTATAAACAACTGAGTTGTCCCAGAGCTGGAAAATGAAGGTTTTTCCAACTCCCCCACACAAAAAACTTTTCCATAAAATAAAGGGAAAAGGGGACTTATGACTAATCTCAGTATTTAATTTTCTATTCTTTTCATCACTGTCTGGATGAGAGGCAGTCAATACAGCTTAAGAGGGCAGACACAATAGGGCCCGCAATACCCAGATTCAAGTCGGTGCTTCTGCCCTTTGACGAGTTACTTAACCCCTCTGAGTCTGTTTCTGTGGTTTCCTCCCCACTCCCCACATTTTCCCCACTCAGGCCTGGCACCCAGAAGGTATTCCACAAATGCCTCTGCTCCTTCCTCTCCCTCTGTTGTAGGACAGCATTTCTTTTATTCTCCTTGCAAATCCTGGGGCCCCACAGACTTTATCTGCCTCCCACCCCCAGTTCAGCTCTCCAGTTCATTTACTTCTTACTTATCTCTTTCCAGTCTTTGGCATGGATCTAAAGATATTTGTGAAAGGAAACAGAGAATAAAAAGGAATTTTAAGCAGGAAGGATGGGATACTCTTTTTGGAAATTGAGTAAAGGAAACAAGGTACAGAGGGTTTGAGGCCAATCCTTTGAAAGGTATCGGGACAGCATCTGGGAAAGTGGTGGTGGAGGTGAGGGGACACCAGAAAGGCAATCAGGACAGCTGACCCAAGGAAGAGCAGGACTCGATGGCCAGGGCTGAGGGCGGCCGCCGGCCCTGCTCCACAGCAGCCGCGTGTGCGAGAGGGAAACCAGTGAAGGGCTCCTCACGGCCTGCCCCCGGGCGCTCATCACCCAGGGCCACAGCAGAGGGGTCCAACTCCATGGACTAAATAGCCAGGCCCTGCCAGCAGTGGCCCTGCCAGCATCCTGGAGCTTCTGACCTGTAACCTTCCCATTTGTGGATGGTTCAAGACTATTAGTCCCAAATTCTATAAAGTCCAAAGTCCAGGAGGAGAGGAGAAACAAATCCTGAGCCCATCCCTCCAGCAACAGGAAGGATGCTCAAGGAAGCAAATGACAAGACAGACCCCTTTTCCCTCCTTCCTAAATCAAACATTCACGTCTCCCAACCTTCACCCGCTCTGCTCTGCTCTGCTCTCCTCCTGGGTCTGTGAGTTGAGATCTGACAGGTTTGCCTCGGGGTACACTCTTTCACTCAGGGCCAGGTTTCAGACCCAGTGGTACTTCAGACCCTCTCAGCTCACCTTGACTCAAAATCACGCCCGCATTTTTCTCTGGACTGCCAGTGCCAACCAAAGCTGCCTGTGTGCCTTTGATTAGAGATACGCATGCCATCTGGCCCCGCACGGGTGAGTGTGTGTGTAATGTGTGGGCATGCTTGCTGTGTGGGCATTTGGCTCCAGGACAAGAACTGCCACATGTTGGGGAAATTCAAATAGCCAAGCTGTCTGACCGACATGTAATTTTGCATTTGGACAGTGTCTGTATGAGCCAGGATTTTAGTTTAATGCTTTTGCTCATCACTGGAGACTGCCGAGAATGATAAAGGCAGGGAAGAATTGGCATGAAATGAAAGAATTAAAAAAGAAAGAAGAATAAGAATTCCGGAGGTGGCCTTCCTGAAACCCAATAGAAAGCACTGCCCTGTAATGTATTCCAGTCACCGCTCAGCCTCACTCAGAATAACCAGGCTTTGGTTACAACAACAACAATGAAGGTTACCCACTCCCTTCAGACACAGGCATTGTATTCTATGTGAGGCGCCTACATAATTGCCAACAGCACATTTAACTCCACACGTTTACCTGTTGACCACCACGTGAAGATGTACGAGGACAGAAAACAACCTTGGGCATTCCTTTCCTGCTGTCTGCTGCTCTAAAAGCACCTGACAAGCTATCCTGTTGGAGTGGCTGCTGGTTGGGATATATTTTTTCTAGAGGCTAATTCTACAAATCTTTGGGTGGAAAGGAGATGATTAAAGGAGGTGATTTTCAAGTGACTGTTATCTACTATTTTCCCTCTAAATCCCCCTTTTACTGTTCTCCCTGCTCTGGACCCACATGAATTCATCAGTGGGCTCCTCTGACCTCTGGCTTCTAGTTGGGTTTGACAGTTCTGGAGGAGGGCTGAAGCTTGGACATGAATCCTCCGGATCTACCCTGCTGCTTCTCTCTACTGAAAGGTGGCCTCTCAGTACAGCTGCATCCTTAGTTCTGGTGCCCGCTACCCCCACACCCCCTTGCCTTCAGGTCTTGGGTCCATTGTTGTTACTAGCCCTGGGATACCCATCATGCCCTGCTGATTTTCCTAAACCCTGCCCATGCCTTTGTAAATAACTCCTTTATTAAATTATCCAACGAGCATGCCTTCTGTTTTTTGCTGAGACTTTGATGGAGTGATGAGCTATTACGTGACTGATCTATTGGCCTTCCACAACCCTCCTTCTCCAAAAGCAAAGTGTCCCAGGCCTGGACACTGTGAGGAGGGTGGCACGAACCAGGAGGACCATGCCAGTGAACACTCACTTATCAAAAAGGAACATCTCATCCATCTACTGAAACCCACTACAGTCTCCCACCAGCTGAATTGTCAAATTCCTGTCAGATCAGGAAGAAAATAACCTATCTGAAGAATGACATTGCAAACATTTTCTGAAGGAACAGAAGGGAAGGAGGGAGGAAAGGCTGTGCAGTAAGTGACTGTTTTCAGGGAGGTGATCATGAGCCATCGCCATCCAAGTGCCTACCTTGTCTGGCTGTGTACTCATTGTCTTCGATCAATCTGGCCAATCCAAAGTCGGCAATCTTGCATATGAGTCCATTCCCCACTAGAATGTTTGCTGATCGCAGATCTCTGTGGATGTAATTCATGCGCTCGATGTAAGCCATTCCGGCAGCAACCTGTGGAAGTCGAGGGAACAGAACGTGTTTCACCTTGGCTCGATGTATTTACATCATCGTATATTATGTGTAAGGCAGGAACCAAGGTCCCAGGGGGCCTACCTGTGCTGCCATGTCCACAAGATTTGGTAATTTCAGAGCCCTTCCTTCTCCATCTTTTAAGAAATCAAGCAAACTTCCTAGGAACAAAACATGAAACCATTTCAATTTACTTTGAAAGATAAAAATTTCCAACAAAGGGCTATATTTGGTTTTCTTATTAGAAGTAATGAGGTAACTGAATTGAAAAATGCCATCAACGCAAAAGAAAGGTTCATATCAAAATCATAGAAAAAACTACGCAGTGAAAAGCACAGCTTTACCTTTTAAAAATAAACAATGGTGACGTCATTTCCAAGGACAACAAAAATTGATGACACCAGAAGAAATGGGGGCGATTCCTGTTTTGTCGTGCAGAAGGGCATGGGAAGAGCTGCGTCACTACAGTCTCGTCCCCAAGCGGCCCTGCACAAAGCAGTGATGCGAGCAACACAGCCCAGCCAGTGGGCCCCAAAATGCGGTCCTGGGACCAGCAGGGACAGCATTCCTCAGGGAACTTGCACCCTTGATCTACTGAACTAGAAACTCTGGAGGTTAGGCCCAGAAACTGGTCTTTTAAGGAGCCATCAACGTGATTTAGACACATGATAAAGTTTGAGAAGCACTGGCCTAGCTTATTTATAGATTTTAACTCAAGAAAAGACTATCTGAAAGAAGAGAAAAGACTGAGGAATACAGGGTGGGGCAGGTTCCCTGCTAGATCAGGGCCAGCCAGGCCTCGGTGATGCCTGTGTGTGAACAGCTGAGCTTCAATGCTGCTGAGATAACACAGCCCAGGGGCTCAGAACCAACACCAGGGCTGGAACAGTCATGTGCAGAGGCTGGAGGCTCATGCTGGTCAAGGTGATTGTTTTCATGCTTTAATCACAAAGTAATTTACCAAATAACCCTGGATACCAAGGACAAACAATCTGCCAGGAAAAAATTCCAAATATATTTTAAAAGTACACGGAAAGGAAAATTACACTGGTATCCTCTGATGTACAATGCATTGCTTTTTAAGGACGTTTCTTGTTTGGTTCATCTATTTTTCCAAAACAAAGTGATCTTTGGCCTTATCCCCAAAAATATTGCTTTGATTAGAAGACAGAGAAAGAGCCACACACACACACACACACACACACACACACACGCAGAAATTAGAATAAAATGTGCTCTTTAAAAGCATGTCTTTCTTCATCTGATGTTTAAGAAGAGAGCTGGAAAAAAAGTTAAAATGATGGACACTAAACTTAGCCCAGAGCCCAGTGTCTGCTATTAATTGTTCAGCCCTTCAAAAAGGAAATTTAACACAAGTGATGGCATTCAAAACAACAGCAAACTGTCCTAGCCCTCCGTGTCACTGATGCTAAAAATGAACGCATTCATTATGGAGAGGAGCTGGCACTCTTCACGTGCAGCATGCAAAGGTGCTGGGCATCTCAAGGACCTGGGGCAGACCTGAGGTCACAATCTGTTTTAAAATGTTTTCACTAATGAGCACACAATTTGTGCTTCCTGATGGGAATGCTTGACTCATGCAGAAACCAGGAAAAAAGCAAACAAGCAACTGCATCCCTCTCCCCGAAACAACCCTGCAGGTCACTGTGAGGTGAAGCCCGGACAGGCTGTGCCCAACCTTTATTCATATACTCGGTGACAATGTAGATGGGTTCCTCGGACACCACGGCGTACAGCTGGACCAGCTTGTCATGCTTCAGCTTCTTCATGATCTGCGCTTCCTCAAGGAACGATTCAGGAGACATTGTGCCTGGTTTGAGAGTCTTTATGGCTACTTTTGTGTTTCCATTCCAGGTACCTGCAGACATCCCACAATATTAAGTCAAACCAAAGGTCCTTTTTTGATGGACAAAAAATATTTTAAAATCAATAGCTATTTACATAAAATCAGCTTTTTTAACTTAAAAAAATTTAATATAGTTTTTTGCCAAAGACAATCAAATGTAAGGACTCTGTCAAGTATTTCCAACAGGAAAATTGTGTTTACTTCTGGCTATATTATGGTTTATAATTTAATTTTTTTCTTTTTTTGATGTATATCACTTTCCTTTTCTGGCTCAGCCATGTACTCACAAATTTTTACCCAAAGCTCTGGACACTTCTTTACAGGAATGAAAGTCCAGGGGTTAGAACAAGCCTGGCCATCCAATATCCATCCACTAGGCAGTAGAGTGAGAATGGAAGAAATGAGATTAAGTTCCGTTTTATGTGGTATGCCATTTAAAAAGATGGCAACACGCTGAGGATGTCAATACTTCTAGATTTTCAATAGTGTGCAGTGGATGAGCTGCTCGACTGAGTCCTTAAGTGAGATTGTACTTATGCTGATAGCACAAGCTCAGTCTCCTTGCCCATACTTCAACCAGGAAAGGAAAATTCCTCAGGCTCACTGATGGTCAGCCACAACAAGACAAATGACTTCTATCAGTTAGACTGGAAAAATTAGACAATAGCTAAGAGGAAACAGAAATATTTAAACTCAACATGTTAAAAAAATCTAGTAGGTTCAGAGACAGGCCTGGTTTATGATCATCGGTTACTTCATCTGTAAAACACTGAAATGGAACTGGATTACCTTCTGAGTTTCTTTCAGCTCCCTAAATCTTTTTTTTAAAAGTAGGTTGTATGTATATTCCACTATTATTCCTATGGCTTTGAATTAAACTATTTATGGGGGGGAGTGGGAATCTTCTAAATTAGATTATGTTATTTTTCTATTTGGAAAAGGCTAGATTAAATTAAGAATAATTTTTATATTTAATATAATTGATTTTAGAATTAAAAAATTCTGCCCTGGCTAGTTTGGCTTAGCGGTTAGAGCATTGGCCCGCAAACCAAAGGGTCTCGGGTTTGATTCCCAGTCAAGGGCACGTACCTGGGTTGCAGGTTCAATCCCCCGCCCTGGTTGGGGCACACGCGGGAGGCAACCACCACCACCTCCACCACCAACAACAAAATGTATTTTAGAATTTAAAAATTCTGTAAATTGAAGCAGCTTTTGTTACACTGTTAAAAACATGGTTCATATAATTACAACATGCAACCTATAAAAATGTGAATTATGATAGAACAAGTGGCTTAAAGGAGAATTAACTCAATCTTACAAAATATCTGACCACTAAATGTAAGTGGGAAATCTGACAACTTGTAAGTGGACTTTGCTATTTGAGTGTTGTTAGCATCCAACACTTTAGAGATCTTTTTCTTTAATAACAACCCAGTTACTTACACTGGCATTCCTGATCCTGAACTACCACAAAATAATGTTTTACATTCAGTGGGAAACAAAATCTTAATAATATGTGTAATGGTTTAAAGTTGATAATTAAAAAGTTTGCAAATAAATTTGCGTATAGTGTCCAATTATTCCTAATTGTATTAGTGACTGGATTAAAATTCTTAGGACCTAAAATTATAATTATAAATTGGGCAGATGGGGGAGAGGAAGGTCATATAAACATATTTTACAATACTTGAGTTAAAGTCCAGTGAGAGATGGATGCAACAATGTGGACTCTGAAAAACAACAATAATGATACTACTTATTAAAAAAGCTTATACGTATACACCTATGTGTATGACTGGGTATCTATCTATCTATCTATCTATCTATCTATCTATCTATCTATCTATCTATCTACTTTTATATCTCTCTATTTCTATCTCTAACTCTGTAGCTATGTAGTACTCACTCACTGCCAGGCTCTGTTCCAAGTGCTTTAACTGTGTTAAATCTTTTAGTGTAGACTACACCTAAATACTGACAGCCACACATAACAACAGGTACTTATCTATTTTATTTTTAATTGAATCTAAGAAAGGAAGGAGGAGGATTCCATAAGCACTAACCTCATTCTGACAGATGTTTTTGGGTGGGGCTCAAGTCTGTGGATTGTCTCTAAGCAAAGCTGCAACTGTCCCAAAGGGAGTTATAAAAACAGAGGGGAGGGCGCAGTGCAGATGGCCTTATTAATGACAACCAAATTAAGAGAACTACGTGTGTCTACTGAGCACCTACTATGTGCAAGGGACTCTAAACATATTGTCCCTCATAATCCTCAAAACAGTCCTATGGCCCGGCCGGTGTGGCTCAGTGGTTGAGTGTCGACCCATGCATCAAGAGGTTGCTGGTTCGATTCCTGGTTAGGGCACATGCCCAGGTTGTGGGCCAAATCCCCAGTGGGGGGCATGTAGGAGGCGGCCAATCGATGTTCTCTCTCACAGATGTTTCTATCTCTCTCTCCCTCTTCCTCTCTCTCTAAAATCAATAAAGAAAAACAAATTTAAAAAACAAAATAACAGTCCTATGAAGTAGGTATTATTTCAGTTTTACAGATGAGGAAACTGAGGCTCAAAGAGGTTAAATAAGCCCTTTGCCCATGTTAATCAGCTAATAAAGATTGAGCAAAAAATCCAGGCCCATTGAGCAAAAGAGCCCATGGTTTCTTTCTATAGTAGCCCATCTATAGTATTTTACCTTCCCAGGTCTTAGGAAGAAGAAACCCCAGATTCCTATTATACGGGTTTCCTGTTCTGTGTGTGCCTTAATTAACCAAGTGAAGTAGGATAGAAGAGTACAGGAAGGTATTGCCATACTCTGAAAATCTCAGTGACCTGTACCAGCTATCCAGGTTAAATGTCTTAGTTCCAATAGCTGTTAATGTGTTTTGTTCAAAATCGTCCTTTTAACTGGCTTTGAGATGCAGCCAAAACAAAATGTGCCCTCTGCCTTACCAAGCCACACTTCAGCGAAACACCCCTGACCCAGCTTCTTCTCCTGACTCAACGAATCACGTGCAACTTCCCAAGCATCTTTAGCCAATCCAGAAGTTTGTGGGGTACAACTTGATGCAATCACAGTTAAGTTAAAACATAAACCATCGGCTTTCTCTACAGGAAAGAGGATTAATAAAGAAAACACAGTCCTTATAATCCATAATCATGCATGCACAAGGAGAGATGGAAGGTGACTTGACCTTTAGGAAGATACTGAGTTCATTGGACAAACGTTTGCAGTTGGAACTGAAGAGCAAGGCATTTGGTGCAGGCTGGAACACTCCTTGCACCATTTCCTGGTTCATGAATTGAGAAACATATAATAGTATAATTTGAGCCATTTGCCAATCTTGACCACTTGTATCTTTTTTCTAGAAATTTCAGAATTCCAAAACAAAAATCATTATTCCACACTATTAGTAATTCAAACTTTTCTCCTGGTCTTTATTTTCACCTTCCATCTTTGATGTTTGGGATTTCCCAAACGAGGAAGCTAGTAATAGAGTAATTGAGTCTTAGCATACCCATCCATACTTCCCCAAACTGCCCATTTCCCAGTCTCTTGATCAACTGCAGGGATTCTCGAGGGATTTCCCAGACATCTTTGGTTTTGACAGACAGATCGGTAAGCCTTGGCATCCCTTTGTGACAGGGAACTACTAGGCGGCAGCAGAGACCTGCAGCTCTCTCTGACGGAGCAAGGACAGCGGCAAGAGAGGGAGAGAAAAGCAGAACACGTGAGACAACAACACTTGCAGGTGCGCAAACCCAGCCAGCACACAGCATTACTCTAAACAGTACCACACTGGCAGAGAACTACACATATCTCGGAAGATTAGACGCCACACACCGGAACATGTCTATCGAAGGTAGAATACAGGACACATGAAATTTGGACTACTCACAGGGGTAATACAGTCTATTCATATAAACAGACATAGACTGTTCTGGTTTCTGTACTCACTAAGTAAGAAAAACATTTTTGGCCCAATGTGCTAATAATAACAAGTCTTCTGGAACCCCCAAAGTACCTCCACTGATTTCCAAAGGTACATTTGGACTACAGAATGTCAACATGATTGACATCAAGGGTTTGGGACTATATTTAAAACAGTAACGTTACACTGTTACAGACTAGTAAGGATGAAGATTATACCTGGCAGGGGAAAAGAGGCCACATTTCTCTAGTGATGGCTCTGGCGCTTGAACTAACTCCATTCTACTAGTCAGGTACTCTTGCTTCTTTGATATTTCCCGTTAAAAAATGTTTAGAACAACCTCCAGTGAATAATTTAGGAGTCTGGTTTGAAAGCAGAAAGAATGCAAACTAAAATCTGTAGAAAGTCAAAGATGTGAAAGAACTCTATTTCTCATGAAAAAGAGAAAGGAAAGGAGTAGTTATCACTGTGAGGTGATTTGGAGGTTTTTTTTCCCCTTCTCTCTCTCTCTCTCTCTCTCTCTCTCTCTCTCTCTCTCTCTCTCTCTCTCTCTCTCTCCAGATTATGCCTTCTAGAATCTAGCAGCAGTAAGGGGAAATTGCCTAAATGCCAAGTTAAACACCAGTCAGGCGAGAAAAGGTAACAGAAGACAAAGAATCAGAGCAGCGAGAGAAGCTGCAGAGAGCCGGGCTATGAAGGGGACAGAGCCCACCCACCCCACTGGAGGTCCCTTGGATCCAGGGAAAGCAAATGCAGCGTTGTTGCCTTTTCTCCAGCAACCAGTTACATTTTCATTCCTTTCTTTTCGATAGAATTAGGTTCTGAGATGTTTAGGCAGGAAATTATTTATGTGTCAATATTTCAAAGGCACTTTATTGTATGAGAGAAAGAAAGAGGGAAGAGGAAAAGCCAATATAAAAACAAATCTAACTTGAGATGAATATTTTTTTGAGATTAAAAAAATGTCTGTTGCTTTTCACACCCGTTCTCTCTTTCAGCTTTATGATGTTATTAAGGTGCCCTTTTTGACACAGTATTTTCAAATGAGCCAAACCCTGGGGATCCTGCTGATGTTTAGCTGTAATGTAATATATTCTGGCGTTTGAAAACCCTTACAGCACAAAGGCATTCTGAGTATATCATTTAAGCTCAGGGAGATAGTCTGCTGCATTTCTCCCAAAGATTTCATTAGAATTCACATAAACTAAAATTCCCCAATGCCCTAATCAACAAATATTCTAAGTGTTGCTAATTTTTTCACTTGTTCATTAGTGTCTAGGATCAACAGCTAGGTACTTCTTATTGCCATTTTCAAAAGATTGTTTTCTTTTTTGGTTGCTAAAATATTACACACACATTTTTTAAATGAACGTGCACACAGCAATAGTTGAGGTCAAGTCATGTACTCTTTTAGGGTACTGTCACTGTCCTGAAGATGAATGGAAAATTACATATAGGCCACACACAAAAATTGCTGGGTTTAATGGGCTATAGATCTATATGTACACATGTATATCTATATCTACCTCTGTGCATGTATTATATAGTGGAATATATTTGCTAATCTAGGAAAGAAAGCCATCATTTTAACACTTGCACTTAAGACCACATTCTTTAATAAATGCACAAATCGCACACTAAAACATCTAAGTGTACATTTCTAGGAACAGCAGACTGCTGGTGACATCTGGGTTTTGGGAGGAGACTGATCTACTGTTTAAAAGTTTAATACAGCAGCTGTAACTGACCTGTGGGTCACAGAAGTCTTAGTTAGGACACAGAAGTATCGGTGCGGAAAGAGAACATGACACATGGATGGGAAAACGCATCTAGTCCTGAGAATGTAACGCAAGGGCAGGCATTCCCGTGACAGAGCTGAGTGCAAGGTGATGGTAGAAACACAACACCCCCTGCAGGAGGGCCCATGCAAGTTCCCTCCCAGAGCCTGCTCCTTCTCCCCCTTAGTCTCTGAATTACATTCTGCAGGGGAACGAGACAGATAACAACTTTTAAATTTTAACCTATTGCTTTCCATTTGGGAAACTAGAATGTTACAGAATATTTTGATGGAACTTATAGTTATGGTAGAAAAACATCAGTAGACCTATTTAGCCCTTGAGGGGCTAGCAAAGAAAACTACAGTTGACCCTTGAACAACATGGGGGTTAGGGGCTCCAACCACCGTGCCGTCGAATATCCACATACAACTTTTGACCCCCAAAAGCTTAACTACTCATTGTCTACTGTTGACTAGAAGCCTTACTGAACACATAAACAGTTGACTAATGCATATTTTGTGTAATATGTATTATGTTCTATAATCTTATAATAAAGTAAGCTGGAGGAAAGAAAATGTTATTAAGAAAATCATAAGGAAAAGAAAATACATTTACAGTACTGTACATATTTGTTGCAGAAATCCACATAGAAGTGGACCTGTGCAGTTCAAACCTTGTTGGTCAAGGGTCAACTGTATTTTACCAGTGACTTTGTATACATTTGTTGTACTTTTCCCCCCTGCCTTTCCCCTTTCCTGCTCTGTGCCCACCCAGGCCCTCCAGTACCCACATGGTTAGTTGCTAGTCAGAATTAAAGTTACCTGAGTAATGCTGTACAAGCTGCTGAAGTGTTTCAAACTGGGCCCGGGTGGTAATATAGTATCCACCATTGTCAAGTTTGCGAATTTTATAATGTTTCACATGGTCTCCTTTCATATCATCCCAATCACGGATAGAAAGTGAATAGGCACCTGGTAAATATGCAAAGCATTAGCAGCTCCAATCATTTTGAGTACTCATTTGTTATGCAGGTCTCATTTACTTGACTATTCTGATTAATAATTATCAAAGAGACGTACACACATGCGCATACATGCATACACACACGCATATACACGCTTCCACTCAGTGACAGAGGAAGAAAACACCTCTTTCTGAAAATGTCAGAAGATATCAGCAATAAAATGATTTTACCCTTGAGAATGAAGGCTGTTTGAATTTTTTCCTACACCCCACCCCCCACCTTGCTCCGAAAGACGAAGAGCAGCACAGACACTCTAGGCTGCAACTGCGCCCCGTCCCTACCGCCCAGGGAGCATCCCGGAGGCAGGGACAGCATGCACCAAGGAAACTAGGGACTGTTTCTCTAGAAGTGAGCTTCCAATTTCTGCTTCACGGTATTTTTCACAGGAGCAGATAACCAGTGTCTGGCAGGTCAAGCTAGAAGGCCACTGCTCTTTTCCTTGGCCTGGCTCCTCTTAGGGGCTCTAATGAGACGTTAAATAATGAAAAGGCCAACAGCTGGAGGAAGAGCAGCCCTCAGTTAGGAAAAAACCCAAAAGAAATGCAAAAACAACCTGTATGTTTGGTGCCTGAGGAACTAAGAGTTTCAGAAATTCACAATTCTAAAGGACTTGTGAAATTCTGTGATCATGTGTGCCTGACGGAGGGAAGCTGCCCCAGCCCGCGAGGAGGAACGTCTCGGTTTGGAGCCTTTGGAGTCTTTCTGGAGCTCTCTGTAGTTGGAGAGCCTGGAGGACAAGCTGAAACTAGGGCTCCCTCACAAGGCAGGGAGGGTCTGTGCCATTTACAAATCCTGCCCGCTAGAGATAAGCCTTTCATCCCCTCTGACTGATCCTTGGATCTGAATGACAACTTCTTGGCTTGTTACCTTACCTTTGGTGGTTTCACTCTCACGGATAAGAAAGGTACCTCGTGGGTTTCCAAAGGACAAAAGCTGTCGCTCAGCATCTTTTCGGCCAAGTTTTCCAAAGTACCACCTATAAATGAGATCAAGAAAAGGAAACAATCATTTCATAACAATCATTTACAAAAATGGAATCATGCAAGCTCTTTTGCCCCGGATCCTCCTAACCTCTCATTTCGTCCTTAGCCTTTCCCTATCTATTTTTTTCTAGCCTCATCTAGTTCCCTTTCAATCTATTCCTGATTCCACCCTTAATCCATCTCTTTCACTCTTAAAAAAAAAAAAAAAAAAGGATTTGAATTGTGGGTTATTTTTCTTCTCTCCAGAGAAGACAAGAACTGATTTGTGTTAAAACTGCCACCTGCCTGCACATAAAGAGGAATCCAAGACCTTGTTTGAAATGAAAACCCTGGGAAACCCTTCCCACACACGTCTACAAGACCATGGATTCCTGAGCATACTCACAGTCCCTGGGAAATAACAAAACACGGTGTTAGTGTGTATAAAGGTCATCAATCAGATATTTTTTTAAAAAGTCAGAATGGATAAAGAACAAATATATGATATTTTCAGTAACTTCCTACCTATGGGAACTCTGAAAAGATGGTCAAGACTACCCCTAATTTGCGGTGAGTGCTGCCCTCGGGTGCTGTTTGTGTTGTCTTCCTGCCCAGCAGGCTTGAGGACGATCAGTAAAAAGCGTTTGCCAAGCGTCTGGATTGGGATCTGCTGCCGGCGTGCTCTGGCACAACTGCGGGCCGGGTGACTGTGCACAGTCAACGAGCACGTCCTTGAAAATGACTCCGTGTCATGGACCTGCTCACATTCTCTCTGATGACACTCCTGTGCACTTTAGGGGGCTTCACATCAAGTCACCGTACGACCTTCGTCATTTGTCTTTTATCTTCCCCTGCACTCTCTAGCCCTAACCATGGCCCGGCAATCAGTCACGGTTTCAGCACTAGGTGCTGAACAAGCAGCAGGGGCTCCGTGAACCAAGGGAGAATTCAGGAGCACTCCACTGGAATCCGTGTAAAGGAACACTGTTTAGAATGTTTAACTGTGAAAAGATCCAGTTTCTAAAATGAAATTTCAATTCACTGTACTTGAACATAGCTGTTATATGTTCACTGCTGAATTCTTCTGTGAATGAAAGAGCTTCACTGAAGATAAGAAAAGACACGTTGTACGTTAGCTCCGCAGTGACTTTTAAAAGCACCAGACTGTGCAGCAATCCTAACCCAGCACTAGATGGTATAAAGAGAATTACACCAATTATTTGTGAGAAATGACTTTGTGAGTCTGTATCAATTAAAATGCAGTGCAAACATGAACAGTGGTGAAAACAGAACTGTTAGAACAATGGATCGCACTACAACAATAGTCATCGATTGGATATGTAAAACCGTAGGCATTTAAAAAATGCTATTTTAATCTTTAAAAATAAAATATTTAAAAATTGACCATTATAAATATAACTTAAATATATAGTCGGTAGGTTCCCAGTTAAATTTTAAAAAATGTTTCTTTTGGTGGTACTTTTATGCTGAAAGAACACAAAGATGTCTGCCAATTTGTCCTAAAATGAAAATTCAATACAAATTCCTCTATCCACTGATGATGAAACATACTACGAGAAAAATGGAATTCAGAACCACTGAGAATTTGAGAGTGGGAAACAAAACAGGCCTCCTGAGAGGAAATACAAAGGAATTAAAGACAAGAGAGTGATCCAGTTGGGGATTTGGCTGAGGTGTGGAGTCTAATCCTCTCTGAAGCTTAAACAAATCCAGGGCAAAATTAAATATCAGAGCTAAAGGTTGGGCTCCATGGCTGACTTTTCTCCTAAGGCAAGGCGGCCTCCACTGAGCAGGTGAGGCAGGTCCCCAGGGTGTCAGGGAGGAGGCCAGGTTCCTGCCTTCCCGAGATCACGGCCCAGCTCCCTTTCCCTCAGTTCAGAAACTGGGGTCACCGCACAAGCCACAGACAGTTCTCCACACTGGAAGTGCCCGTGAATCCGCACAGGTCAGGAGGCAGAACAGTGTTTGTTACTTCTAGAATGCCTCAGCCTATGGATCACCTTCCAAACTTGTTAGTGAGAACTTTGGGTCAACTACCTGCTGGTCACTATTTGCTATCAAAGAAACCAACAGAGATCCCAAGTCAAAGGAAAGGACCATTTGAAATGCATCGCCACAAGATTTCACACACCCTGTGTGGGATAGTTCTACCTGGGGCATGGCAGGCATATCTTTTTAGTGCTCCTTTAATATTTCTGATTAGATTGAGGAGAAAAATCTCAATTTGATCTTTAACAATTATTTGTCAACTCCTTCCCTCCCTCCCTCCCTCCCTCCCTCCCTCCCTCCCTCCCTCCCTCCCTCCCTCCCTATCTCCCTCTCCCTTTCTTTCTTTTTTTTCAGTAGACTGTAGGCTTAGAACCTTGGGTTGGCAATAATATATGCTCTAGCTAGAATTTCATCACCTTTTCATGGTTACTTTCCATTTATGGCAAGTAATATAATATTGGGTTTTATTTAGGTTATTGATACAAAGTTTCCTTTCAAAATAAATATGTTTTAAAAAGAGAGCAGGCTTAAAGAAAAAGAGTAAGTTAACAATAGAACCGGTTATTACATAGGGCAAAATACAATGGCATAAGGCCTGGGAAGCACGGTATTACCGTATCTCAACCCTTAATCACTCTAGTGAATTTCTTCTCCCTCCTGCACAACGTTAATAGCATTTTATCGTGCCAACTAACTTTTAAAAGCAAGTAGTTAAGTGGAAACAACAAAACAAAACAAAACATACTCTTCTGCCTGGATAGAGTCAACTGGAGCCACGTAATTGCTGGGAATGTAACCCGTCTCTCCGGTGGTCAAGGAGCGGGCTTCCCACCAATCTCCTTCCCTGCAGAGAAAAAAAGGGAAAAAGAAGTGAATATAGTGACCAGTTCAATGTTTTGCAGTTCCAGAGTCAATGCTGTAAGAGGGTATTACTGTCTCCTAGTCATTCTACCACTTGATTTCTCCAAATTCCAACATAGCCCTCTGTGAGGTTCAAAGGGTACCCTGTGAGTTGAATCCAGCATTGTCTCTCATCTCTTGCCTATTTTTTAAAAAACTGATTTTAGAGAGAGAGAGGAAGGGGGAGGGAGAAACATCGATGTGAGATAGAAACATCGATCGCCTGCCTCCTGCATGTCCCCTACTGGGGATCGAGTCCTCAACCCTGGCATGTGCCTTGACTGGGAATCGAACTGGTGACCTTTTGGTGCATGGGATGATGTTCCACTAATTGAGCCACATTGGCCAGGGCTCTTGCCTTATTTGTGAATCAGGAATGTAGGACCCTGGCCAGGAGAGGGCTCTCTGAGGCAGGTCGTATGTGTAATTTGCTTGGTAAGTGTCCCCAACTTGGACAGAGGGGAAGGGAACCCAGCCTCAGACTATTTAAGAAAACACTGTAACAATGACAAAAAAATGTCAATTATGTGAGGTTAAGGAGGTGTTAACTACCCTCGTTATATTAAACACTGCAAAATATATATTTATCAACCTATCATATTGTACATAAACTTACACACTAGTATGTCAGTTATATCTCAATAATGCTGGAGAAAAGTAAAGCACACACTAATAGTGCTGATTTAACTAACAGTCTCTGTTTCGTCCCCCACCCCAGGCAACCAGCACCCTTTGGTCCTGCTAAAGAGATGCAAGCTGTTGAGTTTAGTGTTATTTCCAGCCATTAAAAGATTCATCAGAAAAAGAAAAACATTATAGCCTGAGTCCCAGGAAGGGATGGAAGTATGTTCTGAATGCTTGTCTTGCTTGCCCTGAAGAAAATGGATAGAATGATAAATATACACTAGGGTGAGCCTTGCTCAGACATGCTCAATCTGAGGTTATTTCACTGTCTATTTATAGCAATGACCCAAGTCTGGTTGGGGGAGAGGAGGGTAGGTGTAGTTGTGTGTGTGCAAATGCAGGGGAGGACCAACACTACTGAGATTCTCAGTCACATCACTTTGTACATATGCGATAGCCTGCTGGTCTCAGCCTGCGGAGCTCTCAGAGCTATAGGCTGAAGGACATGAGAGGAGGGCCACTCTCAGCTGAAAACAGATGAGCAAATTGAATGGGGAGAGTTCATGCGCTCAGACTCACACAGCTGTGTGTGGTGGAGAGCAGGGATGGAGTGTGTGCCTCTCCCTATCAACGGTTAGCAGCTGTGCGGGGCTGTAGCGCTGGCGATGGCGCTGTACACAGAACCCTCCACCAGTGTGCAGTCAGGAGTGTGAGGGGCAGGGGAGGATGCGACTGCCCACGAGCAAATGGAGAGACCGGAGCTGAAATACCCACCCGATCACCAGAGGTCCAGTGCCTTCTTGCCTTCCTTTTTTGGTCCTTGGAGTCAGAGAGAGAAACCCCAGGCCTTTCTTAAGATCACTTTGGCTGGGCTCTATGTCGATGTCCTCAGCCAGGGAAGAAAATGTGTTGGCTTTTGGCCCTGGTCAAGATCTTCCCCAGATGGATCTAGTTAGGCTGAGAGTAACCAGCCTCCACATTACACACAAGCCTTACTCGAGTCCCATTCTCTACAGGCTGAATCTGAGCAAGGTGACGGCTGAGCAGCAGCTGCAGAGGGGCTGAAGAAAGCCCACATGTGTGCAGCTGTGGGCAGTGTTTGGTGGCACAAGTAACACAGAACACCCCACAGCAGAACAGACTGCTGGCAAAGGGTTTTAAAAACGTATGTTATAATTAGTTTTTCAGTCTTTCCTTTTTCACCCTATTAAACAAATTTAAACAGAAAAAAAAATCAGTCAAAAGAGGGAAATAATTGTCCTCATTTCCAGGAAATCCCTTAATAATCTTAAATTTAGTTCATGTCCAGATTTTTATTATAAAATAATTTATACATACAAAGACTAGGTGTACAAAGAACACCTGTGAATCCAGCACCCAACTCAGGAGCTAGGTAGTCATCAATTGTGTGGAATCTACCCTCTGCTGCTTCCCTGCCACACCTCTCTGCCTTTCAAGTTCAAATCATGGAATTAAGAATGTCAACATATTTAGTTTGTATTGGTTTCATTTCTATGTCCTCGAAAAGAAATACATGGAGTTGTAAAGATATCATCTAAGAACATATGGGGAAGTTAATTTTTTTCTTTAAAGATTGCAAGTGTTTAAGGAAATGGCTTTGGAGACATTTATCTTTAATACAGTGACAATGTTTACTGCTCTGAAGTTCCACTAGATGGAGACATTTCATCAGAAAACATAATACCCGTCATCTCCCTGCCTTCTCTCCTCTCCCCCAACACCCCATACCCACTTGAGAAATGCTCCACAATGGGCTCCACAATGGTGAGGAAAAAATTAAGTGCTTGCAGCACAGGCTTATTTTTTAGTGCAAGATAACCTTCATCAAGTTAGTTCTAATAGACTTAAATTAAGAAAAATAGAGTATCAATTTTGGGGTACATGGTAATGTCAGCTGGGGCAGGAAGCCAATACATTTTGCTGTAGGTTAGGATAAGTCCAGTCTTATTCAGGTGATCTGGTATTAATCAAGTAATTTCCATTTCAAATCCAGCACTAACTCTCTCATTTTGGTCTGGATACCATAAGAGTTTAGCACAAATTAGAATCCAACTATCAGCTCATTCTAAAGTTATGTATCAGGAATTCATGATTTTCTATTAAGTGACTCCATTAATCTCATAAGAGTTTTCAGTTACTCATGAGAAAGATAAAATCCTTTTCTCTCTCTCTTTTTTAAGGCCATTTAGGGTCACTTTCTTCATCAAAGAAGATAGGAGGTGATAAGGACACAATGTATTAGGTAGTAAATTTAATATATTGTGCCCAGAGAGGCTGGCACAGACTCAAAACATCCATCAAAAAAGTCTTTTGGGCAAATGTATAAGGCATCTTTTCTAATACACCAGAAACCTAATTCACCTACAAATTAATAATACAATCTTTACAATTCATTCACCTTGATTTAGGAAAATAGGAGCTCTACTATGCTGCCTTTTACTTCTTTACTTGAGTTATTGTAATTAGTATTACTAAAGGTACATGTCTTTAAACTGTTTTTACAGTTCAGATATTTCATTAATCTAAAAGTTGGTGAGACTTTCTTTAACTGTTATTCTTTAACATATCCACATATATGATTTCAGTTCTGGCAATAAATAGCTTTAAATTTTTCATAACAACTTCCCTTGTTCTTCTAATTTAAAGATTTATTAAAAGAGCCTAGTTCCGCCAGTTTGGAGTGGGGGGGGGGCGGGTCAGGGGGCAAAAAAAAAAAAGAGCCTAGTCCCAATCACTGAAATTGCTCACAGGGCTTGTGGTCCCAGGAGCGGGGCCCTGATGGAACCAGGAAGTGGCACGTGCAAACAAAGGTCAGCCTTAATCTGTCCAGCTGTGGAACGGTTTTATTATAAATGCTGGATTCTTTGCCCTGGCCAGTTTGTCTCAGCAGTTAGAGTGTCGGCCTGCGGACCAGAGAGTCCCGGGTTCAGTTCCCGCTAAAGGCACGTACCTCGGTTGCAGTTTGTCCCCGGCCCCGGTTGGGGTTGTGTGGGTGGCAACCACTCGATGTGTCTCTCTCACATTGATGTTTCTCTCTCTCTTTTCCTCCCTCTCTCCCTCCCCCTCTATCTGAAGATAAGTGCAAAAATGTCCTTGGGTGAGGATAAATAAATAATGCTGGATTCTTTCTAAATTTGACACTGCCCATCTTACTTCCAGAGAGCATACCCATAACAATTTTATCAAATGTTTAGGTGGGGCTCTAAAGTAGCATTTTTTCTTATCACGATGAAAAGGACTTGAAAAGAGTCACTACCCTAGGCAATGACCACTATTCCACTCTGTTTATTATATTTCGAAGAGCTGCTGTGTTTCTAGGTGGTATGAGAAAACAGGAAATGAAATAGATGAATTTAAATATTTTACAACATGGATTGAAGTTTCATAATGTCCAAATATACTATACTGAGTACTTATAACAGGTCAGAGAAGGACCCCCACCCAGCAGCTGTCCACTGACTCTGGGCATGCTTGGGCACACACATGGTTCACACTGCACTTTAAAACATAAAAGCCAGCCAGTGGCCTCCCATTTCTGCCTCTAGTCAGGAAAAGGAGTGGGAGACACACAATGGGAGGTGTGGCAGCTGCCCCAGGGAGATAGAGCCCCATCCCTCCCTCATTCAGCTGATGAGAGTCTGTGGGGAGAGGTTGGGGGAGGAGAAGGAGATGCATGCCATCTGGTTCTGTATTACTGCTTTGTTTTTCCTTCATGATTTTGTCTTCCCTGTTATTACCCTTGACTTCAGGATATTGTATTTGTTACAAAAACCTTATTCTCCGCTCCCTCCACCATAACATTTACATGGCATGTAGGATGAGGAATTCCACTGGCAATAAGAAAGAATATTAAAGGGAAAAAAAACCTTGTAATATTTTCTTCTAAGAGAACAGGGTCAGAGGCTCAAAGCCTTCTGTAAACATTAAAGGCAAATCACAAAATATAGATTGAGATAGATCAGATCTTCTTTGAATGTTTCTCCAAAATTTCAATTGGATGCCATTATAGATTCTTGCCACATTAACAAAGGAGGAAGTCATGACCTTGACTTTGGCAAGGACTGGCTTTGCGGGTGCCCTACAGCCTTGTGTGTGTCCACTTGAAGAGTGGAGAAAAACTGCAGAAGAGCTGGGTGTGGTACTTCCTGGCACTCCTTAGTTCTTACTTTTCAGAAGCTGGTTAAGAATTCTAACTAACCTTGGCATTGAGGGAATATTACATGAAATGGGGAGGGAAAGTGGACTATATTTTAGAATTCAAAGTCAGTTGACTCTGACAAGAAGCATTCATCTGAGAATCAAAGTAACAGTAAGGTATTGGAAATCGGAGAGATCAAAGCCAAATTTCCTCCTCCCACATCTCCCAGCCAGCTTTCACCCTCCTGTAACTTGAATGGCTCAGCCCCTCTGCCGGGAGCCTCTGGGCCTTCCCAGACCAAACCTGACACTGTCCTTAGGACACATCCGTGCATACCCCCTGGGCTCTGCCACCTGCTAGCTCCTCTAGGCACCCGGGCAGCTCCCAAACCTGAGCCTCTGGCTCCTCATGTGTCAAATGATGACTGAGACCCACACCTCAGACAGTTGCTGTGGAGAATGAGAACATTTGCAACTTAGCACATGGCTGGCACACAAGGGGCCTTTCATAAATGGCAGCTGTTTACTATTTTTAAGAAAATTCCTGAGGCCTTTTGCCTCCGCAGGACGTGAACAGAAGACTGGACCTGGTCCCCGCCCCTCCCATGAGGACTCCGTGTGCGCTGCACCTGGAAGTGGACATGATGGAGCTGGTGCCACAGCCTGGGGATGCCTGTGCCGCGGGACGCGCGGTGGACTTTGGCTCAGTCGTACAAGAGAATGTCAGCATTAACGGGCAAGCATGGCAAGAAGAGTCAGGTAACTGTTTTATGGATTCTGATATCAAAGAACTTGAAGATCAGTTTGATGAAAAATCATAGATTTAGCCACAAAATGTAAGCAGTATCTCAGAAAGATACTTGAATAGTGTCATAAAAATCATAAAAGCAAAACAAGAAATTCTGAAGCAGTAGCACCCTGTTGTACACCCACTGGACCTAAAATATGACCCTGATCCAGCCTCTCATGTGGAAAATTTGAAATGCAGAGAAGAAACAATAGCTGAGATCCGTGAAGCCATGAAGGCAAATACTCAGGGAGGAAGATTCCTGGCAATGTGAAGGGAATTAGCCAAAGCAGGTGGTGGTGAGCATGGTGTACTGGAAGATCACCAGGTAAGCCTCTCTATGTGGGTCTTATCTAAAGAGATTTGCTACCGGTGAACCCGAAGAGCTAGGCAGGTCAGCTCTTGAGAACTTGGCACTTAGAAGTGCTGATGAGGAGCCATTAACTTCAACAAAGGAGGGGAAAGGAAGTGGAAATCCATTCAGTCTATTTTCATCAACCACTTGTACATGAATGTTTGTAGCAGCAACCCAAATGCCTGTCAACGGAGGAATGGATAAATAAAATGTCATATATCCAATTAAAAAAAAGAAAATTCTTTCTTGATCTGGGTGCTGATTGAAAAGGCATGTTCAGTACATGAACATTCAGCAAACTATACACTTTAAAAAATTATGCACAACAGAACTTATTTTAACTACTTATAATTGTACAGTTAAGTGGCATTAAGCATGGTTTATTATTGTGCAGCTGCCACCATGTATACTTTTGATGCATGCACTTTTCTGCATGCATTTAAAAGCAAAAAAACCCAAACCTATCTTAATGATAACAAAAATAGTAATTAAAACCCCCCAGAACCCCTGCCACCTGCGAACTCCTGACTCCAGGCTGGTTACTGCACAGACACGCCTTCTGATGTCCAGAAGACTCACTGGACTCTCATGGGAGGAGTTCTGTTCTGGCTGCTGAAAGGCGGCACAATATCAGTGTTTGGTTCTGAGCGATGGTGGCATCTGGGGAAGGGGTGGACTTTCCAAGGAGGCAGTTTCCAGGGCCTGAGGGGATTCCCTGGTACAATGACCACACTTGCTTCCTGGGACCTGCTGGTGTGAGTTGGGCTGTCTCTCTCCACCCTCACTCATGCCCTTTGGGAAGCCAAAGGGCCAGGCTTCAGGTCCTTCCACCATCATGAAATCCAGTTTTCTCAGGGAGCAGAGGACAGAGCAACCAGACCTGGAGGCAGAGGAGAACTTCCCAGGGGGCCCTCAGCCCCCAAGTGGGACCACTGGGGAGCACTCAGGGGGAAAGCTGAGCTGCAGGAAAGGCCTGTCTTGCTGACGTGGACACCACCACTTTCTCCAGTGCCTGGATTGCTCTGGAAGGCCCTCATCCATATATACTGCCTTAACTGATCTGACCCATATTTACTCTTCCTAATGGAGGTGTTAAATGTAGTATCTGAATAGTGATTCTCACCCTTGAACTTTCCCCAGTGCCTGTTTATCTATTGTTCCTGCGAGCACATTAAAAATGCACGCATTGTAGCCACTCACGAGTGGGCGAAATCAAAATCACTTTTCCTCCCATCTCACAAAGATTTCAGTCACTCGCAAATTTTCGCTGTGGGGCAACGCCTCCACCAGCTTCGCCAAGCTGGAATGTTGAGCAGTTTTGAAAACAGAAGGAACTTGTTGCCAGCCTTCAGCGAGGGCTCAGTGCGAGCAACACGTGAACTGTGAAGACAATCTCCAGGCAGAGGGGTGTGGAGAGCCAGGCCTCGTGCCAATCATCTGAGAACGTACACGCGCAGAGAGTGATGCGGGTGCTTTTCAACCTTTCAACCAAAACCAAAAGCATCGACTCGGCTACTGTGGTTGCACAGATAGTGCCACAAAATACCGCACTGGTTCACCGACCCTTCGTCTCTCCAGTTAAATTGGTGTGAATTAATGAATTGAACATGGGTTCTTCCAGCATTTCGGATATCTGAAAAGACGAAGGCTGGCAGCAAGAATGTTTTCCCAGCCCGAAAGGCACAAGTGCTTCCCCTCCCTCTCCAAACTTACGAGCTGTTCAGTATCTGAAATTTCTCTCCTTTGTGAAAACTCAGGTCATCTTCCGTCCGTGCTTCGTAATCATAAAGGGCCACAAACAGGGTCACTCCTGGCAAAATGAATCAAAAAGGGGAGAGATATTACACAAGAGGAAATGAATTCCAAGAAATTAAATCTTTGCTAAAACCTCATTCTCAAAATCTAAAGCTTATCAGCACGGACAACATGATGTGGCCGTGTAATTAATGCGCGGAACCAGTGTCACAGGGCTGAATTTATGCCTTGGTCTTTGGGGTTGGGGTGGGGGAGGGAAGCACTGTTTGATCCCTCCGGAGTTGAAGGACTTTTCTCTGTACACTTTGGAATGAATCCTCGGGAAGGGGTAGCAGCAGTGCAATAGCTCAGATTTGCAGAGCTCTGTAGCAATCAGACACCTTTTATCTGATGCTGAGGAGCCCACATTAGGTTCTGGGTAAAATGCATCCCTCTTTCCCCTGGATCACAGTAACATAGGATGTAGTAGGAAACTCCTGCAGCCTGTAAATGGTCACCCAATTAGAGGATGTCTTAGCCTTCGCATCTGCAATTGCTTTCGGGACTCCCACTCTCTGTCTCTTTCTACCTTGAAGTCACTCATCCTCACACTGACTTGTAGTACTCGCTCTTCCTCATACCTACCCTATCTCTTCTCATCTGGTTGACTCCCCACACAGGCCCTTCCTGTTTTGCAGAAGTTTGCTATTAACAGCAAAGACAGTCCAGTGTCCCATTTGGCCTAAGACTTCCTCCACGTGGTAGGCAGAATTCTGAGACAACCTCAGTGATTCCACCTCCTGGTATTCATGCCCTTGTGCAATCTCCCTCCCATGAGTGTGGCTGAGCCTGGTGACCTTCTTCTAGCCAACAGAACATGGCAAAGGTGATGGGATGTCCCTTAAGTGATTAGGCTTCAAATGACTGTGATTTCTGTCTTCCTAGCAGACTCATTCTATTGTCACTTTGGTTCAAACACTTTCAGGAGGCAAATGGCCATGCTGGAGAGTCGCACTTGACAAAGACTGTGGGTGGCCTTTGGCCAACAGCCAAAGAAGAACTTAATCCTGCCAACATCATGAGCTTGGCAGCATATCCTTCTCAGCTGGACGGTGAGATGACTATAGACCAGCCAACACACCTTGACTGCAGCCCGTGAGAGATTGAAATACTGGACGCGGCTAAGTCATTCCTGGGTTCCTGGCCCACAGAAACTGTGAGATAATAAACATGCATTGTTTTAAAGCCACCGAGTTTTGTGGAAATGTACCATGTGACAATTGGTAACTAATATAGCCCACTTCTCTGCTCGCTGGCTTCTCATTTTGACCTGCATACACTTTAAAGTGCCCGAGGTGACCTAAAGAACACATGACGGGATTCTGCTCTGTACCAAGATGCCATTTTGTGGAATGGGTGGTTCTGAGGGAAAAGATGTGCTTGTGGGACTATTCAAGAACCAGCGAGGGAGGTGGGGCATGTCTTTCCACCCCATCCCGAGTGGGACTTTCCACAGGAGAGCTGGCATTCAGAAGGTCTGACCCTGCAAAGCCAGGCTCATCTGGCAACTGTCCTCCTTCCTTTAGATTTCTTTAAAAGGTTAGAGAAAAGAGACTGGCTAGAAACAAAAAAGTAGGAGCCTGTACAGTCATGCCTGTTCTTTATTCTCATTGAGCACTCTGCTAACAGATTCCTCTCATTACATAATTTAGAAACAAACTCAAGCTGCATGGTGTGGAAGACAAGGCACATGAGGATGGACACTTCCACTCTCTCCCTCCACCAGCCAGCAAGTTCTCACTGGGTGTTTTTATCCTCTAGAGATGAAAGGGAGAGTCAAAGGAGGTCACAGGGACACACAGATACTGTTCCTGGCCTTAAAGCTCTGAAAGCAGCAGTGGGGAGAAACACATGCATATATAAGAAAGTCCAACAATGCAAGGTAGAAAGACCTGCCAATATTTTGGGGTACTGTGTCAACTTTCAGATTTATAAAGGACCAGATGGCCTCTTATACTACGATTGTCTCTGACTACAGTATAGATCCACACGTTCAAGGCAAGTAGCTTTATGACTTTCTCTAGTGACTTCATGAATGACACCTGCAGACACAGGGATTCATGTCCAGCACTGATGAATGAATGAATAAGGTCAATGCCTGTGTCAGCAGAATTCAGAGTCTGGCTGGCAAAGTACTCAGTAGGCACAGGGAATATGTGCTGGATGCAATGTTGGCTCTTTTTCTCTCCTGCATCCTCAAGAGACTTTCTGAGACAGACTGACAGCCTCTTTCCTTCCTCCTTCCATTCTAGATGCCTTTCAGAAAGGAGTGAAGGACAAGTAAGTGTACCTAGCATTCATTCACCCATGCAAGGCCTGCTTTAAAGGGAAACCTAGATTCACCATAACACAAGGACATAATGCCCAAAGCTCTGGATCAGGTGCCCTGGACATAAGTACACTGCCCTGGTATGTGCCGTGGGGCGAAAACCCCTGCTAATATCTCGGTTACGCCAACTTCCCAGGTAAAAAGGCATAGTGGGTCCTTATACAACTTATCAGCTCCCAGATGGGCTGAGAGCACAATGGCTGATGTATATTTCCTTAAACTTTTGTAGTGAACACAATGATTTTGGAACAAATAATGTCAAATATCTAGTTACCATGATTCACATACTGGGAGAAGATTTGGAAGACTAAGGATACATGAGAAACTTGCAAATGTTTCGGAAACCATATGTCTGAGGATGTATGCCAGATACTTTACAAAGTATTAGCTAAGTCAGCAAGTGCTCATGGCAGTAAAACATAGCCTGTGGTGGGAAAGAGAAACAAAAAAACAAACAAAACAAAAAGAAAGATAATATCCCTTAAGGATACATAAGATTCAATTTTAAAACACAAAAGATACATGAAAATACTTAAGGGCTGATAAACTCAGTCATATGGAAGATAATGGGAAGGTCAGTGAGAAAATCAAAGATGACAAATGGCCAAAAAATAATGCTGCCAAGTGACCCCACTGTCTGGGCAGTGACAGGCGGGCTGAAGATCAGGAAGATGAGGAAGAAGGGGTTACCCCTGGCTTTTAGCCGGGAAATAGGAGTGAATTATTATCTGGAAAACTCAAAATAGACACTCTCAGATCCAGTCCTGGAGCTTCTGATTCAGAATCTCCGCAAGGGGGCTCAGGCGCCTGTGTTTTGAAAAGGCTGCCTAGTTATTCCCGCCAGCTCAGGCGGACAGCCACCGGCACCCAGTGCCTCAGGAGCATTGTATCTTGTGACCACGCAGACCTCTCACAGGGCAGCAATGTGGGGTCCCTGCATCACTGTCACCAGCGTTTTGATGTATACACGAAACTCTGGCTTTTTTTTTTTTTTTTATAGCCCCTTATCTGGTAGAAGACAGGTGGAAACGGATACAAAATGTAAATATTAAGTCCTTGGTTGAAAGGAGCTGGAGCACAAATGTTCAGTTCCCAAACAAAGAGCAGCTGCTCCCTCTGCACCACAGCCCTCTGTGGCCACCAGGGCTTACCTGTCCCTCCTCTCGTCCGCAAGGTCCCAGTGTGAGACGAGGAGTTCACACCCCCAAAGACGGTGAGTCCTTGGCCTCCGGCTGCGTGGAAGTTGTTGTAGTTGGGGATGGAGGTCACGCCGAAGCTGGGGTAGTGCTGAGGAGTGGGGTCTGTGCCATAGCGGTACCCCGAGCTCTGGTTCAGGCTGCCATCCCTCTCCTCTGTCAGTTTTGTTGCTTCTTTATCCTTACATTGCACACAGCCCATTATCTAAATTCCTGCCGAAAAACATAAAGGAGGCACGTGAACTTGGATGCTCCTGAGTTGCCTGTTGCGCGACTACTGCAGAGGGCTCATTCATGCGGCCTGCCCTTGGATACTTCAGGCCTGTGGGGGCATGAGGAAAAGCAGCGGCTGGGGTTGACGGTTAGAAGCAATCTCAATGCCCTTAACCTGACCATCACATTTGTTCCCCATATGCTCTGAGCCATGGGATCAACATGGAGTTGATGTTCACCGTACAGCTATTTTCCTCAAATGAGGTCTGCACCCCTTAAAATTCTGTGATATCACACACTTGCCTGTAGACAACCCAATAATACTTATGGTTTTTAAAAGTAACCTAAAAAATAATGTATGCTCTAGAAAACGAGTCTACACAGTATTAGAATCACAACCTCTATCATGGCCAATGACATTTAAAGAACAGGGTGGAGGTGTGTTGGAAAAGCCAGAATGTCTCACCATACTTCTTCACTCAGGGGTACCCATTCTTCAGGACTCGTTTGGTAAAATTTAAGCAATAAGATAATGATAAGAATCAAAATTAAGAAATAGCTGCTGGGGTGTCAATGGGGAAAAAAGGAGAAACTTCTGTAACAAAAATAAATTAATAAAAAAAATTAAAAAAAAAAAGAAATAGCTGCTGGATGAAAAATTAAATTGGCAGAAACTCAGAGGTCGAAATGTATGAGCGGGATGTCATGACAGCCTACCGTAACCAAATCATTGAAAGCTGCTCCTTAACTCCTCACATTCCCATGAGCTTCTGGCATCTTTCAAAAACACTTTAAAAAGTCACTCCCATGTTCTGGAGGCAGTGGTGGATTAAAACTTGAGTCTTTGCCACCCCACCCCCGTGCAAAGCTCCTAATCTTAGTAAATGGCACCACTGATGACCCAGTTGCTCGAGTCAGAATCCTGAGAAGCATCCTTATTTACTTTTTCTTGTTTACTTCTCACTCTTCCTTTCTCACACTCTGCTATCCAAACATGCAGAACTTCTCAGATCCTCAAAGGTTACATTTTTCTGCTCTCCTCCAGGCCTTGGAACACGGCCTTGAATACTCTTTCCCTCTCCTCTCTGACATGCAACACCTCCTTCATGTCCCAGTTAAGACACAGCTTCCTCCGCAAAGCCTTCTCTGATTCTCCACCTCCCCCAGGCTGGGGTGGTGATCTTCTGAAGCGCTCCCATGGCATCTTGAATTCCTAAATATTGGCACCTGCTGCGCCCTAAGAAAACATGGCCTGTCCACTTGTTTCATTGCCCAGTTGACTGTGAGTTCCAGCAAAGCAGGGCCCTGTCCACTTTTGTCATAGCTATATTGCCGGTGTCTGGCACGTAGCAGGTGCTCAATAAAGAGCAGTCAAATGAGTGAAGATTCTCTAGCTCACTGTTTCCCTTTCACCCTTCATTTCTCTCTGCATCAAGACCAACTGTTCTCCCAGTGACTTTCATCATAAGTTTGCCCTGCACTTTTGAATCCATTGGTGTGTGTGAGAAGTGAAGATGATTCAGAAATATAAGGTGAGTTGGTTAGATGACCTCACTATGGACTAAAATACCCTGTCAAGCTGACAGCAAGGAGGTAGAACATGCACTGGATGTCCTTGGCAAAACTCTGCAAAGTGGCCCATTTGGGACCAAAGAACCAAATAAGAAACACATGACATCATAGATAATTACATGTATTCACTGGGGAGGGCACAGCTGGTACAGGATGGGAATGGACTTGAGGCGGTGAAAGAGAATGACAGAGCTAGTTTTCCTACAGTATCATGCAAACCACAGTGGGGAGTGCCACGTCAGACATGGAGACTCTTGGGGGGCACTGTACTGAGCACTGCTTTTCCACTGTATGGGGTCATGGAAGCAATATCAGACTGTTCTCAAGTCCTCTTACATGACATGTTTCAATAAATACTTATTGAATTGAATGTCAGTTCCTGAGAATGGAAATATTTGGAAATGAGCCGCTTACTGCTTGAGCTGAGATCACCAAATCTGGAACACATTTACTCGTAAATCATTGAGATTAACTTACAGTATACTGTGTCCAACATGCTCTTCTAACTTACGGTAAATGAATGTGATTTTAACAAGTTTCCAAAAGGAAATGCAAAATATCTCCAAGGCATGATTTACTGAAGAAGTTTCATCATTTGTTGTTGGTGTTGCTTCATAAGCCTGAAAAATGTCTTACTTACTTTATATTAACTCTTTCAGGGTGGAAAGTTACACTAAGCTTCTATAAAGGACAGACAGAAGACACTTCTCGTCCCAGGTGCTTTTTCTCAGGGATTTCACTGATGCACTGTGTTTAGAAGATGTGAGACCTGAATCACAGAATAATATAATTTACACCAGTGGTTCTCAGCCAGATTTCGCTCCTCTCACCATCTCACCAAGGGACACATCAGGCAATGCCTGGAGACATTTTTGGTTGTCATACCTCAGAGATCAGAGAAACTACTGGCACCTAGTGGGTAGAGGCAAGGATGCTGCTGAATATCCCATAATGAACAGAACAGCCTTCAACAGCAAAGGGTTACCTGGCTATAAATGTTAATAGTACCAAGGTTGAGAAGTCCTGATTTATGGAGAGGAGAGAATTTATATCTATATCTTTGAAACAGTGTAACAGCTAAAGTTTCCCTTATATGTATATGATTAACATGCAATCTAAAATGCCTTTCTTAGGAAAATAGGTATGATAGATAAAAGGAGACAATTTTAAAAACTGACATTCAATGCTCTGATTTTTCTCTATAAGATTGTCACTGTGATAGAGAAAAGAATCTGAAATCGTCCTGGCCAGTGTGGCTCAGCTGGTTGAGCATTGTCCTGTGCACCAAAGGGTGGTGGACTCAGTTCCCAGTCAGGGCACATACCCAGGCTGTGGGTTTGATCCCTGGTTGGGGCATGTGCAGGAGGAGCCGACTGATGTTTGTCTCTCACATCAGTGTTTCTCTCACTCTCTCTCTCTCTCCCTTCCTCTCTTTAATATTCTCAAGTGAGGATTAAAAAAAAAAAAAGACTCTATAAATCAATTAGAACTCTCTTTATAAACTACTCTTCCAACTCTAACAAAACAAAACAAACTCTACAATAGAACCCTGCTGAAAATACAAAAATAGGACTCTACATCTTTCAAAAAATTTTTTTTGAAAAAAAATCTTTCAAAATCTACTAAAAAAATATTACCACTGTAATAAGTGAATAACAGCTTACATATAATTCTATGAAATAGTGGAAGGAAATGAATAGTAAGTTCATTGAAGACAGGAATTATTATTATTATTTTTCATTATTAAATCCCTAGTGTCCAGAACAGTGCCTGGTACACAGTAAGAGCTCAATAATATTTGTTGAATATTTAAATGCAAACAAAACAAAATTCAATCCAAATCATTTGGAGAAAACGACTCTCTTTCAATAGAAGGGATGGCTCTGTTACCACTTTGTGCATTTGGAATGTTGATTAAGGAATGTTTCTGCACAGATCTTGCTTATTCCCTTCATTGACAAACATGAAGAAAGTGAAATAAATCAGTAAATGCAGGCTCAAGCCATTAAAAGTTAATCACAATGAAAATATTTGTATAAGAACTTGTGGTCTTCTTCCTCCCACATGGAGTGGTCTAACCATCTCCTGATGGAAGGGTCAGAAGATGTGACTTCAGGCTCCTTGCCAGGAGCAAACTTCTTAGCATTTGAGTAAAAATGAGAACATTCTTGATTATGCAGTTTTGTGGTGGGGCTTTTGTGGCCAATGCTGTAGGCCCATCATGAACTAATGACTGATATACTTGCTCAAGATCTGTGGGGCATTGGGAAACTCTGAATCACGCTGTTCTGAAAGTGGGGCCCTGGAGTTACTCTGATCAGTAAACCATATACCATGAATTCATAACCATCTTTCCTGCATGGTGCTATGCCTAGAAAAACTGATGAGTAAGCACTATGACTAATAGGGTCCTGGGCCTGTGGTCAAGGTGTCTAGATTATAGCTACAAAACTCCCTATTTGCCAGTCCTGCAAACTGAGGAGCTGTTTCTGTAATGCATGTAAAACCTGATTTACTTTCAATTTCTTGAGTTCAGTGTGCCAACAGCATTAAGCAACTCCAGGAAGAGTTGCCAAAGACAGACTCCAAGGACTGCCACACCTTGCTCCTGTGAGCATGGCAGACACCATCGAATGACCATAGCACTTTCTGGTACTATGCCATATGCGGCCCCCAAATCCACCTTCACATAACCCTAAAGTGATTGACTGAAGCTGACATAAAGGATGGGATCTCTCTGCTACTCTGGGCTAAGGCTGCTGACCCACAGTGAGTCTGGTTGACCATACATTCCCTCCTCCGATGCCAGAGACCATGGTCTGGTCTACGAGCTGGCCATTAAACACAGATATGCTCATGTTTTCTCATATGCCAATCAATAAAGCACCACCTGTATGTTCAGGGTATAATGTTGCAGGACTTTTGAGAAGATTTCAGGTGTGTGTGAGAGTCAGGTACCAAAAATGGGAAAAGGCCATTGGCAGTCTTCTGCAAAAGCAAATTACTTTCCCTTGAGACACATAAACCTGCAGGCAGAGGAGGGGATGGCAGGAGGAGGAAAGGTGAAACTGACAACAAAGAGCAAAGTTCAGCAGCATAAGCACTTTGTCTCAGAAACCAGCCTGGGTGCGTGGAGAAGTGACAGCCCTTAGGCATCAGTCACCATCCTTGCTCCTGACAGCCCAGACTTTGGAGAGTGACAGGAAAGCCACATTGGCCTGTACCCTGATGTGGCATGTTTCCTGGGGACCTAGAAACCAAACATGAGTAACTGAGATGGGGACAGCCGAAAAAAATTTTAAAGCTGAACTGTAGATCTACTACACAGTTCCATCCACTTCTCTGGAAGAAAAGCAAAAACTGGCAGTTTAATAAGCAAAGGCTCTTTTTCAGTTAACAGTAATAGCAGGAGGCAAGAGGATAATCAGATGTGACAGGGACACATCAGAAGTGACTTCCGGACAGAAGATTCATGGCAGAGGGCTCTTGATCCTTGTAAAACTAGAAACACCCACAAGAATCAACGTAAGATATTTTCCTACATTCTCACTGAAGAAAACGAACCCCTTGAAGCCTAGGGAAGACTGGCCTTGGTTTCCCCCATGTAACCGCGGGAAGCAGGATGCTTAATGAAAGATGAGTGCCACATCGGTAGCAATGGTAGTTGGGACACTTTCAATCCTTAATGATGATTTTCAATCCTCTTTGTAGGACACTGGGTCCTGACACTCCACGAGGAATTGCAGGCAGGCTACTTTCTGGGGACAGCCAGGACAGAAGGGCACGAGATGACTGGGGAGGCTGGAAAAAAAGCAGGATCCTGCTGTTTCACTAAATTGTCAGGGCAATACTAAGATGAAGGTATTCTTGTTTTCCTCACTTTACAATGGAGGAACAGAGAAGTTTGGGCTTTTGCCCACAGCTCATTCAGGGGTGGAAATGGGATTTGATGTCAGACAGACTGATTCCATGGTCAGCACATGAAGCCTCTATACTGGAGCTGCCTCCTGCCCCCTGGAATCCAGGCTAGTCCATGCAAGGGTGTGGGTGTGAGGGTGGGAGAGACCGGTGGGGAAGGTCCCCTAGTTCCACAGAACCCAACTTCATGTGCATGACTAATGAAGGCCCTGATTTCAGGTCCTGGGCCTCACTCCCCCACATTCACATCCGCCCCCTGAGACTGGCTCTGTAGGGGTGCTGGGACCATGCCAGGTGTGGTGAGTCACAGCTTCCTTGGTGTAGTTTGGCATCTTAATGAACGTTTGAGCCAATGACACTGAAGCAGTCCTTAGCTTCCTGATGTTTCCTAGACGTGGTGAGTATTTATATATGTCAGGAAGGAGTCAGCATCAGTCTCCTTGGTATAAAAGTGAGCCTTCTTACTGCACTTAAAATGTGATTTGCTTTACAGGCAAAACTTTCTGCAACATATTACTGCATCAGCTGAGTTATACATGAAATTCTGCCTCCAAGCACAAAATAACAGATTTCTGCTCTCCATAGAGTCCTGTGAAAGCGAGTGATCACACACACAAGTGATCAGACACTACATACATCTCTGAGGGGAGAAGACTGATGTAAAAGCAGAAATATATATGATGCCGGCACAGGCCACATGCAACAATGGGAGAACAGAGCCTATTTTAAAAAATCAAATCAAAGCTTTGCTTCAGAAATAAGAGATGGAGTTGGGCCCATGTGATCATTTATGCACAACTTGCACCGGCCCCCTGGAGGGTGAGGAGGGTGGGCCTCGTTCTATACCGCACAGCAAGGGAACTCAACTACTATGAATCACTTTAAGAAAAAGCCAATCCCTGGCACCTAGAATATTTTTTTGGCTTCCCCTCTCTGTTTTGTTTTGTTCAAATGACCCCCAGGCTGAGAAGCAGCAGCTCACACCCCTGTAGCAAGTTCTCCTTTCCCTTCTGTATCACCTTCCATTCCCCAATGCCCAGAGATTCAAAAGCACTTAATAAAAAAGGAATGGAAGCATTAAGACGCCAATGGTGAGATTTAACTTTGCAGTCAACAAAATGCTGGAACTATTCCCAAACCCAAATGGCCAAATGAGGGTTTAACACCAAAGTGTGGAAAGGCTCCAAAAGGAGGGAAAAACATTTTCTTCTTACATTCATTTCATGTGGAGTGAAATGGTGGTAAAAATAGGGATATGTTTTCAGTGTCTGTGCCAAAGGTTCAGAAAGATTTAGAGCCCAGATTGAAAAGTTTTTTAGAACTTCCCCCACTCCTTTTTGGATCACATCAAAGTTCCTTGTGGTTAGTACTTTAAAATTTTATCTCATTTTATTTTTATTGAGATATAATTCACACACCATAAGATTCACCCTCTTAAAGTGTACAGTTCAGTGGTTTTAAATATATTTACAAAGGAAACCATTACTACTATCTAATTCCAGAACACTTTCATTACCCCCAAAAGAAACATGTATTCATTAAGCAGTTCCTCCCCATTCCCTTCTCACCCCAGTCCCTGGCAACCACTAATCTACTTTCTGTCTCCGTGGATTTGCCTATTCTGGACATTTCATATAAATGGAATCATACAATATGTGGCCTCTGGTGACTGGCTTCTTTTACTTGGCATAATGTTTTCAAGGCTCATTCATTTTGTAGTACAATTAGTACTTCATTCCTTTCTTTAAAAAATTTTTTTTTCTTTTCTTTATTGATTTTTGGAGAGAGAGGAAGGGAGAGGGGGAGAGAGATAGAAACATCCATGAGAGAGAACATCGATTGGCTGCCTCTTGCATGCCCCCCACTGAGGATCGGGCCCACAATCTGGGCAGGTGCCCTGACCAGAAATCGAACTGGTGGCCTCTTGGTACACGGGTCAATGCTCAACCACTGAGCCACACAGGCTGGGCAGTATTTCATTCCTTTTTATGGCTGAAAGTATTCCATTGCATGGATATACCACTTGTTTGCCATTTATCAGTTGTTTCCACTTTTTGGCTATTATGAATAGTGGAACATTCATGTATGAGCTTTTGTGTGGACATATACTTTCAATTTTCTTGGTTTACTATTTTACTATATAAGGAATTTATATAGATGAGAAAAACCCTAAGATTAGGTAAATGGGATATCACACGAATTGATAATTCAAAGAAAGACAAAACCACTTGTGACATATATAGGAAAATATTACCTTCAGTAGTAAAGACAAACAATTTAGATTAGTGAGATACTTTCACCTTTAAATGAATAAAATTTTAAAAAGAAGTCTGCCCAACAGTGATGTAGTTTCCTTTAAATGCATATTTTCATACGCTGATGATAGAAGACTGAAATAACTATATAACCTTTCCATAAACCAATTTGGCAATTTTATAAAAAAAAAAATCAACAAAAAAACCTTGCCCTGGCTGAGCAGCTCAGTTGGTTGGAACATTTTTCCCTATAAAAGGTTGCAGGTTGGATTCCTGGTCAGGGCACATACCTAGGTTACAGGTTCGATCCCAGGTTGGGGAGCGTGCGGGAGGCAACCGATTGCTGTTTCTCTCTCTTTCTCCCCCTTCCTCTTTCTCTAAAAATCAATAAAAATATATCCTTGGGTGAGGGTTAAAACACATAAAAACCAAAACAAAAAAACCAAAACCCTAAAAATGGGCCTGCTCTTTGTCTGAGTCTGTGCTAAAGGGATACTTAAAAAAAAAAAAAAAAAAAAGACATATGAAGAGGTTCTATGAGTGTTATTTACAATCTGAATTGTAATAAGAAAACTTGTTAATTGTTTTAATAAGAAGGCAATGGCCAAGTAAATTGTAAGGCATGACCGTAATATAAAATTAAACAGAAACTAAAACTATGTTTACAGAAAATTGTTAGTGATATGGAAAAACGCTCATGTTACAGTAAGAAGGATCACATGACTGAGACTATATAACTAGAAAATTGTTTGGAAAGAAAGATACCGAGATGCTTGCTGGTAGTGTACGGCCGATAACACTACTGGTGACTGTTCTTCCTTCATTCTGTTTCTTCATTTCTCAGATTTTCTATACTGAGAATGTACCATTTTAATAATGAGAATAAATCATCATTTTAAATAAGAAAGTTCTCTTCGATCTTATGAGTTACTGATTTAATCTGTATCTAAGTTGACAGCAACCATACATGGATGAAGTAGGCCTCGTGAACCTAAAAATGAAGAGAGGGAGAGCGACTGATTCTAAAGCCTATTAAGAGGCAACCTCTCCTCTGGAAGGTGAGAAAAGCGACAGTACCAAAGGACAGAGGGACTTCTGAGTGTGTTTTTATAACGTCTGTGCTGGGCAGTGGGCAGTGAGGGAGCACTGCCGGGAGTGCAGGTGTTGATGCACACAGACGAACAACAACAGAAATCTAATTAAGGACGTAGATTAAGCAAAGCCAGATATACAATCAACTCACAAGATCCTGTTGGTGGCAAGTGGCAGAATCTGGGATTACAGAACCAGGCATGGGGTGGCTGGATTAGTGGGTTTTTGAGAACCTTCAGGCCCCAAACTCCTAGGTACCTGGGGAAACCCAGTAAACTCAGAATGACAGTACTAGCTCAAGTCCCACGGACTCTAAAATCAAGGTGCTCTGGTTACTGAGGTATCTGCAGGACCTCTCGGTGGGCAAGGGCCTGAATACCACACATCAGCATGGCTCTAAAAGGTGGGGAGGATGGAGCAAAGCATTGCTCTTCTTTGGATGCCTGTTGGTGGTGGAGAAAAGGAGACTTGCTTAGGGCATGAGGCAGAAAAATTCTGTATTTTCATCTTCTTGCTTTCATCCTTTCTTTTTGGGATAGTCAGAGTGGCATTTTGATGCTTTGACTTTGGACTCTGACTAGAATTTCCCAGTCCCTAGAATTTGGGGCAATCCAAGCAGGGCATAGAATAATACCAACACTGGTTTATGCGACCTGAAATTTCTCAGAAACACAAAAGACCCAACCAAGATGTTTCTTTCTAATGTTGGTATTCAGTCAAGTATCTTTCCTTGGCCCTGTTCTATAAAAACAATCAGTGGAAAACAAAAATGTGGGCTTATTCATGAACTACCAAAGAGAAACAGGATAGTCAGCGTCACATCTGGGCCACAGTGGCAGAGACGGGCTTTCTGGGCTGAACTGGCTGAGGGCCCAAAGGTCAGGGTGTCACCTGGCGGAGCCACAAGAAAACACATTAGCACAAAGCAGCTGTTTGAATAGGCATCATCAACGCCCCCTCCCCGCCAATGCTGAGAATGAAAGCCAAGGAGGTTCATTCTCCAATGTTGAACAAAAACCCTCTCTGCCAGTCTTTCCAGTCTCCATAGAGGTTCCTTGCCAGATGATTCTGTAAATGTGGCCTCATCCTTTCAAAAAACAGTGAATTCTTTTTCTCTTTAATTCACTAGTTCTAGTCAAGAAGATCCATTCCTTTAAAGAAACAGAATGGACTTTGACTAGGAAATGTTATTTTTCTTCTTTTCGCCCTCGAGCTCGTGTGTGTGTGTGTGTGTGTGTGTGTGTGTGTGTGTGTGACCTCCATGTCTCCCCTTTCCACTGATCACTTATCTGGTTATGCAGTAAGAGCCCATCAAAATCTACTACCCTGGGAATTTGGTGGCAAGGCCGTTTGCATTGTGTTTTTGGAACTGAGGCTGGTGTCTTTTCTTCCAAGAATGACACAAAGCTCAGTCCCTACTCCTCTGGATCTTTATGTTGGCACTTTCTCAAGTTGCAAGGAATCAGTAACACCAGGAGCCATAACTTTTGCATCCCTTGTAGTGGTTTAGAATTTCAAAGCTTCTCAGCAGCTGTTTTGGTGTGAATGCCCATAAAGTAGGCTGTCAGAAAACATACCCCTCTCTAATTCCATGGCTTCTACTGGAACAACAGTGATAGTGATGATGGGAATAAGGGGAGCAGAGAGGTAGACTGACTCTGGCCAGCCTCCTCCTACCACTTCCTCACTTAAAGGAAATGAAGACTCTCTGCCTTCCCTTGAGTTTTCTCTCCTTACCCCGGTGAGGCCAGGTTGGTTGACTGTGTGAAAGTTGCTTCAGCGAGGCTTTCACAAGAGGTCTGTACTCGTGAATGCAAGCTGAGTGCCAGCAGAGAGGCCAGAAAATTAAAGGAGGGGATAATAAGTAAGAAGAAGGGGACCTGAAACCCACTGAAGGCAGCGATGTTTTCCCCAGCAGCATATAAATACAGTATTTGAGATGTCAAATTGTGGCCACTTTCTGTGGGAGGAACATGTGTCGCATGGGCTAGATCATTTGTTGATGACCTACTTGGCACCTGATAGAAATCCAGTTAGGTTTCTGTTAACAAATCCAAAAAGGAAAGACTAATTTATATACCAGTATACATTTTTTAAACACGTTTGCTTATAAAATTTATGGTAAAGAAATTTAGTAGTGACTTTTTCCTTGGAATATCAATGAAGCAGAGTATGATTTCTTTTTTAGAGTATTGTATTGCAGAGTAACTAAACTTGAAGTTATTTCCTTAAAGAAGACAGCACAGAAGTTTATCTTCCCCTTTCCTGAGAGCTTGCAGGATTCTGGTCCTCGGCATAAAGGAACACAGCCTTGCAACCTTGAGGCCCAATTCTACATCACTGAAAATAAGGAGTAGTGGGAGGATGAAGGCAGGTGAAGGGTGTGGCAGTTTGCTGTCTCACCAAATCCACCCCACTTCTTTCATAGTAACAGTTTCAACAAAGGCCATCTATGGCTACACAGCTGAAGACTTCATTTTTCAGACTCCCTTGCAGCTAGGTGAGACCACGTCACAAAATTCCAGCTAACTAGTTGTAAGCAGATGTGATATATTCATCCTTTGCATCCTTCCAAGGGGAGTGCATTGCACTCCATTCTCCTTCCCACTTCTTATGAACAAAAGTGGATGTGGTGCTTGTGAACTGGCTACAACCAGATAGAGGATGGCAACCTAACAGGGAATGGCAGAGCTGTGGGACAGAAGGAACCTGTGCCCTGGATGGCCTTGTGAAGCACCGCTGCTCATTCACTCTAAAGCTCTGATCTCAAAACCTAACATGGGAGAGGCATGAACATCTATTTTGTGTGAACCACAGTTTTTGGGGGGAGTGAGGTGGGGTCTTTTGATGATAATAGGTAGCCTGTACCCCAACACAAGAAGGAAGTAAACCTAACACAGAAGTCAAAGGGTAGCTCTGTTGGTCACTTGTTTTCCCCCTGCCTCTAGAACTAATAAGAGGCATCTGACCTCCTTTGATACTGACAGTTAACCTTGGATTAAGGCAGGTTAGTAGGATAACAACAATAACGAATTGTAACAATTCCTACCATATACTGAGAACTTGTTTTCTGCTTGGCACTTCATTTAATCCCCAGAACAACCTTAAAAGGGTATTTCACAGTTAAGAAACCTTGGACTCACAGAATTTAAATAACTTGCCCAGGGCTACCCAGTCACTGGAACCTGGATCCAAGTTTATGTCTAACATAATCACATCTTCTTCTGACTACCACATGATCTCTTTTGAGAAGCATGCTCTGCTCCCAGCCATCATCTTTGCTCCTTTTGCAAAAGCCTCATCACAACGAGGCTCTGGTTCTCTCTGGCTCTTCCCTAGGCCTGCTAGGTATAGTTGTTCCCCTCCTGAACTGCTGGAAACGAGGAAGTAAAAAAGAAAACAATAATAAGAACAAAGACCCCCTCACCAAAAAAGTTACTCAGAAATCACCATAGTAACAAATCACCAGTTTTCAACTGTTTAATTTCCCCTGCATTCTTATTTCTCGCACATATCCTTTTATTTACATTCAGCCTTTACTCAGCAAACATATTTTGATCCTCTCTATGTGACAGGCACTGTGCAAAGGGCTGTGGATATAAAGTCAAGTAAACAAGGCCCCTGCCCTTCGGCTTATACATACTTAGGAGGGAGACAGATGAGTCAATCAGTGGACTTGGGTTGGGAAGGGAGTGCAGAGGAAGCCCAAATCCATCCAGGTCAGCAACTGTGAAGGTGACTGGACAGTGGCCCAGGCAAGAAGAGGGTGAGAGAGCACATCTGAGAGCACAGAGGTGTGGTACAGCATGGTTCCACATGGCTCGTTTGATTTGTTTCCGTATTTACGGAGCACTGAAACATGTGCCAGGCACATTGTGAAGCTCTGGGCTTGGAGAGTGAAGGAGACAGGCTCCTGCTGAAAAGGAGCTTATAGCTTAATGGAATGGATATGTACAGCTGGGAAGGTGGTTGGAAATACAGCCAGATCATAAACAAGTATGTGTCTGTTCTACTGAGCGCTCACTATGGTGCCTGATGCTTTGCTATGTGCAATCAGCAAAATATCTCCTTCGACCCATCAACAGCCTTGAGAACTGGGTATTACTATTATTGGCATTATTTTACAGATGGGGGAAGTAAGTGTAGGGAGGTCAAGTTACTTGCCTAAGGCTCACAGCTAGGCTGGCTGGATTTTAACCCAGACCTGGCTGAATCTAAGATATATACTCTTAACCATGTGCTCATAGGCTAAAGCATTTGTACATTATCCAGCTGACACTTATTCAGTATTAAGTGGGAGTGAAAGTAGGTCTTGAGAGGCACATACTGAAATCAGGAAGAGAAAAGAGAAGGATGGAAAGCCAGACAGAGAAGCAAAAAATGGGAGGAGAATGCATGCAGATGGACAGAGAGGCATCTGAGTAAGATGTGACTTACTCAGCTGGACAAACAACTCTATCCATTCTGGCTACATGGCTATGCATAATTCATACCTCATAAATCATCCGCAACTGCAGCAAAGCTGTAGCTTTTGTTGCCTTTGAGCATAAAGATCTGAAACCATATTGCTGCAGAGGGGGCTTATGGGACTATGTAAGTTACATTTTCTGAGAGTCCTGTCACAAAAAGAAGCCCAAGATCTTTTGGGGCTGGTAGGAGTGGAAAGTAAAGGCTTGTGTGCAGCTGTGTAGCTAGCAGCCTAAACACGACAAGGACAAACAATAGAAATAGATACTGCAATGCAGGACATTTGGAGAAAGACAACTGCCCACTAACAAGGGCATTTGACAACTAAGATCCAACAATGGACTGATGTCCTCTGATGTCCACAAGAGGAGCCTGAAGAAGGGGCTCGAGTGAGAGGTGCAGGTAAGGGTAAGGTAAACAGGGGCCCGCCACCCTTCCCCTCCAACTGTGCAGTGTTTACTCCATCAAGTCAAACAGGAATGTATTTATCATGACGCAGAAGTGGTAATTACATCTGTTTTGCATGAATTATGTAATATTAACACATTCTTTGGGTTAATGTCAGAATATGGCTTACATTTTCGCCACAGCAGCCCTGCTCACATTCACAGGCTTCCCACAGTGAGGGGACGGAAACTCCGGCTCATCTACCAGCAACAGTCATCAACCAGCAGCTCTGAGCAGCAGCAATTTGTCCCAGCACTGAACAGAACCGGCTTGTCCCCAGTGTTTATGCTGAGCTCCAGGTAACAAGGACCCAAATGCGGCTTCACACTCTGCCCCAGTTCTGGTTGAATACAACCTAAGCTGACTCAGGGAGGAACAATGGTACATACTTGGAATAAGCCCAGGCAACAGCTCTGCCATAATTCTTTTTGACAAAGGCTGACCTGACATGCTGATTATCAGCTCAGGTGAAAAAAAAAAGGTCCTTTGTATAGCCAGCCTACACAGCCGTGGTTTCTACCAGGTTTCATTTTTAATCTGGACACATTTTCCCTGAATGCACTCCTTTCTAAATCCCCTCCTCATTCCCTAGCCATCTTGCTTCCCTCTTAAGATTTGCATTTTCTACATAGGTTACACTGCTAAAATTAAACTGTTGCTAAAAATTAGTGAATCTATTTATCTGTTATAGAACAAATTGATTATACCAATTCTTGCCTTTCCAAACCTACTAAGCTGTTTACTAACGTTGTCTTTATTAACCATACCTCCACTGTTTTAAATCTGTTTCTGTTTGAACACGCTTGCTGGTTAATCTTCCCTTCCATTCTTCTCATTACTTCTTTTGTGCCTCAAACATTTGATTCTTCTTCAGCTTAAAAAATGGCTTAAATAAAATTCTCCTTTTCTACTTTTGGCTGTGGTTCTCCATTGCAAAACAAACAAATTTTATCACCTTTTGTTTGGTACTAGAGCATTCTGCTTTCTCATTTAGGCCAGGTGACAAAACTGTCAATCATTTTCAAACCAAACCAAACCAAACAAAACAAAACCTATCTCAAACCCTCCCTTTGTTTCTATGTTATAATTCCAATATAGACAAGTGATATTATCAGCAGAATTTTTAATCTGCTGATACCGAGTACAATTAAGTCCTCACTTAATATCATCAATAGGTTCTTGGAACTGTGGCAAAACTATGTATAACGAAACAAATTTTACTGTAGGCTAATCGACATAAACAAGAGTTAAGTTCCTACAGCATCTCATCAATGTTATAATGAAAGGATGTTATTTAAGGATTTGCTGTACTGAGAGAATGTGGAACACAATTCACATATACTGCTGGTGGGATGTAAATTGGTACAACTAATTTGGAAAAGCAATTTTACGTTATTTAATAAAGATGAAGATGCATCTGTCTTATGAGTAGTAATTCCACTCCTAGGAACATACCCTAAAGAAACATGCCTACATTAACCAAGGGACTTGCACACCCTGCACGTCTGGGGGAGGCCCAGGAATCTGCATTTTAATAGCTCCATCAGCAATGTGGGGGGGCCCACTCTACTGCAAGGGTCTGGGATTGAAGGCTTACAATATCAACTCAAATCTGCCTTTGGGGCTGGGTTCCCCAGGCCTGTGGCTGTAGCCAGGGGAAAGCTCACTGAGGAGGAGTGCTGGGGAAAGGCACATGTTTGTGTGACTGTCCTCGGGGCTCTGATCCCTGGACAAAGACTGCTCATCTGAGGATCTGGGAAACTCACTGTTGTTTCCTCCTCTTCCTTCTCTGCCACCCCTGGCTGCCTGGACGAGGTCTGGCTTGTGTGCTCCTCACCCAAACTCCACCTCATCTTGGAGTCACACCATCCTCATCATCCTCACCTTCAACACAAAGCTCACCCCAACAGGGTGCTGCTCTGAATGGGGTGCTCCCTGCCAGGAACAGGAGACATCTGGGTGAGGCTTCAGAGATGAGCTGGAAGGTGAGCCCTGGTGAAGAGCCACAGTTCCTTAGCACACAGTGGCGTGTCTTCTCTGTGCACGCCTTTCCGTGGGTATCTGTGTGATTCTGGTTGAGCTCAACACAAGCACAGCGCCTGGTGCAACCTGGCCTTTAATAAATACTTTCAAAACACAATGACCAGGAAGTGAGGAAGTGAACCAACCTCTTTTAAAGAAGTGAAGGGAACGCTCTGCCTTGGTGTGTGAAGCTTCCCTCTGCCTTCCTTTGGCTCTGCTCTCCTTCAGGAAGTTGTGTCAGGGTGGCTCTCTGTCACCCTCACTTCCATGACTTTCTCCTCTTGATGTCAAGAGTGGCTTCCGCTGTCCCTCCCTCCCCCATCTCTAAGTGAACAAAGGGGGAAAGTGCATGGATTGGCCAGACGGCTTCCCTCTGTCTGTCCATTCCAATCATCTTCCTATTTTGAAACTGAAATACCCCCAGGGCAAAGGGCTGATTATCATGTAGCTATTGTTCTTTTAGGTTTAAAAATATTTTCGCAGTGTCAAAAGCTCTACCAATTACACTGAGCCCCTAAAACCTGCTGTTATTTAGCACCAGTCATGTACTGAGGGTGGAGGCAATTTGTCTAGTTTAAATTATTAACTCATAACAATGCGCGGTTCTGGCAAAGTGCACATGTGTGGGAGACGATGTTATGCTGGGAGGAAATCAAGAGGATGGTATGATGTAAATACATATGGAGTTCGGGCTGGGTTTCAGGGAGGGCACAGAGCCCTTCTCCGCATCCCAAGCCCTGCCGGGCTCTGTCTCTCACCTGGGGCTGCTGTGGTCCCCGCTGGAGCTGCCTGCCAGCTGCCCAGCCGACTGACTGTCTCAAGAGGGGCCTCAGCCAGGCAGTTCATTATTTGGGCATGTGGGCAGAGACAAAAGTGATATTCCTTTAATGGTTTCAATTTCACTTGTTCAGTTCTGAGATGGGTTTCCTTTCATTTCTCTTCTTTTCTTGTCCTCTCTCATTGCCTCAGAGTGTCAGAATGGTAGAAGCCATGATCTAGGAGAAGGGTTTACATTTTATGTAGGTGGCTAAACTTACTCTGGTTTCTTCCTGTTAAATGTGGATTATGTCAATTTTTATAAGAATAGCCATATTCTAATATTAACTATTAATAGGAAGTTACTGATACCTGACCATCTTTGACCTAAAAAAGGGATACACCCATTTCATATGGTTCAAATTCGTAGACAGCATCTAGACCATTACAGTAGTGCTCAATAAGCCACAGGTTTAACAGGAGGCATGTGTGAGGACAGGAGGCAAGCTGGAGCCTGGGGGTTCTCTTGTGGTCATGACTGGCCTTTCTATCCCAGGCACAGATGACATCCACTGACTTCCTGGCTGCCCAGGAGACAGCCAGTCTGCCATCACTGGCGTCTAGCCATACCACCAAACTAATTACCTTGGATTAAGGATAACATTTAACGAGTTTAACTGAGAAGACGGTAAAATGAATTATTCTGATAAAAATTAAGAGGAAATAAAAAAGGAAATGAAGAGGAGAGAAAGCTGAATTCCTGCCTAACCTTTATTCGGTTTCAACTACAGAAAGAATCCACTGCCTAGAATTTTCAAAAGGAGCCACAGTAGTCATATCATTCACATGCTTTTAAATGTATTAGTTAGAAGTGAGGGGTGGGGCGGTTGCTTATCTTTTAGAGAGAAAAGGAGGTTTTAGTATAACTCTTGGGTCAAAAAACTGAGCCCGAATCATACCATTGAAGAGTCAATTTCAGGGCACTCCAATCAGGCAGCAGTTTTGCATGTAACTTGCTCATTTCACCTAAATAGTAATGTTCAAGCACAGACTTTTCCGAAGTCCTACTCTGACCACTGAGAACAGAGAGGAGTGCATGGATCTCAGAACAGAGGGGTTATATTTAGCTCCACTACTAAATACACAAAGAGAGCGCTCTGGAAGCCCTGGCGTTTTCAGCAGAGTCCTCTTGGCCTGGTATGATGTCAGAAAGCTCAAAGGGAACAGGAACAGCCACATTCTGATTCCTTATGGGTCACTTCTGCGGCTCCATGAAGCACTGTCAGCCTCTACCATTACACTGTTCCCCAGAGGGCCAGAGTCGCCTGACTGAAGGGACTCTCCTAGACACCCTGGGACCTTCACAGACCAGAGGGGCTACTGGCCACATAGTAGGTGCTGGGATGCCAGGGGCAGCCACCATCTCAGAGTCATCTGAGCAAGGTCACCTGGGCTAAGGTAAGAGCAGAGTCCTCTGCCAGACAGATTCATTCACCCTTTGACCAGAACTGGATGATCTGGAGGGATACAGCTTTGAAACGTTTTGGGTTAATAGCTTTTGGACTTGTGGCTTTTTCTGATGGTAATTGTTCTTGCTAACCAGTTACCTACTGACCCATATGCCCAGCACTCGTTTGTTTGCTGCAAATAGGCTCACTGGATTCAGTAATGAAAAGGAGAAAATTACAGAGGAAAAAGACAGTTTGCTTGGTAGTGACTGGAGAATCTCTGGAGTGTCGATGGTGGTCCTGGCTCTGTGGTGTGATGGGCTGCGTAGCCCAGGGATCATCTGAGGCTGACACCAGCCGTGAGATGAAGGTCTGCATATCCAAGGTCAACGGCACCAGGAGCACACAGCCCTTGGCTGAGAGGTGGGAGGGCAGTTAGTGGCTCCTACTACACACCAAGATTCCTTCCTTGTTTTCAATCATTGCTGAAAGGAGCCCAGAATGCTCCCAACTTCTGGGTGGAGACCAAGTGCTGGGAGTGGTGATGCAGAGAAGGAACCCAAAATATAGAACTGGAAACTTATTTGATCACTTGAAGAGTTTTCTCTTTTGGATTCTGGCCAATTTCTCTTTTCTGTTAAACAAACAAAAACAGCTCCAACTTTCATTTTTAGTCCTCCAGTTTTCCTGAGAAGGTAGAGAACATTAAAGAATCTCAACAGAAGGGAGAAAATAACTGGCTGCTGTTGGTACTGCAAGATTAGGCTGTTTGACACCTAGTGGGCTCCTGTGAATATCACAGAGGAGTCATGTAGACCTAGTTATAACCCCAGGTCAACTGAGAGGACCAGGAAGCACATCGTACATGATTGAAGACATTCATGAGGTCAGGGAAAAGTAAGGTGCTTAAGACAGGTGCCCCACACACACCTGTAACTGATGAGCATGGATCTAAGACCCATTACCTATTACATATCTGTGTTTTTAATTACTTGAGAATGAAGATGATAATGAAAACACACAATGTTAATATGTAGTTAATAATTAAGTTAATGATGTAATTCTGTACATCATTAAGGATAAGTAAAAACCAGATTCAAACCCAGAGACAAATCATTACTTATCTTATGTTGTTCCTATATAAAAGTGCCAGGGCCAGGCCTAGGATGAAGTGAGTGGGAGCCCCGTGAGCAAAATATAATGAGATGCCAAAAAGCTCAACAGTAAGGATAAAAAAGATAGCATGAAGATATTATCTTGAGTACTGAGGATTTTTTGGGTGCTTTTACATTAAGTACTTAAGGAGAGTGCCTCAGTTGCCTCCCTCTGGTCCCAGGCTGGTAAAAGTCCATCAGCTAAATGCATTAAATGACTGGAGGATGACCAGTTATAGAATTACAGATGAAATCAACCAATAGACTCAAGAAAGAATCTTCAAATGTATCCTACTGTTGGCCAAGGATTTCCACCTCCAGAAACTATCCTCAGGAAACAAGGATGTGAGCAAAGATTTAACAACACTCATTTCAGTGTTATTCATGAGAATAAAACGTTGGAAATAATCTAGGTACTTACCCACAGGGGATTAACAAAATATGGTATCGTACCAGATTCCTATGCAGATTACAAATGATAATGTGGCAGAAAAGTAATAATCCTGAAAGATGTTCATGATAAAGTCAAGGGAAATATGCAAGTTACAAAACACTAGGTGGAAATATGATCCAATTTTTCTTGCTTTCATTCCTTCACTCTATACCCATCCTCCACATGGGAATCAGAGTGATCTTTTTAAAAAAGTTATTCCTAGCCTTAAAATGCTTTCCTATTATGCTTAGAATAAATTTAAACTATACAACATCCATGCTCAGGCCCCTGCCCATCTATCTCTCTGGCCTCATGGTCTACAGCTCCCCCTTTCACGCCTCTTCCCAGCCATACTGACCACCTTTAGAGCCTTTGCACATGCTTTTCCCTTCGCCTGAAATGCTCTTCCCTAAAACACACACATAACTGGCTCCTTCCCAGGATTCAGGTCTCAGCTCAAATGTCACCTCAGAAAGGTTTTTCCTGGCATCAACTCTCAGTTGGCTATCATATCACTGTTTATTTTCTTCATAGCACTTACTCTCAGAAGTGATCTTATTTAATTACTTATTTATTTTCTTGTTTACTGTCTACCTCCTCCTATGAGAATGAAAACTCCATGGGGACAGGGGTTTTCATGATGGTTCACTGTGTAGTCCAAAACTGTGCCTGGCACAGAGCAGACCCCGGTACATAGATGCTGAATGACTGCATGGGGATGTTGATGTACATGCACACAGATTAATGTACACATGTGCATTCATGTAAAGATAAAAAGAAATGAAATAGCACAGCACAAAGGAATATCTCTCACTACTGAAATTATGGATGGTTCTAAGTCTCTTCACTTTGCTTATTTTCATTTTCTACAATAATGTACTACCTCTGAAATAATGAAAACAAAGTTGTTTTCTCTCTGTCTACTTTTTAGAGTACAGTCACTAAGGAAAAGCTGCCACAGCTTGATCGAGACCAGAACCACAAGATGTCAGAATTGGAAAAGATCTTAGAGGATGCTGGGTTCAATCCCACCTCTCATTTCAGAGACGAGGAGGCCAAGGCCCAGCATGGAGAAATGACTGCTGGTTTATGCAGCAGAACACGTTAAAAAGCTAGCCCAGTGTTCTTTCACGACACCAGTGGCTCTTAAACTTTACACACATGACAGTCATCTGGAAGGCTTGTGAATACACAGGCTGTGGGGCCTCACCTCCAGCGTTTCTGAGTCAGTGGGTCTGGGGTGGGGTCTGAGAACCTGCACATCTGACAGGTTCCCGGATAACTCTGATGTTGCTGCTCTGGGGACACACTTTAAAAACCACTAGGCTAGCCTAGCTGGTGTGGCTCACTGGTTGAGCGTCGACCCATGCACTAAAAGGTCTTGGGCCCAGGTTGTGGGCCCAATCCCCAGTGGGGGGCATGCAGGAGGCGGCCAATCGATGTTCTCTCTCATTGATGTTTCTGTCTGTCTGTCTCTCTCCCTTCCTCTCTCTAAAAAACAAAACAAAACAAAAAACAAAACACCACTAGGCTATACCATGTTGCCTCTCATGGTTCCCTTAGAACCGTCTTGTTCCTTTCTGCACGAATGGTAGTGATGAAAACAACACCTTCAACCAAAGAATTCATACAAAACCCTACTTTTTAGGCCCTCTTGCAGAAGTTCCTCCCACAAGGAAAGGAGGCAGGGATAAACAATTCTGAGAGCCTACTCTACACCAGGCATTGTGCTAGATGACTGAGTTTGTTTAATCCATTTTACTGTATAAAACCTAAACTCGGAGAAAGGTATTTGCCTAAGAGCTAACAGCTAGGAAGTGATGGAATCAGATTGCAAATCCATGTCTATTTGGCTATAAAGTCCATGCTCATTCTCTAACCTCAGAACAAAACAAAAAACTGTGGCATTCAGAGTGGCAAATCAACATCTTAATCATAGAAACAAACACCCCAAGAAATATTAATATGATGCCACGTTCCCAATGATATAGAAGGTGTATACACCAATATTAACATAAAACTTTTTCTCTGAGTCTGAAGCCAGGGTTTATTCATTTACATGACATTCAGCAACTTCCAAACCCAGAACCCCAAGGTAAGGATGATTTGCCTCAATGCCTGGCTTACTGCAAATCACCTGTGAAATAAGTGGGAGAGGGAGAATTTATCAATCTCAACCTCTGACAAAGGGGAGAACTCAAACATGCTCTGTGGAGAAAGAACCTAACAGACTTAGTAGCTGAACAGAATGGTCGCACTATTTGAGGAACTAAATTTAAATTCAAAGGCCAAACCCAAATATGGGTATGTATTATTTACCATTTAGGTAAAAAATAACCTAGAAACTACTTATGACTCCCTTTCTATTTAATTGAGGAGAAAATTAACAGGGGACAAGGAAGTCTTGGTAACAAGGTCACCACACCTACAAAACATCCACACAATTAATAAGTTACAATTTGTCTCACACTGTGGTCACATGTGATCCAAGTTCGGGAAAGCTCTGTAAATATTGCGATTGAAAAGGGACTTGATGCCCTGGCCGGTTTGGCTCAGCTGTTAGAGTGTTAGCCCACGGACCAATAAGTTGCGGGTTCGATTCCAGTCGAGGGCACATACCTCGGTTGCAGTTCGTCCCCAGCCAGAAAAGGGGCTTGATGACATTCTTTAACATCATAGTTTTGACCAGAATTCCAAATTAAGAACAAGGGTAAAAATTAGTGGGTTATTTCAAGAGCAACAACAAAAATTGTGGTTTTCTTTATCTGTATTTCTTATTTAACGTCATGTTTTCCCCCATGTTTTATTCCAGATCCCTGAAGCAGCTGCATAAATAGGTTTTACATAAAAATAAAAGGAAATACTTCTGTGTAATTCTGGCTATAAATCAGAGGAGTGAGGGCTTCAACCAAGACAGCTCACAAGATCAGTCCCTTCCCATGTCCTCTCCAAGGGCCCTTCAGAGTCTCTTCTTTCAGAAGTTCATGTTCTTACTGTGACCAGTGAAATGTCTGTACATTTTGGCTAGCAAAACTGGAGACTTCGAAAGAAAGATAAGTGGTCAAGAGGGAACAGGGCTAAGTGGATATAATAAAAAGACAAGAGATTCTCAGAGATGGGTAACCGAGAGCAGTTAAAATTTGATATCAAAGGCAACCTTGCTCTAAACACAATTATGACTATGTTTAAGGTTGGAAATGACTGTGGTCTTTTTTGTGTAGCACATCAATAGGGCGGACCACATTCAGCCTCTCATTTGTTAATGTCTGAAAAGATCTGGCTCTTTTACTCTCAATAAAAATGCATAGGATTTTATTTATTATAGAAAAAAAGGTCTGAAAGATCTTTCAGTCTGACTCCTGGGTCTCAAAGCCAATGAGCTATCTCTGCAGTCAGCTCCTGAGTTAGGCATCTAACGTGGGACACGAGCTTGGACTTCACAGTATTACATATGAGCAGTTCTTTTTGTTCCTGATGCTCGCCCTTTAGGAAGAGTTGGAGATTAGCCATCTTGCCTTCCCCAGAGGAATGATGCAGCCACAGCTGCAGATGCAGGTTCAGCAGCCGTTATCCTACTGTTACATGTTTGCTTTTAAATATTGCACTGGCCCAGCAGAAACAGAAATAGCAATCTCCTCTCTCTCTCTCACACGCACGCGCGTGCGCGCACACACACACACACACACACACACACACACACACACACACATTTGCGCATGCGACAAAGCTTTGCATCTGCATTAGTGCCCACACCTGTGCCCTGGCATGGATTTAAGAAAAAACATTCTCTAATTTCTATTTAAATGGACAGTTACTTATTCCATAGGTTTCCAATATATTTTGGCAATATGCGGCACTCTTGATTCTCACAGATTTCACAGTGGCCTTCAGCCTGGGGTAGTTTATGGGGAAGACAAAAGAGTAGCTACTTGGCAGATAATACTCTTCAGGCCTTAGGGAGGGCACTCAGCTGGAAAGATTTCTTTTCCTTGGAGATCGGAAGTGCTTTTCCAGCGATTATTTGATCTTTCCTGGGAACTTGTACTTTTGAACAATCTCCCAGCCTGGCGGGAGCACTTAGAGAACTTCTGGTTTCAGCATTATCATTAACCAGACGTGTAACATTGGGCAAATCATCTGGCCTTTACTTCACCTCAGTTTTCTCATTTGCCTGCTGGGACAATTGGCCCTTTCCTGCTTAATTCACGGGATTTTTGCGAAGATAAAACAAAGAGGTAAATATGAAGGTATTTAGGAAATGTAAAAAGCTAACTTAGTGTTAGGTGGTCTTTGTATTATGTCTTTCACATTTTTCCTGTCCTGGTTTACATAATTAGTGGTATGTTCTGGTTTTCGTTCTCAGAACTGGGTAGGAATTCTTTCATGCAAAGAAGGAGAGGTAGAAAGTGCAACCTAGGAAGAGAGCATTGTCAGGCTCTTGCTATCACTTGGACAAATAAAGCAACCAGAACAGGCCCAGAATATTGTAACATTGTCCCAGAAAGTCTGCTTTTGCTAGGGCCCCAGAACATTCTGGTTCTTATTTGTATCTTCTTCAGAGGTCCCACAAAGAAGGCTACTGCAGTGTTGAATAAATGAACACACGAATGAATCCATCCACCCACCATTTATGGACCGATACTATGTATCCAGCAGTGTGCACAGAACACAAAGATGCAAAATGCCATCCCCCTAGCTGAAGAGCATCCAGCCAATGGGAGAAGGCAGCTATGGCAAGGACTTGTTCTGCTCCGCTCCAATGTGGCAAGTATGTACTCTTGAATAAATTGCACATGGTGCTCTGAGGAGCTCAGGAGTGTGGGTCACTCCTACCTTGAGGAAGCTGCGACAGATTCTCCGAGGATGGGCACCTGAGCTGGGGTTTCGGGAAGGACTGGTGAAGGAGTGGGTGGGCTAAGTGCTCCCCAGACCGAGGAACAGCTCTATGAGGACACAGGCTCAGGAAGGAGCATAACAGGACGTAGCCTGGTTTGGTGTGACAAACACCAAAAGTGTGTAGGTGGACAACCAGAAAGTTAGGCAGGGGCCCACATGTGAAAGAGGAGGCAGACCATCAAGTCTTCTGAGCAGAATTACACGGTAGATTTGTCTTTCAGAAAGATTGCTAAACAGCAGGAAGGATGGACTAGAGGGAGAGGGCGAGGGGGTGAGTAATAGATTTAAAATTTAATGTTAACATTTACATTTCACAACACAGAACGCTACAAAAAGTCCTGGTTCTTTGGGTAATCTTTGCAAATTCCAAATGGACACAACCAACCATAAATTAGTGAGTGACAATATGCTTTACAAAAAATATTCTTCAAGTAATAAATTTGTGTTGCACAATTTACAAAACAATGATTTCTCACATAATCTAGGACACTCTTTGTGAAAAGGAAGGTATGACTACTCCATGCTTCTGAAGTGTGGCTGACCATCTGTGAACTGTGGCACCAGGAAGGGTCGGAAAGAAACCGGAAACTGCTGTCCCACTATGCATCTGGTACAAAAAGGGCTGGTAGTCAGCTTTGAAAAGAAATATCTCAGAAACAAAAAGAGAATTTCTAATAATTTGAGGAGGTTTAGCACGTATTATGGATTTTTCTGTTCCTTCCCTCTTTTTAATAGTTTGTTTCTTAAGTTTAGGTGTAATTCCCATGCAGTTCAATGTGTAGATGTGAAGTGCACAGTTCAGTAAGTCCTGACAAATGATTATGCCTATGTACACTAAGCCCTTTGTACACTGAGACAGAGAACATTGTCATCGCCCAAGAGAGGTCATCAGTGCCCCTCTGCAGTCAGTCTCATCAGGGCAACCACAGCTGTGACTCCTACCAGCACAGATCAGTTGTCTGGTCTGGGACTTCATATAAACACAAGCATATTCTTTTTAAGTCTACTTATTTTTGACATTTATCCATGATAATGTACATTTCAATAGTTCATTATTGTTGAGTAGTATAGTAGTTTTTATTGCTGAGCAGTATTACATGGTATAAACATACCGCAATTTGGTATGTTTTTAATGGCTGTCTCTTTTGCTAAAATATGCAACTGCTACCTGAGGGAAAACAAAAAAAGAAAAAAAGAGAGAGAGAGAAGGCGTGAGTGTGCAAGTCAGGTGAAGTGGCCGATTGTTCTCTATGCTGTCAGGCAGTGACTTCATAAGTGAGCTTCATCTTCAGAACCTTCTAACAGCAACAGGACTAAAACTTGAGGCAAATCAGGAAAACTAAGGGAGAGGCCATCCCTTGTATTATCTTAGTGCTTATATCTGGATCATAGGAGCAGATCTTATGCCAGCTTACAGAGAATTCAGGTATTCAGGATGAATGGTTAAACAAACGATTTAGATAACTACAAAATTATTTAAAGAACTAAAAAACGTGTTCATAGAGGCCTGCACATAGCCCAGAGCTCTATGTTGCTTTCCTACCTAAATGTCAATATTGTACTCTTACAAACAGCACTTTAGTAGGTAGGCTGAGGGAATTCAGAGAAAGAGAATGATTCAAAAGTACTTTAAGAACTCACCAGTTTTCAATAAGAGAACTGCACTTATGCCATGAGTGCCAAGTCACTACTCAGCATGATTTTAGCTGTGTTCAACCAAAAGATGACACCTGGAAGCTTCAAGGAGATCCAATGAACTCCAGCTAAAAGGGTTTATTGGGTAGCAGAGGCAAAAGGCAAAAAAGTCAAGGGAAGAAGGGAGTTATCTTGAAGGTCTTGTATTAAAAAAACTTTTTTTTCCCTTACTCTACAGAGCTGTTTAAAGAAGCATCCTAAATGACATCCAAAACACTCTGCCTTCTCCTGTACAGCTGTCACAATTCTCTATGAAAATCATATAAGAGCATGCTCTGATGACTTGAAACACTATCTGGGTCAGCTCCTCCCTCCGTCACTGTTATGCTGCCTTCCAAACAAGCCAGTCATTTTGCCTCCAATGTCCCGTTATCATTGGAAGTGAGGTAGGTTCGCACAATCATGCTGATAATGTCCTAAAAAAAATAGCTGGCAGCCTTCCTTTCCCTTTTTCAGGATATGTACACCTACTTGCTCTCTGTTTTGTCCATCCTATTTTTCTGAAGCAATTGTAAATAATAAAAATAGCTATCATTTTTGTTGAGCACTAACTATGTGTCAGAAACTACGCTTTCTGCTTCCTCCTCACAAGTCTCTGGGGGTAGGCACTATTGTTATTTCCACCTCAACGATGAGGAAAAGAAAACCGAGCCTCAGCTTCTACAGTTATTCATTACTATTCCATGTGTTGCCTTTGCCTAGCTGGTTGGAGGTGGGGGTTGGGAGATGTGAAAGATGATGCACGAACAAACAGAAAGCGAAATAATCCCCTTCCTTTGATCTCCCTCCTCACATATTTTAACATTAAATTTTATAATTAGGTCAAAGTGAGAGATGAACTGTTGAAAGCTACAGCTACAGTTTAACAATTATTTCTTAGAAGATTGTTAATTAGACTGACTTGCGATACAGGCTTTGGAGTACATACTCATTCTGATAGCAGTTATAGTACAAGCATCTCGTAAATAAATAAATGCCATTTAGAACATATCCACAGGAAACAGCTGCATCTGCTAAGGGAAATTTTGACATTGAGGAAATAGGGAACTTCATGGAATTCGAGGAAGGCAGGAGTAATAGATCACACAGCAACGCTACCATTTCAAGAGCCGGGCCATGTTTTCAATAGATACACTCATTTTACAGCAGTTCACACTTGCTTACCCCTCTCTGGGTTTTCAGGAGACAAGCATGGCCTATCAAGAGCAAACATGAAAAGATGTGTGAACTAGACACAGAGACATTTACAATTTCAAGGGTTAGGGGCCTGTGGTTTGATGCAAATGTGAGCCTGTTGAACTGTAGAGACCTCGCTGTTCAGCATGGTATGTAGGCACTAACCACATGTGGCCAGTCCACACCGAGATACAAGTGTGAAATATATAACAGCACTTCAAAGACTGAGAATGAAGAAAAGAATGTAAAATAGCTCATCCATAATTTTAAAAATATTGATTGCATGTTGAAATGATAATGTTTTAGATATATTGTCTTAAATAAAATATATTATTAAAATTGTTTTCATCTGTTTCTTTTTTAATGTGGCTACTAGAAAATTTAAAATAACTGGTGTTACTGAGTAAATGTTAAAAAGGAAAAAAAACCTGTGTTGCCTGCAACTGTGGTTTGTATTATATACCTACAGCAGCACTGGTATAGACACTTAATAACCCAAAAGTTGAAAAGATTAACCCAAGTTGAAAGTTTGGGGCATTTCATCAAAGGTGGTAAACTGTCTGGTGACATATGTTCCCTAAGAGGTGAATAAAACGATGTAACAGAAAGCAAACACTTGCCTACTGCGATTCTGCCCTGACCCACTCGTGACTTCAGGTAAGCCACTCTCCTCCTGAGCCTAGTCTCTATAATGACTGATCCAGATAATCCTGACTGTTTCTTCTAGTACTAACATTTTAGTCTGTGGCACATTGCTAAGGGCTGGTAACTCATGGCTGAAAGTGAACAACAACAAGAAACACACACCCTGTATTTGCTCAAAGTTTGCAGCCCCAAATGTTGCCTTCTCATCGCTCACATGTGATGCACTTTTGATTAAGTCTTTCTGGAGAAACAGCTGAAATTTGACAGCAATAATAATCATGTTTATGGTATACAGACTGGGCTACCCTAAAAAAAGGATGATTTCGTTTGCTCTATGTACCCAAATAAGTGGGTTTTATATGATAAGATTATACTTCTAACATGAAAAAACTTAAGAGCCCTTGAAAAACCCAACAAACACTTAATAAAAGGAGAATCCAAAATGTTCTAAAATATCCTGAGTGGTGGGAAACAGAACCAGTTATTCTTTTAGTTCAGGTTCTACCTTGTTTCTATTTATTTTCAAAGCATCTAATTATCTGCTAGAAGTTATTCTGTACCTCCAAGGTAAACTGTATGATTCTAAAGGTTTTCTTTGAAGGGTAAAAAATGTCAATAGATAGCTCAATTATAACTAATAGGGTAAAGTTTCAGTACAATACAAGATAAATAGCATTCATGACCCCATAAATATTTGAAATAAATGTATGCTCAAAATCTATGGGCAGAAACTAGAAAGTGTGGAATTAATAAAGTGTAGGGATAATGCCTACACTGTAGGATGGTAATCTTGCTTATTACAAGACCTCCAGAAATATTGCATGATCTCCCCTGGAAAGAAACCCATCTTTTACATCCCCATTTCTGTAGAATTTCCTTGTTACATCTAATTTAAATCTGACGTCTTTAACTTCTGACCATGTAGTGACAGTGTATTCAACTGCTACTAACATACTTGTTCTTTTTGAAGCAGTCCTTGCCTTTAGTCACATGGTTCTGGGTTCCTTCAATCGTAACTTTCTGTAACATGACCATATCACTAATACTGATAAGCCTGTACTAGAAGTAACCCAAGAAATACTTGGTGAGAAAAGAAATGCTAGACATGCAGGCTCTTCCCTTCTCTTGCTTTCTTCTTTTTCCCTCCTTTCTTTTCTTTCTTTCTTTTTTTTTTTTTTTTTAGCAAGTCTATCCATATCATGCCAATAGAATTCATGTCTTTTTTGTTGTTGTTGTTAACTAACATTGGAGGCAAATTGGGAATTCTGACTGAATTGCCAAAACAAATGGCTTGTGCCTCAGTCATTCCATACTTTGGGGAAACTTTTTTTTTTTAAAGCAAGAAAGGCTTGACCAGAGTGGCTCAGTTGGTCGAGTGTCATCCTGTGCACAGAAGGGTTGCTGGTTCAATTCCTGATCCAGGCATGTATGAAAGGCAACTGATTGATGTTTCTCTCTCACATCTCTCTCTCTCTCCCTTCCTCTCGCTAAGCATGTCCTCACCTGAGGACTTAAAAAAAAAAAAAAAAGCAAGAGAGGTGCTCCAATGTCACAGAGCAATGAAAGGATAGATTGGCCTACTTTGTTTTTGAATTGGTGGTGCTGGAGTTGGTCAACCCATGAATGAGAACAAGTCTCTGTGGGTCTATTGTGCAAGATAACAATTTGACTTGAAAAAGGAAAAGATAACCCTGCATTTCTTTCTCCCTTCCACTATCCACAGGACCACATTTGAAAAAACACTAAAAGAAGCTGTTTATAGCTGATTATAAAGAATAGCTTCTGGCTAGTTTTTCCTGAGCATTTCATACTTTTATTCCCTTGTTCTCTTGTTCAACCTCATTCCCAATTATTGCACTGTTTTGGGGGCACAGGGACAGGACGTCTGGGAAACATAACACATACTAGCCCATCTGTTTTCTCGGTGAATTCTTTTCAGCATCTTTGCATGGCAACAGGAAGGATGTGGGCTCCATTTCAGATCCTAGTGAGATAAATCAGCCTTTGCTCAGGTTGACAACATCATGCCTTTGTTAACTGTAGCCTGAGAAAGCTAGAACGCCAGTCTCTAGGTGGGGTAACCATTTCATCTTGGGCCTTAATCTCTATTTTTAACATCAGATTCCTAGCCCACCCCTCACTCAATATAAGTAGAACCAAAAAGCAAACAAAAAAAACTGCTGACATAGTACAACCCAAGTGTCCTCTTCTATAAAGAAAATTGTGATTTTTAGATTTGAAGACCAACATTTGCAATGTATTTGCAGATGTTTTATACTGTGTGGGACAAATGTTCCCAAGTGGCAGTGTTTCCTTTCAAATGATTTCTGAAGCTTGAAGACTGTGGTAGGAAAAGCTCATCACACCTTTTCCTCAAATTTATATTCCTAAGCATGTAAAACTAAGGGGTAATACATTTTTAACATAGCAAACAATCAAATATGAGACTTTTGTTCTATTTTTTAAAACTGGATATTTATTACCAATACTTTCACATAAAGATCAAAGCAAAGCCATGGAAGAGTATATGGTTGGACAAACGTGTTGGACAAATATCTTATTATTGAATTTTGAAACTGACTCTATTACTACTTCTATTAGTCAAAACTTTGTGATCTTGGCAACCTATTTATTCTCTCTTGAGTCTCAAAGCCAGCCAGTCTGTATCTGTCCACCTGACTATCTACTAGATGCCTAGCCCATAGTGAGCTGATAAGGTGAATGAATAAGCTATTGTCCCAGCACCAGAACAGCTTCTGATACAACAAATACACAAATAATTCTACACAAGACAACTGTCACTTGGAAGTTACACTGTGCTAACAGAAGCTTAGTGGAGAAAGAAAGAACTTCCAATGGAGGGATCAGTTAAGGCTTCACTGAGCAAAAGCATTTCATTTACTGCTTGAGAGAGGAGCAAGATTTCTAAATCTAGAAATGCATTGGGACATTCCTGTCCTCAGGAACATTCAGGACAAAGATGGGCATCAGGAAGGCCTGGGAGATGTTTCGGGAAGAGTGAGAATCCACTAGGTGGTGTAGGGTCTGAGAAACAGGAAGGCGGCTGCTCTGTGCAGATCGCCAGCCGGTGAAAGGAGTACTGGACTCAGTTTGGAGTGTGGCAGGGAGTCCCTGAAGAGTTCTAAGCAAGAGTGACTTGGTCTGGTAGCTCTACGCGGGATGGCTCAGCCAGAGGAGCCCCTGATAGAGGGACATGCACTAGGACGTAGTCCAAGCCGTGTTGATGAATCTTGATTTAGGGAGGTGATGGTGAGGGTGGGATGGAGGGACAGACAAGGCTGCTGACCGGACTGGGGGACATAGTTTATCTCTAACATTGTAGTTGACACATTCTAGTATAATGTGCTAGTAAAGTAAACTTATGCTAGTTTAGCACAAGTGAGGGAAATTGTTAAACTGAATGTCCACAAAACAGATGTAAAAAATTGCTTTGGGTGAAATTTAGCCCCATTTCTGTATTTGTAATCTTAACATTAAGTGGTCTTATGAAAAAATTAATCTTATGGAAAAAGTGTCAAGGAGTGCTAGATGAGGGGGGAAAATCCAGATCTGGGTAATCCTACGGCAATGTTTTAGCATTTGCTCTCATCTTCCATATAGGATGCTCTGAGGAAGGAGAGTTAGCCCACTTTCTATTGTGATAGGGATCAGAGAAATGTGGCTCTTTATGAATCGCAGCAAGCATCACCACAAAAGGCCTCTCACAATCCTTTGGGAATAAGATAGGAAAATGTGGGCTGGATATTAAGGCAATGGAGTGAATAATAATATTTAAATGGGGTTGATCAGTGAGTTCAAGTTGACTTAGAAGGTGACCTCTAGGGACATAAAACAGGCCTCTGAGCTGTTCAACAACTTTGCCAACATCTTAAAGATATGGAAAGTTTGCTTGCTAAAATGTTCAGATGAAACAAATTTTTGGAGGGATAGGAAATGTTGTAGGTGACAATCTCAAGACACAAAACTATCTTGCTAGGCTAGAGTAATGGGCCTGGACTGAGATGATAAAATTAGTGAAGGGAAATGTGAGGACCTGAACAAAAAACTGTTACATAAGCACAGGATGGGGGACATGTGGTTTAGCAGCAGCACGTGGGAAAAAGATCTGGGGGGTATCAGCTGAAAGTGATTTCAATTTGAGTCAATTGTTTAACCTGGCTGCTTAAAAGACAGTGTGACCGAATGTGGTATTTACTGAAATGCAGCAGTAGATCTGGCCTCACTTACCTTGGGGCTCCAGAAATGCTTTTGATATAAACGTATTGGGTAAAGTTTCTTTACAAACCTGGCTCAGCTTAACCAAAGAGAGAGGCTTTGCTGGTTATCATGGGGTCATTCCCTAAGTTAGCTGAGCTAGGGAGGTTCAAGATCACAGTCTGAACTTTGAGTTTTTAAGTAGCAATGATAGTAACATTTTAGGCACCAAGAGACAGAGACCAGACCAAAGGGCTGTCCCTCTATTCCTTACTAAATACAATGCTAAGCAATATTAAGGTATTACCTGCATTGTCTCTCTGGAGGTAGGGCTCTTCAAGGGTCTGAATAGTTCTGGGTCCCAAGCTGGGGTCTGCTTTCTTTCTTTTTTTAAAAAATTCTTTCCTGAGGATATTTTTTCCATTAATTTTTTAGATAGAGAGGGAAGGAAGGGGAGAGAGAGAGAGAGAGAGAGAGAGAGAGAGAGAAACATCAAAGTGAGAGAGACACATCGATTCTTTGCCTCCTGAACAATCCCGACTGGGACTGAGGATTGAACATGAAAACGAGATACATGCCCTTGACCAGGAATCAAACCCGAGATTCTCTGGTCCATGGGCCGATGCTCTAACCGATGAGCCAAACCAGCCAGGGCGGGGGTTTGCTTTCTTGATGTTAGAGAGGATTAGGAGGACAAGGGGTGAAGTGCCTATGGCTTACAGCAATCTCCCTGAAAGCACAATACTACCCTTCCTCAGTATATAAACTGTGGACTCTGAACTCTCAAAATAAACACTTTATGTCAGCAAATAAAGGGCAAGTTTTTTCTTATTCTCTATTAGAAACACAGAAAGCAAACCGGCATAATTTCTAAGCAATGTTGGATTTTTTTAAAAAAAACAGGAAATTTGTTCTATGCGTTGTTCTTCCTCGTGCAGTGTGCCATTGATCTTCAAGAAGAGGATCACATGGATCTGGGTGCACATGATTAAGAACAGTAGGCAAGAGTCATGGTCTCTCATCCTTACTTCCCTCGAGAGAGAGAAATCATTACATGATGGGGTCGGTGGATTTTTGTCTCAATATGGATATTTTCCTGAGATGCTTCCTTAATAATTATCCAATAAAATATTCCTTAAAACATTTACACAGCCCTGGCCAGTTTGACTCAGCGGTAGAGCATCGGTCCATGGACCAATGAGTCCTGGGTTTGATTCTAGACATGGGTACGTACCTCGGTTACTGTTTGTCCCTGGCCCTGGTCGGGGTCGTGTGGAAGACAACCAGTCAATGTGTCCCTCTCACATCGATGTTTCTCTCTCTCTCTCTACCTGAAGATAAATGGAAAAATACCCTCGGGTGAGGATAAAACAACAACAACAACAACAACAACAACAAAAAACCCAAAAAGCATTTACACAACATACACACACATACCTGTGTGTGTGTGTAATTTGAAAGTCTCTACATAAAATCTAGAACTTGTTCAGAAAACAGTAATCAGGATGATGAGAAGGCCTGGAATTAGGTGGGGGAAAACTAATACAAAAACTGAACACTGTTTTTCCTAGAGAAGAAGACAGTCTTTAAAAAAAACTGATGGGTATTATATGGAAGAATATTTTCTTATGATTCATTTTAATAATGAGAACCTCCCAAAGGTGAGACTACCTTGACACTAGAGATATTCTGGCAAAATCTTGATAAACAGATACTGGTTGGACTGGATGAACTTTAAGTTTCCTTCAAGCACAATAGCTCTAAGATTTTATGATACATTTTTTGTTTCCTTCCACGAAATAGCCCATAGTATTGAAGCCACTAAGGTTATCTGAAGATACATGCCTTGGGGCCAAGGCTTCTAAGAAATTGGATTCCTGGTTGCTTAGAAGCTGAAAAAAGGAATCCACATTTTGCCAGTGAAAAGTTCTTCAATAGTCTTCCTGGGAAGTAGAGCTAACCAGGTATAAAGCAAATCATCAGAATTATAAGGACAGTGAGAAGCTTAATGATACCTCTCTTAATGATTAATGAATTAATAAGTATATAAAAGATTTGAACAACACAATCAAGAGGTTTAATCTAAAGGGTATATTTGGAACTCTGTCGGCCTAGCCCCTATTAGAAAACATGCATTTAAAAAATTCATGGAATGTTTTAAAAAACTGATCACATATTAGGCCATGAGCCAAGTCTCAATAAATTTTGTGATATTGGTATCACACAAACAACATTCTCTGACAACAATAGATTTTTAAAGTTAGGCTCCAAAAAGAAAAGATTACTAAAAAACTCATTTGGGAATTTAAAATAACACTGCTAATAACTAATGAATCAAAGAAGAAATAATTATAATTTTAACATTTTTAGAACTAACTGATGATAAAAATGTTCCATATTGTAACTTGTCAGATGCTGCTAAAGTTGTACTTAGAAAAAAATACTTAATATTAGCCTAGAAAGAAAAAAATAAAATTAATGAGTATCCAACTCAAGAAGTGAGAAAATGAACAAAAGTAAATCTAATGAAATTAGAAGAAGGTGATAAAGAGGAATAATTCATAAAATCAGAAACCAAACATTCACTGGAGAAGATTAACAAAGGAAAAGCTGTTTATTTCAAAAGATTAATAATATAGATAAATCACCAAAACTGATCAAGTAAAAGACAAAGAAGGCACTCACAATAATATTAGGAATGAAAGAGAGAACATGACCACATTTTTAGCAGAGATTAAAAAATAAGAGAATACTATGAAGTATTGTATGCCATGTTTAAAAATTTTAATGAAATGAAGAACTCATAGAAAATACCACTTATTACCGAAACAAGAGGGGAGAGAAACCTAATATTCTTATAAGCATTAAATAAACTGATTCATCTAACTACTCATCCCTCCATTAAAGAAAATAAAACACCTGGTTCAGACAGTTGAGAGAAAAGAGGGGCAAGTTTCAGAGATAAAAAAAAAGTGGGGAAGCACTGGTAAAACCTCAGCACCAAAATGAGACAAGGACAGTGGGAAAAAAAGAAAATCATAGGCCAATCTCAGATATAAATACAAACATAAGAATCCTAAAAAAAATTTAGCAAACTGAGTTCAACAGTTCATAAAATATATCATGGCTAATTTGGATTTTTACCAATAATGCAAAGAATGGTTTAACTTTAGAAAACTGATGATAGTAATTACCTCATTCTCAGATTAAAAGAGAAAGAACCTTATGATCTTAATAGGCACAGAAAAAGCATTAAATAAAATTCAACACTTACTTGTGATTTTTAAAAATAAGAATTCGTAGTAAACTAGGATCAGAAGGGGACTTTTTTAACCTAATGAAAAGTATTTACTAAAACCCAATAGTAGGCATCATGCTCAATGGTGAAATGTTAGTAGCCTTCCCTTTAAATCAGGAACAAGCTAAGAAGGTGTACTCTCCCTACTTCTTTTTAACACTGTACTGTAGGTCCTAGCCAGAGTAGTAGGACAAGAAAAATAAATGCATAAAAGATTGAAAAGGAAAAACTAAAACATAATTATTTTACATATGATTGGTTACACAGAAAACCAGAGAAATACAGATAAATTATTAGAATTAGAGGGCTTAAAAAACTGCCAAGTATTAGTTCAATATGAAAAAGTGTGTTCCTATGCACCAGCAACAGTTAGACCAAGTTAAAAAAAAAAGAATTGTACTTATTATTATTTTTTTTAATTTCAGCTCTTCCTTTTCAACACATATCTCACCCAGATAGTCATAGGATAAAACTTAATTAGGAAAAACAAGTAACCTAATGGTATTACAAAACTCCAACAGGCAGGGAGAATAATTTCATGGATAACTTAGAGGATTCCTCTCTATTCTATGGTTCCCCCCCCACACAAAAAATTCCACTTGAAAAAAAACCTGAGAAGCTGTAGATGGGGTTACCTTGAAATGTGGTGAATCACGCATTTTACTGGAAATGAAATACAACCAGGAAATTCCAGGCCTCTGCAAACCAAAATCTGCCTCAAAGGAAAAATATGGTTGACACTTTCTCTCCTACTCAGCTTTTAATACAGCCAGCAGGAACCAGCCCTCCAAATGGCATCCCACATAGGGAGGGAGACCAGTGTCTTACAGGGAGACATTGTCAAGAGGTAGGTACAGAAAGAGGGTTAAGAAAGTTCTTGAATGTTTGGTTCTGCATCTATATGAAGGTAATATTGAAGGTTAATTAAATTTTGTTGTTGTTGAAATTTCACTACAATCAAGCCAGAGATAACATTTAAATTTTAAGGACTACCATATCCAACTAAGACCCCTAAATTCTTATTCTACAGGGTGTCCCCCCAAAATGTATACAGGGTGTCTGTAGGTTCTATTACATTTTGAAAATGAAATGTATTTTAATAAACATTGGATTTATAATTATTCAAAGTTGTGCATACATTTTTTTGAGATACCCTATAGATTTGAATACATCCATCAGCACAGGGCTTGGTATTCCTATTTTTTCAGTCTTAGGGAACTATACTATGACTCATACAATTTTTTTCCACTCAGGGTTAATTATCATTTTTGATGAAGTGACAATATAAATGAAATAAAATGTCATGGAAAACTCTTTATATTCATTTGGATCTGATGGGGCAGTTCACTCAATAAAAACAAGATTATATGAAAATGCTATATTATGATGTTTTAAAAATGTTTAAAACCCAATTCACTGGAAACAACAAAAATGAGCAAAAATAGAAGACTAGTTTCCTATTTGACTGATTAAATAAATTATGGTACATTCCTATAGTGAAATAGGATGTAGTGCTAAGATCATATTGTAAAATAAATTTATTGACACCAAATATATTCATGGTATACTGTCAAGTTAAAAAAAAGATATATAACAGTAAGTTCAATTTGAAATCATTTTTTAAAATCTTCCAGATTCACACAGGGAAAGGACTTTGAGCAATATACTAACATGTGATAATCTCTGAGTGATGGAATAATAGGTGACTTGCGTTTTGTCCTTGGTGCTTTTCTGTATTTTCTAAGTACTCCACACTGGGGGTACGTATTGATACAGATATTATTTTAAAGAGCTCATCATGATGAAAATATCTGGAGTTCATATAGCACAAATTGCTGGAGTTCTCCAAAACACTAAGTAGGTACAGTTTCATAGCAGCCATGACAATCAAAACAGTGTCCTACTGACAGTCACCTTGGAGGCTATTCTATCCTTACTCCTGTTTGACCACTGAAGTGGTAATTGGCCTGGAGTACATCAGCACCCCCAGGAGACAATGAAAAAGTTCAGTGCCCATCCCAAGGAGACATTTACTTCCCTTAGCTTACTCTCTCACCATCAGTAAAGGGACAGTGCAGAGCCCCCAGCCCAGCATCTGAGGTAGCAGGAAATTACCTTCATAAAGTCATTTCCCTGCTCAGCAGCTTTCTCCAGCTTTCCAGCCTGGTTTCCAAGCCTTCCACATCAGGGCCCCCATCAGTTTCCCATAGCCCCAACATGAATTCCACCCAGGAATGACTATACCTCCACACAGATGTCCACATACTCCCACATCTCATCCATGTGCCAGGCCCCAAGCCAGTCTTACCAGCCAAAAGTCTTCCTCTCAGCTCCTCAGGTTCACATCCACCCTGTCTCTTAATTCCTTGGCTTATCCCCTGGCACTGATTGTGTGAGGGTGAGGCATTCACATTATTTCAGTGTTTCCTGTGCATGGCAGGGTCTCGTAAGGGTTGGGCCAAGTTGTAGCTCTTTGATTCTCTCCATTGCCTTCTCCTAGCTCCCAGAAGAGGGCTGCAATATAGTAGGTTCTCAGATCCAGGAGACAGACTTTTTGTTAATCCTCACCTGAGGATATTTTTTCCATTGATTTTTAGAGAGAATGGGAGGGAGTGGGGGTGGGGGGAGGGAGAGAGAGATAGAAACATCCATGTGAGAGAAACATGTCAATTGGTTGCCTCGTGCATGTACCCTGACCAGGGCTGGGGATCTACGTGCCCTTGATTGGGAATCGAATGACCCTCCGGTGCACAGGCCAACACTCTAACCACTAAGCCGCGCTGGCCAGCGTCAGGAGACAGACTTTCAAAGTGGGGTCAGTTTGCTGGCACCTTTCCCAACAACAGTTTTATGAGCAAATCTATCCTGTTCAGTCTGTCTGTCTGCCCCCTTCCTTCCCTCTTTCTGCTTATCCTATCCTTAAGAGAGAGAACGTTATTTTCCTTGCTCCCTCTTCTTCTTCTCAGCCTATATCGATATGGTTTCCTTTCATATCTTCAGCTCTTACTTAACTGCACTAATGAATGGAAATCACTAATGCAGACAATCCACAAGGATGCCTGGGCCTCTCTCCTTTTGGCTCCCAGGCACCCAGACACTCTGAGGGTGCCGCACTCTCTATGCCTGTTTCCATCGAGGACTGTGCACCTTTCAGTTCCTTCCTAGTTCTTCTCCTTGCTTTTCTGGACTTCGATTGGTTTACATTATCCATTCATTTATTCACTGGCTCATTCAACACCTAGTTACTGAGTGCCTGTTACTTAAACTCACAGTTGGAGGTCTGATGTCCCCAACTAGGTTGTTAGGTCCCTGATGACAAAGGTTGTCTGCTACAATTATTTAAATGCCACCAGAGAATCTAGTAGTGTGCTCATAAAGTGTTCGGAAAATATTAAACTGACTGACTGAAATGAGAAACAAAAAAGGAAAAAGCAGAAGGCTACTGTTTTCATTCTATTTCTCTCCCTTTTGTGGTTTGACTAGAGATGATGTAAAGACAAGGAAAAACTCAGACTCTAGCACGGTGAGTAGAGCCTTCATTTTTTTTCTGAGCCTCTGCCTAGACCGAATGTGATAGGGATGTATGTGAAAGTTACAGAATATTTTACAAATTTAAGTGCCACCATCATCATCATGACATAGCCATACCATGGTGTGAAAACTTTGATTCCAAACAATAATCAACCAAGTCCCCTCATTCTGTATGTTCTTGCAACTGGCAGCAAAATATACCCTGAAAAGGAAAGCTGACAGCCTGACAAACCCAAACGGAAAATAAACTGAGCAAGAACAGCCACACACCCAAAGAGAGCAAACTCGCACTGCTTGGAGGAAGAAATCCTCTAATTGCCTCCACACTCCTGCTCACTTCCATCTGCTTGCATGTAAGGAAGCCCAACTACTGGGCTCCTGGAAGCTGCGGAGAAGAAAGGAAATGCTTCCCAAGTGCCTGGGTGGCTGCAGCAGGCAAGGACGGAAGGTCTATAAACAAAGCTAAACTGCAAATCAAGCAACAGATGTAATGTTTGCTATGTAAAACGGAGTAAACAATCTCTCCTGCTTTTGAGACCACATGAAATAATAACGGAAATCATTCTTGGAGAAGGCTGCAGCAGCAGGCATGCTGCAGTGGTCTACTTGTCTGTCCCAAGCAGCTTAGGAGCCTCCCCTCGGCGGGGAGTCACGCGGGACCCAGGCTGCAATTAGGTTTCCTGTGGGGAAGTGACTGGGAGCTTAGGCACCCACACTCTTAGTGTGGTATATTCCGTCTCCCTTGGGGCCCGCCCCTGGCAAAACTCCCAAGTGGCAACCTTTGTTTTTAGAAATGCCAACCTTTTGATTCTGGTCTCATTTTGATCATTTCTCCCGGCCCTCCCTACCTTAATTTCACCAATCTCACAGTCTCCAGTCTGCACCCAGCCCTCACCCTTTTTGGGATGCCCCATGCTTAGGACCTTCCTGAGGAAGCACCCGAAGAAGCAATTAGATAGTGTGTATGTATGTGTGTGTGTGTGTGTGTGTGTGTGTGTGTGTGTGTATATATATATATATATATATATATATATATACATTTTTTTTTTTTTTTTAATCACCGCTTCTTGGATAACAGGCAGTCCATTTTTAGATGATGAAACTGCGGTGCACAGATGCCAAGAGACAAGATGTGTTCACACCACCAGCTATAGGCAGGGATATGAGCCCTTATCTCACACATATGACAGAAAGGGAAACCAGAGCTTAGCGGCACTTGCTATGGGCCCAAGACTACGCTGGGTGACTTCACATAGTTTATCTGAATTCAAATCTTACAATAATTATATGAGCTGGCCTCAAAGAAATTAAGCAACTTTCCCCAAGTCTTGCAGCCAGTAATGGTGAAATTGGGATTCATGTCCAGGTCTAGTTACAAAGCCTGAACTTCTAGCCTGTACTGCCTGCATACTTGAGGTGAAGGAAGCTGATGGAGTAGTTGACTCAAGAGACACGTACCTCTTGAGAGCTTTAAACTCTGCTCAGGGTACAGTGAATGGACAACAGCAGAATGGCAGAAAAACCAGTGAGTCACATGGGCCCCAAGATTCAACCGGAATTTTGGAAATCAGTGGGAATGATTGTTACTGGAAACTGCTTGATTTCCTGGTATGACCCTAATTTTGCAGTTTGTGGGGAGCATGGAAGATTCTGGAGAGGTAGCTTTTGTATGCCTAAGCAACTCCCTCCTCCACAGCAAGCTAAAGCCAGAGGGCAGAGCTTTCCCTGGGCCAGGCACTTGGCCTAAAGCACTGAAGGGTGGGCTGGGTAACAACAATGGCAACCAAGCTTGGGCTGCTGGGACATACAGGGCTTTTGGCAGGAATGGGAGGGGGGCATGTTAGCCGCCCACCCAGGATCTCCTTTTACTGTCAGCAACAAAATGCTCTGAGGAATCCCCTGGACAGGGTGTCTTTGCCTCCAACCAGCACTTCCAACATGGCAGACTGCTCAGCTGTTCCTGACCGGGCCAGCTCACCATCACAGCAGGGTCTGCGTTACATAATGGACTAGTGTGGGTGGCTCTGTGTGTATGATGTAGTGCTTAAAAAATTGATTATGCCCTTCCACACGCAGGAACAGCTTCAGCATGTAGCCTGTGAGTATGCAAAATGTTCCATTGGGTAAATGATGGAATCCCACCTCAGTGGCTGGAACTGGAAAAGAGAGCTATCCACTATTATGTCCAGTTCTGGTCTTTCATGAACAGCAACAGTGAGGAGGCTTCCTGAGCTGTTCACAGTTGAGGGGCCAACCTGGGAGAGGCTTTGCTTTTGCAACTGGTTTTCTGAGTTCTCTAAGACCTCACTGATTAATGTTGATTGGGTACATCAAGTAATTTCTTGCTTGTGATTGGCTTGCTATTTTTAATATTAAAATTCAACCAAGGCTCAAATCTGTCTCTTTGGAGAAGGTACCAACAGGCTAGGTATCAGAAAATAGCTTGTGTGTTTTGTCCACTGCTTGATGGTTAAGACAAAGTTTGCTTCTCCTGAGATATGCCACCTCCCCCACCAACATTTTATGGTGAAAAACTTCGAACATAAAGTTTTAATAATTTTACACTGAACATACATGTACTACCACTTAACTTCTAACATTAACATTATACCATATTGCTTTATCACATAGCTATTCACTTATCCATACTGCAAAACATTTTAACTACACAGCTTAGGGGGAAATCATGCTTTTCAAACAACTCTGGGTGTGAATCCCTGCTTGAGTGCTTACGAGCAGGAGACTCTAGGCAGTTGTGTAATTTATTGGAGCTTCAGTTTCCAAAGTCATAAAACATGGGTAACAAAGCATAGGGGTGCTGTGAGGATTAAACGCAGTAAGGTGGGGGGAGCACCTGTAAGGACAGGTAACCAATTTTTAGTTCACAAATTATGCTCTCTTTCTGATCTATGAAACAAATTTGAATTAGTCAAAAACAGTAACAATAATCCAGATACAGACGGAAGGAGAATGGCAGAATGTTGATAATTGTTGGACCTGGGGGAGGGTGCATGGGGGTCCATTATGTTATATTGTTGACTTTCTATAAATTTGATATTCCAAAATAAAACAACAAAATGTTAAAAAATATGAATGGTCACTGGATTTTATCAAGAAAAGAAAAAAAGGAATTCTGTATTTGAGAAATGTAACATGAAACCTCTGAGGACGTGATAAGCAGTGATGACACTGGGGTTAACGTGTAGGGGTAGGGAGGCCTGGGTGGGGTGAGGGGGTGAGGTTTGAGGAAGGATATGGCTTGAGTGCTTTGTAAATGCTCCCCAGGTGGCAGGTTCACTAAGGGTGAGAACCTTTGTACTGGCAGAAAAGTGAGAAACCACACTTTCCATCATATTAATTGTGAGAAAGACTGTGGACAATGAGTGACGAACCAAGGTGAAGCATCATGGTTATCACTTGTTGACCGAAAACTTCAGCTTTAGGAAAAGTGAGAATCAATCATGAGAGACCCAAGCTAATCAGGTCTGCCCTGGGCCCCACTCAACTCCTCTGTGCTTCAGGTTGTTAACCTGCAGCATGGGAGGGCAGGACTAAACTCCTGCATGGTAGAGTAAGAGCAGAGGTCTTTACCTTCAATTCTTCTCCATCACTCCAAACTCAAGAATAATTCTGCTAAAAACAATTAGAACGAGCCTATGAAGTCTTTATCCTCAGCCAGCACTGGAACCACTGAGGCCCACCCTGAGAAGCACTGCTGTTTATCTGTCAGTTCTGCTTCAGTTCCTCTCATGGGAACAAGCTTACAGATTCTTCAGTGACTCATTAACACAGTTAAATATACACAAAGAACAAGGAATGCAAGATGGGTAAAACAGACAGATTCATCCCCTCTTAAGGACTCAGAGAACAATTTCAAAAAGAAAAATCCTGCAGATGATATTCCGAGGGAAATGCATTTGTTTTATTTCAAAGTTACAGATGAACTATCTGCTATCATGCTGTTAACTTCCTAATTAATAAATGCCAGGTTTTGTAATAATACGCCAGTTAAGTAATACTTCCATGAAATCTGATTTTCCCTTTTTTCAAAAATCAAACACCCCTGAAATCAAATATCAAGAATATTAATTTTTTTAAAAGAGAAAGTTAAAAACAAACAGACAAGCAGTGAATTCCATTTCTAAACAAAGCCCTGGCTGACTCAAGGTGGCCTTCTCCAGTGTAGTGTGGGTGCTGAAAATTGGTGACTCGACTGATGAATGTCAGAATGTAAACATTAGTTGCCAACATTAAAAAGTTGGAATGGTTAATATATATATCAAGATTTCTGATAGTGCTGGGCCCATATTCTCTGAGACCCAGTAGAACCTGGCCCTTTTAGGTGTGTGTGACTTGTATTTCTCCAGCTTCACACCCTTCTCCTATCTGACTTTCCTTGTTTACAGGCCTACCCAATCAGGTATGCATTTGTCTAAGGCAACAACTAGGGTGGGAGACACAGCCAGGGTTGGGTGTCAGAGAGCCACATGGAAGAGTAGAAAAACCCCGCCTCTAAGCCTGACAGATCTGGATTGACCTTAGCTCTACCATAGGAGCTGTGTGGCCTTGAGCAAGTCCCTTTGCTCACTAGTCTGAGCTGTTGTGTAGAAAGAAAGTGAAAAAAGTTCTACAGGTAAGGATCCTGTGTGGTACCTGGCGTGTAGTAAATGCTCTGTTAAAGTCACACCTTCTTATCCCAAAGGCAAGAGAGAAAAAGTTTGGCACAATCTATTATCACAACAAAATATAGCTGACCACCAGGGAAGTAGCTAAAAAAAATCATTATTGTAAAAATAGGAAGGCCTAGATTATTCACTATAAGTACCTGAGGAAGAGAAAGCAAAGGGTAAAAAATATCAGACACTATTCCAATGTAATAATGATCCAGGCAAGGATTATCTTCAAAGCACTCAAAGGTGGGGGGAGGGTGGGAAGACAGACAGGATGTTCACAAAGGACCCACATACCAACCCAAAGATGCCTTACTGGCTCAAAGTGTACCTGGACATTGGCGAGGTCTGGTTACCACCTTACCCAAGAGATCAAAGAGTACCACAGATGGTGGGACAAGTTGACATCATCCACATCCTGCTGTGATATAACATCAAGCATGCAATGCCACCTATGAAGCATTATTGCCAAAAGATGTTAACCTGCATCTAACAAGCTTCTAGATCTAACCATTTTCAGGAAGCGAGGTGCAAGTTAACATCATGAAGAAACAGACAATCCCAGAGAGTAGGACATTCTACACCACAACCTGCTGGGGACAATTAAGAAAGTCCGAAGATGGCCCTGGCCGGTTTGGCTCAGCGGTTGGAGCGTCGGCCCATGGACTGGAGAGTCCCGGGTTCGGTTCCCGCTAAGGGCATGTACCTCGGTTGAGGTTTGTCCTCGGCGCTGGTTGGGGTCGTGTGGGTGGCAGCCAGTCGATGTGTCTCTCTCACGTCGATGTTTCTCTCTCTCTCTTCCCCCCTCTTTCCCTCCCGCTCTATCTGAAAATAAAAGCAGGAATGTCCTCGGGTGAGGAAAAAAAAAAAAAGTCCGAAGATGGACTTCATAGCAGAATATATTACAAAATGATTGTTAAATTTCTTAGGTATGATAATAGTATCATTACGTAAAAGAATGTCCTTATTCTTAGGAGATACATGATGAAATATTTATAATTAAAATGTCAAGATGTTTGCAACTTTCAAATGGTGCAGCAAAAATTTATATAATGCAATATATATATTATGTATATAAAATTGGAAGAGGAAATAAAAAAAAATGTGGCAAATTTAGGCACAATCGATGCATCTAGGTAATGGACATATAGGTAGGTGTTGGTTTTACCATTCTCCCAACCAGCAGGTCTGAAATTTTTCAAAATAAGAAGTTGGGAAAGAAACTGAAAGAAAGAGAAGAAGAAGAAAGAAGAAGGAGGAGGAGGAGGAGGAGGAGGAGGAGGAGGAGGAGGAAGAGGAGGAGGAGGAGGAGAAGAAGAAGCAGCAGCAGCCAGAACAGATAATATCACACTTCCCCTTTTCATAATCACCTTAACATTTATATTTACTGTGTGTCTTTTCATTCAATACAGTTTTATTTTTCCCACTTTAATAAATTTCATGTGTGCTTAGTCAAAGTGATGTTGCCACCATCTCAGCTTCTTTGCTGTCTGACATCAAAACCAAACTTTAAACAAAGCTCCAATAGCAGGCTGTAGAAGTCAACCAGGTAGGTATGAAGCCAAAGATATCATATCAAAACCTCCTTGAAACTGACACCTAATTCCCTATCTGGATGGTTTTTAAGCAGGTAGGACTGGATCAAAGGCTGTGGGTTGGCATTCTCTCAGGATTTGATCCTTTCCAAAGATGGCACTGTCTCTCTGCCTGCACTGGGTGTTGACAGAGGAATGATAGGTACAGGGTGCTGGTCAGCAGGGCCACTGAGGTTTTGGAGACTCTTCCACAAGGAGTGTGTTGAGCCTGAGTTCTGGTGCAGAGAGCAGCTTGGCATAACCTGCAGAACAGCCATTCTGAGTTCAATTGTAATGCCTTCGAGCTCTGGACAACGTGGGAATTAATTCTGGGGTGCCTTTAACATGGAGAGGGATGTGAAGGGCCTGAATTCAGACAGTGCAGGGATGAGTCTGGCTCTCCTGCATAGCTATGCAGCCTCAGAGCAGTGTTCTCAGTGGGGCCACAATGGTCACTGTGCCCTGTGCTGGGGACAACTCTTTGCTGGCCAGGACTGACTCAGCACTGTGACACTAACCATCTCTGTCCCACTTCCTCTCTCACCACATGCCAATCCTGCCTCCAGTCTTTGAGAGAACAAACACCCCACACTCTCAAATGTCCCCATGCATTAGACATAGTCTAAATTCTTTGAGCCTCAGATTTTATCTGGGGAGAATACCTGTTCCACCACCCAAGAAGTGGTTTGGGAGGAGCAAATGTGCCACATCTTATAAACTTAAATTAGCTATACAAGTGATATCATAATATGCATTTACATGGGCAGCCTGCTAGTCAGCCAGGGCTGTGGGGTGGGTCCAACCACCTGGACCCCAGGTGGGCTCTATTCCACAGTGTTAGCTATCCAGTCATGTACTAGAAAACATGATGGCTACTTATTCTGAAAATGTTTTCCCTCCGTACATGGGAAATTTTGGTTTATAAGTGTTGCTACAGATAAAAACAACACCACAGTGTGAATTTAGAGTGGAAGCTGATGGCAGATCCATGGGCCATTCATTGGAGCTGACAAGTAGGATGGCGGTCTCAAAGCAGCTTCCAAGAATCTGGTTTAGGATGGTGCCAAAACTAACCTAGAACAAGCAAAGAATTACTTCAAGGAACAAGAGAACCAGGTAACAGAACACCCTCCCATGCACATCAGTGCAGGGAGCAGCATGCACAGGTCTGATTTATAGAATGACGGATGAATTGGGAATTGACAGTCTTTGGCAATGATCCTGAGAGGGAATCTGAGAGGCTGGGCAGGGCTGTTGCACACAGCCTCGCATGGAACTGTAAGCCTTGAATAAAGCTGTAAAGAAGGCTGGAGCCGTGAGTGGCACCAATTAGTGTGCATGAGAGCCTTAAGCACGAAGATACACCTGCACAAGGATTCAGCTTCAGTCTGTCTAGAGTGGGCCCAGGGACCTGCACTTTTACAGAAGCTCTCTGGGTGACTCAGACGCAGAGGGGCTGCAGATGCCTCTGGGAGAACACAAACACCTCTCCAGAGATTCTCACCTCTCCCTCCTGGAGCATTCTGGCTCTCATTTTGTTGCCTTCATGACTTAGAATTTATGTAAAAGTGCTCTGTGCCCTTAGGTCTGGTTGGGTTTCTGGGTTACAAAATTGCTTATTCTTATTCTTTATCTCTGTTCCTCTCCACTGCCCCCACCCCACCTGCACACACATTGTGTAAATAAGAAGCTAATTTTGTTTTGCTGATCTTATTTCTCCTTTATCATTTACTTTTAAATGAAGACTAGAAATGCTGACTGGGCAGAAAGTGTGACCCTCTTAAAGGCCAAGGCCTCAAGAATTAACAGGGAAATGAGGAAGGCCACCAGATGCAAAGCAGGGGAAGGGTACAAAAGTCTTAAAGAGCAAAAGTGAAAGCACACACCCACCCTAGGTTACCAGCCTTCCTGAAAGAGCATGGAAATGACCCACGGCAATTACCCAGGGGTTGAAAAGGAGTTCTGAGAAACTAGTAGCTGTGAATCTGTGATTATTTTGTAGATACATTAAAATATTTAGTGCCTACATGGTATTTTTATAGTTTCACTTGACTCTGCTTACTATTCAGCTTTGCCACATTCTTTAAATTCTATTCATCATAAAAACAGTAGACTGATGTCTAAGTCCCTAATTCTCTGGGCTTGGCCATCTGAAATGAGATCTTTCATCCTTCTCTTCTCCGGCTTTCCAGAAAGCATTTTCATAGCATTCTTGCAAGAAAGATTATCAGAAAAAGAAAAATGAAGAGTAGTCAAGTTGTAAGAACATCATACCAAAGCTTTTCGTAGGAAAACATTTATGTCCGCAAACACACACCACACCCTTTCTGGGAAGATATTACTGGTCTTAAAGCTGGGTTAGTGGATCCCAAAATATACCACACAAACAGCACAGTTACCCTCTTAAAATAGGCCCTATAATTAAAGTCTTTTCAAGTGGATTGTCCTATATCACAACTTGACATATGTTGCTTTAATCTCCATGCTTCAGCAAATGTAGCCATATTGGGTACAAAGGCTCTACACGACTTACATTTAAACCAGACTGTGGTATCACTAGGAAATTGATGCAAATATACAGCCCTGTGTACCAAAATACCCAGTCTCAATCATCTGTAATGAGATCTCTCTCCTCCCTAAGCACATTTTTATCAAACCAGAATCGCTACCCTTGATTCAGAAGGAAGGACTAGCCCAGACTGAAATGCCATTTTAATCTCAGAGGTCATTTGAAGACAAACACATCTGAAGAAGCTGGGGTTGAAATTTAAAATATAAGACAACCTCTATTGTATGAATGCTGGGATCATGTTGTTCAAGTCTCGCTGTTAGCTTTAGTTGCCAGTCATCAGTGTAAGACTCCAGACACCCATCTGGCTGTCTGACTTCATTTAGGTAACTTTTTGCTTGGAGTCAGAGTTAATGTAAGAGATAGCTTCTTAGGAATCCTTTCAGACCTATGATTCTTTGAACAAACTTTATAATGTTTTCTATATCTATCTAAATGTCAAAATATTTAAAATTTTAAACCTTCAAAATAATGAGTACTTTAGACATGAACATTTTTGTATTACTTCTATATCAGGCTTATCAATTTGGAATTATTATCATCTTGGGCTGGATCACTCTGTGTGTATAGCTCGATCCTGCACACGGTAGGGTATTTAGCAGTATCCCTGGCCTCCACCCACTAGAAGTCAGTAGCACACACCCTTTTCCCTTAGTTGTGACAATCAAAAATGTCTTCAGACATTGCCATATGTCCTCCGGGAGGACAAAACTGACCTGAATTGAGAAGCACTGCTCTCTCTCTATATATGTATTTAGATATCTCCCCTGGCATGGCCAGGAAAAAACATATCTAGATTTTTCAAGGTATCCACAAGTTTTAGTTTTAAGAATTTCAAACTTCCTGTGACTTATAATGAAGAATCAGAATCTATACATTACTAATACCCGAGAGGTTTATAAACAACACTACTGCTGTCTCAAAATAAGGCTGGCTTGGCCTCACTTCAGTCCTATCAGAGGATGAATCAATCTACTGCCCGATTTCCTGGACTGCCATCCTTCCAACTTTCAGGAGCTCCAATCTTAGAAGACTGATCTTAAGAAATCCTTCCCGATCAATTACCAGGCACTCAGGACTGATTATGAAGGAAGCGAATTAGGGTTGGTGTCTATTAACATCATCTACAGAATTGATGGCTCGCTGTATTCCAGGCCAGACCACCCTGGGGCAGTATTCTAAAGCTGGGCCTGGTGTGAGGAAGGACGAGGTAAGCAGGTGCTTCCTCAAGAGAGTTGCAGGGTGGGGAGAGAGGAAAACAACATCAGAAGACAAAGAATTGATGAATGGGAGGTGACAGGTTCAGCTGAGAAGAAAGGTGAATGAGGAAGGAGATGGTCTTTAAACATCTGGTAGGCTGGTGTGTGGGAGAGTGAGTGGACTTGTTTCTGTCTGCTTAGAAAGTGACTAAGAGCAGTGGGTAATTTAATCAATGTTTATCACAGGCTTGCAGGTGCCAAGCACTGTCCAGGCACTGAGGCAGCAGGAAGGAAGACGACCCAGTCTCTGTCCTAGTGAGTGCATACTGTAGTTCCATGTAAGGACTAGATCACTTCCCCTCCTGCCCACCCTCCCTCCCTCTTTTTTTTTTTTTTAAACAATTTGAGCCAAATGCCCAGGTATTTGTCTGACTGTTCCCTCCCCTCATTTAAAAAATTAAGCTTTAATTAACATACAGCAAAATTCACCCTTTCTATTGTATATTTCTGTAAGTTTTCACAAAGCATATAGCTGTAAAAATACCAACACAATCAGGATCTAAAACAATTTCCTTACTCCCTAAAATTTTCCTGTGCCCCCAATTGGTTTTTAAACTGGAACAAGTGGCTCAGGGCAACAGCAGGCTTATCTCTGAGAGAATGTGAATTTCCCTCTGCAGGGATACTGTGGAAGAGACTTGTTTAGCCAGTAGGGGATCGGGCCAGACAAACCCTGAGGCCGGGTCCATCCCTCTGATTCCATGAAACTGGGAAGTTGTCACATGGACCCCTATCTTAAACACTGGCCCATCTGCAGTGATATGGTTGATTTTCCCCAACCACAGGTAAAAGCCCCACCCCAAAGCCAAATTCTTCTAGTCAAAGCTAAAAAAAATCAGTCCAATAATTGGATCTCTGTGAAAGCTACACAATAACTATAGACAAAAAAATCAAAAGACAGGTTTGGAAATGAAAGCCTGAATTTGGCAATTGAGGTCCAAACCAAGGGTACCATCTCCTCCCAACCTCTCTTATCTTCTTGTTATTTTAGTTGAAAATAACATTAACTCTAAAACTGAACAAAGCTCAAACAATGTGACCACACTTGGCTCTAAAGGTGGCAGGAAGGGAAGTTAAATTAGCCAAGTTTGTCTAACAATGGGTCGACAGGGGTAGAGAAGACAAACATCTCAGGGGTTCCCACAGCTTGTTATGGAAGTGGGTGCTGGAGGAGGGACCGCAGTGACCAAGCCTGATGTCTCCTGTGACAGCAGATGGGGCACAACCAACCTATGTAGAGCAGCCCTGCTACTGGGAGATATAAACACCTGTAGTGGCTTGACCTCAATAGCAAATGTCCCGTTCTCCAAACAAGTCTGTTCTGTTATCAAGAATAACTGCATTAGCCCTGGCCAGTTTGGCTCAGCGGTTAGAGCGTCAGCCTATGGACCAAAGAGTCCCGGGTTCGATTCTGGCCAAGGGCACGTACCTTGGTTGCGGCAACCAATCGATGTGTCTCTCTCACATTGATGTTTCTCTCTCTTTCTCTCTTCCTCCCTCTCTCCCTCCCACTCTAACTGAAGATAAATGGAAAAATATCCTCGAGTGAGGATCAAAAACAAAAACAAAACTGCTTTATTGAGCACCTACTATGTCATAGCACTAACTAGCTCATTTTATTCTCACAACCACCTTATGAGGTAGATAACACTATAAGCCTCATTTTACAGATGAGGAAACTGAGGCTCAGAAAGGTTATGTAAAACCAGTAAGTATAGAACTTGAATTTTAACCCAGGTCTCCTGACCCCAAAGACTGTCCTTATTACTATTGCTAGCAAGGTCTTCTGAGTGGTTGCTGAACTTAATGGTCTTGGTCTTTCAGGCCACTGCTATGCTGTTTTGTAGGCTGGCACCCAGGCATACTGGATTCTTAACTCCCTCTAATTTCCCATTTCCCAAGAAGCTAATTACCTGTTTCTCTCTCATTTCAACCTAGAGGCCATAAGGATCTCTTGGCTTTAGACTTCATTTTATTTCACTCTTGGTCTGCAAGTTTATTACTCTTATATTCTACAGGTAGCTTAGAATATAAGCTAAACTGTAAAGGGTATTCTTTTAAAAAAATAATGTTTTAATTGTTTTTTAGAGAGAAAGATAGAAATATCGACCATCAATGTGAGAGAGATACATCAATCGGCTGCCTCCTGCAAGTCCCCTACCGGGGATCAAGTCTGCAACCTGGGCATGTGCCCTGACTGGGAATCGAACTGGGACCTCTCAGTCCGTGGGATGATGCTCAATACACTAAGCCACACAGGCTGGCTGTCAAGGGTATTCTTTACCCTGCATCCAGAAGCTTCCCCAAATCTAGACTTCTTATATCTTAGAAAACCCCACATTGCTTAATAACATCAGCAGTGACAAGGAAAATAGTCATACTGTCAGAAAATACCAATGGAATGTCACGTTTAATTATAAAATTGCACTTTGTCTAAGTTTAGTGCTGATTTAAAGATGCACAGAACAAGATAATGGCTTCCCTCTGTGAGCACTATTTTATTAAAAAAAGTATTAGAAAACAATGCAGTGACACTTACCAAAATTTCCCCCAACTATCACAAACTTTATATACACCACATGTCTTCTAATACTGCTGCTGGAGTGGTCCTGAAAAACAATACCACAACAGAAGGACAGATGCATCATTAAAGAAGTCATTATATATATATTGTTTCCCTTCTGGATCCCACACATCTTCCCTGGTTTGGGCTCCCATCAATGTACCAACACTTACTGCCAGATTTCTCTTTGTTTTCACAGGAAGATGAAACCAATTTACAAATTCACTCAGCACTCACTAATAACAAATACATAAAAATCTGGACAACAAGATAAGCCAGAAACTGTGCTTATAAATACTTTATTTGAATTTTTAGCCCTTCAAAATAATTGAAGACAAGAGAACAATGCTAAAATATCTAAAGTTGAACTCATTATACTTTCCCCCAAACCAATTCCTCTTTCCTATTTCTTTCAGTAAAACATTCCCTTCTCTGCTGAAACCTTAATCTTTCTTTTCTAGACTTCATTTTATTATCTGAGTAATAGAAATTATCATACTGGCCTCACAGGGTTGTTATGAGGATCGAGCAATATAAATTTAATAACATTCAATGACATAGAAAGTCTTAAAACTGCACCTGGCACATAGTAAGCTCTTGGTGAGTGTGAAGAGCGATCTCACTTTCCTCGTCACTCAGGCCTGAAACCCACCGTGGCCTTCCTCATCATCACTGTAAACCATGGCCCACGCCTGCCCTTCCAGTCCTGCAGGCTTGCTGAACCCAAGGCCTCTCCCCGCTCTTACCATTATATTTTCTCTGGTTGGCACCAGTCCTGGCAGAAACTGGTCTTTGGCCTCCTGTTTCTTCCCTTCCAATCCCACTCTCCTGGCTCCACTAAGCATCCTTCCTAAACACCACTTAAAGCCTCATGGAAACACCTTCCACTGCTTCCTGTCACCTACACATTTATTTGTGAAATTACATTAGCCTGGGGCTGCAGCTCACCTCAGCTTTATCTCCACATTTCCCCATCAAATGCTGTGGTATCCAGTCTCCTGTCCCACCTGAGCCTTTCGGCATGCTAATTCCCAAGTGTCTTCTGTCCCACAAGTGCTGGTAGGAGGCCCAGCCATTCCTTCTCTAAGGCAGGGGCTTTTCACCTTTCTGTGTTATAACAATCTACAGACTTGTTTCTCAGTATAATGTTTTTAAGTGCTTGAAATTAACACATAAAATGCAAAAGAAGTATACTGATACACAGTTATCGAAATACAACAAAATTGTTATGTGCTTCTTTCAATATTTAAATAAATTCCAGTAGAAGTCTAAAAACAGCTGATTTTAAAGTACCATGCGGCATAAATAATATTTCAGAATATCTTTAACTATAATGTAATATGAAGATACCCATAACTTCTATTAGCAACAAATAGCTAATGCTACTTTCATAATAGAAGGAAATGTTAGATTTCAGTGAAGAGTTAGTGAAAAGAAAGAGATTTTATTTTCCCCATCCAATTTCACAGACCCCCTGAATTCCATCCATGGACCCCAGGTCAAGCATCCCCACTTTAAGGCCTAGCTTAATGTTCATCTTCTTCTTGAGCTCTTTCTACCTTGATTTTCCCAATTTGGCATTATCTTACCCCTCTTTGTTTTCCTCTTGTTAAAAATTTTATATTATTATATATACTTTAAATGTACTTACTGTTTCCTACTTTTCAAATTTTAAGTCTTTTAAGTAGTAAGGGAAGGCCCTATTTTTCCCATTTTTTTTCTTCCTCCCATGGCTAATAATGCCTTTTCTCACAGCAGGCACAGTGGGAAGGCATTCGGTCAGCACTGTTTGAATTAATCTGTGAATAACAGTGCAATCTTCCTTATCCTAAACAGGTCAACTACTATTAATATTATCTCATCTCTCTTTGGCAGCCTAGGAGGTCCTAAATATGTAGATGGGGCACCTAAATATTCCATATTTAGAATATAAAATACTGAAATTAGGCAACAAAATGCTCTCTTCCTTGACATTTCCTCTTTAGAGAGTAAATGCTTAGTCAGCGCTGCTGACTGACAGATCTCCGGGAATGGACCAGCTCTTCAGTCAATCTGCCGATGCAGGGGCTGCCTGCCTGATATAAGCACATGTCCTGCCTTTGTGGAGCTTCAAGTCTAGCAGCTCTCCGCAGCTAGTCTGGGAATTCTCAACCTTTCAGGGCATTTGCATAGACAAAGAACAGTTGTCGATTTCCTAAGTACAGGTGCCTTTATGACTCATGTAGGCAAGGCCCGTTAAGAGTTGCCATAGCTTCCCATTGGTCTCACATACATAGGAGCCTGTGGTTCCAGGGTAGGTGGTTCCAGTGGACAGAACAGTGCAATTCCATCTCCTCTCCTGAGTGATGTTGTCTTTGCAAATGAGGTTGGAGGCAGCCACCCAAACAAAGTGACCATCTCAGGAAGGTCTAAACACCTGGCTGCACAGTTCACACTAAACTCCACTGAGTCTGCAATGGATTAGCCTAATGATGGACATCAGTTCTCCAGTCCTATCAACTCTTTTCCTAAAGAGCTGCAGCTCAGGACTCTTGTGTATCTTTGCCAAGAAAAACAAAAATATAACAGACTAATTCTTCCTTTTCAAATGAAGACAGCATAATGATATTTTTCACTGAAACCTTTCATAAGGGCATTGTGACCATTTGCTTTGGCAGAAATTCACCACTGGCAGCAGTTCTCAAGCCCTACATCATGTCAAGTGACTCTTATGATAAGTAGGGGTGTAGTCTCCCATCCCAGTGACCAAGACTCAGAGAACAAAGGCTGGACTTGGCACATTTCTTTTTATTCTTAAGGACATTTACATGCATTTTATTTGAATTTATTCTTTTTGAGACACACTAGATATATGGTAACAAATAAAAACAGGTGAATGACAATGAAGAGGGCAGCATGACTGTTTTATCTTCTGTTTCAGGAATTATGATGTATACATAATAAGATGTTTAAAGGTGTTTCCACACAACAACACATTGCACTGTATGTACTTTTTGCTCCTAATCCATATCATAGACTATTGGGTGGCTCCTGGTTTAAAGGGAATATTCTCATTACACACTGGAAACAAGTTACCTCTAATACAATTCCTATCTGCAGGGGGCCATTCCCTTCTCCTTATTCCTAACAGATGACCCATATTCCTTCAGTCATAGTGTCTCATGGGCAGGTGATAGGAACCCCACCTAGAGGGTGGGGACCTGAGTAGTCTAAGGCTTTACAGTGTGCCAACAAGCAACATCAGCATCACTTGGAAGTGTCTGAGAAATGTCAGCTCTGAGGCTCTACCCCAAACCTACTGAATCATAATCTATTTTACAAGATCCCCAGGTAATCTGTGTGCACACTAAAGTTTGAGATGCTCTGATCTAAGGGAAACCCCTTTCCAGTGATTGGTTTAAAAACTGGCATGTGCCCAATGCAGGACAGCGAGATGTGAAGAAGGTTTTGTGGGGAGCTTCTCCTCATTCTTCTGGGAGAAATTTCCTCCTTCTGAATGTTGTGTGGGATGTGACTACAACTTCCACAGCTATCTTGCTCCTGCCTAAAGATAAAACTGGCCCAGAGAGGAGAGCAAAGACAGAAAAAGCACAAGGAAGCAGAGTGGGGCTGATTGCATTAGGTCAACCCTGAAGTCTGTGGAATCACTGAACTGCCAGTAAATTTCTTATTGTTCACGCCTCCTGGAGTTGGTTTTCAATAATCTGTAGCTGGAAAACATCCCCAAATAAAGCATTATTGAAGGAAGAGAATGCCCAGGCACCAGGCTGAACCTCGTGCTGAAGAGTCCAGACAAATCAGAGCAGTGAGAGACCAGAGCGACACTTCAGAGACTCATTTTCTTTGGGGGTACTGACCCAGCAGTATTTCCAGTTCTGACAACCATTATTTACTTTGCCCATTTCCAAAAGTTTTCCAAATTGGCCAGTCTAAATTATCAACCAGAGGAAGTGCTGAAAACTTTCCAAAATATTTTAACCAGAGTGATCAACAGTTGCCTTTCCCCAGAAGTCACATGCATGTCATTTCCTGCAAAGACAATGGGAGACTAATTGCTCAGTTTCACATTCTAACAGGGAAGACAACCTGTGATATGTAATTACTGGAGGGTAAATAACGAAAAGCTTGAGGCTCTCAGAATCTGCCCTGGATCCACTCCAAAAACTTGGGGAAAAGGACAAAAAAAAAAAAAAAAAAAAAAAAAAAAAAAAAAAAAAAAGAGAGAGAGAGTCAGCTGGTCTAGGAAGAGATATGAGGGGATAGCAGCTTAGGTAGCCACCTATTACATTTTTACACATCACTGATACTTATTAAAGACCTTTCTATGGAAACCAAATAGACCTCCTATTAAATAAAACCATATATGGCTTTGGTGTAATTTTGCTTCATATGCAGAGTGATGTAGTCAAGGAAAACTGGGTCTCTAATTGGACATTATCTCTTTGTGTGTCACAGCTTCTTAGCCACAACAGGATATTTTGGGGGATGGGTTTGTCATGTTGGGTTGATGAAGAATGTGCTATCATAGAGTGAACATTAGTTGGTTTTCTACAGAATATTCCTTAAGTTCTGTCACCTCAGGTCTCTGTTTCTATCCAAACCTTTTTGCTTTTTCTTCCCTGGTACCTCATATACTTTCACAGCTCCAACCATCATGCCTTGTCATGAGTTTCAAACTATCCCTAGATCTATCACCTATGCTCCCCGTACCTCTGCTGCCCCTAGAAAGTACCTTGAGGGCGAGGACTTTGTTTGGTCACTGCTATATTCCCAATGCTTAGCACAGTGGCTGGCACTCAGTATTACATTTGTTGAATGAATACGTGAAAGGACTCACTCAGACTCTTAAGATGCTTCACAGAATTTCCTGTCATCACCTCCTAACTGGTCTGACTCTAGTCTCTCCTTTACCCACTCTATTGACACCATTGAAAGCTCTGGATTACGGCACTGATCATGTCAGTTCCAGAATGTCTCAATGGTTCTTTTTGTCATATAACAATGGGTTTTAGTTTTTTTAAAAAGGGGAACTCTCTTTAATAGAAAGATAATACTCCAGTACACAAAATGGAGAAGAGAGGAATTGCTCTGGGCCTCTGCCCCTGCAGTCCCTCGGAGCCACCCTCTAGGAGCCTCAGGGCCTGGTGACACCGCTAGGAAAATCAACGGCTCTTCAGCTTTGCACTCAGTCATGCATCATCGTTCAAACCCACCTCAGCCTTACCTTCCACTTCTTTCTCCCTCATGCCCAGCCTTACCACAGCACTTGATGTTCCCAGCATCTGTCCCTCCTCCACCTTCACCTGCCCTGTTTCTTTGCTCTATGTGCCCTTACCCCACCTGCAAGAATGGAGAACCAACCTGTTCCTCACACCCAACTCTAATATAAATCCTTCCCTAAAGTTCCTGCCCAATTTCCTCACTGGAATTAATCTGCTATAGGACTTATAATACCATCTGCTTCAAGGGAAAGAGCTAGCTCCTTGAGGGCAGGAACCTATTCTACATTAATCTTCGAACCACTGGCTCCTTGCACAGAGGAGGCACTTCTAGTCATTTTGTTGTATTTGACAAAATTATATAAGTTTTGTAATGGGATTCCAAGTCTTCCCCCAGCCTGTGCAGGCTGAAGATAAAGCCAGCACACACTGGGAGGCCTACTTGCTAGGGAACAGCTGTGTGAGTCTTTGCTGGGTCTTATTTTCAAAGCAGAGAATGGGGGGCGGGGGACAGGGAGAATGACTTCCCTCCTCTCCATAGCGCTCCTGTGGCTATGGCTGTTCTGTGCAATGTGAGGTGCAAGCTGGGCAGTGTGTGTAAAAAATAAAGATAGATTTAAAATACAGTTCTGACTCCTTTTATGCTACACTATTCTCTGCAAGGCCAAAGTCAATTGTCTGAAAAATTAAAGCGTTCCAAGTGGTGGGATAATACATTAAACAAGCAAGCGCACAAACAAAGCCCAGTTGCAAGGGAGGAGGATGGGAACCAGAAAACACAGGGTTCCCTAGGAAACCAAGCTTACTTTATGACTGACTGTGACCTTTCCTCCTCATGGGGGAGAAGGCGGGGGGCTCTGAGGAGGCATCACCAACCCATCTGCTTCACTTGCCTGCAGGGACCCTAATCATTCTGGCTTCACTCCAACAAGTTGGGGAGACTCAAGCAAGTCTGTGGTTGTTGTTTCCTCTATTATTTGCTGGAGGTGGAGTTAAGAGCAGAAGAAGGAAGAAAGAGAGATGGATAGAAAGAGGTGAGCATGGAAAGCACCCAGCTAGTAGAAGGAATTACTGACCACCAGATAAGGGGGTAGGAAGGTCAAACTGCAAAAGGCCAGCTGCTCCTTTCTTGTCAGCTAGTGCCAGGACGAGAGAGAACAAGAGGCTCACCAAGGAGCAAGACACCACCAAACCAGCAAATGAGCGTATCCTTACCTGCCCAGAGGCCGGCTCTGAAAGCAGACTAGAGACGTGTACATTTTGGGCTCACTGGCACAAATTGTTGGGCTGAGTCACAAGGGTGACAGAAAGGGTTGGGTGGGATTTTAGGGTCTCCTTGCTCCCCATAATCTTCACCAACCCCAAAAAAGAGGAACAAAATAATCTTCCTATTCTTTCATAATAATAATAATAATAATGATGATGATGATGATGATGATGATAATAATAATAATAATAATAATAATAATAATAATGCTTAAACTTTTAGGCTAAGGGTGCCCAGTTGACTATCAGGAGGAAAAAGAAAAGATAGAGCTTCTATATATGAGAATGAAGTATATATTATGACATGTCTTTCTTTTCCTTCTGGCAATGAGTTTTTGTCAAGTGATCACATCAGTTATGTAGCAGGTAAAATAAAACAGAGACTGCTTTTGTAGTATATCTGAATCATTTCTAACTTGCCCTTGTAATGAAGCTACTTCTAGGGAGGGAACTGCAAACCAGAGTCTGAACAGAAACGCTGCTTTACTACGATGCAGGTGCAGCTGCTGGACAAATCCCTGAGCTCTCTTCCAGCCTGATTACTACTCTTAAGACCCTCCAAATAGACATTTTGCAGTGGCTCCTGGGAAAGCCCGCGGAATGCATACAGTATCACAATGCTGCCAAGATCAAGGTTAATAATGATGTGTGCAGAGCCCCTGGGGTGGAGGTTGGCCACAATACTAGAATCCCAGAATCCTGGGGCTGAATGGAAAGTGAAAGAATATGTAGTCTGGTGGTTTTTAAGCTATTTTTTTTTAGTACAAGAACCTTTTGTATTCACATTCACGCCACACACCATACACACACATGTGCATGCGTTTCAAAGGTGTATGCTAAACTGCAATATATTACATAACAGTAGAACATAACAGCTCTGGTTCTAGGGGAAAAGGACTCAAACGCTACCACCTCGGCTATCCTCCTGGCCCACTTGACACTTCTGGGGAATCCTAATGTTCTAAGAACACTAAAATCCCAGATCTAGTAGTCCCCTACCCCACCCAATATCTGCATCTTGTCCTTGACATCTCTTCCAGCCTGTGTACAGGTTCTCCATGTGGCAATGTGGGTGACCTAACACCTGTACCTTTTTCTACTAAGGACCTATTTTACTCAGCTCTGAGGGCCCCACATTTTAAACCATTTCACTTTGCACAAAAACTGCATTTTTGAAGTGATAATTCATTTGCCCAGCTCTTATTTGGAGTTAGTGAAACCGCGACTTAAATCTTAGCCCTGCTAAGCTTGGTAAACTTGGAAAAATTCCTTAATAATGTGAAGTAGTAAACCCAATACAAGCTTCTCTTCCTCTGCTTTTTATTTCATCAAAACAAATTTCCATAAAGGAATAAGTGCAACAAAAGATGTGTAAGACCTTTACACTGAAAACTATAAAACATTACTGAGAGAAAGCAAAGAAAACCTAAATAAATAGAGGGTTATACCATGTACATGGACTGGAAGTTGCAATATTTTTAAGATGTCAGTTCTTCCCCAAAATTGCATCTTCAATAACATTTCAATGAAAAAAAAATTTTTCCTTCCCCTGTTGGAAATTGAAAAGCAGAATCTAAAATTTATATTGGAATGCAAAGTGCCAAAAGCCAATAATCTTGAAGAATAAGAACAAAGCTGGAAGACTTATTCTATCAAACATCAAGATTCATTATAAACTGATAGTGCTTAAGACGGTGTATTTGTGCAAGGATACACAAATAGACCAATAGAACAAAGGAGAAGGTCCCAAATTTGACCTAGCGAGCTAGTCACCTAATTTGGGACAGATGGCATTGAAGTTCAAAAACAGTGGTGAGTTCACTGGGTGCTGTGTCCCCCATAAAGATATATAAAAGTCTTAACCCCTAAGTACCTCAAAATGTGATTTTATTTGGAAATAAGGTCATTACAGGTTTAATTAGTTAAAATGAGGTCAGAGTGGATTAGGGTGGTTCCTAGGTCCAATATGACTGGTGTCCTTAGAAGAAGCAGCAAATCTAGAACAGACAGACATGAGAGGAAGAAGGCCATGTGACAACGGAGGCAGAGGTCAGAGCAAAGCAGCTGCAAGCCCAGGAACATCCATCTAGCACCAGAAGCTGGAGAGGCAAAGAAGGGTTCTTCCCTAGAACCTTCAGAGGGAGCATGGCCCTGCTGCCACCTTGATTTTGGACTTATGGCCTGCAGAACTGTGAGAAAATAAATTTCTGTTGCTTTAAGCCACCCAGTTTCTGGTACTTTGTTATGGCAGCCCTAAGAAATGAATACACTGGGTATCCATATAAGAAATGAATCTTAATCTCTACCTTCACCATGCAAAAATCAATCCCACATAGATGATATAACTCAATGTGCAAAGTAAAGTAATAATACTTTTAGAAGAAAACATTGAGAATACCTTCAAAACTTGCAAAGATACAGATTTTTAAAGAACTGAACACAAGAAAATGTTAACCATGAAGGAAATGAAGAACGTCTCTATCAAATGACACCAACAGAATCAAAAGGTAGGTCACAGAGTGGAGAAGATAACTGCAATACATATATCCGGCAAAATCTCTGACAAATCTTTAAGGTAAAGGCAGACAATCCAATAAAGAAATGGACAAATACTTGAGAAGATATTTTTCGAAAAAGGAAATCCAAATGGCCAATAAACATAGAAAAAGATGCTCTTGTTTAGTCATCAAGGAAAAGTAAGTTAAAATCACAATGCATTACCAATATAGACCTACCAGATTAGCTAACATGACAGAGACAAAACCCACAGTGCTGGTGAGGACGTGGAGCAACTGGAACTCTCATACAGTGCTGGTGAGAATGTAAATTGATAAAGACACTTTGGAAAACTGGCAGTATCTATTAAAGCTGAACATATTCATATCCTCTGACCCAGATCTTGCCATTGAGAAATCTATTCTACGGAAATGTTACAGATGCTCACCCACTGATATGTACAAGAATGTTCCTAGTCGAACTATCTGTAATAGACCCAACTGCAAACGACCCAAAAGCCCATGTACAATAGAAGGGTTAGACAAATTTTGGTATAGTTATACAATATATGACATAGCAATGGAAATGAACAATTACAACTCATAACAACATGGATAATCTCTCAAATATAAGGTTAAGAGAAACACAAGCATACATACTTAAGATTTTATTTATATAGATAAACAAAACCAATCTATGTTAGAAATCATGCTATTAGTTACCTTTGGTGGGAGTGGGGTGGTTAGGGACTGGAAAGGGGTTTAAAGGGCTTCTGGTGTGGGTGATGTTCTTTCTCCATCTGGCGGCTGGTTACAGGGGAGTACTCTGTAAAAATTCACTATCAGTGCACTTAACAATTTGTGTTCTTTTCTGTATGAGTGTTACACTTCAATTTTAAAAATCTCAGTGGTTGATGCAGTGAAACCAGAGACAAAACAAGGCTCTTATAAGAACTGAAAGCGAGACAGCACAGCAATTTAATCTCAGCAAGATAATTCAAAATTTTGCTTTGCTAAAAGCTTAAAAGTGCCATTTCATTTAATTGTGTTTTTTAATTCACTTAAGATGATTGTCATGCCAAAGCTATTTTATTATGAAATGTTAGGATAGTATGAAGCCAACAGTTTCGAAATAAAACAACACAAATCATTTTAATGTTATCTTATTGGCTTTTTTAAAGCAAAAATTTGGATATTGAAGTCCAGTTTTTTTCATGTCAATTAAAAAGTTTCCTAGCACCTTGGTTTACAGCCTGCAGCATCCCTGGATGGGAAAGGCCTGGGGATAAAGGTGTTTTCTTTTTTGTGGTACACAGTAGACACACAAAACTTCCCTTCCAGAGTCACCACGTGAGATCAGCTTGTTCCTGCCACTGGAAGCCACAACAGTTCAGCTTGCCTCTGTAGCCTTGCTGTGGATGAATGTATAGTTTCCACCTGGCAGTTTGAAACACGGAAAATATCTCCCAGGATACCATGCCTGCTTTTGTTAATTTCTGGCCTCTTCAAATTCCTGCTGTGGAATACATGTAGTCATGAGATGAAGTCCTGACCTACCTCAGGGCCCAGCATCACACGGATGGAGAGAGAATTCTGTCCCTCAGTCTTGGGGGCAGCTGGACCTCTGCCTTTATGTGAGGCCCTCTCCCACTTCTGGTCAGAGTCTGTGAAGATGTGAGCCCATCATCATTAGACATGTGCTCCACCTACCATTGAAATTAATCCCTTGGAGTGCAGGAACTAGACCAGACTCTGGCTTTCTCAGACAGCTGCGTTCTCTTGGGCTGTCTGGTAGGAAGATTGACTTGGGTGCTTATATAGCATCCTGCATGGTAGGCAGCCCCCACAGGAAGTGAAAGAGGGCCACTGTGGCCTACATTCTGAGCTGGAAAAGGAACCGTGTGTGAGGGGGCTGTGGAGGCTGTGTGGTTCCCATGAAGGAAACCTTAGTCACCCTCACCCTGAGAGGAGAGCACAGGGGACTAGCCCCTGGAGCTGGGCTGCTCTTCCGTTGGCCACTCCATTTTCCCTGAATGTTACGTTCCCAAAGGAGACCCTTTAGATTCAAACTCTGCTGTTGTGCAGACTTTCTGATGCTAATTCTACTCCTAACTTCACTATCTGACAATGATTTTGTGGGTCATTTAAGAAAGAAGTTCTCTCTGGTAAGAAAATAATATTTGCTTTGTAAATAATATTATATTATGAGTGGCCACAGAGATTTTCCATCTGAAAATATAGATAAATCACAAAAGTCAAACATGATAATCAGTTAAGAATTTACATGGACTAAGGAAAATCATCCAGGCCAATTCTCTGAGGGCCTTGTAGCTAAATGGCATTGCTCTACCCAGCCAGGGCACGGGTAGGCAAACTACAGCCTCTGGGTCAGAGGTGGCACACTGCCTGTCTTTGCACAGCTCATGAACTAAGAATGGTTTTTACATTTTGAAATGGTTGAAAAAAGAATTAAAAGAATATTTCGTGACATGTGAAAATTGTTAGCAATTCAAATGTCAGTGCCTACAAATGAAGTTGTATTGGAACACAGCCATACACATTAGTTTACATATTGTCTCTGGATGCTCTCATGATACAACAGCAGGGCTGTCTCAGCAGAGACTGTGCGGCCTGCAAAGCCATACAATGGCCTTACTATCCGGCCATTTATATAAAAAGTCTGCTGACTTCTGAATTAAGATAATTAATTGCTATGTGTTTACAGAAAGTTATCCACTCTGATTTTCTTACTCTGCCTTACATGCTTCGTTTGAGCTTCTGGGACTGTCTCTACATACGATGAGTCAAAGGCACGTCCTAGGCAGAGGTCAATCTGACACTAACCTGATAAACCAACACAACCCACTAGAGCAGTGCTGGTCCGGTGATCAATTTAGTGGGCTGTGAAATTCAACTTGGTTGTGCCCAACATTTTCTACAATGAAATAAAAGAGAAAAATATCAAGGAGATAGTTTTGGACTGAATTATGCCCCTCTCAACATTCATATGTTGAAGTCCTAATTCCTAGTACCTCAGAATGTGACTATATATGGGGATAGGGCCTTTATAGAGGCAATTAAGGTACAATGAAGTTCTAGGGTGGGCCCTGATCCAATATGACTTCGATCTTTACAAGAGGAGGAGATTAAAACATGTGCAGAGGAGAGACCATGTGAGAACAAAGGGAAAAGATGCCATCTATAAGCCAAGGAGAGAGGCCTCAGAAGAAATCAACCCTGCTTAGTCAAGTCTATTCTTTCATCAAGAAATAATCAGGGAAGGGAGCAAATATTTGATACCAGAATGCTTACTATGTATTATTTATAATATCAAATATGAGAACAGTTGATTGCATAGTAATAGTATGGTGGATGATTAAATTAATTATGTCTGTTTATACAATGGAAAAGTCTACAGTCACTATTTATTTATTTATTTATTTATTTATTTATTTAATCCTCACCCGAGGATATTTTTGCATTTATCTTCAGATAGAGCGGGAGGGAGAGAGGGAGGAAGAGAGAGAGAGAAACATTGATGTGAGAGAGACACATCGATTGGTTGCCACCCGCACAACCCCAACCGGGGCCAGGGATGAACTGCAACCGAAGTACATGCCCTTAGCGGCAACCGAACCCGGAACTCCCTGATCCACCGGCCGACTCTCTAACCTCTGAGACAAACCAGCCAGGTCTACAGTCACTATTTAATTCATTAAAAAATGATCACAATTTAGTATTAAATGAAAGAAGCAGGATCAAAACCATAAATACACATATATGATATGCATTCTGTGCACAAAACAGGGAAAATAAATATATCTTAACATTGCTATGTCAATAGGGTGTGACTGAGAGACATTTTTATTTTCTTCTTTATAGCTCATCAAATAGTCTACAATGAGTGCAGAAAAAATAAAAATACAAACCATTTAAATATGTTTAAATCAAAGAATAATATGCATATAGTATTTCTACTGTGCATATTTGACTGGCCAGAGGCCTCTGACCACACTGGTATGTGGGGCAAATTCTGATAATGTTATTTTTAAAAAAATATATATAAATATATTTATAAAATTACATATATAAATATAAAGTCACGAGCAAAGAGGATTCAAAATAGATTCGGCAGTGGTTAGGGCAATCACCAGAATGGACTATAGTAAATTCTTTGGCTTTGACAATACATTTATTCAATTAGCATTTACTGAATGCCTGTCATGCTCCAAGCATTTGAAGGGTCAAACTGGGTCTCCAGGAACAAGTGACCCAGCAGTCGACACTGGGCCTAGGAACCTCACTCTAGCAAGATCTGTGCAGCTCCACTCTCAACACCTTAACCTCATCTGCAACCTCAACACTGCAACCTCACCTGGGCTCTGACCCTGCCTAGATCTGTGGCCTGAGAAAGGCCGGCCTCACCTTTCCAGCTCCAGCCGCCTCATTTGTAAAACAAGGATAATCCTGACCCAGTTTGCAGCACTGTGGTGAAGAATAAATGAGAAGCATTCTGGCTTGTTTTAATCTATTCAGTGCCAGATGGAGTCTACCTGTTAACAACCAGTCTTGCTTCCTTCCTTAGGAAACTGTATATTCTTTAAGAAAAAGTAAAGGGATGAAGATAAGGTTCAGTGATTAAAGGGATATTCTTTAATATTTTTCTTTTAATATTATTTAGTATTTTTCTTCCTCAGCATATCCAAATTAACAATTACAGAAATGAATACCTGTTTCTTAACCTCAGACAACAGCAGAGGGATCTCAAAGTTCTTCTAAGGTTAGGTAACATTCCAAGGACAAAACTGGGTGAGATGCTGCCAGTCTTTAGGGAAATAATTCAATTATAATCAGTACTTCAAAAATCTAATAAAATTAACATTTTTTCCACCTCTCTCTTTTATGAAGGGTGATTTTAAAAACAAACAACTGTTAACCTAAGTGTTATGAAATTTAACCTTTCTAAAAAAGACTAAAGGACACTGAAAGGGTACCAACCATTATGTCGCAATCAGACACAAATACGGAAATCTTCTCTTTTAAACTGAGCTCATTTTCCAAACACTGGGAACATCTGTATAAATTAATGCCCTCACCCCTCCACACACACACCCTCATGCCCACACACTCACACACACACACACACCCACATAGTCACACACACACACCCATTCCCACATCCCCCCACTCACCCCCTAACTCACACACACCCATACCCACACACACACACTCATTCAACATCCATACTCACACACTCGAAAAAAATTAAAATAAATTAATGTCCCCTATTATAGATAGGAGGTAGAGAAGGAGCTGGGAGAAGCAAGTGGGGGAAACATACAGACCTAAAAATGGAGTATATTTAGGAGAGAAGTCTCCCTTTGCTGGCTAGTAGGGTGAATAAATAAGCACTTTAGAAACATGCACACTGAGAGAAGGTGCAGTTCTAACTCCTAGTGTTCACATTGTACACAGTAGGTTTAGGGTGTTTTCCAGTTGCTGCTACATCTTCAGATTCTTTGTGGTCCTTCTACCACAGTAATGACTAGTAAATGGAGTGTTCTGACAGCTTTACAATGATCTGGACTAATTCCTCCTACCCCTCAAATCTTCATTTCAGTGGTTACCTGTCAATAACCACATAGGTAGGGCACAGATGGCTCAGAGGAAGCAAACATCTCTGTTCACTTTTCTCTGTCTTGTGGGTGACAATAGGTATGGTCCCCTTCCCACTGCTCCCATGCTTCACCACCCTTGTTACTGCTGAGTCCCAAACACTCTAGCCCCCAGTGAGCGTGTGCAACAGTGATAACCACAGGTGAAATCTCCAGCACCGACACTATCTACACATAGGGACAAGGCCTGCAATTTCTAACCTGGGGTGGGGTGGGGGAGTCGGCGGCAACACTGCACGCATGGCAACCGTGGTTTACTCTGAAGGACACCAGTGTGCTATGGTATGTTCAGTAATTGCTCTACTTTTTAAAAAGGAGTTGTAAAAATTATATTAAAAATGCTTGTTGATGCTCTGTGGGTATGAGTCACTTTGTAAAGCAGGATCAAAATGGATCCTCTGTTATGGGCTCCTGCTGGTTCTTTGATTCTTAACAACTTTGTTAATGTTAATAGGAGTTACACACACATCAATGAGAAAATAAATTCCTTGGGTTTAGTAGCACTTCAATTAATGATATGTAATAAGCAACGTAAAATGCTTTCTAATTTTGTTCCAAGTAATGACACACTACCCAGAGGAGCTGAAAATCGGGCATAGGTCTCTCTGCTGGGTGGGAAAGACCGGGGGTGGGAGAAAGGAGGCTCTGCAGCTGGTTGGAGGCCGGCCCAGGGCACCGCAGGAGAACTCCTCTGCACAGTGCGTGGGAGTGTAGCAGGAGGGACAGACACAGCTCGCCCAAGGGATAATGAATGTGATGAAGGGAGGGAAAGAAAACTCAAAAAAGTGAGCCTGATGCAGAAGGAATTTACCAGTGGAAACGACTGACTGCCACCGTGCTTCTTAAATCCGTCACAGACTCGTTCCATCTTTTCAGGCCATAAGTTAATACTATTCATTGACTTCCAAAAATACCCACCAAGATGAAATGGGAATTTAAGTTCCAAGGATGATACAGCAGAATTCCTAACATGTAGGTTATTTTGCAATGACACAAAGCACTGCTTCCACTTTCTGGAAACCCAGCTTCAGATTTAACCTTCTGCCCAGGCAACTCTTCTCATAGGAAACCACATGTTGGATGATTGATATCCTCTGAGGACAGGGGATTTGCTGTGGGGGCTGCATCAGAGACGAGTATAAATGGCAAATGCCAAACTTCCATGATTTGGTAAGAGAACAGATGAAAATTTTAATCTAAAAATCTCTTCAGTGTTTCCTGTTTCATATTTAATCACGTTATCCTTCTTTACATTTTATCCTAATGCTTTGCAGATAGTGTGAAGAAGATCTCTGTTGCCAAGTAATAAGACCCCACAACTTAAAAGACTACATATACAGTGACAGATGTGTGTGTGTGGGGTATCTACTCTTAGTTGCTGAGAGTCCAGTTTCATACTGGAGAGATTTGGGAACACTGTCTGGATCAGCTGCAATGCTGCAGGTGGCCAAACCACCCTCTAACCTCTGGCAGCACGTTGACTGTTTAGCTCAGAGCACTTGGGTTTAAGGGGCATTGCATCCAGACATTGCAATTTAAACCATTTCCATCATAACCAAGGCAGGGCTTCATGTACTGTGTGCATTTTATTTAGGATTATGTAGCTTTTCAAGGGAGTTCCCCATTTTTCCTAAAATACCTGCCTAGTCACCCTCAAGCAGAAAACATGGAAATTCTTATGACATGTAGTTAAACTGAACAAATATTTATAGGGACAGAAATTTGTTGGCTAGGGAAATGAATATCAAAATTCAACAGAACTTCTACACCAACCATTTTAGATATACTTGGGAATGTATGAATGGTTCACTCTATGAGTTGTCAGAAAACAGGTCTCTTCAGGGGTCCAGATTATACTAGAAAAACATGAACCAATTAGAAAAATAGCAAGTGCATCCAAGACTGTGACAAATGAAAATGGTGCCTGGGTTGTGCATTGTGTTTGGATTACTCCTCCCCTCACTTCTACTGGTGTTAGAGATACAGAAATGCTCTGTAGACAGCCTGGATGTGAGCACAGCCTTTGAGAAAAAGGCTCTGCCCCGGGTCTCAGCTCCCCACTGTGACCGGCATGAACCTGTTGGACACCAGGGGGTAAAAGGTGACTGAACAGGGTGGAAGATGCTGGTGAGGTGCTAATGAAGAGGACAGAAAAGTATCTGACACCATCTCAGCCTTGACGGTGTTTGCAGCACACCTGGCAGATAAGCTATACACACATGCCGAGTTAACAACTCGATACCTAACCACTGACCAACTACCAATATGGATGCAGAGTGGGTCTCGGAGGAACAGCGTAAAATGCCTTGAATTCCCAACCACTGGCTAGGAAACTAAAATTTGGAACTAAAAGATGACCAGAAACCACCTGAAGTTCCTCTAAGTGAGAAAAATGAAAACGAAGCAGGCTAACTACTGTTTACCTGTTTTCTCCAGAAAAAGGCCCCACCCACTCTGAATACTGGTCCCAGGACCCTCCATTTGCTTCCAAACAGCAGCTTCCCGCTGGCCCTCAGAGGCCGCTTGGAGTTCCAAGGGCATGCTGCCACTTCATCCTCTGAGCACTGTGCTGGGTTAGTTGCCGGTTTTTTACATTGTCTGAATCAGGTAACTTTCAGGTGTACACATTTATTTGGCGGTTTTAACAGGATTAATTCAATAACTTCAAATATTTGGGTTTCATTAAAAAAAATCTTCCCCAAACAATGTTGCTTTTATGGTTTGACTCTGGAAGTGAGGTTTCACCCTATGGATTATTTTTTAAAGTGGATAGGTACCATTAATAAATGTACAAGAGGTTTTCCTTTTCTCCAGCTACTCTGAATTGAGGACCACAAATTACAAAGCTAATCATATCCTGGCTAGTTTCATTCATCACACATCCTCAGCTTTTTAGTTTCACATTCTCCAATCTGTGAAGAGTCAACTGTAACTGTTAACATCAGGGAAGGATGTAACCCACTTCATAATGTTTTCAGCCAGTGACTCCTGGGGATAGAGGCTGGAGACTACAGAGGTTACGTAAGAGGGTAATATAAGAACCTGAATAATAGTTGGTGTCTCTGCCTATGGCTTTGGCTGGCTGGTGTTTGACATCATCATTCCTGAGACAGCACAGAAACAGCGAGCTGAGGATAATTTCGTTTCTGCAGCAAACAGGGCAAATGTAGAAGTGCCTGAAGAACATGTGGGATTTCAGCCTCCCAAAGAAGCCATGATGTTAATGTGGGGGATATTTTGCTTTCCAAGAAAACATCGCAAATATCCATCATGTCAGGAATGGAGCAAACCACATGAATAGAGAAGAAGGAAACTGTCTTCTTTCTCATAAATGACCTTCTCCCCTCTAAATAGTTTTCCCATGTGCTAATTTACTGAGTGGATAAGATGGTGTGGACACAACACTGGTTTCACTGAAGTATTCTCATCCTTAAATTCACAGTTTACATCAAAAGTTGCTAAAATAAACCAAATAAACTTAAAAAGAACATTTCATTCCCACATGCCCAAAAGCCAGGAAGAGGCATCACGGTCCTGACAATACAGAAAGGCCATGCTTAAGGATTCAGAAAAAAACACGGCAAAGTTAGGCTTTGGGGAATAGCCACACTTCCTGTTGCCATAAAACTCTCAGTCCCTGGAGGAATCAGGGGGAATGATGTTCTCCACATCAGAATGGACCCTCCTCCCTTCATCAGTCTACTCTGAGCATTCCTTTCTCCCCAACTGGGCACGACAACTCTGGGTACTCATTAGCAGACTACTGTTGACTATCCCTTGCTATATTTCTGTCCTAAATAGAAATGGAATACCACACTGCAAAACCACTGATATGTATTTTTAATACAGGAGGAAGCACAACTTTAGGTTTTTCTTTCTTTCTACTGAGTAGCCAGATTTTGGAAACATGCGCAACTGCCCCAAATAGCAGTAATGCAATGAATGGCAAAACGTGGAATTTTTTGGCTCCTGGTCTCCGTTAAGTGACATATAAAACATAACCCAGCCTCTCGGTAATAAGGGCCTACCTAGGTGGTTCTTGCATCAACAGAAAAGAAAATGAGGGTGGTGACTGACTCATAAGCAGAACATGGTCCTTCCCACAAGGGCAGCTAAGTGGGTGCTGTGTATCAAGTAGCACTGGGTGGAAACTTGGAGGCTTGAATACAAATCTGCTGTGTCAGCACCATGTAGTGGAAAGAACTCAGTAAGGACTTAAGAAATCTGATTCTCTACAGGCTTCATTGATGATTTTTTTCTGTGACTTGAGTAGTCAGTTTACCTCATTAGCCCTCATTTTCCTCATAAAATGAAAAAGGTAGACCAGGTGACTGTGAGGTTCCTTCCAGGCCTCTGCTCTAACCCCACTGGGGGTTCACTTCCTGGAGTCTCTGCCAGCCTGCTTCAGCCTCTGAGCTCTCCAAGCCTTTGGGAAGGGCCCAGGTGGAGCCCTCCTCCTCCGATCTCACCTTCTTCTAGAGCCCTTTCTGCCACTCAAGATAAACACCACATGGCCCAAAGTGTGTGTGTTTACAGCCCTCTGTTTGGTCCTACAGTGCACTCTCCGTGAATGGTCCAGGGTCAGGAGCACTAGCTCTGGAGGCTTTTCACCAAGAGGCTGAAAACCACAATACCTCTTAGCCTCGACTGCCATCACCAGAGTGGGGCAAACAACATCACTCTCCAGAAGTGCTCATGTCAGGAGCTCAGCCATTCTGAAAGCTGCCAGAAAAGATTCAGGAGGTCCAGTTAAATTTGAATTTTGGATAAACAATTTGGGACATACACTAAAATTTATTCATTATCTGAAATCCAAATTTTATTGAGTATCTTTTTTTCTTTTTTTTTTAAATTTGCTAAATCTGGCATATGGTAGATGCTGCTGTTGATGGTGGTAGGTACCAGGCTGCCATACCAAACCAGGCTTATGCGGACTAAAACCACCTCTGGTGTGACTTCTGGGCCTTAGGAACAAGAGCCCTTGTGGTTCAAGTTTTTTTCCCCTTAACCTCTCTCCCCTCCTATGACTGCCTCCTTTCTAGTCCTCCTATTGGCTTCATATCACCATATTCTGCCTGTGTCCCCTCCCAGAGGTGCTCAAATTGTCTACTGACCACCTTTCCCCATCCCCCCTGACTAATCAATTTGATGAAATTAATTTATATACATATGTCACTGACCGTTTAATGCGTCATCAACCTCCTCTGAAGCAAGGGCTTTTTTAAAAAAAAGGTCATTTATATCCTCAAATTAAAATGATCAAATTGTAGGCCATCAAAAAATTGAAGTGAAAAAAAGTAGGCTGTGTGAAAGAAAAGCATTGTGGGGGTGGGTGGGGGCAGGAGCTGGCTCTCACGACAGTTTCTCTAAAGTGTTTCTGCTTTTTCTTTCATCTTCTTCTGAGCCTACCACAGCTCCCACGGCAGCAGGAGACCTATGGATAAGGGGCAAGTGGAAGAGGGGAGTGGAACGGGGTGGAGTAGGAAGTGGGTGTCTACTTGTGAACTAGTCACCACTCTGAACCAGTGCAGTTCCTAGGGTCCCCCAGTGCCAGCATCTTGATTTAGACTGGAAAACACAAAGCCAGACTGAACTTCCTCCTTTTTTTTTTTTTTTATTCCTCACCCAAGGATACTTTTCCATTTATCATCAGATAGAGTGGGGGGGGGGGGGGGGGAGAGAAAGAGAGAGAGAGGGAGAGAAACATCGATGTGAGAGAGCCACATTGACTGGTTGCCTCCCACAGAACCCAACCAGGGCCGGGGACGAACTGCAACCGAGGTACCTGCCCTTGGCCGGAATCAAACCTGCGACTTGTTGGTCCGTGGGCTCTAAACCGGCCAGGGCTGAACTTCCTCCTTTTTGACCACCTTGTGTTCAGAGATGAAACACAACTACATAAGCTTGTACCCCCTGAATCCTGAGTGCTGGACAAAGTAACTCCAGGGACCATTAAGAACCACCTCTCCCTTTACAGGGCAAATCAGTCTAAATGGTTCTGAAAGCTAACGGGGAGGAGGACAGGGGTTGGTATGAGATGGTGGGACACACTTCAATCACAATTACTCAGGCACTTCCAACCGGGTCAGCTAGATTTCTCCTCAGCCCCAGCTCTGTCTGCCTGGGAGGGACATTTGTTCCTAGGTTATTTATTCTATCCAAAACAACCCTTTATCTTAATGTCCACAACCCATTAGCTAAAGCTAAAAGCACTTCACCAAAGCATTAAAAGAAAAAGGCTTAAAATGAATAAAATGGCAAAATATTACATAACAGATTGTTTACTCTCCTTCTCAAGCAATTAGCCCTCATCAGAGTGACCCTCACTCGACCTTTTGGGAGGACAAAGGGCCACATGTTTTGGCTCACTATTCAAGGTGAGATGAATTGCTATTAACTTGGGATTGAGAAATTCTATTTTATAATTTTGCAACACCCATTTCAGGGTAGCTGGAGGCACCTGGGGTCTACTCTACTGACTCAACAGAATATACCTTCCAATTATCTGTATATCTTTGGAACTCTGCCATGAGATTAGGGATGTGAATTTTTTTTAGATAATAGCAGAGTTCTGGTGGGAATGGGGTGGGTGGGATGGGGGCAGGGAGTAACACCCTCTGAGAATCACATGTCCCAAGAGTTTTACATTCTTATTTAGTCCTCCGAACAGTCTAACTAGGAGAAATGGGCCTCTTGGTCCAAACAGGATTTGAACTTGTGTCCTTTAGACACCATGCCCACTGTCTACTACACCCTGTTTCATTCAGGGTTTTGAGCACTGATTTCACTTTCCCCTTGGGAGACTGGAATGCTGTTTTTGCACAGTGTGGTCACTGACAGGGACCAACTAAACATTTTATGAGCTTCTAACAAGGGCTCTGCTAAAGGCATTTATTTTAACGCAGGACTTATAACTTTTTTGGCAGGAAAACAATGTCCAGTATTTAGATAATTACATTTCATGTGTTGAGTTACACTTTGATAGTCAACAAAATTTTTTCTTAACAGATGATGATGAGGAACTTGATGGCAAGACAGACACTAGGTTTTCCTCCTGGGTAACGGGGAACCACCTCTTCTTTTCCGGATCTTGCACAGCAAGCCAGGAGGAGTCTGGTCACTCCTGCTAATGCATGAGTTAACAAGGAGTTGAAAGAGCAGTTATTCCCTATCTCAGACTAGTTTTATTTTTTCTCGTTAATGTAATTTTTAGGAGAATTCTTATTTAAAACCATTAGGTATTTCGCTCATTTGCTCACTCATCTCCCAGGTAACAATTGGTCATGGCACAAAGGCAGGGGTCTAGTGTCCTTTAACCAGCTATCTCTTCAGAAGGCCATCTGGGCTCCGGGTAGTATAAATGATCATATTCTGTGTTTCGTGAACTACAGAAGAGCAGTCATTGCAAGGGCCTTAGAACTGTCCTCTGCACCCCTAAGACAGTAGGTAGAGGGGTGGGGCCCAGGAACCCACATTTTCACAACCCCCCTAGGCAATTCTGAAGCACCCCCAAGTCTGGGAACCACACTGGTATAGAACACACTGCTATTAAAGCCGAAGTCTGAAGTCAGCCCCTCTGGAACCAGTTAGCTTCTCTGTGTTGCAAAGAAACCTGCAGATACACCTTTTATCAGTCAAGGTACAAGCAGGAAACAGGGCACACCCTCCAATTATGATCATTGTAAGGGAATTTAATAAAGGGGCTATTTATAAAGAGGTGGGCAGGGCACAGAAAAGCCACAAGGCTCAGTGCAGTCCCCTGGGCTAGTAATGAGGGGTAATTGGGTAGGGACAGGCTCTTCACACCCTAAGGACTGACAGAGGGAGGTGAGGGATGGATACCTGAACCTGGGACAAAAGTGCCGGTGGGGAGCGCTGCCCAGCAGGAGCTGTGACCATCACTTAAGGGCCACAGCCAGTGTGAGAGACCCTGCAGGGAATGGTATCCTGACCTCTCTCTCTCTCTCTCTCTCTCTCTCTCTCTCTCTCCCCAATCTGTGGGCACTGAACCCGACTGGTTCACAGAGGCAGTGCACAGAAGTCAGTTTTCAGGGGTCAGAGCAAAGCAAAGAAGGGTGAAGTGTTTGGAGCCAGAGGAGCAAAGGGAAAATGCCTGGTACAATATCTCTAAAAAAAAAAAAAAACTGTACCAGGGAGTACCAAACCTTCACCATCACCACAGACAGCAGCATTTCACATGCAGATACTGCAGTGCCTGCCATTCCCACTCATGAAGCACTTGATGGTACAGGTAACTACAGAAAAGACACAACTTTACCCAAGGAAGTATTTCAAAAGTAAATTCACAAATGTACTTATCAAGCATTTATTGAACACGGATTCCATGAAAGACATGCTGTTTCACTTTAGTCAGTAGTAAAGGTGTCTTTTACATTAAACTCAATAGGGCTACTGCTGAGAGAAGTGGTCATCGGGTTTAGTGAAGCTCCCATCACTATTTTTTCTAAAAGAAGCCAAAATAACTATATTACAGAAAAGGAAAATATCTCAGATTTTTGAAGTGGAGAAAACATTTAGTTTTAATTGCATGCACTCAAAGCCTTACAGCAGAAGTGACCCATTCTTTTTTTTCCCTTTTTAACTTATATGATTTCCCAATTAGATTTTATTTACCTCCAAGTTATTAGATGATTAAATGCATAATGTACTGTCAGGTGGCCTGAAACAAATGGGTTGAGGGATGGACTTATTCCACCTTTCAACTTGCACCAACTAGTGTTAGTTCCCTTAAACTTAAGAACTTCTCAGAAGGCATTATGTTTGATCGCCATTCTCTACTCTATGGTCACCTTCAGTGGGTGCCCAGTAACCGACTTTTCAATCTCCCACCTGTCTCTGAGCACACCTGCTTCCCTGGCGTCAGTGAAAGCAGCAGTCTCCTGAGCTCTCTGGATCAGCCACGCTGGCTGCACATGTGGGGAAGCGGTGTGTACCCCCTTGGATGCCCCAGGTGATTTCAGAGGCACAGTGCAGAATTCCAGAATGAGCACTTTACGCCTTTTTCAAACACCAAAGTCTTAGCTGGATGTCTTATGTCTGCAAAAGACCTCTCCGTAAAACCTGCTAACCCCACTCTTCATCGGAGAGGAGCAGCCTTAGGCCCAGAGTCTATTACAGGCAAGGGCATCTGTGAGAATGTGGTAACACTCTTCTTTTTACTTAGATGTCTTAATGATTATCATGTATTTATATCAAATGATACTGGTTTGCTACTTGAGGAGGTCATGTAAAGTTTATTTTAAAAACAAATTTGGTTTAGAACAAAAACTTAATTTAAGGGAAATACACAAAGAATATAGGTGGTACAAAGATATGGTGAAAACTATATAGGTGGTATACAAATGATTAACGTTTGGGAAACACTGATCTAATGCTAGGTATAATTCATGAGTCAGAGAGACCTAGGTTTTAGTTCTAACTACCTTCAAATAGGCAATAATGACTAATTTTATTGCCTTGTAAGTAAACAATTTGTCACTGAAGGTAGTAGCTCTTCTGGTCAGATTGTGGCAGCTCAAAGAATGTAAAAACAATTTAATAAAATTGCTTTGTAATCTGAATCCTATCTTGCTCATAGAAAACAGAGGTGCTTGTGATAAATTAAAATTAAGGTCTAAAGATTTATATACAATATATTACTGTAGGATGAAACTATGGGAGAATATGAATGAAGTGAGCAGAAGAAAAGCTAAATGCTACTCTCCTCATCAGGTCTAACGAGGGTGCTGTTGACAGCCATTGCAATTTGAAGAGAAAACCTTCACATGAGTTCTTCATTGAGAGTGTTCTGGGCCATCCAGGCGGAATAAATTACAAAAGCAATCTGCCATGGTACGTGAATCCTTTTGATGCCAGTCTTGTAAAAATACTGCATATTCTTTGGTACTGATCAGGGAAAACACTGTCAACCGTCACCTCCTACACGAATTGTAAATCTCTTAGACATTTTAGTTCAGCCGTTTCATCTAAAGTCACCCAAACCCCAAATTCTAACCTCTTGACAAATTTACATTTATGTTCATGTTCTATTCAAGCCAAGGCCTCAAGAAACACTAGATCAACCAATGTATAGTGACTTTTTTCTTCTTACAAACATGAGAGTGAGGAGGACAAGTGCTTGGATGCACTCGTACCCACTTCCACGCACACCTGCATGCCCCTGCTCCTATGTCCCCACCCCCAAACTCACCCTGAGGACAGAGCCAGAAACTAATGCTGCCCAGCCCATTCCAGAAATACGTGTTTGAAACAAAGCGTTCTGTGCATCTGAGCCCTTATTTACGCTTGTGCTTTGCTAAGTGCCACATATGAACAGACCTCTTCCTGGGGCTGGGCCCTTTTCCTATATACTGTCTGCTGTTTACTTGTTTTAAAAATATTTCTACAATGTATCTATTGTTCTCCAGTCACCATATAATTGTATGATACACTGGCAAGCAACGGCTCCTCAATGAATAAAAGTGTGTTTACCAAAGAATAATCAGAGTTGCTTGGCACAGGGAGCAGACCTTGCCCAGCACCAGCTAATGTACGCTGCAAACACAGAGTCCTCAACCTTCTGCCCTTGCTAGATGGGGAAGCAGTCAGTATTTGCTAATTCTCAATTTTAGCCACATAAGGTAGAGGAATGCTATTTTATACTGTATAATTTCAGTCTATGATTGTGAATTTTTTTTACTTAGTTGTTAGAATTATAAGAAATAAACAGGCTTTAATTTTACGTAAGTCCTAAAGTTTAGGTTCAAATGGAATGGTTTTAACCATGCCATAACAGATAGTAGCTGATTTTAGAGGTAGGTGGTTCATCTAACACAGGGTTTCGACCCATACATGTAAGTATAACAGATGTTAGACCAAATGGGTCAAGATGCATCTGTGCTTCCTATTCTGACAGACTTTAGCTTCACAAAGAGACTATTTCGAGGAGAAAGGGCAAAATAAGTGTTTATGCTTTAGGATTTTTCAAATCATATCTGTATTATTCATGTTTCGGGGTATCTACCCCATCTTTGTTCCCTTCTCTTAGAATCTGTCCTGCCAACAGCTTAGCAGCAAGCCATGTGACTAGAACTGGTCCAGCAACATATGACTGGACAGGAGTGAACAACTGACCCCAAGGAGGGCCACCTTATATGCTGGCCAGGAACCTACAAATTGTCTGGCTTGGCTTAAAAAGAAACATTAAGCCAATTAGATAAATTCTGCCAGGAATTTGAAATTAAAAAATGGGGAGGCTGTGGGTGGCTATGCAGACAGCAATGCTTTTTTTTTTTATTATTAATTTGGGGGAGTAATAAGCAGAAATAGCTGGACTAGAAGATATCTACAAAATCTTCTGCCTTTCAAAAAGATTTTGGGTAGAAAACATTTCTGAATGGCTGCTCTTTAAATATAATGAATAATTATTTGCCTAGGGAGAACATTTGAGAAAGAAGAAAAGCATGTACATAATTCCTTGGGGAGTGGTGCAGAAAGTAGAGGCTGGTGTTTGGTCCCTCCGATGCATGAAGTCTTGCGGCCTGACAGCTGTTGGCTCTCCAGGCTTCCCAGGTGACAGGGAAAGCTGTGGTCTTAAAACAAGAGCACAAAGGAAGAAACATATGTGCCAGCTCCCAGGGATCGTGTTCTAAGAACTTCTGCACCCCAAGCCCCAGCTTGAGGTGTGGAAGGTGCTCAAACATGCCTGTGGACCTGTACGGGACTGAACTTGGCCCAACAGCAGCCTTCGGTGGAAGTCAACAGGCTTAGTGGTGAACTGGTTTCAGTGAAAAACAGAGAGCAGCTGCTGTCAGCACCGTATCTAATTGAACGAAGGGAATTCTGCAGAACAGGCCGTGACTGACTGCGTAGGAGGGGAGGGTTCCAGAGCCTCTGAGGGGAGGCAGGGCAGATGGTGATGCTTCAGGGAGCAAACAGAAATGCTCACAGCAGAACCCCGAGACTCTTTCACCTAAATGGGTGTGTTAATGGCTCCCATGGAGTAGGTATAAGAGGGCTTAGCACATATGCCTCCGTCTACTGTGCTGGCTGTAAATAAACCATGTGCTTGTCTGCGCCATCTGCTTACTGTGCACTTTGTGTAGCTGTGAAAAGAAAAAGCCATTTGGGGCCAAATGGCTAGAAATACTTTAGTTGTATGCTTAGGAACCAAATATGCTTACACAGCTAAATTATTACATTTCCTTTAAAGTGGGTAATTAAATTTAAAATGCTCTTTTTACTGGGGGGGAGTGCTGGACAGTAGGAGGCCACACAGCTTTCCAAAGTTCAAAGAGCAGGTCACAGGCACAGAATGAGGCTGGAGACAAGTCACTTACTACTGGAGTTAATCAATCTTGAGTTAGTCACACTTAACCAGTCTCAACCACAAATTCTTCATCTATAAATGAGGAGTGTGTCACTCATCTTCCTCAGAGTGGCATTTTGAGAATTAACTCATGTCTAAAACATGAAGTTCTTTATATAAAAGATATTATGATTATACGAAATGTTTTTATGGAGACGGTCATGCCCTCTATAAAGTACTGAGTGAGTATATATTACTTATGATTGTTGTCCTCATACACACACTGAGATTGCTCATTGCTCATTTTTATTAGTTTCTCAAAATTATATAAATAATGTAACTACTTCACTCATGAAACAACTATTTATTGAGCATATAGTATGTTCTAGATCCTGGAATAATTTCCTACAAGTATAATTATGTTCTAAAAGGCACAGACTTAGTATGTTGCAAGCAATTTAATATTGAAAACACAAATTCAACTGTGTGTGTGTGTGTTTTTAATTATTTGTGTTTTCAACATTAAATAATTCACAAAATTAAGACTTCTGGATTTGTGATTATCTGAAGTGTAATGATTTGAAAAAGTTCAAAGAGCCCTCTCATTCAACCAGGATGAATTTTTCCACTTTCTCCAAGGCCTAACAGCAGTAATTTTACATAGATGTTATACCCACCCTCAGAGACACAGCCATGCAAAGAAAACTCTAAAACAGCATGAGCAAATCGCCCCAGTTTGTGAAATACAAACTTGAGTTAGTTAGTCCATTTATAAACTATGTTTCATCTTGACAGAATTCCCAGAGATAATGTAGGCCAAATCCTGATAAAATGAATTCCCAGGACTGCACAAATACTTTTCATGATGCTGAATTCTATTAGAATTTGCTTGGAAGAAAGAAGAGGTAACGAGTACAGTGGTTAGAGCTAGCTAGCACTCTGGGATAGACAAGCCCCTACCATAATGTAACAGCAGTGGTCTTAGATCAGCTTTACCCCTCTAGGTCTCGGTTTTCTCATCTACAGAATGGAGATAATACTACCTATCTCACAGATTTCCAGGAAGTGTCCATTGAAACAGCAAAGGTCTTAGTATGTGGTAAGGACACAAAAGGAACGTTAGCTATCACAGAGATCTTCACTGTGTGGTAATGGAATTGGCATGGAAGCCAGAGTGTCATCAAAGGGGTGTTACTAAAACTAGAAAGTGGGTTGGGGATGGGAAAGGAGACCCTGATACTTCTAAGTTCTCACAGCAGCTTGCTAGGTGGAGAGCACACAGGCGCCAAGACACTTGAGAGAGATGGACAGTCCTTCCTATCTGAGCTGAGGGAGAGCGTGCAGGCTGCCCTGGAAGCAGCACTAGCAAACCTTAGCTTCTCATCACAACCCCGATTCGGGAGTGCCTCAACGCCGTCCTGCAGTATGTTAGCTGAAAAGAGAAAGCACAACGTTGGCTCTGAGGAGTTTGAAAACTAAGGGGGAAATAAGCCACTCCAACAAAGTTTTTCAGCCTTATTCTTACTAAAAACTTTTAAAACAGGTCAAAATGGTTGGGAGAAAACAAATACTAACTATTGGGTAAGCTTTCAAAAATGAATTTGGTTTTATGAATTAATTTTTATTCTACAGACAAAAGTGAGGAGCAGAATGATGCAGCCACATTCCACTGATGAGGCCCCAAACTCTAAGGGAAAACAAAACAAGTAAAAACCTGAAGTATGAAAAGATTTTTTTCACTGCAAGCTTTTGGAATTTCTAGGAGAAGGATAAACCTATAACTAGAACTATGAATTTAATGCAGGTAAATTTTCATCTCTTTAAAGTTTGAAAATAATTAAGAACCAGAAATGAAAAAAAGTTCATGCAAAAATCTCTCTTTACATAGTATATAAAAACTTTATGCAAAATTTAATATACACATCACATAAAAATATATACTATGTGAAGAATTAAATTAGGAAAATACAAACCCAAATTACGAATTTCACCCAGTGACAAGAATATATTCAAAGATTAATGCTAAACAAAATACATATTTTTAAAATACCTCTTTGGTTTGAGCCTTCAAAACAACTCTATACTTGTTCTATAACAAAAACCAAACAAACTAAAACAAAAAAACGGAAAATGGCAATAAAATAGAGACAATATTTCAACTAAAATGAACACACACACAAATCCTAGGGGGCAGAAATATAAGCCAGGATTTGACTGCTGATCACATAAGCATGAGTGCTGAGAATATCTGAGTTCCCTACTTTCAGAAAATACATGACATGTAACTCCTGGACAATCTCAACATGCACGATAGGTAAATTGGTGAATTCATAGTTTTGCGTGTGTGTGTGTATGTATGTGTGTGTGAGCTTTAAAAAGATTTACCATGAGTCTTCTTTGAAGAGTCGGCCTGCCTTAAAAGGAATTTAATAAACAGAAGTTTAATTTTGATGCTATTCAGTAACACAACTATCTCATGAAATTCAGTTCAGCCACATGGAATGAGACCTAGAAAGTTGAGAAAGGTTCAGTCCACACTTGGTCAGTGTAAGATCGCCTTGCTGTCCTGGGAGCGGAAACAGTGTAGACAGATATAGCTGTGGCCTCCTGTAGTGTTTAAACTGTTTAAACACCTTCCCAAATAACAGACAAAACCATCATAGTATTTGTTTGCATAAGAAGCCGATTTGAACAGTGGATTAGGAGGAACTGAAATTTTATAGTTTTAATTGTTCAAAATGTCTTTCAATTAAACCTAATGTTCATTCTAATAAAAATTTATTGTAAGCAAACATTAACACTAACAAAATTCTCCATTAAACCAGTATAAAAAATAAATCTGGGTAACCACTCTTTCATTGCTGAATAATTAAATGCTCCCATTTCCTGAAATTCAAAATGTTGTACAGTGTTAGTACAGTAAAATATGTATCTAATGGAAAAAATACTAGAATAAAATACACCCCAAACCAGAGACACTGGTAGTCTGTAAGTGATGGATTTTCAGCGAAGAAATTATAACCTTTTCTTAGTGTTTCCAATTTTGCTAAAACTTCCTACAGTGATAAATTTCATATTTATTGAGCACATATTAGATACCAGCCAGTACGCAGGATGTTTTGTTTTCCTCACAGAATCCTCACTGCTCCATGAGGTAGGTAAACTATTACCTCTGCACATGTGGAAGTGGAGACCAAGGCAACTCATACTTGAGGGGTAGGGACCTGAACTCAGACATGTCTGTCTCATAATCATTCTATTACAACGGAATTTCATTTGTGGCCAGAAAAAACAAAACAAACCTTAAAAATAAATTTAAATGTTACATAGCTAGGTGAAAAGCCAAACAAAGACAATATACTTCTAGGCATTTCTGTTTAAGGTTTTTGTTACACACTCCTTACATGCCTCTATAATTTAAAAAATATATATTTTCAGATGTATCTATTTGAAAATGAAAGGAATTTAATCAAATCTCATATGATGCTAAAACCAATGCTCTTGGCTTAAAGCACTAATAATACTTACACAATATCCTCTCAGTTATCTATAATAGACAACCCCTCATTGATTCTAACCTGACCCCGAAGAAGAAAGTAAAAAAAAAAAAAGTCTTCCCTTTTGAGAGGGATATAATCAGGTCTCAGAGAAAATGGTACTCCATAGATCATATGGAAGCCTTGATTTCTTAGTGGTTAAAATTTCCAACCCAAGTATACTACCAACCAAAGAAATCTAAGTTAAAACAGTAAAGCATCATTTTTCGCCTATCACTTGGACAAAGATGATAACCAATGAAAAGTATCACCACAAGAGCACTGAAAAACTGGCCCCATTGTAACTTTTACTAGAGAATGGTTAGGCAATAAACATGGATCAAACTTCAAAATGTGCAAACCCACTGACCAGCCATTTCTCTTCCTAGGAATTTATTATTTTTTTCTTTAAAAAAATTTTTTTAATTACATTTATTGGGGTGACATTGGTCAATAGGATGATAATTCTTGAAGCTGAGTGAGGGGTTTAATTCTTCTGTTCTACTTTTGGATGTGTTCATTAAATTTTTGTAATTAGCATTATTTTAAGTTTTAAAAAGAAATGAGATAAATTTAAGTACAGAAATAAAATGCGCATCACATCTTCCACAATATAACCAAAGTAGCTTTTTGTCTAAAGTCAATAGACATAGGTAGCATTTCACATAACAAAGGCTGTCAAAGTTTAGGCCTCTAGGCTTTTCCATGGAACTCATCACGTCAAGTCTTGGCACTGTGTGCTGAGAACTGAACGTATTTTCCCTAATGTGATTAGCTATAGGAGAATATATGGTTGGGGATAGGGAACACAATGATTTCCTCTGTTTTCTTTTGAAAATTATAAAAATCAGGAGTAGGACGGTTTGAAAGGTACCACTTTTCTGTGCTGCTCTTTCCTGGGGCATTTATTTTGCCAATATAAAGATCCTTCTCTCTCCAATCCTCAGACACTTCATATGGTCTGTGGGGTCTTCTGCCTAGCTGTAGTAGTCCCCAAAAGGAAAAAAGTTGGGGATTGCTTCCTTTTGTAGCAACAGGGCTCTATTCCTTCTGGCCTGGGAGCAACAAGGAGTTAGCTATAGTTAGGGCCCTGGGGAGAGGGTAGCTTGATTCCTAATGTCTGTGCCTTGGCCAACTCCCCCTACAGACTTATTTTAAGGAAAAAATGAAGTTAAGTGTGTAAAGATGTATGTTGCAGTGTCAAATGTTCAATGCAGTATTGCTTATAACAGAAAAAATGGTAATAACCTAAATATCCACTGACAGGGGAGTTTGCTGCTGTATCCTCACAATTTAGGCCTCTAGGCTTTTCCATGGAACTGATCACGTCAAGTCTTGGCACTGTGTGCTGAGAACTGAACGTATTTTCCCTAATGTGATTAGCTACACGTAGTGTCTACTACGTGTAGCTAATAGTTTCTACTACACGTAGGAATAAAAATAAATATCTGGCGAATAAATGGCACAATGAATACGTTAACAGGATATAGGTATACAACTGAATTTTACACAGGCACTAACATTTCTGATGTAAAGCTACATTCAACAACAGAAAAGAGTCCATAGCATTTTATTAAGTGATCAAAACAGACCACAGACTGGCCTAGATAGTACAATCCCACTTACATAAAATCGTGTGTATGTCTACCTGTGTATATATGTGTGTAGATGTTTGGAAAGACAGTATAGGAGGGACTTAGAAATTTTTACTTTTTACACTTACGTATTATTTGTTGTTGTTTTTTTTAACTTATCTTTATTGTTGAATGTATTACAGATATTCCTCATTTTTCCCCCATTGCCACCCTCCTCCCCATTCCCTCCCCCCTCCTGCCTTTCCCCACACTGTTGTCTGTGTCCATTGGTTATGCATATATACATAAACAATAGTTACATATTCTCTTTTTCTTTTTTTTATTTAATCCTCACCCAAGGATATTTTTTTCTATTTCTCTTCAGACCGAGTGGGAGGGGGAGAGAGGAAGAGAAAGGAGAGAGAGAGAAACATTGACGTGAGAGGGACACATCGACTGGTTGCCTCCTACACGACCCTGACTAGGGCAGGGGACAAACGCAACTGAGGTACATGCCCTTGGCCGGAATCGAACCTGCGACTCATTGGTCTGCAGACCGACGCTCTCACGCTGAGCCAAACCAGCCAGGGCAATAGCTACATATTTTCTATTTGGTTTAGGAGGATCCTGTTCTTTAAATTTTTATCCCAAACACTCAAGGTATGGAGGAGGATAATATTTAAGACAAATTACCATTGATTTTTCAAAAACTGCTGAGCTAGAAGTTCTCTCTTCTGCCCCTTACTCCTGTAACATGCACCAAACAGACTGGACACAAGGCACATCTATTTTTAAACACTTGTAATCAATGCCTTGGTACCCATTACACTGAAGAGAGAACATCAGCACATGACATTTCACTATTTTGACTTTCTCTGTCCAGGACCCTTCTGAACCCAGCCTTGTTAACTTTCTGGCCAACCCTCATAGCCCAAGGATGCTCTCCTGGGCTGTGTGCATCCGAGTACATTCACCATCAACAGACTCCATCTGTCAGCTCCACACACAAAGACCTCAACTTATTTGGCAAAGAAACACTGCTTTTTTTGAATGCTGAATTGAGTTTAAAAGTGGACAGCTTATATTAATAACAAATGGTTTCTGGTAATTTTTCTTTTCAATCCAAGAGAAAATACAAGCATCTCCGATAAACAAACGACAAAGAGTCTCTCTTTGGATTGAAGCAAGAGCAGCACGAATCCTCCACTGGGGCACTGTCTGGTTACAAAAGTGCTGGGTTGCGATCCTGGCCAGCCTCTGAAAGCAAGAGTCAGGGCCAAATCTGTGCACATGTGCTCTGAAAAATCAGCCAACTGTGAGAATGGCAGAGAGAACACATATGAGCTGATGACTGACATGCTGCCTCCTCTGGATGCCATTTATCCGAGTTACAGAAATTTGCTGAAATTTATCACATACCACACCAATGCATGGGTTCATCAACTCAAAGATAAACTACATATTTTGGTCTTGTGGTATTTCCCCCAAAATAATCATGCATGAGTGACAGCAAGATGGAGGGCTGAGAGAAACAGACAACTGGAAGAAGATATACATCTGTTGCTTTCCTCCTCGTAATACTTGGGTGCAATCTGAATGCAGAGGGACGCTGAGGACAGCAACAGCATACACCCAACACACACAGCATTCTAAATATCTCAGGCATGAGGGTGCTGGCTTGATCTGATCAAGTTGATTATGGCCTTAATGCTTCAAATCCTCTAAAAAGGCACCACTACACAGAGTTGGGCAAAAGTAGATTTACAGTTGTAATACAAATAAATAATACAATAATGAATAAACAATACAAGATTAAACTCTGTGTTTCATGTCCTCACAACTGGAAACGTACTTTTGCCCACCCAAAGACAACCCTCCCGGGATAAGTTTTGAGCCGTGTTTTCAGTGGTCGTGACAATTTGTAATCATGTTTGTTGGATGCTCATACCACTCATTTACAAGATGCGTGGCCAGCCTCGGGGCCTGTGCTGTTCACAGGAGCCTGGCTTCATCATGGTTCGGAGCACTTGATCTTTCGCCTGGCTGCTGCCACTGATGACTAGTTTCCCCTGATGTTACAGTCATGTGCCTCGTCTACCCAGAGCTGTGTGCATCTGAACCACAGCTATTTCCTGAGGGATATAAACCTCAACAAACTGCAAATAAACAATACAAACATGATCTCATGCTGTCATGCTCCTGTTTCTCTAAATTGTAGCATTACGGTAGCTCTGTAATTTACAAGTATCATTTGATACTCATTTTTCCCCTGTCAGTTACTTCTTTCCCTTGCTTTTACCCTTTGTCCATCAGCTCCCTCTCTTGCCTAACTCTGTCCCTCTTGGATTGCCCTGCAACTCCTTACCAGGACTCTGGCTCTCAAACTCAGGCTTTACGAAAGTGTTCTTGTAAAGTTCACCAGCAAGTTAACCTCCCTTGTTCTCAAGAGTTCAACACTATCAGTGTTCTCCCAGCCAGTCTTGGCTGTGTTTGATCATCTTCTCCTGCCCAAATTGCCCCTCTCTATTTGCTCATTTTGGTCAGAGGCACAGGTATCCTCCCAGGCCCAAACACTGAGAATGAGTCTTGTTTCATCTCTCCTTTCTCATCCCCTACCTCCAGGTAGGCTGCCACCACCAACCTTGGAGATTCGGTCTTCACAAAGACTTGTAGTTCATCAAGATTTAATACAGATAAAATAACATCCTCAGAAGGAGTCAGTAAACTATAATATGAGATACAAATATATCAGTATGGGTACAATCATTTAAATTAATTTCTGTTCCCTGTCAAAGTCATTCAAGTTCTTCTTCCAGTATTTAAATCCTCTTTAATCTGGACTCACTTTGAGTCTCTGACTAGATCTTAGATTGTTGTTTTATGACAGTCCCCTGAAATTAAATATTCTATCCTCTTTGAACCTTTCTTTAAAAACACTGCACTTGAACCACCTTCCCCAAGACTTTGACCCAGATTAAATTGAGTTTTAGCCACTTAGTAACCCCTTGGGCAGAATTTTAATTAGTTTAACACACACATGTGCATTGCAGAGCCTTTATGCAGTTCCCATATTCCTGCTTCTTTATTTTCTAATTTGTATTTATTTACTCATTTCTCAAACTACACAAGTTCATGTTATGATATGCACTGTTAGTGACCAACTAATTTCAGCTCATTACTGATGATAGATTAATCTCATCTCCCCCATCTTTTTTATACATAAATAAAAAATTTTAAATATTATTTCCATACACTCACCCTTGATGTCTCCCCCAAAGGGTCTGGTGAAGAGAGAGTTATTGAGAGTATTTAAAAGTCTCATTTCAACTCAGGACCAAAAAACTCATCCAGCCCTGACAATAACAGCTTAAGGATAAATTCCAAACACCAAGTGTTATTTTCTTCAACCCACAAACCCAGGAACATTACACGACCATGACACAAGCTTGGATGATATCCACAATGATCAGATGATAGATGTTTTCATTAGTTTCTCCTTAAATCAGGGCTATGAACAGCAGCATGATACTGAATGGGAACCCTCAGCAATAGAGCTCAAATTGTATCCTGCAAGGCTCACTTCATAAACCTCAACTATTTTCCTACTAAAGAGATGTTGTATTAAGACAATTCTGTTTACACAACCATTATGCATTTATATTTTCCTTAAAGATAAATGATACTTTTACGAAGAATGAATTGCACACAAAATACTATCTGCCTTGGAAAGATGCCAAAAGACACATTCATTTAAAATACACAAAACAAAAATAACCAGCCACCAATACTTCTCCCAATCAAAACAAGTGGTGTACAGAATTCTCTTTTGCATAGTAGGGTAACCTTAATGAAGAAAGCAAAATTAATATTACTGTTAAGAAATGACCTGAGAAATAGATTAGCTGTATCTTACAGTAATTAAACTAATTACCGTATTTACTATAGTGCTTAGGATATTTTAGCTTGGATTTAAATTATGATATAACTTAATGTATAGTACAAATAAGAATGATTTAATTGAGTGGGAAAAAATACTAACTTTCATCCATTCACTCACTGCATATGTATCGATGGGTGCTTTGACAGACAGGGGAATATAAAAAGACACTGTCCCTACCACCTTAGAGTCTTAGAGAAAACAGACACACAACCATAAAAACAACATTGTTAAGTACTGTAAATATTCAATGTGCTATGCTAGGAAACAACAACTTTTAAGAAGCTGGTGGATCTTTTTTTTTTAATTAAAAAAATTTTTTTTCTTTATTGATTTTGAGAGAGAGGAAGGGAGAGGGAGAGAGAGAAACATTGATGAGAGAGAACATCGACTGGCTGCCTCCTGCATGCCTCCCACTGGGGACAGGGCCCACAACATGGGCATGTGCCCTGACTGGGAATTGAACCAGTGACCTCTTGATGCATGGGTCGACGCTCAACCACTGAGCCAAACCGGCTGGGCGGAAGCTGGTGGATCTTAAAATGGGCAAGGTAAAGATCTATTTATACTGACCAGGGTCCTCTCCAAGTTAAAAGGCAGTATCTACAAAATGATCTTATGTATGTTAAACAACAACAAACAGTCCAGATTACACATGGAAAAGAGTCAGGACAAGAGACTCATCCAGAGGTTAACCATTGTTAGTTACCCCGGGGAAGGGAAATAGAAAGGACAATGGTAAAATAAACAAACAAACAAAATAAAATAAAGACTATCTTTTTACTTGACATACTTCTGTTATTTTCTGAATTTTAAAAATAATCTTTATGTTCATGTAATACTTCAACAAGGAAGAAATAATAGTAATTGAAGCAGTCAGTGGAGGGGCAGCCAGCAAAGCCGAGTGAGAGCTGAGCTAGGAGGAAGAAATCCAGAAGGAGGTAGAGTCATGGAAGCCAGGGGAGGAAGTGCTGAGAGGGAGGGCTAGTCAATCAAGTCATCAGACCTTGTAACAGAGATGGAGGAGGAGGAGGACTCAAGGAAGGGCATGTTAAAAGCAGGAAGACGTTCTAACTTGGCATGTGGCTGTTTCAGTGGAACAGCATCGATGGAACTGAGAGAGCAGCAGGGTGAATATGGGGTGCAGATTAAATGCCTCAGGACAAACAACTGGCATGAGCAAAGTGAACTGGGAGCAAGCAAAATTATGCTGCTATCTCTGGTTTTCCATGTTGCCAAATGAGTACAGAAGAATACTTGTCCATTTTGCAAATATCAATGGTACAAATGTGATCATGAATGACAACCAACACCTGTGGCCACAGACTGTGGGAGTAGGGACCCATGAAGAACCGAACAGATGGCCTAGGAACCACTGACAGGGCACGGATACTTCTTAGCTCCAGCCCCTGCTATGGCCCAGTGTTGCTAGATTATCCTATTTTTAAAGAGAAGCCATACATCTGGATTTTTAAAAATGTGAATATCCTGACTTTTAAATGCTGGACTGAATTTTTAAAACACTGGAGTAGGGAAAATATATCTGTGGGCACCTCCAGCATTGTTACTCTTTACAAGTTTAGCATTGAGGAGAAAATGTCAATTAAGAATTTTATTCTTTTTCTCCTTTTTTTAAAAGAATGAGAACTATCACATGTTGCTAGGCTAAGGGCAAAGAAATGATAGATAAATACCATCCTCTCTTTCTTATATTTTATTTAAAATTTAAAAAAATTACAGTTGACATTCAATATTATTTTATATTAGTTTTAGGTGTACAGCATAGAGGTCAGACAATCATATGCTTTATGAGGTGTTATCCCCGATATTTCCAGTACCCACCTGACACCATACAAAGTTATTACAATATTACTAATTATATTTCCTATGCTATACTTTATATCCTCATGACTATTTTTAACTACCAATCTGTACTTCTCAGTCCCTTCACCTTTTCACCCAGTCCCCCAACTCCCCTCCCCTCTGGCAACCATCTGTTCTCTGTATCTTTGAATCCGTTTCTGTTTTGTTCATTTATATTATTCTTTAGATTCCACATATAAGTGAAACAATATGAATTTGTCTTTTTCTGACTAACTTATTTCACTTAGCATAATACGCTCTAGGAGAATGGCTATCATCAATAAATCAACTAACAACAAGTGTTGGTGAGGATGTGGAGAAAAGGGAAGCCTTGTGCACTGTTGGAGGGAATGCGGATTGTTGCAGCCACTATGGAAAAAAGGATAGAGGTTCCTCAAAAAATTAAAAATGGAACTGCCTTATGACTCAGTGATTCCACTTCTGGGTGTATATATGAAGAAGCCAAAAACACTAATTCAAAAGAATATAACCATCCCTATGTTCATCGAAGCATTATTTACAAAAGCCAAGATATGGAAGCAACCCAAGTGCCTATCAATAGATGAGTAGATCAAGAAAGTGTGGTACATATATACAATGGAATGAATATTACTCATCCATAAAAATGAATGAAATCTTTCTTATTTTTTAAATATTCAATATTTGAATGAGAAAGGGTTTACTTTGCTTTCTTTTAAGAATTGATGCACTCATATACTCGGCTGCTAAACATTTAATCGAAACTCTTGTATTATGCTGACATAACAGACTCAGCTAACTTAAAGGGTTAAAATATGTATTTGAGTGGAAAGCACAAATTAAGTGGTAATTTTAAAAAGGGAAACATGAGGAAGGACCAGAAATTCTCACAGAAAATATATAAACACTCAAGTTGACTTTGAGTTTATCAAATTTCCTCCGGAAAGAACTTCCCATTTACAGCTGACTTATATTACAACAACACACTCAACAATTGCATTAGAATGCTATTTTTAATCAGTTCACCATATCACTATGCCTCAGGAACTGAAAGTCAGAAGTTCATAAAGTCATCAACTATGGTACAGAACATTCTGAAGTCAAATGCCATTTTTAACTGGGAAAATATTTGGAAAAGCATAGCATCTCCATAAAGGAAGGGTATCAACACGGGATACTCTTATGTGAATGCATGGTCTTTAAAAAAATCTTTATTGCAAACTTTTGAAAATTGAAAAACATCTATTATAAGATGTGAAGAATCTATTTGGTAATGACTCATTTGTGATAACATCATTGGGCCAGTCACTACCATAGAATCTATTTAAAGTTCATTCCTTTTGCCTTGTTCCTCATAGTTTATTAAGGGACAATTTGGATGATGATAGATATTAGTGCTACTACTTTCAAATGCTTTTCCTCCTGACCCAACTAACACAATTTCAGGCATGTGGAAAAGAAACTCATGTGAAAGCCCTCTACACACTAGGCTTAATTTTCCAATGAAATTTGGGGGAAAGCCTTGACCCTGGCATACATTAGAACAGAACCCTATACAGCAACTTGTTAACACTGGGTGAAGTTCTTGCCTATGGTTTCCTGTGCCTTTGTCTTTCTATCTATAGAACATTTCTCTGTCTCATGTCCATTGTCTTCAGCTCCTATGTAGTTCTGCTCTAGCCTGTCCTCCTTGTTCACTCTCTTTCTCATCTGTTTCGCCTTACTTGCTCTCATTCTTACTGTGGCTTTCTCTTTGTTATTTGCTTGGGTTTAGTTGTTTTAAATCTCTGGTCTCTTGTTCCTCCCTTTCCCCCTCCCTGCCCTAGAAATTAGGTGGCCACAAAATGCATTCTTGTTATACTCTTACTCCTAAGGTTCTTATTTGTATCAAGTTCACAAATTCACACACTGAACCAACATGTTTGTCATAAAGTATCTGTATTTTATACTTGTGACAAAGGAACTGCTTAAGGTTTCCTGTACATTTAAAAGCTCCTCCCAGCTCCCACCTCTGTGTATGGCAGGCGTTTCCTCAGATGACCAGGCCCAACATTAGCACTCTGCTGGGTGTAAAACCTGCTAAAAGACTGAGAGTTAGGAAGTTACTGCCTCTGAAGTGTGGGAACAGTGGTCCACAGAAGTTCCTGGGATCTCTTTGAGCAGAGACCCAGACTGTTCTCTGTGCTTCCAAACAAGACAAAGATTTCACTCCACAGGCTTTTGGGAGAACATCTTCTTTTCCATTTAGCTACTATGTTTTCAAGATCTTTGCTGCCTCAAACAAACACCAAAGAGTTAGTTTATTTATAACTGTGCTTCCCACCCAAACATATTTGGCAACTGAAATAACATGGAGCCTCTGGGAGGTAGAATACTTAGAGACAGCATCATAGAGGAGAAAGAGCACAGTTTTTATAACTAGACAGACTTGAGCTCAAATACTAGCATTCTTTCTGTACAGCAGGACACCAGGCAAGTGACTCGACTTCTCTGACTGCAGTTTTTTCACCAATAAAATGAAAATATCAATACCTACCATACAGGATTCCTGAGAGGATTAAATTACTGGAGGTGGTATAGAAGAATGACTAGCACAGCACAGCACAGCACAGCACAGCACAGCACAGCGGTGTTGGGAGCAGAGATGAAGAACACATGCTCCCAGGCTCTTTCCCCCAGCTGCTGAAGCGGACTCTGGTTTTGCCTTCCCGGTTCTTCCCTCGCCCACCCTCCTGGGAAAGTCTCGATCCTGGCCTGTTTGGGGGCTACTTTATCAGGAGGAAAAGTGGAAGAGCAAGTGAATTGCAGTGAGGAAACATCTGAAAGTTTTTAAGGGCTGTAGGGTGTGAGGAAAGCTGGCGGGGAAAAGAGAGATTTGCAGTGCTGCTGTGGAGTCTTTCCCCCCATGGTCGTACTGAGAAATACAAGTAAAGAATTTGCTATTTAGAAACTATTGTCACTGGACAGTATTTGTGTGACTCCAACATCATTCTGAAACTGGATTGTGTGGGTCTGGATGCACATGGGTTAGAGCAAGTACTACATCAGTTTTATTATTATACACACTTGGGAGTGGAAGTGGTTCACTGTAAAAGGAATGCAGGGAGGCGCAGGGAGGCGCAGGGAGGCAGGTGACTGATGGTGTCCCATTACCCATCCCTGATGCACTCTCATCCTGGTGAGTCATTAGCATTTCTGTGTTTCAGTTCTTCCCTTGTAAAATGGCAAGATGGGAGGGCTATATTATTATGGCATACCAGTTGGCCTTTTAAAAGTTAGCTGGGAAGTATGCCAGCAGCTGGGTCCTTCTAACTCTGCTTGTGCTGCTCCCGAAGCAGCAGAAGTATATGCATGTGTGCACACATATATCTACATGTGTGTATATGTATGAATGTGCATGCACACACAGATACTGGAACTACCCTTGCACAAACCACTAAATCATTTAAAAAGAAAGCCCTCTACATTTAAACAAGAATATCCCGGAATCTGAAAAGATAAGTAAACTTTTCCTAAAAATTTCCATAGGAGAGCCCTCTCAGGTACAGACTCCCAAAAATGATGTTGATATTCCAACAACTCTCATGATGGGAAAATTCCTCTTTGCTACATTTAAAAAACTGCACCTCTTCCTGCATTCCCAATTCCTTTTACCACACTCTTTTGTGTTTTGCACAGAACATAACACCTTTTAACAATTATATAGTTAGCTTACATATTAACATATACTACTATTGTCTCTTCCTTTTCCCCAACCAGATTAAACTGCCTTCTCCACCGATTTATCCCAAGTACCTAGCATAGTGCCTAGCTCACACCAGGCACTCAATAAACATTTATAATTTGAAGCTGAATTCTTTACAGTTTAATCTTTGATTAAATCACAAATTGATAAAGCTAGAACCTTAGAAAGGGATCTTCTGAGATGAGGAAACAGGCCCCACGAGAGGAAGTGTCTGGCCCGGGGTTATACAGTTTCCCAAGCCCTTATTAGTGTTCCTTCCACTTCACCTCAGTGTCTCCCTACAGAACTGAGATCCTCGGGAAACAGCTTGAGTGGGTGGTGGCCAATCTGAACCCATTAAAGCAAGAGTCAGAGAGAATAAGCTATAGCACTTATTTACAGAAGAGTAAAGCCTCACATAATAATAATAATAGTTTGTGCATCAGTAGCCGCTTTCATCTAAGGATCTCAGAGAGCTTATGAAATTCTCATCCCACAATGTGAGGTATCATTATCTGTTCTCGGTCAAGGAAGCTAAGAGACTGGGTGTTCTGTGGCCTATCGCAGGTTGGTTCAAAGATCTTTGGGACTACATATCCACTCCGTAGTTTTATGTTTCTCCATGTCCTCATCCTTATCAACCTTGATAAAGCTGCAACCACTATAGTGACCTCCTCAGTTTGTTCTCTAGGCACCCCTAGAATCATTCAGGGCTATGCCAGTTTTTAATAGTGCATAGAGCAATGACACTGGGCATTCAGGGTATTCAATGATGAAGTGCCTCCTTCCAGGTTACCAAGGGCTGGGACTTCCTGAGCGGGTCCTAGAGCAAGGCAGACCACCAGGACATCTGAGGCACACTGCAGCTTTCAGGGGTAGGGGATTTTTTCTTTCCGCAGTTTACTGCCATTGCCCCACATACCCTTTCTATCTGTGGAAGGTAAATCAACTCTGTTGGGATTTTTACCTACCCACACAATTACAGTGTTTACAACTACCCCTCAATTACTTAGGAACGACTTTAAGGGCTAATTAGATGGAGTCCACACAAGAAGCCCTGCAGAGAAGCCCATTTAGATTTTGACCAGGTGGCATTCTTTCCTCTTCAGGGAGATGAAAGAAACAGTGATTTCTGAATTCTAATAATTCTCACCATAAAGCTTTCCCCAGGCCCCTTACTGTACAGAGGCAGGAGGGCTCACTCTTCCTGCTCTTGTCAAACACACAGGCAGTCCAACCAGTGTAGGCTAAATGGCATCAGCTCCACAGTGGCCTCTTCCTCGTTTGCCGTGTACCCTGTGTGTGCCCTCTGCTTCTGCAGTTCTGGGGACGATGCTGCCAACCTTGCCCTTGGGCTGGGAGCTTTGTGGCTGAGTTACCAGCCAGCATCTGAAGGCTCGTCTGCCCCTTGGAGCTAGTGGAAGTCCTTACTGAACTCAGGATTTCCCAAAGGGTTTTCTGAGTGGCCCATGTGTGTGATACTCAAAGGTATAATGTGAAAAAGGAATTCTGTGATTAAATAAGTTTGTGAAACTTGGGTACAAAAATACGTTAAACAACAGCAGTTCCTCAAAGTATTAAAAATAGAATTACCAAATAATCTAGCAATTCCACTTCTGCGTATATATCCAAAATTAGTGAAATAGGTTTGAAGAGATATCTGCACACCCGTGTTCATAGCAACATTATTCCCAAAAGCCAGAAGTTGGAAGTAACTCAAGTGTGAACTTGGGTTGAATGGACAAACGAACGTGGTTTATCCATATATTGAAATATTATTCAGTCTTTAAAAAGAAGAAAAATTTCAAGACATGCTACTACACGGATGAGTCTTGAGAACATTATGCTATATGAAATGAGCTAGTCACAAAAAACAAATACTGTATTGCATTTATATGTGGTACCTAGAATAGTCACGGTCATAGAGACAGAAAGAAGAACGGTGGCTGCCAGGGGCTGGGGAAGGGGAGAATGGGGAGTTGTTTATGGGGTACAGAGTTTCAGTTTTGCAAGTGAAAAGAGTTCTGAAGATTGTTTGAGCAACAATGTGAATATACTTAGCACTACTGAAATGGTTAAGATGATAAATTTTATGTTATGTGTATTTGACCACAATTTAAAAAAATACTTTCAACAGTCTTCTTTACAGTAGGACTTCTCAGAGCCTTTAAATGCCATGTGCATTGGGAATCCCCAAGAGGGGGATATAGAGCAAGCCACTTTCCCAGCTTCTCTTACTACACAATCTATTTTTCACAGAGTATCTCATGGGACCAGTGTGCTTCAGAACACACTTTAGAATGAGCTACTAAACTGAAAACTGTTAGAAAATAGAAAAGCCTGTTTTTTATATTTACATTAAAAGGAGGCAAGATTCCAGAGCCAGAAGCCAGATTTTCAAAACAGTTTTAACTCACTATCATCCTCTGATAGAGGAGAACCGGATTCCCTCCTCACCTGTATCACTGGTCAGTTGCATGGGCTTGAACAAGTCATTATTTCTTCTCTGATATATGAGAATAATACCTGCTCAACCATCTCACTGGTTTGTGGTGAAATCTAATAGTGAAACACATGTGAAAGGACCTGAAAAGTACCAAGTTCTACTCAAAATGTTAGATAATTGTTAAGTACTTATGCTTATTAAGGTGCAGCAGACAACCAACGGCAGGTGTTAAGAGCCCCAAATGCCTACTAGGTACCAAACAGGCACTAATAAGCATAGAGATGAAAGAGAAGGGGAAAAAGAAGAACCACAGATTGAACAGTTGTAGCAAAAACAGAGACTGGGAAACTGGGAGTCAGAAAACATAGATTCAAAAGCTCATTTTACTGCTGTCTGACCTTGCACAAGTCATTTAACCTCCCTGACTTCAGCTTGCTCAGCTGTCAAATGAGGTAGTTGGAAGAGATCATCTCAAAGGTCACTTCTAGCTGAGTCTATGAAATACTGAAATAGATGTGCCGCGGTACTTTGCACAACTCCTTCATCACACACTTAAGGGCTTGCCCTGTGCCTCGCTCCATGAAGGACACAGAGTGGGCCAATCACTGTGCTCCTGGTGAGCAAATCGGGAGTCACTGCCCCCCCAGACCAGCATCAGAAGATGAGTCTGTGCATATGGGAGATGTCAGGGACTTATTTCTTTCATATTATTCTCCTAGTACCTCACCCCATACTTTTAAAAAAGATGGTTTAAAAAGAGACTTTTAAAAGTATCTTTAATGATCTACTGACTTAATTGAGCAAGGTAGATGGTGGGGAAAAATTGCTAAGTGAATGGAAGTACAGACTTCTACAGAAATAAGTCTGTCCAGTCTTGGGGACCCATCTTCCTACATAAAGTTCAGTGACTTTATGAAGAGAAACTATAAGATGCCCAGCTACCACTTGTCAGTAAACTTACAGCCTGTCCTAGACACCCTCATGGAGGGCCAGAGTGTCAGTGGTGCAGAAAGATGGGAGAGGAGTGGCTGGGAAGGGAAATTCAAGGAACCTGGGGAAAGAAACAGTCTCTGGGGGAAATGGGAATGGGAAAGCCAGTCCCTATATGAAGGAGCAGGCACTTTGAATTTGCTGTGTGCAGTGACAGAGGACCACTGAAGGTGGCCAAGGAGACAGGGGCAAGGTAAAAGTGTGCCCTTGTGAGTCAGACCACATACAGGGAAGACTAGCATCCCAAATGCGTGGCAGGATAGTGCTGGGGGAAGGGAGTGCAAGGGAGAGGAGGTTGGGACAGTTTAAATAAAGGTCAGATGTTTAAGGCTTGCACCTTGGTGGTGTTGATAAACAGAAGGGATGAAAGAGGTAGCTCTTGATAGAACACGTGATAAAAAGTTATCAATCTATTAGATGCATGGAGTAAGACAGCATGCATGTTCTTAGCTTCTGGGGAGACAGGGCAGCGAGAGAAGTGAATGATAACCTATAATGGCTAAGGAAACAATGAGAAGAGCTAGAAATCAGTGGTGGCAGAAAAGGGATTTCAGTTTCTGTCACATTTAGACTGAATTGGTAATGAAGATATTGAGTGAAAATGTACAATGCAGAAAAAGATATAACTAAAAACAGATTTGTAGACATGGGTAAGAAAGAGACTAGGCATGGGGTGGTGGGAACAAAGGGGCTGGTTGTACAAATTCCATTTATATCAAGGATTCACATCTTTGGGTCCAGGAAGAGGCATTCAGAGCTCCAGAGACCTCCTGAAGTAGCATACTATATCTGTTTGTGTGGATGTGTCTACACATTTTTCTGGTTGGAGGATTCCTAGCTTTCATCTGGGCCTCAAAATGGCCCCTAAACAGTGGCTTAGTTGGTATTAAGATCCTCAACATTCGATGGAATTTCTCTCCAATCTTCTTGACAAATCTACCATGTCAGAGCACATTAAGAATGGGTGCTAAAATTGTATTTATTACCAAATTTAGGAACCATGAAAGTTATTCTCCTTTCATCTTGTCAAAAGTACGTTATTAACACTCCAAAGGCTATTGACATTGGCCAACATATTTAACACAAACATTTTAAACGATTTTAAAAGTATATTTAGAACTTTGAAAATACAGGTAGGTTCCTTGCAAAAAGGGTTACTTTTTCAATACAAGGGATTCTGAATCTGTTAGAATTCACAACTAGATTCAAAGACCTGCCAAAAACAGGAGCTACTTTTATTTATTTATTTTTTTATTATTATTTTTTTTTTATCCTCACCCAAGGACATTTTTTCATTTTTTATTCAGATAGAGTGGGAGGGAGAGAGAGGAAGAGAGAGAGAGAGAAACATCGACGTGAAAGGGACACATCGAGTGGCTGCCACCCGCACGACCAACCAGGGTCGGGGACAAACTGCAGCCGAAGTACATGCCCTTAGCGGGAACCGAACCCGGGTCTCTCTGGACCGCAGGCCAGCGCTCTAACCACTGAGCCAAACAGGCCAGGGCAGGAGCTACTTTTAATAGTCATGACATTTTTTCCCCCAAAAGGATGTCATCAAGTAGACTGTGCAGTAATGACTATAAATACATCACATGCCTATATTACTATAAATAAATATTGCATATTCTCCCAACCCATTTAATTACTGTTCACCTAAAGCAGTGCAATTAAGAAGCTGTCTGTTGAATTTTTAGAATGGGAAAAGCCCTCCTGTCTCTCTCAGGCAGTTTTACAACCCTAACAATAGACTTAATGAAGCCTTTTAAAAGAAGGATGATTACATTAAAATGACCGGGGCATGTAAAAATTCATTACAGAGATCCTCCTGCTGTCTGATGGATTAAATGCCTCATCACACCCTAGATAGAAGTAGGAACAAAGAAGAAAGAAAAATCACAGCTTTCTGAGTGAACATCTTATTCCTGAGATTTAATCTGGCCTCGTAAATCAGCCAAGACTTCACCCTACACCAAAAGTGGGGAGAAGATATGCTTGTATCAGATAAATTATGCAATGGCCTAGGAGTGTTGTTGGCTCGCTGAATAGAAACTGACATTACAATCCACGTCTTGATGGTGCTAAACAACAGTTATACAAGTTGATATAGCGTTTCCCCTTGAGAAATTATAAGGGCTACAAAAGCAGAGTCCACTCTGGGGAACTCTCAGGGACTGTTAGCACCCACCAACTCTCCACTGTCCCCACAGATAGCACCAATTGACTGGTTTTTGTTAAATTTATTCCTATTTTGTGTTTTCCTGTTAATATTATACACAGAATTGTTTCTTTAGCTTCGTTTTACACCTATTAGCTGCTAACATATAGAAACACAATTGATTTTTGTATATTGACCTTATATGCTGTGACTTTACTAAGTTTAATTATTGGTTCTTTCTAGTAGTGGTTTTTCAAATTCCTTAGGATCTGTCTATATAAACTGTCATGTTGCCTATAAATAAAACAACTTTACTTCTTCCCATGAAGTCTTTATGCCTTTTATTTCTTGTCCTTGCTCTTTTTCCTTTCTTAAATAGCTGTAATGACCTGTTTCACTGGCAAGAAAGTTCTTGCTGCTACACTTCAATTTGCCTCATGCCATTCTTGGCCCTTGTGGGGCCATGAGACTGGGCCACAGGGAACTTGCCTTCGGGAGAAAGTTTCTGATCCCACCAAGCCATCTGCAGAAGACCAGGGGCCAGATTCAGAACCTCAGACTTTTAAGGGAAAATAATTTATAGTTGATGTCCTATGTTAAACTACTTGAACTTCTCAAGACACTGATATGTAAAGAAAGAAATATCAAAAAGAATTACTGAATCTTTGGACTTTTGAGCTAGAAGGGCCCTTAGAGATGAAACCTCTCATCTTAGAACAAAAGTGAGGCTCAACAGGTCCAGTGACTAGCATAAGGCCTGTTAGAAGCAGAGGCAGAATCTGCTATTCTGGACAAGACATGAACCGAGAGTTCAGAGACCTGGATTCTAGTCTTGAGTAGGTCAGGAACGTACTCTCGCCTTAGACTGTAAGTCTAAGAGTCTAGGGGAGACCTCAGATACTGAATCCTGGTTCAAATAGACAGGATAACTTGGGTCCATGTGAATATGGGCATCTTTTTTTGAACCTAAAATTGTTCCCTCAGCACAGGGTAAGATTACATTTTCCAGTGCCTGGCCAATCTATAGCCAGCTGTTACTATCACAAAATAAATTTTCCTCTCCTCACCCGAAGTAAACCTACCTGACATAAGTTAGGATCTCATAGAGCATCTCTGTCCCTGTTTACACCAATTGCTGAACATGATCATCTCATATCATCGAAAAGTCTTAAAAGTTCAGTTTAACACCTTAGGGCTCACACACAGCCCCGGGGGATTCTGGCTGAACTCTTCTCTTACATATTACAGTTGACTCTTGAACAACACGGGTTTGAACTATACTTATATGCAAATTTTTTTCAATAAATACTATAAATGTATTTTCTCTTCCTTGTGATTTTTTAAATAACATTTTCTTTTGCCTGGCCGGTGTGGCTCAGTGGTTGAGCATCGACCCATGCACCAAGAGGTCGCCAGTTTGATTCCTGGTCAGGGCACATGCCCAGGTTGTGGGCCTGATTCCAGTCGGGGGGCATGCAGGAGGCAGCCAGTTGATATTCTCGCTCATTGATGTTTCTCTCTCTCTCTTCCTCTCCCTTCCTCTCTCTCTAAAATTTAATAAAGAAAAATAAATAACATTTTCTTTTTTCTAACTTACTTTTTATAAGAATACCGTATATAATACATACATATAAAAATGTGTTAGTCAACTGTTTATGTTATCGGCAAGGCTTCCAGTCAACAGCAGGTTATCAGTGTTAAGTGTTTGGGGAGTCAGATGCTATACACGGATTTCTGACTGTGGTGGGTGGTGGGGGGTTGGTGAACCTACCCTTGTGCTGTTCAAGGGTGAATTGTATTTGTACCTGTCTCTTAGAAGAACTTGGAAGAGCCAAGGACATCACCAGCTTGTTTGGCAAGCACATAACATGTTCTCTCTTCACTAACTAAGGGATGTTAGCAAGGGGTGTTCTCAAATTAGCAAGCATATTTCTGTCAATCAAATACATTACTCGAACAGCTGAAATTCTAGGACTTTTAGGAAGTCCAGCTCTTCAAACTTCCCATCTTGTCACATAAGGCCAAGCATTCTACTCATCAATCACTTCTCTAAAATAACCGTCAGTTGTTACTGCTAAAACAGAAGTTCCAAGAGGTCAAAAGTGTTTACTGAGATCAGGGAGAGGCCCCAACTGGACAAATAGAAATAAGACATTAAAGAGCATCACTCATGGCTGTTGGGTGCTGGGAGAGGCTTATTTCACAGAGAAGGGGAAGCCAGGGAGGGTGGGAACCACCATACTAGATACTTACTAGCACAGCATAGAGTGGGGGAGGGGGGTGCTTAGGAATATTATCTCATTTGACTTGGCAACAACTCTATGGGGGTAGATATAAGGTCTTTAGTTCCCCAGGAAGCCAGTTAAGTAGACTGCCCAAGGTCAAATGGCTGATTAATGATAGAGTAGCAATTTGAATCCAGATTGAGCTCTCTTAAGTCTGTCCTTTCAATTAATTTTATTATAAAAGTAAAATGACCACATTAACAAACATTGAGAAGAAAATCCTATAATCTCATAACTAAAATACAACTGTTAGCATTTTGGTGTAATTTTTGTAGGCTTTTCCCACACGTGCATTTTGCTTTCAAAATTAAGATCATATTCCACAGACATTTTGGTATCCTGCTTTTTTCTACTTGACAACTTAAACATTTGTCCAACTTATTTAACATTTTTATAATCATCATTTGAACTAATATATAATATTCCATTGAGTAGACATGTCATAGTTTACATAATGAGATCTCAATTTTGGAACACTGAGGTTCTTTTAAATTTTTTGGCAAAGCACAAGCGTTATTTCCAGTATACACGCTGCCTTCCCAAATACGTAATGTCACCATCAAAACTTTCAAATAGACAATACCAATCAACAGATGATGGAAAACTATGACTGAAATATTTTGAAAACGCCACCACCACTGAGCTCTCTGGCCTGGAATCAAATACAGCTGATGAATGCTATTAATGAAGGGTGAACCAAAAATAAAAAGTTAAAAAAAGCTGCACTTCTGAGACTCCAGAGCACATGTGCTTTTAATGGTCTAATGCTCTACTTTCACTTTCATAGGAATGCCAACCAAAGAAATTATCCTCATTAAAATCTAGATTTGCAAGAATGAAAATTCATCGAAAAGAAAACATATCCTATCAGCTTTACGTATCAGAGTGGTCAGAACTCACATGCGAAGCCAAAATTCTCCCCTGAGACTGTGTCACATTTCATAGTTAAATTTGCTATTCTAAATGCCATGGAGACCCATTTTTCTCAAGTCAGGTGAATGAGTAATTTACACAGCATCTCTGAGTTCTCATCAAATAACCCTATGAAGTAAATGAGAAAGCAATGACAAGCCCTGTGTAAGTTTACTGATTTTATAAATCACAACACAGGGCTGTCAGAAAAATCTCCTGTGCTTGGAGCAAACTAATCCCTGAAATATGTGTGTTCCTCTGGGTGGATATCTGTTTGGAAGCTTAATTTGAATCCATGCCACCATCAATTTGGTGCTACATGCCTGGTAGCACCTATCTGCTTCCCAGATAAATAATAATCTTTAGTTATTACTATACGTATACATATTCGGATAAAACTGAATAAAAATGGAGAGAGCGGGGTAATTCATTCCTACTGAGATGGAATCTGCTCCCTAATGACAATGTGATTACAGTTCATGCAAGATAACTTCCTCCCTTCCCACAATGGCTGTTTAAACCTACGCTTTTCTCTTCATATCCCTAGTTCTTTCTACCACACTTTGAGGGCCTTTAAGACCCTCATGACATCCTTTTCCTCTCCAGTTTTTAACTAATCCTGCAGTTCATCTTTGCTTTCGACTTCCTCTTCTCTTAAAATTTACTCTGTTTACTCATGGGAATGTCAAATGGAATGTCTAAATAGAATCACCTTGGAAAACTATTTGGTATTATCCAGTAAAGTTTAAGATGCACATACTCTAAGACCCAGAAATTCTTCTCTTAGGTACCTACCCTGAAGAAACTGTTTGCAGCAGTATGCAAGAATGTTCATAGCAGCACTGTTGAAATAGCACAAAATTGGAAATGACCCAAATGTCCATCAAGAGGAGACTGAATAAATAACTTGTGGTATATTCATGCAATGCAAGACCATATAGTGGTGAAGATGAATGAATTTCATGCATGTCACTTCATGCATCAGTGGGGATGAATCTTATAAAGCAAATGTTGATTGAAAAAAGCAAATGGTACAAGAATACCATTTATATATAGCCCCAAGGCAAACAGTACTTAATATATTGCTTAGGAAAACATACTTACACAGAAAAGCCAGGAAATGACAAACATAAAATTCAGAACAGTTGTTCCTTTTGAGGGAGAGGGGAGGAACACAGGGGCTTCCAAGGTACTGGTAAGATTCTAGTTCTTAAGCTGCTGAATGGTGTGGGCAGGGTTGTATTTCTCTTCTTCCATTCCCTGTGTGTGTGTTTCGACACACATGTATTTCTTCATATGCATATGTTCGTTTGTATACACAATCATCATCATCATCATCATCATCATCATCATCATCATTTTTCACGTTACCCTGAGCCCTGGACCCACCTCAGCACCTCAGCACCTCCTTGCCAGCACTTTGACCCTCTGCAGAGCCCTCAGCTTGGACCCTTGTTTTAGACTGAGTGCTTGCTCCATACAACTCCCTGATCCAATCAAACATGATGACCACTGAAGACCCAACATGATATCCTTTGTTCCCTACATGGATTCACCTGTAGCATTTATCTAGGCCACCATTAATGGGACGCCCAACTCTGCATGACATCTCACTCAGAACATAGTGCCAACTGCGTTGCAAGGGGACCTGAAATGCCACTCAGAGTGCAACAGCTGTTTCTAAATTATACCAAGGAGCTGTAGGTGGCAACACTCGCCTGTATCTCCCACACTGACCCAACTGCAGGGTCTCCTGCTGTCCTGAGAAGCTTGTCAAGTTTGCTTCATTGAATTACTGCTACCCAGCCTGACTTCCCCAAACCACCCCTTCCTTATTCCTATGATCTCAGGACTACCCATGTCTCAGACATCCAGACTCCCAACTTTGACATAATTCTTCATCTTTTTTTCCTTTTTTAAGAGTAAACTCTGAGATTACTTTTCTGCTCTCACCTTAGACTCCCTCAGGAGTCCCTGATCTTGGTACCATAGCCTTAATTTACACAAAATAAGAGTTCTTATTAGATTTAATTTATTTCAGGAATGTTTATTCTAAAAACTTCTCCTATTTTTTACTCAAAAATTAAAACTGATAAAGAAATTATTTCAAAAGCAAATGAATTTGGCAAAGTTTTTTACTTCAGCTTTTCTCCCCTATCTAGTAGACTACTTGTGGAAAAAATACATAGATTATAACTACTGTCCTAGATATGTGAATCTAGGTAATTAAATTTTCTTTAAAAATGTTTCATACCATCTGTACCATAACCTGAAAACAGAATAGCACATCTCTATTTTCACCTTAATGGGCCTATTTTCATTTGACCACAAAAGACATCCTAAAGTAAAGAATGAGTATTAAAAAAAAAATCACAAGAAAAGTAAGGAAAGTTTATGCAAAAAGGTGATAGGACACTGTTTAGTAACTCCACGATCAGTCCTGGGAGGAGCATGATGCTGTGTTACAGTTAGGGGCCGGCCTCAGTGGACAACTTTAACTGAGAAGTCTGAATTCAGCAATAAACAAGGAGACCGAAAGACAAGTCTGAAATACCAGGCCAAAGAAGGTGATTCCAAAGTGAAAGGTGACAAGAACTTGACTCAGGGACCTGGTTATGGGAAAGAGAAAAAGAAAAAAAAGGAGGGTCTTTAGAGAAGAGCAAGTTGGTCAATTCTTTGAATTTGGTTGAAGAGATCTCTCAATGGTCATGGGATCAAGAGATATAGTGATATAAGAGAAAATGCAAATATCTGTCATTCACTGTCTCAAATTTAAACAAAGACAGAGCAATGGATATGCACAGGTTAAAGCATCAGGTGAAATGAGGACTTCCTAGAATTTACATACAAACAGGCCTACAGCATCCAATGATTTGGGCTCCATGTCCCTCCAAAAGAAAATAAAAAACAGTTTCCAAATTTTCCAACAAAAAACACTCCTTGGTATTTAATCACGTTCCTTGGTATTTACTCAAAGGCTTGAAAACTTATGTCCACACAAAAACCTGTGCATGGACGTTTGCAGCAGCTTTATTCATGACTGCCAAAACTTGGAACCACCAAGTTTTGTTGAATAGAAGTGAATGGATAAATAAACTGTGAGATACCCAGACAATAAAATATTACTCATCACTAAAAAGAAATGGACCATCAAGCCACAAAGAGACATGCAGGAATCTTAAATGCAGTATAATGAAGTGAAAGAAGCCAATCTGAAAAGGCTACATACTGTATGATTCCAAATACATTCTGGAAAAAGCAAAACTATAAAGACAGTGAAAAGTTCATTGGTTGCCAGAGGTTAGGGTGAGGGAAGGATGAATAGATGGAGCCCAGAGGATTTTTAAGGCAGTGAAAATACTCTGTATGATACTGTAATGATGTATACATGTCACTCTACATTTATGCAAACCCACACAGTGCTCAACATTAGGAGTGAACTCATATGTAAACTATGGGCTTTGGGTGACAATGAGGTGTCAATGTGGGTTCATCAGTTGTAATAAATGTAACACTCTGATGCAGAAGGTTGACAATGGGGGAGGCTGTGCTTGTGTGGGGGTGTAGGATACCGGAAATCTCAGTACCTTCTCTTCAATGTTGCTGTGGACCTAAAACTGTTCTAAAAATTAAAGTCTATTTTTTTTAATTTAATTAATTAATTTTTGTTACAGATGTTTCTCCTTTTCCCCCCATTGACACCCTCCTCTTGTGCCCACCCCCACACCCCAGCATTGTTGTCTATGTCCATTGGTTATGCTTATATGCATAAGTTTTTTGGTTTATCTCTTCCCTCCCCCTACCCACTCCTCTGCAGTTTGTCAGTCTGAACCCCAGAATGTGGGGCAAATTAAAGTCTGTTTAAAAAAACAAAACTGAAAACAAAAAATAAACAAGTGCTTTTTCCTGCCCTGACAGATCTTGTTTTGTTGGTTCTGAAATGATTGTTTCTGAAGTTTTTAAATTCAAAATACATTATATCATGACTTGTTGTTGTTGCTATTGTTAAATTTACTATCTAGAAAACACAAAAGCCTAATTATATTTTCCTCTCAGCCACTGTAGCAATTGAATAATAAAAAAGTTATTTGATTGGCTAGTAGCCAATATTTATTAACACAAACACAAGAAAATACAGTAAATATTATAGTAACTGTCAGAGTTTTTTGTTCTACTAGTTCATGGGTTATATATGAAAAAAGCACTACTGACACTTTGCCAATGAGGCCTCTCCCACACCAAACTTCACCATGGCTCACTGTGACAACTTCTACATTTCATGAATAGGTTTCATAGGTTATTTCATTTTCAATACCTAAGGGGTGTACAAACTTTTTCCCATTATCAAACTTACTTTTTTGTGCCCTGGCCAGCATGCTCAGTGGTTGGAGCATTGGCCCGTGCACAGAAGAGTTGTGGGTTCAATTTCCTGTCAAGGGCACATACCTGGGTTGCGGGTTCAATCCCTGGCCCCAGTCAGGGTGTGTGCAGGAGGCAATAAATCGATGCATCTCTCTCGCATCAATATTACTCACTCTCTCTCCCCCCTTCCTCCCTCCCTTCCATTCTCTCTAAAAATCAATGGAAAAAATATCCCCAGGTGAGGATTAACAACAACAAAAAATTTACTTTTTTGCAATAAGCATCACCTTGCTGCGTGATCAAAAACTTTTCCCCTCACTTGATACACTTGATAACAGTAGGCAAAGTGACAATTACTTTGTTTTTTAAATTACTGTTTCCCCCTCCCTGGCCAGGTGGCTTAGTTGGTTGGAGCATGTCCCATACACCAAAAGGTGTTGGGGTCAATTCCCGGTCATGGCACATACCTAGGTTGTGGGTTCAATCCCTGGTCAGGGGAGGCAACCGATCTATGTTTCTCTCTCACATTGATGTGTTCTCTCTCTCTCTCTCTCTTTCTCTCTCAAATCAATAAAACATATCCTCAGGTGAGTATTAAAAAAAAAAATTTACTGTTTCCCCTACCCCCAGTCTGGAGGATTACTTTTCAGAATGTTCTTCTAAAGATGGACAAAATCTTCACCAAACAAAGACTTGTTTGTTTGTTAAAAATAATATTGTGGAAAGGAACCTTCCCTGGTCCAGTCTGCTACCCTAAGTATGAATCTACTCCATATCATACTTGACAGTTATCCAATCCTTGGCCAATACTGACCAAAGGGGGGACAACAAATAGAAGTTGGTAAATTATATGCTCTCTTCATCAGCATCTTTTCATCTAACTCCTATTTGAAATTCTCTCATATGCATTTCACAGCACCTTGCACCCCACTTCAGATACTCCCCACAGTTGCAAGTTTACACTTGATGACTACCTGCGTCCCCTACAGCCAACATCACACGGCTCTTCAGTGGCGCAGCCAGGACTTACGCAAGCCCCTGAGGCGCACATACTCCTTCCACTACATCACATGCCTCCAATGACCTTGAAACCCTCTCACTTTCTCTTGTTTGGAAGGACTTTGCAAATGAGTAAGTTATTGTTTTATCCCTTCTTCTGTTAACATAAATGCTCCACACGGCATGTCACTTCCTTTCTTCACTGTACACTCGGACTATATTCAGTAGTGACACATTTCACAATGTAATGTACACCGTTCCGCTTTCCGAGGAGCAGCAGCATTCACCCAACAGTGTGAATCACTCTGTGTGCAGCCTTTTCGGTGCTCTTCACAGACCACGCATACACCACGAAGGAGGATCTTCAGTAGAGATGAACCCTTAAAACAAAGGTTGGGGCTCACATCTGAATAAGGGGCTCTATCTCTCCTTAAGACTTACCCACAGGCCAACACCCAGAGTGTGCTACAGGAAGTGGGGCTCAGGATCGAAACCCACTGACACCAATGCAAACAACCGGGCACCTCTGCTCTGCCCTCAGAGCGTGAAGAACCAAGCACTCTGCAGAGCCTCTCTGCCCGCAGCACTGCCCCATCTCAGGGCACCTCCCAGGACTATCAGAGTGATAGGTTGTGGACACAGAGCACTTGCATGTTAGCAAAGCATCTGATAGTCACTCAAAGCACAGCTGATCAAGACAGGGAATCCTGTGACAATTCAGTTTGGTGAACTTAGAGGTGACCAAATGACCACTCCCAAGGGCACCGATACCACACAGGAGCAACATTGACCTGGAGGGAGGTTCTTGCACAGCAGGACCATCCGTCCTTGGCTAATGTTTTCATCCGGATACGCTTACGATCATAAGCAATTCACAGCTGAAAGGGGATAGTTAATTAACCAGAAGAAAGAATAAAAATTGTAAAAGATTTCAACAGGCTGAAATGACTGCCAGAACTGACCAAAACAACAACAAAAGAACCCCCCAAATTAAGAGATAAAATCCTGCTATTGATTGTAAAAAAAATCTAATGTACATATGTTATCGCCTGCTGTACAGCTTCCAATCTGCTCCACTGGGACAACTCACCCTGTTCACAGTTCTGCAGCAACTCTGGCCCCGTTCAAGTGGGGGAGGCTCTGGGCCACTGACACTCAGACTCACAGCAATGTTATTACTCTGACTTCAGACCTGGGCTTTTATCCTTTGGGCTCAAGCTCCTGTCTTGAGCACCACCCCATTTCAGCAGTTGGCTCTGGTAACTTGTTCTTCTGGACCCAACTCTTTTCATCAGCTTCCCTGTTGGAGTCTTGTTCCTATACACCAGTACTCCTGTCATCTGGCCCCTCGACCTGCTCAGCCAGACAGTGCTGCTGTAAACATGTCATTCCAGACTGCCGCCTGCAGAACTTCCCCAGCGCTCTGCCTTACCAGACTGTGCTAACTGCCTCCTGTTTGCTGCCTGCTGCTGGTACCGTCCCCACGAGCATGCCCCAGCCCACGGATCTATCTGTTCTCTGGATCCCTGTCTGGACTGCATTCTGGATCCCAATCTGATCCAATCCTACTACTGACAGAAACCCAGCTCTTCTACGTGGCTGAAGCAAAGGGGAAAGGTTTAAAGCAATTCATGTTTTAAAGTCTTAAGGATTGGTATTAAACATAAGCACAGTGCAAGCTGAAGGTGGGACAGAGCAGCTACACGTGAGATGTCATCTTGGTCTGCATTAGTACAACATATAAAGATGCAGAAAATATGTACATCTCCTAAGACCTAACAGTCTAGGTGTAGAGTCCTTACTCTACCCTGGATGAGCCATCTCTGAAAAACTGTTCATGTATGAGAGCCATGTTTTTAAAGAGGCAATGACATAATGGGAACACATCTAGGAGAAATTCCTGACATCAGGTAACGTAAGAATATTTGTAAGAACTAGGGCTATTGCCCCAGGAAAGCAGGATTTGCAGGCATGGGGTTTCGGGTGTTGGAGAGCTCTCACAGGAAGGACCTAGACGCTTACACTATGAAGGACAGCTTGGGGGTCTGCAGGAACACAGGGAAGGGTGGGCTAAAGTGGAAGGGCTGGTCCCATCTCCACTCCTGACTCCGGTGACCCTGCATCTCCAACCTCAGTTTCCTCCAAGACTGGGAGGATCTGAGTTCCAAGGTCCCTCCCACTCTCAGAGTCCAGAATTCTTCACCCCTACATTAACCCCAATCTGAGAAAGAAGATAGGCATGGCCTTGCCTATTCTGAGGCCTAGGAGACAAGGTCAGGTCTTAGGTCTTCCAAGTGGCCCCTTACAAGAAAATCAAATTCACTAAAGTAGTGTGTGAAACAAGTGGTCACAAGATTTGTTTCAGGAAATGAAAAATATAGAAATTCCCTAAGAGAAGTTGTGGGAGGCAGAAACACGTCCACCTCCTCCTTCAGATATTCACTTCCTAATGCCTGCAATCTGTGACTTCCACCTTATATGGCACGGTATGATATAAGATAAAGTTAGGAGTCTCGAGAGGAGGAGCTTATCCTGGATTGCCCGGTGGCCTCTCAAAGCCATCAGAGATAGCCTTGTAAGAGGGATGCAGAGGGAGGTGTGATAGAGACACACAGAGGCAGAGGCAGAGACTGGAGTGATGTGGCCACAGTCAAGGAACACATGTAGGCACCAGGAGCTGGACAGGCAAGTAACCCAAAGCCACTGGAGGGAATTCAGTCCTACTGACATCTTGAGATTGGACTCTGGCCTCTAAAACCGTAAGAGAACAAATCTCTGTTGTTTCAAGCCACCAAGTTTATGGTCATTTGTTATGGCAGTCACAACAAGTTAATCCAGAAGGTTTTCTGCTTAAATAAAATTTTGTTGTGGGCTAAAAGTGCGCAGTATTAACTTTAAGGGAAAAGCTTGAATTTTAGTGTATTTTTATGGCTTATTCCATACCAGTCTCAGAACAAGTGCAACTCTGCCTTTAAAAGTGCACCCTGGCCCTGTGGCTCAATTGATTGAGTGTCATCCCATGCACCAAGAGCTCGCCAGTTCAATTCCTGGTCAGGGCACATGCCCAGGTTTTGGGCTCATTTATCAGTAAGGGACATGGAAGAGATAGCTGATAGATAGATGTTTCTTTCTCTCTCTCCCTCTCCCTTCTTCTCTCTCTCAAATCAATAAAAACATATATGTTTTGAAAGAGTAAAGTTTAGGGGCAGGGACCAAAGCATCTTTTAAGCCCTTCTTCATACATATTTTACTAATAATCTCTCCTTTACCTTTTGATTTCAGCAGACAATATGTCTATGAAGGGAAGACAACCAAATAATCCCAACCCCTACCTTGCAGGCCTGGCTGCAGTGGAACAAATTGTGTAGCACCTCACGGCTACAGGAGAAAGCTTACAGAGTAGTGGAAACTCATCTTGATTCTCTATTACAATGTGGGCAGCGTTTCTCCTGGAGCTCTCCTGGCAATATCCTGCTCTCGTCTTGTAGAATGATAAGTGCTATTGAGATAAGGAATACAATAAAATGATCCCTGAGCCTAGGAATGGGCTGTGGAAAGACAATGAGCGTCCCATAGGCTTCCCTGGACTCCCATTGCCACAGAATGCCATCCCTGGAAGTCATTCTAACGCTGTCACCCAGGGGACCACCTGGTGGAACCAGGTCAGGTTTAAAGAGATGGTTCTTCTTTTAAGTTTTCTAATTTCTCCTTAATAAAAACATCCTTCCTATTTTCAAAATCACAAATGAGGGAGAAAGTCTTTTTAAATTTAGTGAAGAGAAAATGAAAAATGCATATAAAATTACCAGTTAAACACACGAGGCTGATGATGAGTCATCTGTCTTCTGCTCTGCTAAGCCTCAGAACAAAAGAACATCCACTGTGGTGTGGAAAGAGAAGGGTGTGCCAAGTCCCAGGCCTATTTTTGGATCTTGCCACTTCCTAGATGTAAGTTTTTGGGCAAATCGTTTCACTTCTGCTGAGCTTTATTTTCCTCCCTTATAAATAGGGCAACTGAATAAGATAACACATATGGACTAGAACAGCGGTTGGCCCACAGGTGATCATTACTGTTTGAGACTTGAGTGAATTAACTGTTCTGCATCCAAGACTAGACAAGTCACCCCCATTTTTCAACTCTTTCCTTGAATGACAGTGTAAATAGTGTTATCTGTAGCTCTTCCAAGGGTCATAAATATCTCCCTGAGTTTGTAATATCTAGGAAGAGATATATTTTATTATCTTGGAAATCTGAATTGGCAGAAGGCATGTTTTTTCTTCTTGGACAGCAGCACTTAGTTTTACAATCTAGAGATTTATGTAAAAGAAAGTTGGTCAGTTATTATGGGTGATGCATAATAACTATTTTGAGCCCAGGACTAAAAATATTTGCTCTTCAGTCTAAAACAGAATTCTAGGAAAGTTCCTCCTTCCTAAACACTGCCCACCCCCAATCCAAAGCCATTCCCTTTTCCTGATCCTCAGTCACCTGGAAAGCAGGCTGTGTGAAGCCTGGTTTTCACTACCTCAGGGATACAGGCTGGTCTTTCCTGATGCCTGATCACCAGTAGAATGGGTCAATCTGTGTGTGAGGTTGGAGCAGGGGGCATGGAGAATGGAAGCTAACTTGGCTCTGGGGCTAAACTTAAATCCCATTGGCCCTGGGGCTGGCAGCTCTATGCATGTATATAAGAGAAGCCTAAGGGATGACTCCCATCTGCACATGGGAGTTGCTCCTCTCTAGTCCCCACAAGTACTTGGTGAGCCCTCCCCTCCATTCAGCCCTCCATTCAGGAAGTAATAGCTTCTACAGATGACAGGGAGTTTAGCTTATGCTGTTCTTTCCTTCTTCCTTTTTTTGTTAAAATATATTTTTATTGATTTTTAGAGAGACAGGAAGGACAGGGAGAAAGAGAGAAACATTGATGTGAGAGAGAGAAACTTCGATTGGCTGCCTCCTGCACACATGAACCTGCAACCCCAGGTATGTGCCCTGACCAGGAATCAAACCCGCAACCTTTTGGTGCACCGGATGACACCCAACCAACTAAGCTACACAGGCTGTAGCCTTTTCTTCCTCCTCTTACTCTCTCCCCTACCTCCTTATAGCAACTAGCACACTCAGTAAGATGGTGCCTGCCCTGCCACACCTCCACCCCATCACATTCCCACCTAGACACAACCTCATGTCTTCCCCACGACCAGCATTCCCAAGTCTTTGGACACAGGTAAGCACTGCCAACTTTCTGATCCCTGGAAATCTTATTCCTTCCCACTAAAGAAACACTGAAAAATGGAGCAACTTCTACATACATTTTACGTTTATAGACTAACACATTTCAAGGAATTCACTGAGAAAAAGGAAACATCTCTAAAGCAGGAGGCAATTTTCTATTTGGTTTTCTTTTTAAATGACAATTTTTATTTGGGGAGGCTTGTGTCCATCAAATAGACAGTAGTATGTATGGCCATATTTGTGGCCTGAAGGCAACTATCTAAATCCTGCAAACAGCTGGAATAGAAACACAGGAATTCTTGCTCTCACTAAAACTACAGAAATGACAGGGGCATCTCTCAAGGCAGGTGCTAAAATTCCTTTAATCATGCTAGACCAAGGCCATGTAGAATACACGAAAACCAAACCTCTTTTCTCAGCCCTTTGAGAGTAGTTATGACAAAGTAGATGTTATTTTAATCAAATCCATTTAAATTGTGATATAAATTACTAAATAGGATGATTCAATTTAATAAGTTTTACTTTAAAAAATGCATTTTTGTTCCTCTGATGTAACCTGATTATGTAGTCCTTAAAATTCACTTGAGTATGAGTTTCACTTTTATTTTATTTTTTTCATATTATTATTGTTATTTATTGAGTTTCACTTTCAGAAGACATATTTTATGTATTTAAATCTGATTTATAGAAACCATACTCAGAAGTATATCCCTCAATAATTCTAGAAGATTCTGTGCAAAAAGAAAAAAAAAGTTTTAATATTTCTCTTGTGCTCTTACTGTGCTCTTTCCTCTTCTATCTTCAGATTCTCTTTGCTTGCTCATATTCCTTCATTTTTAAGGATTATCCATTCATTTGTCTGCTTGAAAATTTGTATTTTTGGAGAGAAAGCCAAGGAATAATTGTCTTATCTCCACATAATGCTATTAACAAGCATGGTTTCTACAGATAAAACCCAAAGATGGAGAGAAGAAACATGTTTTCTGGTGTATACAATAATATTTTTACTTTTCCACCTACCGAAATGGCTTTCATTGGCTCTCATTACCCCTTAATTTGGTCATGTGGCATTCATTTATGCATGAAGTCAACCTTTTAATAGGGCATACTAGGAGCCAGGCAATAGGCTTAGCACATGTAAGGATTCAGACCCAACAAAGCTTGCAGTTCAGTAGAGAACACAGTTAAGTACACAGTTATTGTATAAACAACTATACAACGATAGCTTTGAAGAAGTGCAAGTGGTCGGGCAACTCCATGCAGACTGGGAGGGAGAGTGTCAAGGAAGACCTCTCTAGAAAGTAACATTTCTTTTTTAATTACTTACTCACTAAACTTTTTTAAAAAAGGTCACACAAATATGTTGTCTCAAATGTTATAGCAATTTTAAGGTAAGGTAGGGTATAGGAGAGAGAAGGCTCTAGACTCAGAGGTGTGATTAGAATTCTTGCTATTACTATGGTGCCTCAAGCAACTCCTGGTAAGGGACATGGTTCTCTCACAAGATTATTTCAATGGTCAAGTGTGACACATATAAAGTACTCAGTGTGTAGTGGAAGTCATACATACTTCCACTACATAATTCATAATTACAGAATTTATTATTTATCTTTGACTTTGGCATATCAAAATAAAGCTGATTTTCCATTCATAGTTCTGTCTTTACAAAAATATTCAACTGAAAGAAAAAATTCAAAATTCCATTAAAAAAACCACACTCTGACTTCTGTGACTTTTTTCACTTGGACTGGCCAAATGCCATCATTCAGTTGTACAATGGCAGATATAGAAACAGGGGCAAAAAGAACAGTGGATACATCTGTGCTTAACAGTACTTCCAGCATTAGAAAAAGATTATGGACTTGGGGCTTTTAAATTAGATTTTAAAACAGTGAACTCCCAAAGGGCAGTTAAGTGTTTTTCAGGTCTTAACCACTCAACTGAGGGGGTGCAGGCACAGCCCTTCAGGGGCAGCTCAAATTCACACAGCCCAAGAAGCATCTCCCACCCCATTTTTAGCTTCTCTTGTTCTGAATTCCCTCAATACTTACAAATACCCCACCCACATGGCAGGGCTGGTCACACTGTTCATTTCTTCATTAGACACTCACTGTACCTCCAGGTAGCACACACAAGGCCTTGCCTTCAAGGAGCTCCCAACCTGTGGTGAGTCTTATTAAGCATTCTTCAGACTGGTGGCTAACAGCCCTTTATCCTTTTTGGCACAAAGCCCAAATCAGAAAACCAAGAAATATGTGTGGTTTGTGTTTTTAAGTTAAAAAATGAAGAATTTTACTGGGTCCTGGAAAGAGACCACTTCACTCATGAGAAAAATGAGCCCTCGAAAGGAGGAAAGATTTACCTAAGGTCTCAGAGCAAGTGAACAACAGAGCTGAAGCAAGAACTGAATTCATTCCACTCAGGGCCTCCCACCCCATTTACTGAGTGCTCCTGTCTGCCGAGCATTGGGTTGTAGTGGGAACACCAGTTAATGGACCCGCCTTCTCCATAAACTGGACCTCCCTCTCTCATGGTTGCAGGATTCACCTCAGCCTGAGCTGCACAAGGCAGGGCACACCCTGCAGCCTGGAACACCACCAGGCAATTCCTGGACTGCTCCACCAGAGGTTCCAGCTGTTCAGTGCTACGCCATCCTGAGGTGGCTCCTGGCACCCAAAGTCTCCAGCCTGCTGTGAGTCTGGCCTGGCCCAGGAGGGCCACAGGGCTGACCCCTCCTCCCCCAGAGGGAGTGCATTTGCCAACCCTGGTTTCCACAGCCAAAGCCTAAGCACACAAGGATTCTGAAAAGGCTCTGCTCTGCCTGGCTCTGACTAGAGCCTTTTTATTTTCCCGAGTTCCCTTGGTTTGTATGAGCTACACGACTGAGGTAGATCCCAGACCATTCTGCAGGAGCTAGGGGTTGCATGGGTCAAAGGTCAGGGGATGCTCATAACTATTCTTGAAGGGATTTTCAGATAGTACACTTCCTCAACTTAAAGATAGAATGCATATGGAATGGTGCTGGTTCAGGGAGAAGAATCTTTCACTCAATTTTAAAATGAGAAATAATCCCAAGTCATTCTCAGATGATGAAGTGGCAGCCCTGAGTGGCCAGGGAACTGAGGAACGCAACTCAGAACTACTAAATTACGCCTGAGGCAATGGCATTGGGCAGTGGAGCCTGGGACAGAAAAGGATCTCATGGGTGGCTAGTGACACTTAGTCCAGCCTTTCAGGGGAACCCAAGGCACATGGAAGATGAGAGAAGTACAAGCAGAGACAACGAAAATGTTTGCAGAATGAACGCATACATGAGTCTTTCATGCATCCCCTCCATCAAGGAGCTTTTCTGGACGGCCCAGCCCTCAGTCTGAGCTCCCAGAGCCCCGCCTGCACAGCTCTATCACACTGTGGAATAATCACCTGAGTACTCATCTGCCACATTCATCAATAGAGTCCAGCATGGTGTCTAATACCAGTGGGCACCAAAACATGTTAAGTGAATGAAAGAATGACCTGTTACACAATGACTGCAATTCACAGGTGCAACTAGGGGCAGAGGTAAGCAGTAGCCCATCTGAGGCTAGAGAAAAACAACAGTGAGTGCACTAAACAGGACTTCCCTTAACCAGTTTGAAGACGGAGTGCTACCCATCCCTCACCAGCCCCAAAGGCTCATAAGGCACAGGACACCTGTTCCATTCTATTTTTGGGGTAAGGAGACATATCTTAGAGCTAAAACATATGTTCTCATACATAGCAAAATTGAGTATTACAACTCTACTTTGGGAAAGGGGAAAACAGCAGGTTCACCTAAGTGAGCTAAGACTTTCTGTTTCACACACCAGCTCCATCTTCAACTCTTCTACCTCTCTCTTAGAAACCTATGGACTCAGAGTCACAATTCCAAGTTCAGTGTGGACCAAATCTTGGGTTCCAATGGGAAACTCTTTTGAATTTATAAGGCATGTGCTCTCAGTGTGAAACTTATCAACTTACTTTTTCCACGTCTAGATCAGCATCCTGCTTCTTCAAAAAACTGTAGAAGAAAAAAAAAAAAGATATCAAAAGAGAACTGAGCACTCCGCCTGCAAACCACCCACAAAACACCACCATAGAATTTCCATTTGCTACCATCAATTTACCCACAATTTTTTTCTTGTTCACACAATTGTTGCAAAGTCACAGTTGCCACAAACACCTTCTTGAAACTGCAAAGACCTGGCCCTGTACCACCAAAAGAAGCTAGCATAAGATTTTAACTTTCAAAAGTCAGGAAAGATAAGAATGGAGGTCTTCAATGAGTACACACACACACACTCACACACACACACACACACACACACGCACACACACACCTTCCTCAGAGTATCTACAAGTCATACATGGTTGGGACACACTAAAAGTGAGTTTTTGAGTTTTCCAAGGTCTTGTTCAACTTACCTCTTGGCTTAAATTTCCCCCTACCTCCAGTACATACCTGTCTCACTTCCTGTCTGACTGTGGGTGGGCCTCACTGTCAAAACAACCTTCTTGGAATGACCCCCATTTCCCATTAGCTGGGGTTCCTGTCTCTGGGAGGCTTGCCAATTCACCAACCTGTACCAACTTGTCCACAGAATTCTAGCCCCAGGATTACCTTAGAACCTTGTGCCAAGGTGGTGGAAAAGCAGAGTGCTAATTCTGATGGCACCCATGCCCACTTTACATTAATCTTTAAAGTGCTAGCAGGGAAATGGCAGATTTCCAGTTTGCTCATATACTCCATCTACAACCAGCTAATAGTATAGTACCTCATTTATTATTTGCAGTTTTAGCTGTTTGAACATAAACTTCAGTTTTAATAAGGTGTCTAAAGAGAATAAAAATGGTTGAATGGAGACAACCATTTGTTGACAATAAATGTTTAGGGCAGAAAATAAAAGGCTTGAGGAAACTGAAAAGAAAGCAGAAACAATATTTCATATCTTAGTAGAGACTCAAACTTTGCTCAGTATGATTCTTAGCATCTTTCTTCCATGGTTTAAAATACCATCATTATAAATTACTGTCCCTATCAACCCCTCCCCCATATACAAAAGAGAATTTTTATGCTGTTTCAAAGGATGCATAATTAACAGTAGCATCTTTGTTTTGTTTAATCAAAGATGACTCAGAATGAAGGAAAGTAAAAATGACCATGGGGAAGAGAATTAGAAGCTCATATATTGTCTTTTGCAGATGGGCATTCAAATCATGAACTCACAGCAGACAAGCAAGAGAACTGGCATGAAGGTTGGAGGGAGAGAACGTGCTAAGGAGCATGTCATGACAGCCTGTACCTTAGCAACCTCACATCACTCCATCTCTTTCTTGCTTCTGAGACATGCTGTCCTGTCCTAACAAAAGAGATGCCACCAGGCAAAATATGCCTTTTCTTTTGGCTAACCCACTGCGATCTAGACATTGCCAAGCTGTAAAATATGGGAGTTCTCTCTGTCCAGAAATTTTAACTGGTTTCCTTATAACTAGAATAGAGTAATACAGAGAACTTTTCACCAAAGGGAGCATGTATACAGAGAAAGTCTGACTTCCATTCTTGCATACTTGCAGGGGTTTAGGAAGGTTGTCATTTTGATTTGTGGAATGGAATTTTCTGTTTAAAAGGTGAAAGACTTCTTCATCTGCCACAGAAAGAGCAGTTGGAGAATCATTACCCTTTCCCAACGTATTGAGGAAACTTAACCTCTCCTAAGCACGTGGCACAACTGCAACCACACAGATGCCCAATTCAACAATAGGCTGTGAAAGAATGAGCCTTCACTCCACAATATTTTAGCAACCAGCAACAAAAGGAAAACTGAAAAACCATTTGGAGCTGCTGGCTCACCACTGCACAAGGAATCTTATCCATATATGTATATACAGCATCATCTGATTTCTGTTTCATGCTTACTAAACAGATGAAGTTAATTAACAAAGACAATATATAGACACATCATCCTGCAGTCATAAACCATAAGGATGTCACAGCTTTAACTTCAAAGACTCCCAGCAAGCACATGCGACCTTGGATATTTTTAGGCACCAGCTCCACTGTTTCAAAGAGGATAGGGATGGATGAAACAGAATTGCCTGAAGTAAAATTCACACAGCAACCCCATCTAGAAAGTAGAGTGGCATTTGTTTTTAAAACCAGGTAAAAAAATTTGTTTTAAATATGTTTTTGTTGATTTTTAGAGAGAGAAGAAGGGAGAGGGAAAGAGAGAGAGACATTAATGTGAGAGCGAAACATCCTGCATGCCCTCCACCCCACCCTGGGAATGGAACCCACAACCCTGGGCACATGCCCTGAACAGGAATCGAACTGGCAACTTTTTGGTGCATGGGATGATGCTCAACCAACTGAGCCACACTGGCCAGGGAGAACCAGGTATATCTTTTAAAAATTGACCAATTAGTCTCCTACTTTTTCCTTATTCAAAATCTAGAGGTTTAGACTATTCAACTTGCTTTTTAAAAAATCCTCACCTGAGGATATTTTTCCATTTATCTTCAGATGGGGGGGGGGGGGAGAGAAAGAGAGAGAGAGAGATAGAAACATCTATGTGAGAGAGACACATTGACTGGTTGCCTCCCGTACGACTCTGACCAGAGCCAGGGACCGAACGGCAACTAAGGTATGTGCCCTTGACTGGACTCGAACCCACGACTCTTTGGTCCGCAGGCCGATGCTCTAACCACTGAGCAAAACTGACCAGGACTAGAATATTCAAGTTTTAAGTTTCCAAGGCTTAAGACAAGATAGGCCCCCTCATCTCCCATATGTGTGTGTATACAGATACGGGTGTGCATATGTAGTTACACAGACATTTAAAATAGTTGACTACGTATTCAGTTGTGGGTTTGTGGACTTTAGGGCATTTTCCATGCTTTTATTTTTTCTGCTGAAGTAGTGCTGATGTTTTGTTTGAGAAACATGACTGAAGTGACCCAGATTCCCCAGGTTAAAAGCTGATCTATAAATGTCGCAGATTTGTGATCCAATGCAGGAATAGAAGCCAAAGGACAGGGCCCTGGCCAAAAAAGAACTACAGTAGTACTCCTTTATCCACGGTTTCACTTTCTGTGGTTTCAGGTACCTCCAATCTTAAAATACTAGATGAAAAATTACAGAGAAAAACAATTCTTAAGTTTTAAATTGCACACCATTCTGAGTAGCGTATGAAATTTTGCTCCGTCAAGCCTGGGACGTGAATCATCTATTTGTCCAGCATATCTATGCTATATACATTACCCGCCCATTAGTCACTTGGTAGTCATCTTGGTTATCAGTTCAGTAATGCTTGTGTTCAAGTAACCCTTAATTTACTTAATAATGACCCCAAAGTGCAAGAGTAGATGTGCTGGCAATTCAGATATGCCAAAGAGAAGACATAAAGTGTATGTATGCACTGGAAGAAGAAGAGTATGTTTCCAGCATCCATTGGTCTTGGAATGTATCCCCTGAAGATAAAGGGGGACTATGGTACTCCCCCCTATTTAGATCACATCAAATACTCCATCTTTGGGAGAATATAGAAAGGTTTTTATTTTTAGAGAAAAATATAAAAATAGAACTGAGAAGCCCTCAACTTTGACTCTCTCTTGATATAACCATCCCTCCAGACCCCACCACTCTCATATTTCTAAATGCCTAGGGGACATCTCCAATAGGCACCTACCAAAGACACCTTACAACTGGACAAGGAGGCAAAGGGATAATGAGATAGAGAGGCATCGGCCACATATTCAGAGAATGGCAAGAGGCTTGGTAATGCTACAGGACAGAGATGGAGGTGGTAAGAGGATGGTGATAGGCTGGTGGGGGGAAAAGGTGGTAAACTAAGGCAGAGGCCAGATCATGAGAGACGGTATATGTCAGCTAAGAAGTCAGCCAGTTAGGGGAACACTTCTGCTTCCTCTGACCAGGTATTTTCAACCCGCCTCTATGTCAGGAAGGGACAGAAAAATAGATGCAGCCTCCAGCATATTCCTGGGCTTAGCATCATCATTCCAATTTCACTAACCCTGCTAGGTCAGTGTGATTTTCTCCTAATTGCCCTTCAGGGTCCAGGACAAAAATCACCTTTTCACTCTGGTTTCCTTTGGTCCCACTTCTATGCAGAACTAGATTTGCTCTCCTCTGTGTTCTCACAGCACTTTATTCACTACCTGTTTCACTATCTCCCCTGCTCGAATGCCAGCCGGTCTGTGGCCGGGACACACTGAGCACAGTGGTGCACACAAGGGGGCTGGTGCCATCTGTGCTGGAGGAGGGCTGAGGGTGATGAGGGGCCATGACAGACTAAGAAGAAATAACTGACAGAAAAGAAAGGGATGAAATTTCACTAAATAAGCCCACCCCCCTCACTCCTGCATTTAGAAGTAGGGGTGTGTGTTGGGAAGAAAGGATGCACCCATATATCACACACAGCATCTTCATAACCAGAAGACGACCTTTTCTTTCAATTTAGTCCCATGTCTTTAGTTATAAACAAACAACAATGATCCAAACTGGAGAGTCTGCTATTACAGTATTTTTAATATTCCCTAGTGTTTCCTGTTTTATTTTTTAAATGTGACTGAGAAACTGAGATTCAATACATTAGCGTCATAGCCACATCTCCTATGTGATGATGGAGATTGAAGGGGCCATGATGAATCCAAGAGTTAAATCATGGTTTGAATTTTGTTTAATTATTTTAAGAAAAGGCAGATTGAGAGAGAAATGAGGTGTACTTTTCTTTTGCTACAGATCTCCTCTATTCCCAATTCAACCCTTTTCACTACTTGCAAAAGATTTAAAATATTCATTGACCTGCCAAAAAAAACTGCACATTACTAGACATGTCTTCACATATTCACATCTGAATGGCTTCTTTCTGCCCCAACGATCATAGCTCTATTCAATCAAAACTAAAGTGAGAACCTCAGGACTGTACGTGGTGTGATGTCAGTGGCAACTGAGGATAAAATAGTCATTTGGTAGCAACTTCTATATCAAGGGTGTCAACAGGGGCAGTGTTCCTTCAGTTATTCTTAACTTAGGGCCCAAGGCACAAAAAAGACCAGGCAGGGCCAGACTCTGCCACAATTCCAAAGAAAGCTGAGACCCATACAGAGTGCACACAGAAGCTCCTCAATGTTCTCTGGCGAAGGGGTGGCCCCTGGCTCCCTGCCTGAAGCCCAGGAACAGGCCCACTCTCACAGTGGCCTTCCAGATGCCTCCACAGCTGCACAGACACGAAGTGCAGTGTTTGGGACCATCCACGCCCAGGGTCACTACAATCTCCTGTTGCCTGACAGTTGGGGCAGGCCCCAGAGACAGGACCCAGCTCAGACAAGGCCCTTTGTTGTGGAGTACTCCTCATTGCCCTGTTTTCCCAGGGAAAATGTTATTTTCCTCTAGCCATTCCTTTTGGCCCTAGACTAGCTCATTATCCTGTGTCCACCTGCACACACAAACCTCTCAGGGTTTGAGATGGCAGCACCTGAAACGTCCTCTCCCATCTTACCCACCCCGGTATTGGTGCAGTGAGTGATAAATGCGCATTCAAAATGGGGCGGGGTACAGAGCAGAGACAAAGTTGGTAACAAGTCTATGTCACCCAAGGGAATCTCAGCACACTGACATTGTACTGAAGAAATTCAAAGGAAAGGGTCTAGTCTGGGAGAGGAGAGCAAAGGAGGTTGGAGCACATCCCCAAGTCTCCCACATTGAGAGGACATCACCAGGCTCAGACAGTGTCGTATATACTCTGTCCTACTGTCTTGTTCTTCTTTTTTAAAATTTTTTCCCCTTTTTTTCCTTTATTGATTTTAGAGAGAGAGGAACGGAGAGGGAGAGAGAGATAGAAACATCGATGACAGAGATTGGCCACCCCCTGCATGCTCCCCATTGGGGACTGGGCCCACAACTTGGGCATGTACCCTGACCAGGAATCAAACCGGTGCAAGGGTCAATGCTCAACAACTGAGCCACACCAGCCGGGCTGTTCTTACTTCTTAACATTTATTTACCTCATCAGAAAGGTAATACATGCTCATCAAAAACCTGAAGCCCCTGGTATGACGCTGGAGCTTTGCCCTGCTGGCCAGTTTTTCTATGCACACAGAAGTGGTCACACTCTCCTGCAGCACCCCTATCTTGCATGTCACAACTGGCAGTACATACCATTGACTTCTGATAGAAGCGAAGCAAACGAGGGGAGGCACCCCAGATATGACAATATACCCAGTACAATGAACTGCAGGGTCTTTTCAATTAGTAAAAGTGAAAAACGTAGGCTCTACCATCTAATGATGCCTCTCACCACTGACCTATAAATTCTGTATTTTAGAACACAGAATTCTGGTCCACAGCCAGGGAGGAAGCAGTTGGCTCGGAAACCAAGTTCCATCCCTAGCTCTGCTATTTATCTGCTCTGTGAATGGGTGGAGAGAAGGGGGTGCAACAAGGGTCACGTATTAAAAACCCCCACAGGGGCCAGGCCAGCAGGTAGAATAAATGAATAAAGCAGGTGCAATGGAGTTGGCGGAGCTGAAGAGCCCTCCCCATTGCAAGAGGACAGCTGCCACGCTACTTGGGCAGGCTGTTGTCAGGAGAGAATACAGGCTTAGTTTTGCCAGAATTTCTAATTTTTTTCAAGTGAAATTAGAAATCAGAGTTTTTATACAAAACTATGCAATTTTAAAGTGCTAGTTTACATTTTTTAAATGCACCATGTGGCCTAACCAAACAGAAATGAGGATATTATCCACCCCATAGACTGGTTTGCTACTATCTTTATAAGTTGTAACATCTATTCCGTGGTTTCTCTTTCTTTTAAATAAGAAGCTGACTGCTATCTGCTCTCCACTTGGGGTTTATTTAAGAGCACAGAAGGGGTTTTTATTATCATATAACAAAATAATCCATGTACATTCAGATGCAAATAGTAGGGTAACATGATCCACACCCTCCTTTTATTTTTATTTATTTATTTTTTAAATCTTTTTTTTTATTAATTAATTTATTTTTGTTACAGATGTTTCTCCTTTCCTCCCCAGACACCCTCCTCCCTATCTCGCCCCCCCCACCAAGACAAGCATTGTTGTCTATGTCCATTGGTTATGCATACATGCATATAAGTTCTTTGGTTTATCTCATTAAACCAGGGTTTATATAAGTGCTCATACATGGGCTTGACTTTTGGTAAAATTATCTGAAATGTATACTTAGGCATGTAAGCTTCTAAATAAACAAAAAAGGAAAACTGTAACAGCCTTAGAGGATGAGGGTGTGAGCAACTGGATGTGGTGGTGGGGTGAAACCTGGCTGGAACGGCTCTGACTGTTAAACAAACCCTGTGAAGAGACAGGTAATGCAGACAGTGCCTCTCCTGAAACACTGCTACAGGGGGCAGCAAGGAAGTGGGGTGGTTGCCAGAAGAGAGCGCAATGAGGTGAAGATAATGTATTTTAAAAATTGATGAAATTACAAATGTTTGTACGTTGATGGAATACATCATGTCAAAGCAAACAAACAAACAAATATGAGTAACAGCTGAGGAATTGCATCAGCTAAATACTGGACAGTGTTGGGTGCAGTAAAAATTTTATTAGTAAGAGTTAAGAAGCCAAGATCTAGTAACACAGGTTTTTCCTAAACAAGAACTCAGAAGAAAAAAAAAATCTTTACTACAACACACATTGCCCCACATTTTATGCTGTGCCATTTCCGTATTTGTCCTTTTTAGCCTACTTCTAGCACAGTCTCTCTTTGCTAAAATACATTAGTTGCCATGGAAACGATGTCATAGTGTGTGAAACCATTTACTGTCCTTGGAAAGGCATTCATGATAGAATTGAACAGTGGCATGTTTTAAAAAGAGGTTCAACAGAAAGCAGTTGTGTAAGAACACAAGATCTCAAAATCATGACTTCAAAGTAAGTACTCTTCTACCATAATATATCCCAGTTTGCCCCAAATTAATCAGAGAAGCATTTTCCTCCTCATGTATGCCAAGTGTACCTAAAACAAAACCTCTGACATGTTAGGGAAAACAACAGACCCCCTATAATTCACAAAAATCTCTGACTTGTTAAGGAAAACAGTAGACTTCCCATAATTCACACTTACCTCCCCATTAGGGAGGGGCTGGGAGACTATAGAATCAGAATGGCTTATAGGCATGACAACACCTCTGCTATTGGGGAGGATTTAGTCCTGTGATGCATTCTGCTGTCCAACTTTGTTATTAGAGATAGAAACGATATTTAGGACATAGAAATTTGGACTTGAGTTTCTTTATTACCACAGATTAGCAAGACACTCCCTCCTTTTTACTTTCATCAACTCAAAGTAAACTATGTTTATTCCTTTGAGAAAATATATTGAGCAGTTCTTGTGTGCGACATTGGCAAAGAAAACAGATGGGTAAGGTATGTATTCCTGAAAAGCTTAAAATCTAGTGGGGACAGGTGAATGAGGGTGGGAGCATGAAAACCCCCTGGGCCATAGTAAGGAGCTGGACTTTATGCACTAGGAAGACAGTGAGGGATTTTAGCCAGCAATGTGTTCTCACATAGATCTTTAGAAGCTCACTCGGCTGTGTGGTAGGTAGTGGGATTGGAAGTCAACAGTAAAGGGAGGCAGAGCTGTAATGTTATTAGAATAATCCAGACAAAAAAAGGATAGTGCAAAGGAGATGGAGAAATGTGATTTCTACCTCGGGTAACCTTACACCTTGGCTTGTTTATGAAAGTGCTAGACTACACTTATTGTTCCAGCTGCCAGTTGGATTAAGCATCTGTCCAGATGTTTCATTTTTTAAACCAAGTATTATTATTAATAGCTGCATTAAAACGCACCAACACTGGTGCATATGCACTTCAAGCCTCTGCCATAGTCTTGCCTACCTGGGGGTGAGACAACTGCATGGTGAAGAGAATTTTCACCTTAATGTGTGTTTAAGTCTGAAAGGTGACCAATGACAATCCATCTCTTTTTCTGTCCTTTCCAATCTTGGCTTAACTAAACACACCCTTTCATGGACAACATACAGAATGCTCACCAATAAAACTAAAAACACTTGGAGATGAGCAGCTAAGGACAGCTAACTCCTCCCAGTCTAAATTCTACCAGACACCGGGTGCTATTGGCCAGCTGCGCCATGACCCATGTGGCAGCCTGAGATGTACAAAACACTAGGCAGAGGGATCAGCAGGAATCATAGAAAGTTACAGATTAGGTGTACATGAAATATTTGTGAACTAGGCTCTCTCAAGAATGGTGTGAATGCTCTCATTGCAATGTTTTTGTCATTTATTGATAGTTATGCTATTTTACTCTGCAATATAGCTTTTAGCAACAATGAGCTTTAAAAAAGCAAATGTAATGAAAAATTTAGTACCAAATATCTGTTTTTCAAGAAAGGTGATGATGAACGTTACCTGGCACAAAATGTTTACTGATATTTATTATCCACCGTGGAAGCCATGGTGATATCATTTACTACATAAACCATAAGTTGCAAATCTGCTCAAGCGGCAGCCGCGACTATGGTAAATGTTAATAGTTACTGTACTAGCACTGTGCCCAAGGGTGACAACACATGCAGCGATGGACTAACACAGCTCTCTAGGAAACATGACTTTTTTTTTTAGATCAAGTCTTATGTTCTTTTTAATGTTTAGATAATCTTTATAAAGTTTTTTTTGCTCTAATGTATATGGAGATGTTTTTAATTTTTAGATATTTTATTTTAGGGATTTTGAATAAAACTATTTCATAGGCCTAAATAGTATAAAATGATCTGTCGGTTAATAAATCAACTTTTAAAAAAAATTCTATAATTTCGCCCTGGCTGGTTTGGCTCAGCGGTTAGAGCATCTGCCCGCGGACCAGAGAGTCCTGGGTTTGGTTCCTCCTAAGGGCATGTACCTCGGTTGCAGTTTGTCCCCGGCCCCGGTTGGGGTTGTGTGGGTGGCAACCATTCGATGTGTCTCTCTCACATTGATGTTTCTCTCTCTCTCTTCCTCCCTCTCTCCCTCCTGCTCTATCTGAAGATAAATGCAAAAATAAATAAATAAATTCTATAATTTTAATTATTTTTTCTTTATTTTTATTGTTGACACTATTATAGATGTCCCCATTTCCCCCCTCCTTTGCCCACCTCCACCCAGCCCCCACTCCCCCTTCCCTCTGGCCATGTCCACACTGTTGTCTGTGTCTATGGGTTATTCATATATGTTCTTTGGCTAATCCCTTCCCCTTCTTTCATCCAGAACCCCTCCCCTCTGACAGCTGAGTGGCTCCTTTCAATAAATTTTATGGTCCCCCATCTCTAGCTCTTTTGGCTCCCACTGACAGATGAGGGAAAATATGAAATGTATTTACATTTTCAGAAGATGTGCTCAAAACGCCATAGTAATTTTCTAGTAGGAAAATACACAGTAGGTATCCCAACAGGCAACATTCCACCTCACTCCACCCCGCCAAACACACGCTTTTTAAAACAAGACTAAAGATTTCTCTTCCAAAATTACTAGGCACTTCAAGAAACAACAGGTTTGAAAACATCTTCTTAAATTCTATCATCTTTGTATGAACGTCAAAAAGAAATGAAATGTAATTAAAAAGAACTAACTGGTTTTTTCCCCCCTCTCTCATTTGAGTGTTCTACTAACTACTTATGAATTATACTTGGAAATGAATCCTTTCATAAACTCATGTTTTATTTAGTCCATGAGGATGGAATACAAATGCAGAGCTTCTCCCCTCGCAGTCAGCCAGAGACTGCAATTTCCAGTTTTCACCCTGATACTTTTAAAACATGGCACTGAAGGGTCACACCCAGTGAAAATTCTCTTACCTCCAGCATCACAGTATGTTCATTAGGGAAAGGCCTGAAATTCTAATACTTTCCTTTGACCCGAGGCTCCATGGCAGTTGAGGTCCTTCTTTCCAGGGTGATTGGAAGAACTGCCTTTTAATAAACCATGGGAAACCCAAATCCCCACTACATTTTGGAATATCTGGTGGACAACTCTGCTTCTCAAGAGGGCAGATTGCGCCACTTCTCCAAAACGAACCTAAAATATAAATGCTAACCCACGATTTACCCAAACAAAAAAGCATACTATAAGAATGTAAGTCAGCCAATTTGCCATCCGCAGCAGCAGCATGTTAAAACAGCTCAAATTCAGTGTGGCAGGCTTGATATTTACACTTACGACTCAGCTATATACAAAAGATGTTACTTCATTTCTCTGTAGTTGAATTGAACTTGATCATGACCATTGCATTTCTGCTTATGATACAAAAAAATTGCTTATGATAGAAAAAAACAATCTTGCTTCCAGATAACTTAATCTCTTCAGATTTAAAAATTTAGTTGCTTCAGGACAATTAGTCAAATTAAATTAATCTAAAACTGCCTCTCATTGCTGTGTTCCTTCCTTTTCTCTCCTTCCCCCAGGGGAAGATTATAAACCACCACAGGATGGGGAGAGAACCTGGTCCAGGTGCTGCCCTGCAAGCCCTCACTGGCCTCCCTGGGAGGTAGCATCCCTTTGTCTTTGTTGGCCTCGTTCTGCTGATGTGACTGGTGGACACCTGCAATAATGATCCCAGCCTGCCTTCAGCAGTGAGATGGCACAGTCTATTCTGTGCCATCTTCATTCTGACTCCAGGTGTCTCCCACCCAGCTCTCTCTACATCTAACTGAGGGGACCTGCAGGACTGTCAGGATTTCTCCTATGCCACATGCAGGCACCGGGGAACCATGAGGAGCACCATCTCAGGGCTAGTTTCCACAAGGTGCTTTCTTTCTTTCTAGAGTTCCAGAGAGGACGCAGGGTCGGAGTGCTGTCTGCGTGCAGATTATCCTCCACTCACCTAGGGTGTGTGATTCCAGTGACCTATTCATTTCTTATCTCCAGTCTCATCCAAATCTCTACAAGCTTCATCCTCCAACCCAGGAAGGTATTTCCTGCTTCCTGCAGCCTCCCTCCTGCATGGCTTACTGTACAATATATGCCAGGCCTACTGATCTGGCTCCTTGGAATCCACAAATCCTTTTTCTTCTAACAAAGTCTGCCTCTTTTAAAGAAGGCTTGGGCTAACTCTGATCTCTGAAACATGCTTCAAGCGCCTGTTTTGAAAGTCGAAAGCTGAACAATGTCTTCTTTGTCCTAGCTTATAGTCTGTCCTCCCCCTGAAGTAATGGAATCCTCAGCCTCAATGGGGGAGACTCCCAGGGCAACAAGACATTCTTCTAGAAGACACCATTATACCTATTTAAACCAAGGGCAAAAGGGGCATATGCCTCTCAGTTTCTTGAATTCTTTATATCTAATGTCCTGACCTCTCTTCTGTTAAGAGGAGATCCGTTCAACAGGATGTGACCCTCGTTCAGTATCATTTTGGAACTCCCCATTTCCCTGGGTTTCCTCTTCATAGGGCCTACACACCTTTGTTTCTCCTCGTCCACCCCTGTTATGTTTACTCATCACATCCCTAAAACCTCAGAGCCTTCCTTACTTTAACCATCATCCCAAATCCAGCTCACTCCCCTATTCAGCCCGAACCCTACTTTCAGTGTATTCAATTGATATTTTCTCTAGTCTCTTAGAACATCCTCCTCACTTGACTATTTAAACCAATTCTCAACTCTAGGTCACCCCAAGGTCAGATTTTCCATTCCCAAGTGAAAAGTACCATCAGGCAAAGTCACAAAACTGGGCTAAAGGGAACCACAAAAATATCTACAGATTCCAATGGGGCCTCACAATTTCTCTGAAATACTTTTTATCCATTTATTAACACATCATCCTATATTTTTTGTGGCTCTCTGAACTTTTCCTGGGTTCTCTAAGCCCCTATCCCACCTCTAAATCTTCCACCCTCAGATGATGGCTTAGTCTCCAATTTTACTGAAAGTTTCAGGAAACTACACACCTTCAACTTCTTTCTCTTACATAAAAAATTTCACTGTATTTTCATCTAGCTTACAGTGATAGTTACAAATCACACATGTAAAGTACTGTGCCTGCCCTTTGGGCATTCAAATCTACAACTACCTTTCTCATCTGTTCTTTCTCTCTCCGAGTTATTGCTAAATTTTTATACCTTTGAGGGCTATCATGGATTGAATGGTGCTCTCCTCCCTCCCAAAATATGTCCATGTGGAACCTGTGAGTGTGACTTTATTTGGAAAAAGGGTCTTTACAAATGTAATTAAGAACCTGGAGATGAGATCATCTTGGATCAGGGTGGGTTCTAAATACAGTGACAAGTGTCCTTATAGGAGAGGAGAATGCCACGTGAAGCCGGAGGCAGAAATTATCGTCCTACAAGCCAAGGAAAGCCCAGGATTGCCGGAAGCCACCAGAAGCTAGGGAAGAGGCATGGAAAAAGTCTCCCTTTCTGGAAGGAACCCACCACCTTCATTTTAAGACTTCTGGCCTTGCTGTGAGAGGTTTCTGTGTTGCTTTAAGCCACCCAGTTGGGGAAAATTTGTTATGCCAGCCACAGAAAACTAACACAAAGGCTCCCTCTATACTTACCATCATCTTGCCTGTACCAACTCTGTTGATCCCCTTCCATCCATTATTCCCCCTCTCTTCAGCCTCACTAACATCTCACTCTTTAGTGGATCATTTCCATATGCTCTAGCTCATTCAGGAGACACTGAGAGCACAGCTAGGTGTTCTGCTGGGAGACACAGGGCAGGGCTCTTGCTACAGCAGCAGTTCTGGATCTCAAGTGCACAGGAGTGCTGTTGTGGGGGTGGAGGCCAGGAACTTCATCACTGGAAAGACTGTTAACAGCTAAGAGGGTGAGATCACGGAAGGCAGTGGGGCTTGCCTTGGCCTCCCAGATCAGGGACTTAACACTTTCCCGCAATGGACTCTTCCCATAGGGTATGGTTGGGCTGAGGTACAACCAGAGAACATCTGGGGCTGCAGTTTTCCAAGTGCCAATCAATCCTCTTGTATCACACGTAGCTATAAAGTAACCAGAACTTCCCAGTAATTACTGGCACCCACAGAGGCATCCTGTTTTGCCCTTTATACAGCAGTCCTTATAGGTTCTTCCCAGCCACACCTCACTGGCTTTCACTAGCAATTCTCGGCGTCTTAAAGAACTATCGCCAACTCTTGGCATTCTGAAATTAAGAATCAGTTGAATAATGATGATAAGACAGAGAGAATTGCTTGGTTAACCACACTAGTACAAAAAGAGTGTGGTATGGCACATGATCTATGCTTTGACCCTAACTTGCAGACAGGACTAGGATTTGGGATCACTGCATTTTAACCCAAGGACGTGGAACATAAGGTGGAACGTAAAACATTATATGCAACCAAAATCTGGATTCTAAACCATGATTCTGAGGATCTATCAATGCAGAGGATCTACCAATGCAGAGAGCCTAATGTAGTATCCACAAGAAGAAAACTTAGTCAAGATTCATCTCTTCTAGAAGTACTGAAAGCACTTTGGAGCTGTCCCAACTTGCACAGTTCAGTGCAGTGTTACACACTGAACACAATGCGAATTAAACGAGGTGTGCTTTTAGCCTTCTAGTAGCTTGCTACTGAAAATGGACAATACTGACACTGACATGTACGAAAGTGGGTAAACATGAACAAACTGGATAAAGTGGTGACATTATATGCCAGCCACAAAGGTCAAAGTGTGTTTTGTCAATAAGCATGTGATCTCCCACATTTAAGGCAGTTGTGGTGGCAGTGGGCAAGAGGGTGGGAAAAGCACCGAAATCATAGATAGTGAAAAGTTAAGGAAGGAAAAACAGTTGGCTACCACTTTCCAGTGACCACAATGACATTTCAAATCACGGTGAAGCACAGGTACCCCCTTCCCTGCCTTGGCTGTAGTAGTTGGTCTACATCCACAGAATGTGTTCTTCTTGGTCTCCATCCTTCAGATACATTAAATCTGGCATCCAGGTAAGGGCTGGGCAAGGGAAGCCATTAATGAGGTACCACAGAGAGCTATTCCCAGGTAGCTGAGAAGACTCTTAATGAGAGCCTGACAAACACTGCCTGTTGTGCTGCTGTATCTTTTGTTACAGATATTACATGAGTAGTGCCTCCCTCCAACCATGCAAAAGATTTTATAAGGCTTACTTTCAATCATTCTTTTAAAGGATATACAAACAGAGGCTATATATATATTGGGATATAGTGTGAAATCATTACTTTGTAAGACCTTAAGTATATAATGAAAACTTCCCCTGCTAAGGAGATTCTTCAAATGGTGTTACCACCAACTCAATTAATGCATGGAGAAGAAGGCACTCCCATGGCCAAAGCTGGGTTTCATATGGCTGAGGAACACAGCTAAATGCTACTTTGAGAGGTCCGGAAATGGGCAGGTGCATAGTAGGTGAGCATCTGCCTTCTCTAGTTCCCCCAGGATACACTGGTGGTCCACTCTGCTACTCTTCTTCCCTCTCCCATCATTCACTATTGTATTCTTCTCATTTCCTCCAAAATTAGAAAACCTGCATTTATCCTGGTCTTGGATATCATTGTGCACTGGTGATTTCCTATTTTTTTTTAGTAAAAATCTTGATGAAAGCCTGACGGCAGAGGGCAAAGAGTAACTATTTCCTTGACCACCCTAAATTTTTTACAAAAAGCTCAATATTATAAACAAAAAAAATCTTTAAACACATACCATTCCCAAAATGCAATGATGGGTCCTAAAACGGTCCAGGACAATCACCGAACCTAAATCATTAGGATCTGTAGAAAGTGAATCTGGTGCCATCAGAAACTATGGAAGCTCAGCCCTGCCGGTGTAGCTCAGTGGATTGAGCATCCATCCTCCCATGGACTGAGAGGTCCTGGTTTGATTCCCCGTCAGGGCACATGCCTAGGTTGCAGGTTTGATCCCCAGTAGGGGGCGTGCAGGAGGCAGCGGATGGATGTTTCTCTCTCACATTGATTTTTTTCTTTTTTCTTTATTGATTTTAGAGAGAGAGGAAGGGAGAAGGAGAGAGAAATAGAAACATCGATGAGAGAGAAAATCAATTGGCCACCTCCTGCATGTCCCCCCCATTGGGGATTTGGCCCACAACCTGGGCATGTGCCCTAACTGGGAATCGAAGGGCGATCTCTTGGTGCATGGGTTGATGCTCAACCACTGAGCCACAACGGCCGGGTCACATTGATGTTTCTATCTCTCTCTCCCTTCCCCTCTCTAAAAAATCAATAAAAACACATTTAAAAAAAAAAAAAAAAGAAAGAAAAGAAACTACAGAAGCTCAATATCCAAGTAGATGCCAGCCTAGCCACATAGATGTCCAGAAACCAGCTATATATTCCAGGGCCCTGCCCCAGAGCCTGACTGAATAAACATCTGCTGATTATCTACACTATGAAAGACATCCTGCTATATGCTATAGGGCAGTGGTTCTCAACCTTCCTAATGCAGCGACCCTTTAATACAGTTCCTCATGTTGTGGTGACCTCCATCCATAAAATGATTTTCGTTGCTACTTCATAACTGTAATTTTGCTACTGTTATGAATCGCCATCGGAAATATGTTTTTCGATGGTCTTAGGCGACCCCTGTGAAAGGGTCGTTCAACCCCCAAAGGGGTCGTGACCCACAGGTTGAGAACCGCTGCTATAGGGGAACAAAATACGGAAAGTGGGAGCAGCAAACAATATTTTTGCACACATGAGGCTAACAGGACCCATAAATATATATTTCTAGGAGACCTGGATTCTAGTCTAAACTCAATTAATAACTGGATATATAACCTTGGCCAAGTCACAAAAATTCTCTACACCTTGGATTCCTCATACCAGGAATTAACTAACAACATAAGGCATCATTTATTAGGAGGTAATTGAGAGACATAAATGTTCAATGCAAGAGAATGAGAAGACTAGGAGACTCTTCCTGGAGTGGGGACTTCATCTGGGCCTGGAAAAATGGATAGAATTCTGAGGTAAGGAAGGGTCAGGGAATTCCAAGAGAAAAACACACGCAAAAAAAACAAAAAAACAAAGGCTGGAACACATATTCCATATTAATGATACAGTAGATTGACATCTGGCTAATCAAGTGTTAATGCAGTGGTGAATGAGGTCAGCAGGTATGACTAAGAATGTGGAGACAGTGAAAGGCATTGAATGCCTGGATAAGAAACTGGGTCTTTTTCCTAGTCATTCGGTTGTTAATAAAGGACATGGCAAAAGAACCAGCATCCACATCAGCCAGCACATCCAATTTGACATGGATCAACACCTCCTCACTCAATCTAGAAAATACAGGAGTGATGCAACAGGAATTGTTTTTGTTTGTTTGGTGTTTTTGTTTTCCAACTGGAATTATTATTTGCAAATCATGGGGGAGCCTGAAGGACATGACATATCAAGAGAATATAGATCAGGCAAAGGTATAGACAGAGGACAGCCACAGAATTGACATTTTTAAGTAGGAGACAATGATAAAAGATCCAGAATGACAGAATGTTAGAGTTCATTGATAACTCAGCTCCTGGATCTGAAAACAGTGAGGTGCTCTGTTTGTATTTCTAGGAGGTTCGATAATAAACTAGACAACAAAAAGGTGAAACCCTCCAAACTCTGAGAGCAAACAAGAGAAATCATTAACAGAAATCAGTACTTTTCAAATATCTGTGTGCATGTGCCTAGCTATAGGCAACACATCACAATTTCTGAAATAAAAATAAAATCAAATTTTACAAGTGACAGTATTTGACATTGCTATTGCTTTTAAATAGATACTACAATGTGTGGAAATGAAGGAACTTGTCGGTATTCATTTGCCTTTTCAGTAGAATTTAAATTGGGCAGGATTTCACAGAAATACAGATTCAGTAACTTTTTCTGGGGATCAGAGAAGAAAGGATTGGGAAAAGTGCCCTGGGCTTTGTTGTGGGAAAGGCGATCTGGCTCATGTTTAATTTTCCATTAAAGTCCTACTTTTCAGTATAAAGCAGATGGAATCCTTATACAACTCCATGAAAAGCCTACTATTTTTGGGTACCTCAAAGATGGAAGCTCTGAAGGAAATGAAAGTGTTTGAATTCATCAGATAAAATCCCACCAGCACATTCAAAAGGAGCAGGTGCTTAGAAATCTTAAAAATACAAGGTAAGAGGTCTTTCTGTGAAGGACTTCTGTTCCCCAGCTTGCTCTGGGCGGCTGCTCCCTTTGGCTCAAGCTGATTGATGAATCTCTACCACTTCATGGCCTGCTCTCATCACTGTTACTGAGACTCACTATATTTGCTTCATTCCTCGTCTCTCAGAAGCTGCCTCCCAGCCATTCTCATATACAGAAAAGATTTCAGTGTTCAACAATGCCCGCTCCATACTTACTAAATGAGAACAGGGTCTGGGAATATGCATTCTATAAGATCCTCAGAGGATGTTCATGCAACCATGACCCTAAAGCTCTTTCCTTATCATGAGCTAAGACCTGGTTCAATATATTCTGTTAGTCGTTTTGCCAAGGTGGGTGGAAGATCAAAAGCCGATGTTTACTGCACGAGGACTGTGAGGTACTGGGCTAGGTAGTTTATAATCTCGCTTGAGAGATGGAACAAACTCAGTGTTAAGAGCATAGACTCTGGAGCCAGACTGACTGCCTGGGTTCAGATCCTAGTTCCGCTGCTGACTAGCTCTGTGATCCTGACTAAATCACTTAATCTCCATGCCTCAGTTTCCTCACCTATTAAATGGGAGTAATAACAACAGTATCTGATGAAATAGTGCTGGTGTTATGTTGTGAAAATCAAACCATGAAAAAGATACAATACCCGACTTATAAAGAGCCCACAAGTCAGTAAAAAAAAGACCAGTATCTGCCCACTCTCCCACTCAGCCGACTTAATTCTGCTTTATAAGTCAGGCTGTGACAAAGGTGATAATGAGGTGGTAATCAAGTGCCACAGAAGCCCAGAGACAGGACCAAAGGTAAGTCTGATGGAGCCATCAGAAGGAAGGTTTCCACAGGGCATAAAGGTGCCTTTGTACTACCAACACTTGACATAGAAATAACTGCAAAGCAGAGGCAAAGAGGCTTGAAAATAGGCAGGGAGTGAGGAACCACAGCTTTGGAGCAAAAACAGGCATGAGTTTAGGAGCCAGACAGACCTGGCTTCTCTAGTAATTAGCTGTATGACAATGGGCAAGTTACCTTTCTGAGCCTCAGTCTTCCCATCTGACCAATGAGGTTAATAATACCTGCCTCACAGAGTTGTTATGACTAAGTAAATTACTGTATGTAAAGCACTTAACAAGGCCTCTGGGGGTCCATACAAATGGTAGGCATTATTATTTTCATGGTGTATTTAGAGAGGCATGAGCAGCTGTGGTATGCACAGGCCAGAAATAAGTAGCCCACAGAAAAAGTCTTCTGGATTGAAACACCAACAGGTTAAGATTTTCCTATACTGTAGTTTTTTCTCCCCAAAATGTACAGTAAATAGGTACTCAATACATATTTGCTCAAACCAACTAGGTGCTGCTTGAGGTCAGGGGTCCACTCTGCTTGCAGAGTGAGGTACAACACAGGTCTTCCTGGAAGCAGGCTCAGATGAATGGGAAAACGTTCTCACCCAAATATTATAACAACCAGAGCCTTATAAACATTGTTAAAGTTTCATGAGTCAGTAAGCATTATCTTTTCTTCCCATGTTTTTATTAGACCATAAATCCAGTTCAATTTATATCTTTCTAGGATTGCTATGTTCTAATCAAGTCCAGAGTGCCACTTATTCCTAAGTTTTCTGGACTGTATGTCACCCAAGTCCATTTGGATTACACTGTTCAGGCTACTGATGTGTTTTTGTAGCTAAAAATTAGATTTGTTCAACTAGAAACACTAAAAAAAAAGATTATATTCCTCTAAATAACCCAAATCACCTGTTTTATAGGAATCAAGTGCATGAAAGTCATAACTTGCGTGTGTGGGGATTCCTACTTTGTCGTTTATTCCACCTTCAGAAAATCAAGATGACATTCTGAAGTCCAACTCAAGGGATTTACATTGTAAACAGGTTAAAATTCTGATTATCTGACTAAAACAAAGAAACCCTTTTAGAGGGCTAACTTCAAAGTGCTTTTGTTTTCTATTCTCAAGAATAAAAAAGGCTCTGCATTTCTTAAGAAGACTTGCTAAAAATGCTGTTTTCAATCATACTATATAAACTAATTTCCTACCTTTTCCCAATAATTCTTTATCCAGAACTGGCAATCACCCAAATCTCTTTCTAAAATATTCAAAATTTCCTTTTCATCGTCCCTTCCCTAAGGGGCATATATGTTATGTGTATGTGTGTGTGTATATGTATATGTATGCATGTTTTGTGTATTTGCTGCTGTTGTTAAAGTGTGTATGTGTGTATACTTTAACAACAGCAGCAAACACAGCTTTTCCTATTCGGAGTGCTTTACATTTATTAACTCATTGACTCCTCACAGCAAACCTCTGAGGTAGGAACTATTATTCCCATTTTAAAGGTGAAGAAAGGGAGGTGCAGAGAAATTAGTAACTTCGTCCAGCTCACACAGCTGGGAGGGGTTGAACCAAGACCATACCCCAAGTATGGCCCTGGGCTGAAAGGCTTGCAATCTGGCTCTCAGAGGTAACTTCGCCACCTTGGTCAAGTCACTTAGCTCTTTGGGGCTCATTTTTCCTCATAAGTAAAATGGACATGTTGGACGACAATGATCTCTAAGTCCTTCAGGGTTGTATGTTCTGCAGGTTTTGATACTTATTTCTACCTGGGTCTGGCAGTAGCAGAGTTTTAGACTTTTACCCCCTATTCCCCTGATGCTGCTCTGCTGGCATTCAGAGATCTTTGGTGCTAAATCCAACTGTACTTGTCATTCTTTTTCTTTTTTTTCCCTTTCTTTATTGATTTTAGAGAGAGAGGAAGGGAGAGGGAGAGACAGAAACATCGATGAGAGAGAACATCAATTGGCTGCCTCCTGCATGCCCCCCACTGGGGATTGGGCTCACAACCTGGGCATGTGCCCTGACCAGGAATCGAACCGGTGGCCTCTTGGTGCATGGGTCGTTGCTCAACCACTGACCCACACCAGCCGGGCTGTACTTGTGCTTCTTAATCTGGTTTAATGTCTGGGGCATAACCTTCTCCCCCTGGAGATCAGGGACACCTCTCTCCCCAGGGCCTGCCCAATACTCTGGCAGCCCCTTTCCCACTCAGGGCCTGGGCTTCTCCTCCTCTTCCTCTGTTCCCAGGCTCTCTCTCAAGCCTGTTTGCTCTATCTGCTCTCCATACTCTCCCTGAGTGATACTGCCCACATCCATGGCTTCAAGTATTTCGTAATTTGCTGCTAATAGATTTATATTTGAGTCCTACTCCTCATTCCAGACCCATCTATTCAACTGCCTATGGGGTACCTGGATCTGAAAGTGCAAAGTATCCATGACAAAGCCATCACTTTATACAACCAGCTTTTCTAACTGAATTGCTGGTTTCAGTGTCTCTTGTCACCTAATTTCCAAGGATTCCTCTTCTGCCTCCCCCCCCATATCTATCTCACCCCCCCCTTTATTGATATGAGAGAGAGATGAAGGGAGAGGGAGAGAGAGATAGAATCATCGATGAGAGAGAACATCGATGGGCCACCTCCTGCATGTCCCCCACTGGGGATTGGGCCCACAACCTCGGCATGTGCCCTGACCGGGAATCGAACCAGCGACCTCTTGGTGCATGGGTTGACACTCAACCATTGAGCCACACTGGCTGGGCTATCTCATCCTCTCTTATTCGGTCTCTTTTGCTCCATCCAGACCCTCATCTATTGCTCATCTGAGTTTCCATAACTACCTTCCCTGCATCTTGACCACATATGGTAAATAGCCCACTGTGGCCAAATAATCTTTATAAATTAAATTCAGATCAAAGCAGTATCCCCACTTACAACTCTAAATGGCATTCCTGCCAAAATACAAGAATATTCTCAGTTTTTCTTCCAGCCCTATCTTCTCCTTCTGTCAATCTCCTTCCCACCCACCCTGAACTTCTTGCAGTTTCCCAGAAGGTCTGTGCATTGGCCCTCTTCTGGGCTGCTCATTCTGGGGCAGTGGCAGTCACACAACACCCAACTAGGTGTCTCCTCCTCTTCAGAGAGACACCTTCATCTCAAAGACACCTTCTCCTCCAGGCTTCTCTGCCTGGCCACCCCACTTTCCCACCTCTCTGTGGAGGTCATGCTCCCTCCTGTATGTTCCCATGCTCCAGTGAGAATCACTAGAATCACAGATTTATCATAGTTGGCAGAGACTTCCTCCTGCAGGTAAGTTCCTTGAGGCAGGATCACACCTCTTTGCCCCGGAATCATCTAGTTCAATTTCTGGCAAATAGTAGATACAATGAATGAATGCTGCTGAATGAGTAAATATGTAGGACAATCCACAATCTCACAGAGACCTATCCGTGGATCACCAGAAGAACCCAGGTTAAAATAAAGAATCACACTGAGTAAAAGTATTTCCAGTATCAACATGCTGTGCTTTCTTTCCTATTTGAAATTTTTATTTTATTTTCTATTTTCTAGATGAGCAATAGATGAGGGTCTAAATGAAAGGAGTGGAGGTAGGATTGAACATTTTATTTTTAATTTAAATATAAAGTCCTAATTCCCAACAACCAGAGTATCAATATCCAAAGCATTTACACCACTCCCCACCCCTTGTAGCATGTAACACATTTAATTAATATCATCATTATATCTGTATATAGTATTTTGCATATTTCCTAGTGGCTAAGAGCTTTGAAACTAAACTATTTGAGCCTGAATCCTGACTCTACCACTCACTGGCTATATGATCTTGAATTATTTACTTAACTTCCCTTGCTTCAATTTCCCATCTGTGAAATGGGGATTATATATGAAACTACTTCATGTCACTATTGTTAGGACTGGAGTTTAAATAGTACTTGACAGATAGTAAATGCTCATTAGAAGTTAGCTATTATTAATCAGCTTTATCTCCTCTAGTAGACTGTGAGCTCCTGAAGAGCAAGGACAGCAGATGTATTCATTTTCACGACCTTATCTCCCAGTGCCTTGCACACAATAACATACTGGGCTAATGTGTGTAGAAAAGATGAATATAATGAACTGTTTGTAACAAAAATATGTACATTATTAAGTATGACGACTAGTACAGACAGAATTGCTCCAACAATTTAGAGGCCTATGGAGAACAGGGACTGTACTATGTAGAACATTAGCAGTTCACCCTGCTCCTAGATGTCTGGAAGCTCACTTAACCTCCTTGGAATATGCAAGGCCCATAGTCACAAAGTCAGGGCAGCTATGTGATGGAGGGGACTCAGGTGGGACTGAAGAGCTGGGCTGGTTGAAGCTCCCCTTCCATTAGCATGACCTGGGGCAAGAAGTTTCTCCTCTGGAGTCTGCTTAATTTCCTCTTCCAATTAACAGAGGTAGGACTGTGATTTATAAGGATCCCCCCTAGCCACTCTGGGAGTCTATAAAATCAGCAGATAAAAAACTAGGCCAAGAAGGGTGCTACTGGGGAAAAAAAAAAAAAATATATATATATATATATATATATATATATATATATATCTCAAAGGCAACACAGGAGCTATCACATAACTATATTACAAGGAATTGCTGAGAGGGAACTGGCCACTTGAACTGACAAAAAGCAAAGTGTTTTGAAACATGTTCAAAATGAAAAGATCTGAACTTGTAAAACCAAAAAAACAAAAACAAAAGCAATGATGGGTATAGGCTCTAGGTTTCCATTTAATTGAATTCTCATCAGCTTATAAACTCCTTGAGGACAATGACTGTGCCTTGTTGAGTGGCAGCATATGGCAAAGTTGTTGGCCAAAAATATATTTCTTCTTGATCTTTCATCTGTTCACATGGCTAACTTATATTTCCCAGGCTCCCTTGCAGTTAAAAGTGGCCATAGAACTAGTCCTCATGCAATGAGGACTATGTCATTTCCAGTGTCATTTGACTAGTGTCAAATGACTAGTGTCATTTCCAGACCAAGGTATTTAAAAAGTGGGTGCACCCCCCTTTTGTCCTCCTGCCAGCTGAAAGCAGGTTACAATGGAGCACTATGAGATGGTGGAACGTGGGTCCCAGAATCACTACATGGAGGAAAGCCACCCCCTGACAATAAATACTCATTTTGAGCTATTACATGATGAAAAATAAATGTCTACTGCTTTTAAGCCATTATAATTTTGCAGGCCTATTTGTTATAGCTACTAAAATTAGCCTAATTAATCCAGGAGCCTAGCACATATCAAAGACCTAACTCACATTTGTTGAGACAAGATAAATAAGACCAGGTTCCTTCTCTCAATGCAGATAAACTAATGATGGGAACAGACACATGTCAAACATGATGCCTGCTGCTGAAGTTTGAAAACAAAACTGGAAGCATGATGTGCTTGCAGGGGAGAGGACGGAGAAAGCTTCACAGAAGAGATGACTTTTGAGTTTAGCCCTAAAGGTTAAATGGTACCCAAACAAATCAGATGGGGTTGGAGATTCCAGGCCCAGAAGAAAGCACAGGATAAAGGCATAGAAAGCCAAGTGTGCATTTGTTCATATTCAACCTTATCATTAAGTCTCTCTAACTTGGTCAACAGAGTGCAAATTTACTGTGCACTGACTTTTCCTTCCTGGGTCTGGCATCAAACAAACAACCCTTTGTTTTTCCAGTACACTTATTAACCTTATTGCTTTTTTTTTTTTAATATAAAAAGTTCCACGATGAATGTCTTTAGAAAGTGAAAAAGTAAATGTTTAATACGAATCATAACAACTCTTTTCTAATAAAATTCTTGCAGAATAAACTTAAGATAGTTCTATTACTTATATCAGTCAAAGAGCTATGCTCTTAGGAATCATTGGTTTTAACCTACATTTTGACATTATCAAGTAAGCATGTCATAGTCACTGGCTTACAAAACGTAACACTAAGCCCCCAGATTTACATTAACATTTCTTCTCTAAGAGGAACACCAAGCAGATGATTCAAAGTTCAGTCAAAATATTCTCTACATCCTTTGCTCATAGCGAAGTGCCCACAAAACCTGAGATAGTTAACAAACCACTTCCTCCAAAAGTCTGAGTCCCTTCCTCACAGTACCCATGGGACAGAGATCAGGAGAAAGAGCACACAAAGGGTGGAAAGTATTGCAGTCACTTGGGTGGTGAGAGGAAGGATGTGGGCCTCTGAAGGCTACCCCGAGGTAAGGAAGAGACAGTCTCCAGTGGTCTTCTGAATACCAATTTAATGCTGTTATCAATGTCCCAGAAACTTGTTTTAATGTAAGGGCAAAGCAAAAACACCGAGCAGACAAGATTTCATTTCAAAAGACTTCAGCACTGTAGACTTGAGAGAAGAAGCAGGTCAGGCTGCTCCCCTCATATCAAACACCAATTCAGTTATCTGATTCCTGATTCAGAAACAAAATTCACCCCCATTAATTTACCCCACCTCAGCTCTTAGTACCTATGCCCCAAAAGAGAGGGGGTTAAAATGGGGACGGAAGACTACCTTGAAAGTAAAGCAACTCTTAAGATGGCTGGAATCATTTCCCCTTAAATCTAAGAAGTGGTGCAGCTGCCAGTCAACACTACCGGTCCATGAATACAGCAAAATGCTAGCACCTGCTATCCTGCATCTGGGGCCATTTATTTTTTGGTAAATGTGGCAGGAAAGACTCTCAGAGAAAAGATCAACTGCTTTATCTGAGAGAAAGGGAAGCCCCAGGCAAAAGAAACAAGTAACATTGCGCCCATCCTTGGGTACTTTGTGCGTCTCCTCTCTGTGCACTGAAAGAGCTCTTTGTGTGTGACACACACACACACACACACACACACACACACACACGAGTCTGTGTGATTTATTGGGGGAGGAGGAGCAAGAAGGGTGACTTTATTATCCCTCTTCTTACTGAGTCCCAGCAAATCTCCTCCTGGGCCCAAGCTCGGTGGCCTCTTTCTGGCTCAGTCCCCTCCGCCTGTGGCCGCAGAGATAAGAGAGGGGAGGCGACCAAATAAAAACAGTCATCGATCTGGGGAAGTAGAGAGGAAATCCAGAGAGCAGGGAAGGGAGGAGAAAGGCGCTTGGGGGAGAAAGGGTGGTGGGCAGAGGAAGGGGAGCAAAGGCTCCAGCACTGGGGACAGGGAAAGGGTGGGTGGGTGGTAGCACAGGAAGAGTGAAGGGGAGGATGGGGGAAGTGCAAGGGAGGTGCCAGAAATAGGCAGGAGGATGCGATGGGGAAGGCGATGGCCGCATAAGGAGGAGGCTGAGAGGTGAAGGAGTAGGGCAGGGGTGGGGTGGAGTGGGGTGGAGAGGGAAGCAGCACGGGGCATCAATTATTAAGTGATTACATCATCCCTGACATTAAAACAACACACAGCCCGGGTCCCCGCGGGGGGCCCCGAAAGGAGGGCGGGGGCGGAGTCTGGGCCAGCCTTGCCTCTAAGCCAATTCCTATTCTCACCCCGTGCCCGCTCTCGGGAGGGAAAATGGGCCCCCATCCCTGCGCTACCTCGGGACCGCACCCCGCAGGGGTGCCTCCGGCTCGGCAGCAGGAAGACTCCGAACCGGCCAACTCCCCGGCAGCCCCGCGGGGCGCCCAGGACGCGGCTGCGGCCAAGAGATTGCAGCGCCGGGCCCCACGGCGGGGGCAGCGCTGCGCGGGGGCGCCGGCGGCCCGCATCCCCGTAGCATCCCCGCGGCCTCCCGCCGCGCATCCCCGGCTGCTTACCTGTGCGGCGCTCAGGCTCCGGAACCCATTCACATGGTCCTCTCCCCGCCCTCCTCCAGCGCAGCCGAGGCGGCTCCGGTGGCTCCGGCGGGCTCGGGAGCCGGTGGGCCTTTCGAGAGCGCCGAAGGGGCGGCGCCGGGTATCCCCGGCCCGGCGGCCGGATCCTTCTCTGGCGCGGCCGGCGGCCGCCCGGCGGTGCGGTGCAGGCGGCGGCTTTGTGTGCGCCCGGGAGCCCTCGGTGTGAGGGGTGAAGCGCCGCGCGCTTGGACGGCGAAGGACGCGCGGCTCCCAGGGCAGCCTCGCTTCTGTTCCCGCGACCGGCCGGCGGGCGGATCTCGACGGCTTTCGGCTCACGACGACCCCTCCTCTTCACCCGCGGCAGCCCCCTCCCCGCCGGCTCCGCTCTTGACAGATGGCGCAACTGCAACGACGCGCCGCCGCTACCGCGGCTGCTCGCAGCTACTCGGGCTGATGCTCCTGCCGCTCAAGCCCCAGCCCTGCGAGGAGGGGGCGGGACACACTCTGAGAGTGGCAGGCCGCGCTACCCTATCAATGGGTCCCTCGGGAGCTTCGCGCGGCGACCATTGGTGTCGGGGCGGGGGCGGTACTGAAATGGGTGGGGCCACCGAGTGGGTTGAGCGTTACTGTGGCAGCGGCATCCTGGAGTGTTGAGTGTGCTGAGAGAAGCTGCGAGGTTGGAGTTGTGTGTGTGTGTTCTTAAGGATCGTGTGGACTTGTGAGGTAGTAGGTTAGGGCGGGGGAAGGAGAGGAGAGAGTGAACTGCAGTTTCTGCTTTGCGGAGGGTTGCAGTTGTCACTGCAGAAAGACATCTGCCATTCTCCTCAAACCACGGGAACCTGTCTGGAGAAAGGGCTATCTTGCCTTTCTGGTGTGTTTTTATTTGAAGGTGGAAGGTTAAATTGGGACAGTATTAGGGTGGTAAAAGTGTTTTCTCTGATCAAACTGAAGCGTGCAGAACAAGGTAGAAGCTCATCACAGAACCTTGGAACTAAGAGAAGCTTGGAAACGCACAACTAATAATAACGAGGAGGGAGAAATTAGGATTAACTTATTAGCCTCCTATTTTCGTGGACACACACACACACACACACATATATTTATTTTCAAGCAAAAGTCTGGAGGAATTATTACTAAAATGGGGGGAGAGGGCAGAGAAGGCAGGCTGTGATTAAAGAATCTGCAATCACCACCGAATAGAGATTTGTTTGTATGTTTTTTTCCAAATCATGTTTAATTGTAGCCATTGGTTGTCTTTGGCTTCTTCAGCCTTCTTATGTTTTCTCCCTTCACTGAATCTGAGCTGAGCTTTGGCTCAGATTTTCCTTGATGGAGTAATAGCCAGTTTAGCGTACAGTTGGGAGTGCATCACTCTTTATTTCCTATCCAGTTTTTCTATGGCAGGATGTGACTTCATAAAAAGAAACACTTTGGCTTCCTGATTCTCTTCATAGGTAATTCCTGTTTACTGAAAGTTCTGCTTTAAGGCATGCACAGATTCATTCTCCTTAATGATTTTGGCAAGAACTGCCACCCCCCGCCCATCAGCAAATCTAATATTCTGAGAAATATAAGTGAATTGGCTTCAGCTTCTGTGCTCAAAATCTATAAAATTATCTTTCCTGCCCGCTAATTTTTTAACTAGTTTAAAAATATCAGTCACCTTTGCTGAGTTTTTTCTTTCTTGTACATAGTACTTTTTTCTAAAGAGTTGCTAACATATGTTAAACTATCCCCATTTTGTGGATGAAGAAACTGAGGACAAGAGAAGTAACTAAATTCAAGGTGACAGTATAGGGTAGTTACTGTATTTTGTTTTCTCCTTAAACAAAATGATAAATGAAACTATGTTGAAATTAAGTCTCTTGTCCGGCTGGTGTGGCTGTGGACTGAGCATAGTTCCATAGACTGAGAGGTCCTAGTTCAATTCCCAGTCAGGGCACATGCCTCGGTTGCAGGCTCGATCTCTGGTAGTGGGCGTGCAGGAGGCAGCCAGTTGATGTTTCTCTCTTACATCGATGTTTCTCTCTCTCTCTCTCTTAAAAAAAAAATATATATATATATATATATATAAATAAAAACATATTAAAAAAAAAGAAAGAAATTATGTGTCTGGTAATTCATTCCATAGTCCCAAGAAATGGAACCAAAACTAGGACTAGAAGATTTCCACAGAAGATAATAGTTTACCTCAAAAGAAGGGACTCCTCTTCTTCAGTACTAGCCTGCCATGGCTGGCCTAGGTTTATTTGAATGCAATTGTCTAGAGCAATGGTTCTCAAACCTTAATGTATATCAGAATTACCAGCAGGGACTTATTAAAACACAGATTGGTGGACCCCACCCCCAGAGGGTATGATTCAGTAGGTTTGGAATGGGGCTCAAGAATTTGCAGTTCTAACTGTTTTCCAGTTGATGGTGATGCTACTGGTCTGGGTGGCACACGTTGAGAACCACTGGTCTAGAACTAGGCTATCCACTGTGGTACCCATTGGCCACACATGGCTATTAAGTACTTGACATGTATGTGAGTATTTGAAATGTGGCAGACTATATTGAGATGTGCTGTAAATGTAATAGACATACAGGTTTTACAGGTTTAGCATGAAAAGAAAACATTTAATTTTTATATTTATTACATGCTAAGAAGATAATTGTCTGAATGTATTGTGCTAAATAAAATACATTATTAAAGTTAATTCATCTATTTTTAAGAAGCTACTAGAGATTTTAAACTGGCATATGTGGCTCACATTATGTTTCTATGGACAACACAGATCTAGAGTTGTTTTTGATTCCAGCTCCACAGTGCAACTGTTGTTGATAGCACCTTGATGAGGCGATTCATGTGTTCTCATACATAAAATGGAGAAATAGTAAAACGGATCTCACACTACTTTTGTAAAGACTAAATGAACATGGAAGAAGTCTGTGCATATAAACTGTCATGTATTCTCAGAAAACCGCCCTTAAGATATATACCTCCTTGGAATTCCATGTGAAAATCAATTTTTCCCTACATCAAATCTGGAGTAGGTGGGGTGAGACATCTCATTGCTATAGTTTCTTCAAGAGGAGTCACTTTTTAGCATCTGTAACTCTAATAGCTTCTTAATCTAATTAGTGGACAAAAAGAAGATACAATGCAATTAAAATAACAGATTAACCTACTCCCATCAAGCCTTCATCCTGTTTTTGTAATTCTTTCCTTGTCTACCCTTATCTGTTGCCCTTCTTCAATGCAGCTCTAAATGAATTGGGCCTCCTCAGGAGGATTTGCTAATGGTTTGAACAAGTATGTAGAGTACTGAGAACAATTTGGACACTCTTTCCCATTTTGATCTACTGTACATGTTGCTACAGAGACCTTGATTAAAGATCCATGACACCATCTCTGGCCTACCTGAAATAAGTCACATTGTCCTCTATATCCCCCAATTTTGTTTTGTTTTCTTATGGACAGCTTATAGTATACAAATCAGAATGTAGTCATTGTTCTAGAATTTCTCTTTGATTTGACTGGTACCGGTTATTTTTATTTTTCCATATCTTGCACCTTAAAATTTCCTATTTCTATCTGGGTTTTCTTCATTTTGTCTTAACTGAATTTTTTTCCCCCCAGATTTGGTCATTTTTTATTTATTTATGTTTTGTTGAAAGTATTACAGATGTCCCCCTTTCCCCCCCATTGACCCCCTCCTTCCCGCTCCCACCCTCCTCCTGCTTTCCCCAACCTAACGTGTGTGTCCATTGGTTATGCATATATGCATATAAATTCTTTGGTTTATCTCTCTCTTCCCACCCCTCCCACCCCCCATCCCTCTGAGGTTTGTTAGTCTATTCCTTACTTCCATGACTCTGGATCCTTTTTGGTCGACAGCTTATTAATTTTTTATTCTCTTGCTTTTATAGTAACATTTTCCTTATTTTTTATTAAATTTTTAAATTTTATTAAAATAACTTCTTTCTTTATTGTTACATTTTAGTTTTAATCTTCTGTTAAGTGTCAACTCAATAGCAATACACATGGCAAGGGTAAGAATTCTTACTGTAGAGTTCTTAAAAATCAATCAGAAAACAAAGATGAATGCTCCAGGTGAAAAACATGTGCAAAAGAATTGCATCCCAACATGGCCAGTAAACGTGACAAGAGAGTCAACTTCTCTTGTAACCAAAGCAATGCAAAGACATCGTTTTTAACTCCCTAGTTGGCCAAAGACATTAAAGGATGTAGAGAAATGGATACCCACACCTTGCTAGTGGGAGTGTTCATTGGTATAACATTTCTGGAGGACAATTTAATAACATTTATGAAAAGCCTTTTAAAAAATATATACCTTTGATCCAGCAATTTTACTTCTGGGAAAGAAAAAAAAATAACTTTGCAAAGATAAACCTATGATATTAGTAATGAGAACACTGTTTATAATTGTGAAAAACTGGAAAAAGTTTATTAATAAGGGATTTGGAGTATAAATTACACCATATCTATGGAACACTATATAGCTATAAAAATGATGATAATGTCATTTATTTATATGGAAAGATTTTCACAATAAATTACTAAGAGAAAAAAGTGAACAACAGATTGGTGTGTGTATATATATGCATATGTATATGTGTATGTTTATACATTATACGGGGTAGGCAAAAGTAGGTTTACAGTTCATATGTAAAAATAATACAATAATTAATAAATAATAATACAAAAATAAACTGTTTTGCATACTCACAACTGTAAACCTACTTTTACCCACCCCTATATATTCCATTGTTTTAAAACTTAGCTATCTCCCTGGCCAGTTTGGCTCAGCGGTTAGAGCGTCGGCCTGCGGTCCAGAGAGACCCGGGTTTTGTTCCCGCTAAGGGCATGTACTTCGGTTGCAGTTTGTCCCCGGCCCTGGTTGGTCGTGTGGGTGGCAGCCACTCAATGTGTCCCTTTCACGTCGATGTTTCTTTCTCTCTCTCTCTCTCTTCCTCTCTCTCCCTCCCGCTCTATCTGGACAAAAAATGGAAAAATGTCCTCAGGTGAGGATAAAAAAAAAACAAAAAAAAAAACTTAGCTATCTATAAATTTTCATAAAACAGTATGCAGGTACATACACAAAATTTTAAAACTAATTTTCTTCAAGTTATCAGATTATAGGTCATCTTTAAAAAAATATTTTTCTCAATTTTCTGAACTTTTTATACTGAAAACTTAATTAACAGAAGAAATAGTAAAACTGTTTTTTAAACTTTTTCCTTTCTTTGCTACCTTAATTTTCCTTTTTCTCTTCCTCGAATTCTCTGCTATTTTTCCTCCCATATGAAGGAGGCTTGCCATAGGGGTGGTATCCAGAGGATGCTTCTTGCCTGCTCAGAGGGTAGGAGGCCTCTGTTCCCATCCGCCAGCAGCCACCCTTCCAGCTTCTTGTGGATGTCCTGGCATTTGTCAGAATGACTCAAAATATTTCACTCTCAGAGCAGAAGACTGCTGGGAAACTAGTCCCTGGGCTGACGTCTCTGTACTTGGCACACCTGGTTTAGTGAGACTCTCTTACTTCTGACATATCATCAAGTTCTTTTAGAAAATGCTGCGTTTTTAAAAATTCATGGTGTTCCAGAACATAGGCAATAGATTTAGGGTATTCTGGGTCTATAACTTGCTTTCAGCCAGGAGGAGATAATCCTGGGAAAATCTCATGTGGGAAGAGAAGGGCCTTTTATACACACCATCCCAACCTAAGCTTGAGAGGGGTAGGGGTAGATGGTGTTAACACTGCCTTTGGAAGATGCCCAGCAGAGCTTCTGAAGCTGGGATTCTGGTACTGCTTTCTTACCAGCTCTCTCTTAAGTTTTTTCCAAACTGGGTAGTTGCTTCTCCTGGCAGGGCCACAGCAGAGACCTCTTGGTGTGTGGCTGTTCAGCTTTCTTCCCTTTTAAAAAGGTGGAGACTGAGCATAATAGACATAATAGAGTTCTTATGAACATGGTTTTAGAACCCAGATTCACTGGACCACTGCCAGTTCTTTCAACATGCTAGCGTCAATACTGGGTAAGCTGAGCCTGTCAGGAAGGATCGGACCTACAGAAGAAGAGGTCTGAAGCCCAACCAGACCACGGGGAAAGTAGGAAGGGTGGTGGTGATTGAAGATGGTCTTCTTTGATTATCTGCCTGCCTCCCCAGGGAAGGCCTGGTTTATTACCAGGTGTGGTTCAAATGTCAGGAAATGAGATTCAGTCAACCTTGAGGGTATAGATAGAAATATTTAATTTCATGTAGTAGTTATCTTCCAACAGATTTCCTACAGCAACCCTTGTGGCATTCTAACAAAGGAGACTTTCTTGTCATAAGATGGCCTGTTCCTTTCCTTTACATTCTAACCAGTTGTACCTCCTACTCTGGCCCTTTCTTGCCTACCCACTCTTACCTATTTCCTGGCTCTGCTCTATGCAGCAGTGGTGCTTGAGACTCCGCCTGTGTGGCTGAGACACAAGAAAGCCCCACCCTTGTGCAGATAATTTGATTAGATTCCCCTGTTTGCAGGCATAGGGTGTCTGGGCCTGATCTTATATGAGTGAGCTGAGCTTGACTTGCCATCCCTGGGGAGACACTCAAAGAGCCACACAGTGAGGCCAACAGATGTGTGTGTGTGTGTGTGTGTGTGTGTGTGTGTGTGTGTGTGATCTGGTGTAGCTCCTAGAGTATGCCCTTGGTGATTCAGATATTTTTCTGGTCATAGTCTGTTGTAGTACTAAAGAAAAAAAGGTAATGTCTCAACTTTCTAATTATTGTAGGGAACTACATCTGTATGAGACATAGATTTTATAACACTATCTTGCCACTTTCAAGAATTCAGATATCCTATCTGTCAGGTTGTCAAGGAAAATAAATAAACAGAAGGAAGAGAAAATTGTTGTATCAGTCAATGTTCTTGGTTGTAAGCATTATAAAGTAATTATGTCTAATTTAAGCAGGAAAGGAATTTCTTAGAAGACTGTTGGGTGGATCATAGAATTAATGGGAAAACTTGAGACCCATGCTCAGAAAATAAGCAGGAATCAAGAATCACTAGATAGGGACATATCTGAGGCATTTTAGGATGCTCTGTTGGAGACCTCACACTACTAAGAACTTCTGCCATGGCTGGAGGTGAATTCTATCTCTTCATCCTCCTTTCATTTACAGTAGCAGTCAGTGGGGGTTGGGGCACAGGAGGCAGAGGATGGGGAAGGGTATTTAGTTTTCTTTAGCTTCTGTGGAAAATGGTAAGGTCTTGTCCCAACCAGCTCAGGTAATAGGACTCTTCCCAAAATAGGAGGGGAGGTGAGATACTGGGCCAGAATTTAAAAAATGACAAATGCCTCCTGCAATTGTTCAACCATATCTTGGTGAACCTCGATGTTCCATGATTGAGTGTCACTACTCATTTAACAGGAATTTCTTCCTTTTCAGTAATGATTCTTTTCCCTGGCAAGAGCATGACAAGCTAGGACCCACACTTATATCCCTCCATCAAGGTACACAATATCTGCTTGAACATAATGTCTCACATGAATGATCTTTTAACTTTCATTTATTCTGCATTTCCCACGGGAGAGTTGATTCTCTCTGACAGTGAAGGATTTATGATGGTCTTACAGAGATCGGAAGCTCCTAAGGAATAGGAAGATTAATGGAATTTTTACCCTCGTCCCTTCCTACCTTGAAAGCTAGCATAAAAGGCCCTGTCACTTTGGATCTCTTCTTGTTCGTCATCATCCTTCAGGTAGAAGATCTCATATAGTAGCTTCCCACCTCACAGTGATTCCTGGTTTTAGAACAGCTCCCAATACCCAGGGGTGGGTGTCTGGAGGTAATGTCTATATAGAGTGACCCTCTAACACCCCAGCCTAACCATAGCCAAACGATCAGGGGTAGACACGTATTCCAGAATGAGCCAAGTATTATTTACTAAGAATTTGAAAAATTGATCAGATATACAGACCTGGGTGTATTAGTTAGGAAAAACCAACTGCTATAACAAAGAACCCTCAAATCTCTGTGACTTTACACAGAGATTTACTTCTCTCTCAAGTCACAGGACAGTTAGGGTTTTGTTGGGCAACTTTTTATAGAATGATTGAGGGACACAGGCTCCCTTCAACCAGGATTTTTCTGGATTCTTTTCATACCACTGGGAAACAAAACAAAACAAAAAAGAGAGGCAGGAAATTGCATGGCAGGTTTTAAGGGTTAGACCTAAAACAGAAATATATCATTTCTGTTCACATTCTATTGGTCAGAAGTAGTTATATGGCCACACTCATATGCAAAGGAGCTGGGAAATGTAGTTTAGTGGTGAGTATCTAGCCAGTGCACTACATTGGGAGAACAGTGCTCTGGGGAGACTATCTACAAAGCCCTGCTGCTGAGCTTCCTTCAGCATTTTGGTTTCTTTTTTTCTAACTTGATTTAGTCATCTCCTTCTTGGACTCACTGTGATATCTCAATATTTGTCCAATATGTATCTTCTTACGTTTAAGGTAGCCAGATATGTTTGCACATGTATAAAATGGTGTATGCATAAGGACAACAATTTCAGTATTTTAAAATCACAAATGATTGAAGCATCTTACATATCCATGAATAGGTGACTTGCAATTGATTATGTCTTCAAATAGACTATGTTTTTGGGACCTGGTAGAAAGTGTTTATTTCTCCCCTGTCTTCCACTTTAGCATAGCTGAGCCAAAACCTGCCTTTATTAATCCAGGGAAAATAAGAGGCAGGAGAAGAACAAGGTGAACTGAGAGATTTTCTTTCTTTTCTTAAAAAAATATACTTTTATTGATTTTTAGAGAGAGAGAAGGGGAGGAGAGATCAATATGAGAGCAAAACATTGACTGGCTACCTCCTGCACTCCCCCCACCCAGGATGGAACTCGCAACCCTGGCACGTGCCCTTACTGGGAATCAAATCTGCAATTCCTCAGTGCACGGGATGATGCCCAACCAACTGAGCCACACTGCCTAGGGCAAATTTTCAAAATATATGTATCCATGGGAATAAAACTTGAAAATTTCTGAGGAATAAAAATTTGCAACTAAGAGTTCTCAAGGAAGAAGTTTTGCTCTTCAAATACTAACAACAAACATGGATGCTAACTTAACACTGGTGCCATCTGACATATGCCCCAGTATAACAATCTCCTGCCCTCCTAGTGTCTGGTTTGATGAAGACTGCCTACTTATAAAACAAATGAGTCCAGCCGGTGTGGCTCAGTGGTTGAACATTGACCCATGCACCAAGAGGTCGCCAGTTCGATTACCGGTCAGGACACATGCCCAGGTTGTGGGCCAGATCCCCAGTGGGGGGCATGCAGGAGGCAGCCCATTGATGTTCTCTCTCATCAATGTTTCTGTCTCTCTCTCCCTCTCCCTTCTTCTCTCTCTAAAATTAATAAAGGAAAAAAATAAAAAATAAAATAAAAAAAAATAAAACAAATGAAACAAAATACTTGCCAAGTTAGTAAAGCAATGCTCAAAATGATATCTAGAGAAGGAGAGCTCATATTACTTCCAAATTTTAAAATTACCTTACATTTTTGTGTTTTTTATTTATGTGAAAATACCTAGGTATTTTCAGAACCAATAATAGGAACAAAAATAGTTTTGTGGGGCATGGGAATTTGGCAAGTGTGGATATAGAAACTCAGATCCCTGTTATAACTAGTGGTTTAATTTTTCTAGCTTATAAATCAAAGTCAACTGCCCTAAACTTTGAAGGTCTCAGACCAACCTGAAGAAGCAATGCTTCTTCATATGATCCATGGAATGAAAAGTCCAATGAAATTAATTCAGCCAGAGAAGATCTCAAGTAGACTTGAATTGTTAATGAGTCTATAGAAATTATACTCGTTTTAAATCAAGAGAATCAAGTTTACTAGCAATGGTTTATTGGAAAATCAGAAAATATTTTATACTGGGGTAAATCTGAAATTTATTCCATCCTGCATTCAATTTATAATTTATTTTAATTCAATTTATCATTTATTTTATTTTATTGCATTTGGATAAGCTATATGTATTCCCTAAACATTCTTTCACACACACTCTCTCTCTCAATAGAAAGAAAAATATTCTGTTTCTATTCAAATCTGAAATTAGACAAGGATATTCCTTTCATCACTAATCTTTAACATTGTTCTGAAAATTCTAGTAACCACAAGAAAAGAAGATGAAGAAACCATATGTGTAAGTAATGAAAAGGAGACAAAATTCTTATTTCCTATTAGTGTGATTGACTACCTAGAAACATCAAGAGAATACATTGAAACACTGTTAAGACTCATAAATGAATTCAATTAGGAAGCCATTGCCAAAGATCATGAGGTTAGGTTCTAAAAACAATGAGTGAGGTGAAAGTTGTACAGAGTCAAAATCACTCTTGAAAATTCTCCAAATTGCTCATGAAATACTATAAAAATGGGAGTTGTGTATGCATTATATACAGTAATTTGTAGCACATTTAGAGTATATGTGGAAAACAATTTAATGGTACTACTTTTTCCCGACAAAACTTGTGTTTGAATGTCATTATATGCACACATATCTTTACCACAGACAAAATCTCAATAACTTTCTTACATACCTGGTTAGAAATTATAATTTTTAGAAGTCCTGTTTATAATAGCCACCAAAAAAAATTCGGGTTTATGCTTTGGTTTGGTTTGGGTTCCCCCTGAAGCGGACCCTGAGACAAGGATGAGTGTTAGAGATGTCTACTGATTGAAGAGGGATCCCAGAAACCCAGTTTGAGAATGAGGATGGGAGACAGGGAAGGGAAGGAAGCCAACAGAGGGTGCATCATCAAGCCAGTTACTTCTAGGGACAAACAGATCATCACCCCACTGGGCCACTGTGGGAGACAATATGCACATATGACAGAGTTATCATGACAGAATGCAGAGGAACCTGGGTGTTTACCCACCAGCTCTCCGTTGTCATTGGTGAAAGGATATTTCTAGGGACATATACTCCAAATTTCCAGCTGGCCCTTTCAACAGGCCTTGTGCACTCCAATGGCCAGAAAAGACCCCTCAGAGAGGCACAGGGACATCTAATAAGTAGCCCCAGGCAATTAGATGGGAATGCCAAAGGTGTTTGGTGATCAGGACCCTGGCAGTGTCTACCACATGTTAACCAAAAAATGAGTGGGATCTATATGTAAAAACTGCTCTTTTCTACTGAGAATAGTAAGTAAAAAGTTTAAATGGAGAGATGGACTATGTTCCTGGGAGGAAAGGCTTAATAATATTAAGATTTTAATTTTTCCCAAATTAAACTATAAATCGAATACAATTCCAATTAAAATTCTACTGGAGCTTTTTTCTTTTAAGTTTATCTGGAAAGAAAAAATGAAAGAAAAAAATTTAAACTTTCATGTAGTCAATATTACCCTTAAAAATCCTTTAAATAATGAAAGGGTACTGGCTTTACCTAATAATAAAATAGAGTGGTACTGGTGCAGGGATAGACAGACAAACAAAGGGAACATTCTAAAGATTGCAAGAACATACCCAAATATTTATATGTATAAATATGTATATTTAATATACACTACATGTGGCATTTCAAATCAGCCATAAATGAAAGTTATAACTATAAATATTATTGAGACAAGTTAAATCTTACATTGTCTCATAAAGCAGAACAAATTCCACATGGATTTAAGATAAAAATGTAAATAAGTTAAAATATTAAAGTACCAGCTAGAAGAAAATGAAGGTGAATATTGATGGGTAAGTCCACAATAGAATGGGTAAGTCCAGTCCAAACTTGACACCTGAGATAGAATTGAGAGGAACAAAATGATAGAATTGTGTACATAAAAATGAAAAACATCTCTTGACCACTGCCCCTCCCCAAACAGAGCAAAAGGCAATAGAGAAAACATTAATATACTTACTGTATAAAAAGCGCTTGATGTTGTTGAAAAATCAACACAAAAATATTAAAACACTGGACAAAGTATTCATTCATTTATATTCAACAGATATTTCTTGAGAGGCTGTTATATAGGAGGCACTGTGCCATGAAGAGAACTGAGGATATGAGTGGAAGTGCTTTGATAGAGTGATCAAGAAAGGCCTCTCTGAGGAGTGGAATATGAACCTTTAGAATGAAAAGGAGCCTTCTAGGTGAAGAGGGATGGGAGAAAATGGGAAGAGCATTCCAGTAGGAGGGAACAGCATGTACATAGGCCCTGGAATGGCAAAACCTTTAGTGATTTCAGTGAATGGAAAGGAGGCCGGTGTGGTGAGGGAGAGGGCAGAGAAAGTGGTAAGGAATGAAGTGGAAGAGGAGGCAAGGACCAAGTCATGCAGAGCTTTCTACATCAAGATAATTCGTTTGGAATTTACTAGAAAAATTATGGGATTCCAATGAAGGAAAATAACATCAAATTTTCCACTTAAAAAACATGTCCTTGACTGCTTTATGGACAACAGACTGGAAGAATGTAAGAGAGTAAACAGGGTGACCAGCTGGGAAGTTACTGTAGTTGTGTAGAGTGAGCTAGGTGATGTTGACATAGATTGAGGTTTATAAAGGAGATAGAGAGAAATTAAAATATATTTTGGAAGGAAAAACAATAGGACTTGCTTATGAGTGGGAAAAGAAAGAGAGTCAAAAATGACCCTCAGTTTTCTGACTTAAGTAGCTTTGAAAATGGTAGTGACATTTTCTACTACAGGGAAGACTGGAGGAAAAGTGGGGAGAATCAATGTTTAAGAACATGTGAAATTTGAGACTCCTGTGATAGATCCAAATAGAGATGTTACTATGAAGTCAAATGTCTGGATCTGGAGCTAGGTGCAGGGGTGGGGAGTGGGGGAGTTCGGGTTGGCAATATAAATGTGGTAATAAGTATATGTGGTAACGATATGGCAGGCGAATGAGTGATAGAGCGACCGGAAGATGTGGTATCTCAGAGAGCAGCATGTTTTAAGAAGGAAGTGGTTAAGTGGTGTCAAATATCACCAAAAGGTTTAGAGAAATGCGATCAGGAAAATGATCTCACGATTTGGTGAAGTGAGGGTCGTTGGTGATGGGTGGGGAGTGGGCTGAGAGGTCAGGGAACAGTGAGGAGGTGGAGACCCAGTGTCGAAGAAATGTGGCCCCACAGAAGTGCTGGAACAGGCAACTCTCAAGGACAAAACACGAATGTCCAAAAACAAATTGAAAAGCATTTTACCTCAGTAGCAACCCATGAAAATAAATTGAAACAGAAAAGGCAAATCTTTTTTAAACTATCAAATTGGCAAAATAGTAGATATTTTCTAAGTTTGGTGGTATGGGGGTGGTGGGGCGGACAATATGCTCTTCCACACACTACTAACGGGTTGTAAATTCACATAACACTTCTGGAAACAGCTTTGCATTAACCATTTTGACTCAGCAATTTCATTCCTAAGAATATATTAAAAGGAAATAACCAAGAATGTGTGCAAAAATTTCGCTGTAAGTATTTTTGTCACGGTGTAAGGCATGTAAAACTGTGAAATTTTGGAAATAATGGAAATGTTTAACAGTAAGAAATTAGTTAAAGTGTAATAAGTCTGTACATTTGCAGCCACTAAATATCTTTGTAGCTACTAAAAATTATGTTGTTGAAGATTGTGAAATGACATGAAGAGATAATAGTATGTATGTGTTACAAAATATATAATAATGGATCACATTTATTCAGTGGTTAGTATGTACCAGCACCATTCTTATTACATAAATTAACTCATTTAATCCTCATTAAGAAAACTATGAAATAGGTATTCTTCTTTTCATTTTATAAGGTAAGGAAACCCAAGCTGAGATTGGTTAAAGAAACTTGCCCAGGGTTGTGCAGCTTGCCCTGGTTTTGATGGAACCAGGACCCTGCTGATATGTTAATGCAGATAAGAAATCCATACAAAATGTTGCCATCAGGTACTTCTCATGGTGGGACTATGAGTGATCTTTTTTACTATTTGTGTTTTGTTTTTGTTTTTTTGCTTGTCTATATTTTATAGACTTGCTACAAAAATGTATATTGCTTTAATAATTTAAAGAAAAAATAATTTCAGAGAATAAGCAAAGGACAAGATTTTAATATCATGAACTGTGATGTGCCTTAATAGACAAATGAACCTGTGGCCTAATTTCTGCCAGAAAAAAAAAAAGTAGCCTTAATCATAATTGATCACCATTCCAAGTCATCATTTTGGTCAGCGTTTCCTCCCTTCTCACTGATGTAGTTAATAACCTGTCATTGGTCCATTCATTCAGTTATCTAGTGTGGATTATGTAGTTCATCTTAACTGTGTACCAAGAAAGACCATCAGAGGCAGACATTTTACGTGGGGGTGCTTTCCTGAGAGTTCTTTATAAGACACAAGTGGGCTTTGATCACTCCTGCTTTCAACATTCTTCCAAACCAAAGTTGTTAAAGACACACCTTATGGCATGAGAGTCCAGTGCCTCAGTGACCTGTTTGTGTATATATCAGAATAAATTAAAAATTATTTCCTTAGGATAATCTTGACCCTCCCTGTGGCCAGTTTCAGCCTATCTCTGTTTAAAGATGGTGGTGGGATGGGGTAACTATTACATGGTTTTGTTTCTATCATAGGTCAAGTCCTGTTTCTTGAAATGTAAAACAAACATCACCAAAGTGTTCATATATTAAGCCTCACTCAGTGGGCAATATAGTGTTAGGATGAATTTATACTGTATTTCTCTGGGTAGTAAATGGCTTCCGATGCAAAAAATAGGCCTGAGTATGAGTCCTGGCTCCACCACCCAGTAGCTGTGTGAACTTGGGAGTGTTACTCAGCCTCTCTCAATCGCAACTTTCTCATTTATGAAATGGGGTTAAAAGCACTCACTTTAAAGAATTATTGGAAAAACTAAATGAGGTAATACAGACTAAACCCTTAACGTAGATCCAGGAAAGACTCCATAATATGTTAGGTAGGAGCTCAAAATATGTGTTTTTAATTATTTCAAAAATGTACACTATTTATCTTGGAAAGCACAGAGATTTGGGGAGGGGGGCTTATTCCTCATTTTATAAATAAGGAAACAAAGGAAAACTTGTGAAGTCATTCATTTTATTTTATTTTGTAAACAAGTTCACTTATTTTTGCTCAAGATCATGTGGTGGCTTGGTTTTAGAGCCAAGGTTATAATTCCTGTAGTAATTAGGAATGCTTTCAACTGCAAGTAATAGAAAACCTGATGAACAGTGGCTAAAGCAAATGGATTTATTGTTCTCATTTCAAGAAGTCTAGAGATAGGCAATTGCTGGTATTGGTTCATCTTCTCAATGAAGTCATGGAGGTAAGAAACTCAGGTCCTTTCTATCCTTCTTTTCTACCTCCCACAACATCTTGGCTTTTCATCTGAAGACTCATGCCATAGCCATAAGCTTCAAAACATTCGAAGGCCAGAAATGGTGGAGGGTGGGTGGGGGGATTAGCCTAGGGACAGCCAGGCAGAAAGAGACCTTCTGCTTATACATCTCTAGGTTTTTACCAGGAGCAGAATCTCCCAGCAAACTTTCCCTTATATATCACTGGAAAGAATGGGATCACTTGTTCATCTCTCCCCAGGCCAGAGGCTAGAAATATGTTTCTTGACATCAAAGGCTCCTTGCCCAATAGCTGAACAAAATGGGAGAGCTGTTGAATAAGCAACTATAGTTTGCCAGAGTCCCCATCTATGACATCTGAACCATTGCACCTTTTCCCCCTCTCCCATCTCTCTCGGCTCTGGTGCCTGTCTGTTCCCCAGTACAGCTATCTATGCTCTGTTATCCTGACTCTTTTCCATAGCATTTCTGACAGGGACCCTGCAGACAAGATTGCTGAGCCCCTATTCTAGACAAATCTATTCACCAATTAATTAAAAAAAAATACTGTGATATCTTTTTTATTTCCCCCAGAGTTCCAAACACCAAAAAAAGCAAGTAAACCCTGAATGTTTGATGAGCGTTTTTGGTTTGCAGCAAGCTATTGAAATTTCAATACAACTGGAAGTTTATTGAAACTTGTATATTGGTCACATACATCCATAAAATGAATCTATCTTTGCAACCTTTAAAGAAACAGCCACTAAATCCAGATTATATATCAAAAGCTCCCATATGCTGCCAGAGCCCACATTGGAAGACAGAAAAAATATACTTCTGAATGCAACTTTTTTTTTTTTTGAGATATCGTTATGCTGACTCTTCTTATAGTTCAATTTTTTAGTGCTTTCTTTGCTGTGAATATATTCCTCATGGGTTCATAAGACAGAGAGCAATAACTGAGAAGACAGATATGGTTGAGTCAAGCTATAGATTTCAATATTCCTGGGAAAGTGTAGTCAGAACTTAAGGCCAGGTACTATATCTATAGAAAATATTTGATTTTAAAAAAATCACTGCAAATTTTTTACTTTGCACAGGATTTGGCTATCTGAAAATTCCAGAGTACGTGAAATTATTTTAGAAATAAGGTGATACAAATTACTTTAGCAAATACTATGTCATATTTACTCCAACTGACAAAGTAACAAGGTTGGATCTTACAGTTCCTGGTAGGGCCTTGTTAATAAGAAGTCATACATGAATTTAATTATTAATTCATTTGGAATTTCTCTTCTCCTTATCTTCTATCTTACAGTGCCCAATATTGTAATTTTTTCCAGCATCACGATTTTGGAATTCTGCCTACATTTTCCGGTAAATCTTTTAAGATTCAGGATTGCTCTTTTATTCTTTTGAAATCTATTAAGAGGGTTTCCTCTCTGCTAACCCCATGGTGTGTGTTCTTTCTTTCTTTGTGTTCCCACAGCTATTTCCACTGTGTCTTTCAAGTAGCACAATGCAATGATGAGGAGAAGGAAACTGGCTGAGAATTTTGAAGATTGGAAAATTGGGTCGATGCCAAAAAGTATGAGCCAGCCTGTTTCCCCACCTTTGCTCATTTACTTGCTCAGGTCACTGAAGACTAGAAAGTCTGAAGCCAAAAAAATATGAGGGTTATCTTTTGTCAATATAAGCAAACAAACACACAAGTTCGCACATTTTAAGTAGTATTATTACTATTCCTTATGGTGAAAGGGAGCACTCTCAGATAACAGGTTCATGAAAAATATGTGTGGAAATCATTCGGAGAATTTTTTTAAAGTTATCTTTATTGTTGAAAGTATTACAGATGTTCCTCCCTTTTTTCCCCATTGACACCCTCCTCCCCACTCCTGCCGCCCCCTACCCCAAGCTGGCCTTCACCTCACTATTGTCTGTGTCCATGGGTTATGCATATATGCATATAAGTTCTTTGGTTTATCTCTTCCTGCCCCTCCCCCCTTCCCTCTGAGGTTTATCAGTCTGTTCCCTACTTCCATGTCTTTGGATCTATTTTGTTTGTCAGCTTATTTTGTTCATTATATTCCACAAATAAGTGAGATCATGTGATACTTGTCTTTCTCTGACTGGTTTATTTCACTTAGCATAACACTCTTCAGGTCCCTCCATGTTGTCTCAAAGGGTATGTGATCTCTCTTTCTTACAGCTGCATAGTATTCCATTGTATAAATGTACCACAACGTTTTTATCCACTCATCTACTGATGGGCACTTGGGCTGTTTCCAGATCTTAGCAATTGTAAATAGTGCTGCTTTGAACATAAGGGTGCATGTATTCTTCCTGATTGGTGTTTCAGGCTTCTTAGGATAATTCCTAGAAGTGGGATCACTGGGTCAAATGGCAATTCAATTTTTAATTTTTTGAGGAAACACCATATTGTTTTCTATAGTGGCTGCACCAGTCTGCATTCCCACCAGCAGTGTACTAGAGTCCCCTTTTCTCCACACCCTCGCCAACACTTGTTGTTTGAAAATTTGTTGATAGCAGCCATTCTGGCAAGTGTGAGGTGATACCTCATAGTCATTTTAATTTGCATCTCTCTGATGATTAGTGACATTGAGCATTTTTTCATATGTCTCTTGGCCATTTGCATGTCCTGTTTGGAGAAGTGTCTATTTAGGTCCTCTGTCCATTTTTAATTATATTGTTTGTCTTCCTTCTGTTGAGTTATATGACTATTTTATATATTTTGGATATATTAACCCCTTATTCAATGTATCATTGGCAAATATGTTCTCCCATACAGTGGGTTCCCTTTTCATTTTGATGCTGGTTTCTTCTGCTGTGTCGAAACATTTTAGTTTGATGTAGTCTCATTTATTATGTTTCCCCTGTTTCTCTTGCCCTAGGCAATGTATTGGTGAAAATTCTGCTAGGTGTGATATCTGAGATTTTGCTGCCTACATTTTCTTCTACGATTTTTATGGTTTCACGACTTACATTTAAGTCTCTTATCCATTTTGAGTTTATTCTTGTGTATGGTGTAAGTTGGTGGTCTAGTTTCATTTTTCTGCATGTAGTTGTCCAATTTTCCCAACACCATTTATTGAAGAGACTATCTTGACTCCATTGTATGCTCTTGCCACCTTTGTTAAATATTAATTGTACATAATGTCACGGTTCGATTTCTGGGTTCTCTGTTCTGTTCCATTGATCTATATACCTGTTCTTGTGCAAGTACCAGGCTGGTTTGATTACAATGACTTTGTAGTATAACCTGATATTTGGTATTATGATACCTCCAACTTTGTTCTTCTTTTTCAAGATTGCTGTGGCTATTCGGGATCTTTTTTTGTTTCATATAAACTTTGGGAGTATTTGTTCTAGATCTGGGAAATATGCCGTTGGTATTTTAATAGGGATTGCATTGAATCAGTAGATTGCTTTGGGTAGTATGAATATTTTAATGATGTTGATTCTTCCAGTTCATGAACATGGCATATGCTTCCACTTTTTAATATCTTCCTCTATTTCATTTTTTCAATGTCTTATAGTTTTCTGAGAACAGGTCTTTTACCTCCTTTGTTAAGTTTATTCCTAGGTATCTTAATTTTTTTGTTGCAATGGTAAATGGGATTGTTTTTTTAGTTTCTCTTTCTAAATGTTCATTATTGGTGTATAAAAATTTCACCGATTTCTGAATGTTAATTTTGTATCCTGCTCCTTTGCCAGATTCATTTATTAAATCTGGTAGTTTTTTTGTAGCCTTTAGGGTTTTCAATGTACAATATCATGTCATTAAGAATAATGACAGTTTCACTTCCTCCTTTCCAATTTGGATGTCTTTATTTTATATTATTTATTTATTTTTTAATCCTCACCCGAGGATATTTTTCCATTGATTTTCAGATAGAGTGGGAGAGAGGAAGGGAGGGAGAGAAAGAGAGAGAGAAACATTGATGTGAGAGAGACACAGCGATAGGTTGCTTCCCTCACGACCCCAACCAGGGCCGGGGATCGAAACACAGCAGAGGTACATGCCCTTGACCGGAATTGAATCCACGACTCTTTGGTCCACAGGCCAACGATATAACTGCTGAGCCAAACCAGCCAGGGTGAATTTGGATGCCTTTATTGTTTCTTCTTGACTGATCACTGTGGCTAAGACTTCCAGTACTCTGTTGAATATGAGTGGCGAAAGTGAACATCTCTGTCTTGTTCCCGTTTTTAAGGGAAATGCTTTTAGTTTTTGCCCATTGAGTATAATGTTGGCTGCAGGTTTGTCATATATGGTCTTTATTATGTTGAGGCATGATCCCTCTATTCCCACTTTGCTGAGAGTTTTTTTTTGTTTTTTGTTTTTTTGTTTTTATCAGAAATGGGTGTTGGATTTTGTTAAATGCTTTTTCAGCATCTATTGATATGCTCATATAATTTTTACCTTTCATTTTGTTTATGTGGTATATCACATTTATTGATTTGTGAATTTGTACCAGCCTTGTATCCCTGGGATAAATCCCACTTGGTTTTGGAGAATAACTTTTTTGATGTATTGCTGGATCTGATTTGCTAATATTTTGTTGAGAATTTTGGCATCTATGCTCATCAGGGATATTGGCCTGTAATTTTCTTCCTTTGTAGTTTCTTTATCTAGTTTTGGAATTAGGACTATGCTGGCTTCATAAAAAGAGCCTAGAAGTCTTCCTTCCTCTTGAATTTTTTTGGAGTAGTTTGAGGAGAATGGATGTTAGTTCTTCTTTGAATGTTTAGTAAAACTCCCCTGTGAAGCCATCGGTTCAGGGCTCTTGTTTGCTGGGAGTTTATTGATTACTGCTTCAATTTCCTTAGTTGTTATTGGTCTGTTCAGGTTTTCTGACTCTTCCTGGTTGAGATTTTGAAGATTGTATGGTTCTAGGAATTTGTCCATTTTGCCTAATTTGTCTAATTTGTTGGCATATAATTGTTCATAGTATTTTCTTACAATTCTTTGTATTTCTGTGCTATCAGTTGTTACTTCACCTCTTTTGTTTCTGATTTTATTTATTTGAGTTGTGTCTCTTTGCTTCTTGGTGAGTCTGGCTAAAGGTTCACCAATCTTATTTATCTTTTCAAAGAACCAGCTCTTGGTTTCATTGATCTTTTATATTGTTTTTTTTTTTAGTCTCTATGTCATTTATTTCTGCTCTGATTCAGATAATTTTTAAAGAATTATTATTTTAACTGAAACTCTGATTCTTCCTCATTTACTCCCTAGTTGATGGTTCTTGCCATCTCAGATCTATCCTCTCTTGTCTTTAGAAAGGAGGATTTGGGTTTTCTATTTAACTTGATTACCATTGAAGCTAAGCCAGCAGCAGGATGCTTTCCCCATCTGAGGAGGAGGGGGCTCGAGTTGGGAAAATGACAGAGCTTCTAGAGAGAAACACCAGAGGTAATCAGAGAAGGACCTCAGTGTGGGCTTAACTTTTCACAGCCACTTTTCCCTTTTGGAGGAGCCAGAGGAGGATCAAAGGGTTGAAGTTTCCTCCAGAACTTCGAAAACCTACTAGGACTTTATCACTAACAAGCCAAGACTACAATGTACGGTTGGTATGTACATTTCAGATAATTCAGTTGAAAAGGCAAAAACAGGCCTACTTACCTGCAGATTTAGAAACAGAAGCCCAGTAACTACTGTCGATGGTTACCTCTGGGGAGTGGTATAGGGCAACAAAGGACTGGAAGAACTTTTACCTTTGGCTTAATACCCTCTGTTCTGTTGGCACTTGTTATAAATTCCATATGTTATTTTTATTTAAAAAATAGTGATTCAACTATTAAGTTACTAAGATTTTTAAAATGAACTACTTTACGACATAACATAAAAATAAAAAGAGGTAAAGAGAAGGAATTAAAGAAATTCCTTTTTCTAGAGTCCTCCCCCAACTCAAGAATGAAATACCAGACCTGTCAATTCAGGTAGAAAGATGGACAATAGGATGGTGCCTTCTTAGAAGCAGGAGAATTTTAATTTTAATACAGTACTGCAAACATGGATGTACTCTATTGGATTTCTTCTTTCTTTTTCTGTTCCAAGGTTTCTTCATTTGCTTTTGATTAGTGGTATAGCCTTCCTACAACAAAGAGGAGCTTTGAGCCTTGCTCTCCAGAATCCCATTGTTTCACCAATTTCCTGAAGCTTTCCTCCCACAGGATTGCATGCATGATTGCAATGGGATTTCTCTTTTCTGTTTCAGTTTCTACATGTAAATTAAAACTAAAAAGCCTGTGGGTTGGGATGCAGACGGCTAGAAACAGATGCATCTTCTCCCATTTGGTGCTGGGAATACAAATCTTGGTTTAGCACTGAGGAGGGAGAGAGGACAAGAGGGAGGGAGGAGTAATAGATGGAATTAATGGGCATAGTCTCATTTTGTAATTAAAAATAGGAAACTTTAATAAATATATGGATATTTCTCATAGATAATACAGCAATACTACAAGTATTTCTTGATTACTACAACTAAAGTACTTCTTAAAAGAAATGTAAATATATTTCTTTTGTAAATCATATAACAATTTATGGGACCACGAGGAGCTTCCCATTTAGAATGCTCTAATTAGGAATATATTTGTAAAACTCATTTTATTAATTATCTATGCTCTCTTATATGCCTCAGAATTTTTTATTCTACTTATTTTTTCTTCTCATCAAATAAATTTGTTTATGATATTTTTATCTTAAAACAAAGAAAGAACCTTGTTCCCCAAATGTCTTCTCTAGTTATTACCCTGTCTCCTCCCCTTCATAGCTTAGAGTCAGTGATAGTGGCTGTTTTATATATGTACTAATGACCACTAGGATGAGAAATCCAGCCTAGATCATTCTTTGGAGTGTTAGACTTATAGAATGAACTATTGCTAGACCTTTCTACTTACCTGACTCAGCCATTTAAAACTAAACATGTTTAAAACAGAATTGTTCCTCTTTCCATTCTTCCCCAAACACTTTCCTACTTAGAGGTTGGTGACTATCTTACTCAGTCACCAAGAGCAGCTTGGGAAATAACTTCTTGGCTCCTTTTCCTTTAGCCTGTGCATCCAATTTGTCATGCAGGTCAGTTGTATCTTTTTTTAAATTCATTTTCAGATACAGCGGGAGGGAGAGACGGAGGAAGAGAGAGAAACATCGAAGTGAGAGAGACACATCAAGTGGTTGCCACCCACATGACCCAACCAGGGCTGGGGACAAACTTAGTGAGAATCAAACCCGGGACTCTTTGGTCCGCGGGCCGATGCTCTAACTGCAGAGCCAAACTGGCCAGGACAAATGAGCCACAAAGCTGTATCTTTTTGAACATGGCTCAAATCTGTCCTCAGTGCTCTCCATTCCCAGTGTGTCTACTTCCATATAAACCCTTACAATTTCTTGCCTCCTAACTGGTCTTCCTGCCTCTATACCTGTCCTCTTATTGCTTTTCTATATGTTTCCCAAATATTTCTAAACTGCAAATATAATCCTGTCACTTATCCATTTTAAAACCCCTGTTCCCTGTTGCTGCTAGACAACATCCAGACTTGGTAGCATGACATGCTAAGCAACATTCTAGGCCCACATAACAGGTGATGCTCTGTCCTTCACAAACTTCCATACCTGTCATATTGTAGTACGCATTTATAAATATGTATTAATGTGTCCCCAGAACATGTTGGCTGCTCTCAGGCCCGTGTGCCCTTGCATAAAATCCTCCTCTTTTTGAAATGCTCGTCTTCCTCTCAACTGTCTGATTCCTATTTTTTTCTTGAAGACCTAGTTCAATGTCATGTTGACCAGGAAGCTTTGCTAAACCATCAGTCTGAGTGAGATACCTTTCTGTAAGGTTTCTTCTCACACAGGACTCAGCACATACATTATATTCCTGTGTACTATAGATACTCAGTAGTGTTTATTGAATTAATTAATTAATTACTGGTGAATATAATATCCTAATTTACGTTGGAATTATAGAGTTATAATGCCCAAAGACATCTTATTGAATATCTATTTTACAGAGGAAAGAAACTAAAATTAGCACATAGATCTCATTATCTTTTCTCCTTTTTATTACTTCTGAAATTTGTATTTTCATATTTCTCATTTGATTAAAGTTAGATATCTTTGTTATGAAGTTTTGACTAGAAAGTGACCAAAGTTATCCAAAGGTATTAATATAGTGACTGTTAGAGCCTGAGATGCATAGTATCCTTGCTATTCTTCTAGGCTCAGCTTATTCATATGGATTTATAAATGCACGAGATGTCCTGCCAATAGTTAGCATGCCATTTTTCTTTGGTGACATTATCATTTTAAAACTATTCTTCCTTAAAAGAGAGTAGACAACAAGTATTTCCCAGGTAGAATTTTCATTTTTCTTTCCCCCATTTCTTTTCAGTCTTTTTCTTTTAATTATCCTTATCACCATCCTCCTCCTCCTCCTCAATCATCCTTGTCATCACCATCATCAGCCAAAGAAATGAACTAAGGAGTAAAACAGTTGCTGACACATTGGAGACCAGCCAAAAAATTACAGTATTGGTTAAAAGGTCTATGTTTAAGAAGCAACAAAAATAATTTGGCATGCATAATTTAGAAGAATGGCAGGAAAACAAGGATATGGTGATTTATAAATAACTAAAAGCCACTAAAAAAAGAGAGAGGAATGGTATATTAGATATGGTCAAAGAGATAAAGACAAGAGAAAAATGAAATAAGAAAAAAAATCCAACATATCAAAACTATGTTGGTAAATAAGCTTAGCAAGAAAAAGAAGAAATTAAGCTATAAATATTGAATGCTTACTAAATGTCAGGCACCATTCTAAATGTGTTGCTGTATTAACCCGTTAAATTCTCATAACCCAGTGAGGATGGTATTTTATTATCTCAGAGGATTTTGTTGAGTCCTAGAAAGTTTTAGGAACCTGCTGAACATCTCATAGGTTTGGCACTCAAGCAGTCCATTTATGATTTACAGTAAAATAACAATTAGCATTTGTAAAATGTTTATACTTTAAAATAATGTCCACACATGAATGCATTAGTCTCACGATAGTTCTGTTATTATTCCTATTTTTAGATAAGGAAAGGGAGACTTAGAGGACTTGGGACTTTCCCATGGTTGCTCAATCAGTAAAGATACAAGTGAGTTTTAAATGAGGTCAGCTCCTTCCACTATAGCAGCAAACTCTTACAAGATAAATCATAACTAGGAATGAGTAGCACCCAAAACGACAAGCCTGAACCCCTTTCAGTTTATCTTCTTTTCACAAAGACATGTATTTAGTAGCTTTATTGAGATGCAATTCATATACCATAACATTTTCCCATTTAAAGTATAGACTTCAGTCCGGCTGGTGTGGCTCAGTGGTTGAGTGTCGACCCATGCACCAAGAGGTCACTGATTTGATTTCTGCCAGTCAGGGCACATGCCCAGGTTATGGGCCAAATCCCCAGTGGGGGGTATGCAGGAGGCGGCCAATCGATGTTCTCTCTCATCAATGTTTCTATCTCTCTCCCTCTTCCTTCCTCTCTCTCTAAAATCAATAAAGAAAAAAAAATAAAGTATACACTTCAATGGTTTTTAGTATACTCAGAATTGCATAAACATCACCACAATATAGTTTTGGAACATTTTCAGCACCCCTTCCTAAAGAAACCTCATATTCATTAGTTGTTTTATCATATTCTTTCCCACTTGCAATACCTAACAAATATGAATCTATGTTCAGTCCCTATGGATTGGCATTTCTATAAATGGAATCATTGACTATGTGGCCTTTTGTGTCTGGCATCTTTCCACTTACCACGTTTTCGAGGTTCATTTATTTTGTAGCAGTACTTCATTTCTTTTTATGGCTGAATAATATTCCATTGTATGACTGTACCACATTTTATTTATCCATTCATTAGTTGATGGACATTTGGATTGTTTCCACTTTTGGGCTATTATGAATAAGATGCTAATGAATGCTCATGTACAAGTTTTTGTATGAAAGTCATGCATTTCAAAATAAGTAACTACTTTCACAAATGTCATAATGGCTAGTCCTATAGAAGACTAGCTCCATGAAATGCTCTGAAAAACAACCAAGTTTTGTGGTCAAATAAGTTTTGTTAGTGCTTCAAAATATACGTCTGTGCTCTTTTGGAGTCACATCACACAGCAAAAGTACCAAGCAAACCTACTCTAAGGAAACCTATTTAATTTGTATGTCTAGTATCCCCCTGACTTCCAGAATGCTGGGACCCTCTTTCACGGAACACTATTAACATGCCGAGGAACTAATACACTGTGGAACACATTTGGAGAAATGCTGCCTCAGATGGTATCAAAAGGGCCTTCCAGGGAGTGAGGCAGAAAGCTCAGGATTCGTCCTGGGATGCTACCTTCCCTAAATCTGATCCAGCATCCTTGCATATGACATGCATAGTATAATTAGGGTCTAACATTTTGGCCCCATTTCTACTTTAAACTGGGGAAAATAGGTTAAAAATTTCTCTCAAAATATTGCTTTTTTTTTTTTTTTTTTGGTACAAATAGTCAGTAGGCTGCTCTGGCGGCATTGTCACCTGCTTCAGTAGAGCTCAGTGTCAGTCAGTGACCAGTGAAGCTAGGAATGAAGATTCCTTGAGCCCATGAGTCATGCCTTTGTCATGTCTGTAATTTTCCTAGTACCCAGCAGAGGCTTTGGCCCACAGTGGGCACCCAAACTTCTGGTGAATGAATGGATGTTGATGATAGAATGTGTTGGGACCCACCATTTTATTTTTATTATTATTATTATTTTTAAATATTTAATTTTTTTCTTTATTGATTTTTAGAGAGAGAGGAGGGAGAGGGAGAGAGAGATAGAAACATCAATGAGAGAGAACATCCATTGGCCACCTCCAGCATGCCCCCATTGGGGATTTGGCCCACAACCTGGGCAGGTGCCCTGGCTGGGAATCGAACCGGCGACCTCTTGGTGAATGGGTCGACACTCAACCACTGAGCTACATCAGCCAGGCAGGACCCATCAATTTATAGATGAAAAATGAGCCCCCAAAGCATTAGGTGATTTGCCAAAAGTAACACAGCTACTAGTTGCAGCCCCAAGACAGGATCCAGTTCCTCTGACTCTCATTTCTGTACTCTTTCTGACATGCTCAACTTTAGATCAGAAACTAATTTTTTAAAATTTAAATTTCAAATGAAACTTTACTAATGTTTTTATTTATTTATTTATTTTTTAAGTGAGCTGGACTTGAGCAAGGCTAAAAGAAATTGTGCCAAGAAATCAAGGTCTGAATTCTTCCTTCCTGGGAATGGTGGAATCGTGGAAAGAAAGTAAGCACTGGTCCCATTTGGAGGCCGAAACTGCCAGGGCATAAGCAATGAGCAGTTCAGAGAAATGCTAAGGCTGAGAGATGAGAGCTAAACTGCAAACATCATGTGGAGTTCTGTCGGGTTGCCATGCATCTTCAGCCAGTTTTTGGAGTGGCAAAATTATCATTAAAAACAGTGTCTGAATACAGGCTGTGCTAAACAAGCCTAGTGAAGATGAGCAGCTTGCTTTTCCTTCTTGATTAGACTGGGTCACTCAACCTTTGCTAGAGTACATGAATCTGGTGTGCAGCCACGGAGAAAAATATCATTGATATATTCTAGGCACCTAAACTCAAAACAAATTGGACACCCAAAGAGTAAAACGTCTGCTTAAATTATTCAGTGATATTCATAAGACTACTATAAAAACGTGCTTGATATCACATTTTATAGGAAGACGCTGTCACATTGAAAACTAAACAAAAACTCAGGAATCCCTTTTGCCTCTCAGGAAGATTTATTTTGATACCCTTTGCCATGTTTATGGAGAAATTCAAGTCAGTTGATTTTGTAAAGCATTCTTTGAGTCATTTTGCTCATTTTCACCAGAAGTTAGTTATTAAGGTGCCACACAGTTCTTCTGAGCCCTTCTCCGGGTCCCCAAATTTGCCCTCTTGACCTATTTTCCTGAATTGTAATGTAAACCCCTGGCTTGTTTTCTCTTTATTGCCACATTAGCACAATGTACTTCCCCTTAATATTTAATTTGATACTAACACACTATACTTTCATAATAATTCACTCGGATAATAATAACATAGTAATTCTCCCTAACACTTGCAAAATGCTGACCTCAGCATTTAACATAAAACACCGACTGAATATAAGTGAATGCCTAAAATAGAAGTTCCTTTTCTGGAAATGGGAATCAAGTGTGAAAAGCGATCTTTCTACCATTTGTTTGCAGAAAACTGCCAGCACGGAGGCTGTGTCCCCAGGGATACACTTCCTGACCATCTTATCTCAAATAGCACCACCCCAAGTTGCTCCTTCTTACATCATTCTATCTCCTTTATTGCATGCATTGCAATTGGTAGTTATCATGCTTATTTTTTGCTTTTATTGGTTTGTTTGTGTTTTGCTTGTCTTCATGCTAGAAAAGCACCACCACCTCTGCTCCAGATGACTGGTGTGTCTGGAGTTCAAGTTTGAAAACTGAAGGCTTCATAGTGCTCTGCTGGGGATCATGGGAAGGGGTGCAAAGAAAGGGGAGATACTTGACTATGTTCTCTTCAGTCCACTGAATGGCCCAGGCCTGAGAAAGGCAGTGCCTCAGGGACCCATAGGTAGAGATGCACTATTTCCCACCCCCACCCTACCCCCAATCCATAACATATGTCTTTTAACATGATTTTCAGACATTCAAATTCAATGACTTTTCAGGAATGTATTATGTGCAAAACTAGGAGATTGCCTGTATGGGCTGCTGCTAGGCACTTAGCATGGCTGGGAATGTTGCTTGCTTTTTTATGTCATTCATCCTGGGTTCCCACCCTGCTGCCCCAGGATCCCAAGTCCTGTCTTTTCTTTGGGCAATAGAGAAAGCTTCTAATAGGAAATAGGTCCCAGCAGACAATGGATTCCCAATTGAGCAGAAACGCATGCACCATTTTGCCTTCTAATAAATATTGCTTTCACTGTCATTTGAGCTGCCCTAAGAAAAAGGAAAGCCACAGGAGGGAAACAAAATCATCTGTCATAAACATGATAGAAACAAATTTAGGATTCACACAGTAAGAGGAACTGATGCAAACTTACAACGCCAGTTTCTGATTATAGTTAGACTGCAAACATGAATAGACATGTGAGTCACGGGGATTAAAAACATAAGTAAACATGGATGGCGTTGAGCTTAAACAATACAGATATTCAATTTCAAGTGATATCACTGTATCTCCAGCAAACTGGAAACCATTTAATGTGATAGGAATTTAGATATGCCAGAGCTGCAGGCGAAATAGTTTCGCTGAATTGTGTAGATATCTTGAAAATTAGAAAACTTTCTGGAGAGAATATGGTTCACATAGGAGCTATCAAATTGGTCATAGTCCTTGCCCTGATAATCTGTGTTTGAAAATATATTCTAAAGAAATACTTGAAAGAAAGAAATGCTTATCTGCACTAAGATATTTATAGCTAGTCTATTTGCAGTAACAAAAAACAACACAAAACAATGGAGATGGTATATTGAGTCTTTTTCTTCAAGATTTATCTAGAGCAGCAATTTGCAAGCTTTTTCACCTCATGGCACATAAACTAATTACTAAATTCTGCAGTACACCAAAAACTTACTATAGTTTTTGCTGATCTGACAAAATAAATAGGTATAATTTTGATTCATTCACACCGGATGGCTATTGTTGTGTTGACTTTTGTCACTTTTTTGTTTTTTTACATTTGACAATCCAAGGGGAAAATAATCATTGCCCCTGACTAAATAGTCACGTATTGCATGTTTTAAAAATCCTTGCAGCACACCAGTGTGCAGTGGCACTTCGGTTGAAAATCATTGATCTAGAGGTTGTTTTATTATTTTTTAAAGTTGCTTATTATTTAATACCAAAGTAATACTTACTTTCCTCCCCAAATCACTAGTATATACTGTCAATCATTTTTCAATGTATGTATGTTGCTCCTACTCTTTATAATCTGCTTTTTCCATTCACTACACTGGCACACATTTCTGGTTTATTTAATATTCTTCTAAATATCATTTTTAAAGAATACATTTTATTCCATTTCATGGATGATGTACCATATTTAACCAATCCCATAGTTTTGTACATTTAAGAAGTTTTCATATTTTGCTATTATAGGTAACACAGTTATAGGTAAATTTTTAGCTTAATATTTGCAATTATATGTATTCAATAATAAACTTTCAAAGGTCAAAGACAGGAAAAAAATGTATTTTTATATTGGCCTCAATAAATTTGTACCAATTTATCCCTCTTCCAATTCTCCCTCACCAATGTATAACTTTACTAACACTGGATACTATAATTTAAAAAAAAATAGTGCAATTTGATAATTGTGTTAACTTATGTTACTTTGATTATTAATGAAATAGAATATTTTTCATAATTTATTGGCTAGTGCATTTTTTCACTTCATGAATTGCCCCTTTTCCCCTTTGTTCATTTTCTATGAGTATAATTGTGTCTCACATATTGATTTGTCAGAGTTTTTATATATTAAGCTTATTGGCCTTTTATCATACTTACAGCAAATATTTCCTCCAGTTTATAGTTTGCTTTTATGTGTGTTTATTTTTTTTAACAATGAAAGTTATAAAATTGTTGTAGTCTAGTTCTTCAATCTTTTAAGTCTTTTCTTTTATAGAATATTTTTATTTTTAGTTGGACACATCCTTCATTAGTCTCCTTTTTCAAAATATTATTGAATCTTTTTTACGTATTTCAGAATCATTTTGTCAGGTTTCTTCCGCTTGCACACACACACACACACACACACACACACACACACGTACACACACTCTTAATGAGATTTCAACTGGGTATATACCCAGAAGTAGGACTGCTGGATCATAGGGTAATTCTATTTTTAATTTTTTAAGGAATTGCCTTGTTGTTTTTATTAGCAGCCACACCATTTACATTCCTGTCAACAGTACACAAGGGCTGCAATTTCTCCACATTCTTGCCAAAACTTGTTATTTCTTATTTACTTTATTTTACTTTTATAGTACCAATTCTAATGGGCATGAAGTGGTATTTCACCATAGTTAGGACTTGCATTTCCCTAGTGATTAGTGATGTTGAGTATCTTTTCATGACCTCATTGGCAATTTGTATATCTTCTTTGGAGAAATGTCTAGACAAGTCCTTTGTACATTTTTAATTAGGTTGTTTATATTTGTGTTGTTGTTGAGTTATAGAAGTTCTTTATTTAGTCTGGATATGAAACCTTTATCAAGCCTATGGTTTGTAACAATTTCCTTATTCCATGGGTTGCCTTTTCACGTTTGATAGATTCTTTTGCCACACAAGAGTTTTAAATTTTAAAGAAGTCCAATTTATCTTTTCATTTTTGCTCATGCTCTTTGTGTCATATTCTCAAAATTATGGTCAATTCCAATGTCATAAAGCCTTTCCTCTATGTTTTCTTCTAAGAGTTTTATAGTTTTAGCTCTTAAGTTTAGGTCTTTGATTTATTTTTAGTTAAATTTTGTATATGGTGTAAGGCAAGGGTCCAACCTCATTCTTTTGCATGTGGATATATCTCAGTTAAGTTCTAATTTTGTTATTCTTATAGTTCCTGCATAATTTTGGCTAAGCAAAGCATGAGATATGCTGTATTTTTTGTTTGCTATTGTGAATGAAACTCCTCTTTCCCACCCTATATACATACACAGTTATATTTTCTAACTGCTTCTTACTGCCATATAAAAAATCCTTTTTTTCCTGTTGATGGCTACTACAACTGAGTTCTCTTATTAGTTCAGAATTTTTCAGTTGATTGTCCTAGAATTTCCAGGCATACAGAAATGTGATTTGCAAATACCTCTGAGATTTGGAAAACATATTTCTTTGCCTTCTCTTACTGAGAAAATGGAGTTTTCTACTTTAAAAAAAGAGACTGTGATTAATCTTAAAGTCAAGGACATATCTGTTTTAATTGTATAACAGTTATAACATCACACAGCTCCTGTCTCTATATATACTTCTAGGACCTGCTGTACTCTAAGTGTGGTCCTTCAGCATCAGCATCACCTGGGTGCTTGTTACAAACGTAAATCCTTGGGCTCTACCCCAGATCTACTGAATCAGAATATGCATCTTAAGATCCTCAGGTAATTTGTATGCATGCTAAAGTTTGAGAAGTACTGCTTGAGAGGTTAATAATATAGCATCTCTTCCTTTCCTTTTAAAATTTTCCTTCATTTCCCAACCACAAGTCATTAGATACTATAAAACAATAACAAAAGATCTTTCAAAAAGGGCAATATGTCAACTAATCTTTGATAGTGCCAAGAATACACAATGGAGAAAGCATATTCTCTTTAATAAATGGTGCTGGGAAAATTCTATAGCCACATGCAAAAAAAATGAAGCTGAACCCCCATCTTATATCATATACAAAAATTAACTCAAAATGGATTAAAGACTCAAATCTAAGACCTGAAACCAAAAAATTCCAAAAGCATAGGGATAATTCTTCTTGGCATTGGTCTTGGCAATGATTTTTGGACATGGCATCAAAAGCACAGGAAACAAAAGCAAAACAACAACAACAAAAAAACAAAAAGAAACACACACAAAAACAAACAATTGGGACTACATCAAACTTAAAAGCTACTGTACAGCAAAGAAAATCATCAACAAAGTGAGAAGGCAACCTATGGAATGGGAGAAAAATATTTGTAAACATATATCTGATAATGGATATATCCAGAATATATAAAGAACTCGTACAACTTAATGACAAAAGAACAAATACCTTAACTAAAAATGGGCAAAAAGGCATTTCTCCAACGAAGACATACAAATGGCTAACAGATACTTGAAAAGGTGTTCAACATTACTAATTATCAGGAAAATACAAATCAAAACCACAGTGAGACATCATCTCACACATAGTAGGATGGCTAGTATAAAAAAGACAAGAGATAAGTGTCTGTGAGGATGTGGAGAAAGGGAAACACTTATATACTATTGGTGGAAAGGTAAATTGGTACAGCCATATGAAAAACAGTATGGATGTTCCTTAAACAATTAGTAATAGAACTGCCATATAATCCAGCAATTCTGCTTCTGGGTATATATCCAAAAGAAAGTAAATAAGAATCTTGAAAAGATATATGTACTTCCATGTTCATTGCAGCAATATTCACAACAGCCAAGACATGGAAACAACCTAAGTTTCATCATTGGATGAATGGATAAAGAATATGTGATATATATCTCTATCTTTATATTTATCTATCCAACTACCTAACTATCTAGGAATGTTATTAAGCTATATAGAAAAAGAAGGAAATCCTGCTATTTGTGACAACATGGATGGACCTTGAGGGTATTATGCTAAGTGAAATAAGCCAGATGCAACAAGACAAGTATGATCTCACTTTCACGAGAAATATAAAAAAATCAGTCTCATAGAACCAGAGAATAGAATGGTGGTTGCCAGGGTCTGTGGGGGTGGGGGATATGGGGAGATGTTGATCAAAGGCTACAAACTTTCAGTTATAAGATGAATAAATACTGGGGAGCTAATGCATAGCATGGTGATTATCATTAATAACACTGTATTGTATACTTGAAACTTCTAAGAGAGGTTATCTTAGAAGTTTTCACCACATGCATAAAAAATGCTAACTATGTGAGGTAATGGATGTGTTAACTTGATTGTGGTAATCATTTCACAATGTATACTTATATTAAATCATCACGTTGTACACAAAAATTACGTTGTACAACCTAAATATATACAATTGTTATTTGTCAATCATACCTCAATAAAGCTGGAGTAAAAGGGCAATAGTAGACTGTGAAATATTAGGGTGCTAGGAGGGAAAGTAGGCTTAGGAAGCACTCAGTTTGTTTCCAAAATTCAGTCTTTGTAGCAGCTTCAAAATTTTGGAATTAGTTAATTAGTTATTTACCTAATAATCCTCTTTATGTGGAGTTATCTTTTTTTTTAACTGAAATAACTTCATTTAAATAAAAGTTTATATAATTTTCATGAATGAAAACTAGTGCCCATGATAGCACATTGCTGTAAAAACAAGTTAATGAAAACAAAAGAATGTTATTAAAACAAAAGTTAACAATGAATTAAAAGTAATAACAAATCTATTTATAAAAAATATATTTAAATAGTTTCCTCAGTGAAAACAATGAGGCCATTTATGGTTAACTGGTAATGTGATGCTGCTGAATGTAAGACTAAATGAGGTTCTATATCAATGAACACATTAAAAAAGTTATTATTATTATTTTTTAATCTTCACTCAAGGATATTTTTTATTGATTTTGAGAGAGAGAGAGAGAGAGAGAGAGAGAGAGAGAGAGAGAGAGACATCAATGTGAGAGAGAAACATCAATCCGTTGCCTTCCATAGGTGTCCCGACCGGGGATGGAATCCTCAACCTAGGTATGTGTCTCAACCAGGACTGCGCTTTTTGGCTCAGCGTGTAAATATCTGTGAGCTCAACCAGATGTTGGGTTCCTGCAGCTGTTGGTCACCAACTTATTCAGAAGCCTGGTTAAAAGCGCCACATTCAAAGTTTTCCTGCTTTGAGATAATTAATTGCTCATCACCTGACGAGAATCAAAACCTGCTTCATTTTGTGTTAAGAACCAGCAACTGGTAAATACTTGTTGTGTTGTACAAGTGCTTTTTAATTTTGCATTTCATTTCTGAGAGTTCCTTAGTTGCTACCATTTGAAAACATGACTAAAAATACCAAATTATACAGAAATTACAGCACAATAAGTATTTTAATCACTTTTTATGGCTTGCAATCAAGTGGACAAATAAAAAATTGCTTGAATATTATTTTTAAAAACATATTGTAACTATCCCTTTTGTCTTCCATCTTCTTGGAACAGGATGAGCTATGCTGTGCAGGTTGCTTAATGATCAAGAAATATGTGAGGAGAGTGGTATCTTCTGGCCAAACAATTTTTATTTATTTAAAACTCCTCATGATGGACTAGTCCTTTCTTGAAATAATTTTCAGCAGCATTTTCTTATAGAACTTACTTACTTTTTTATTATTAAACTTATTGCGATGACATTGGTTAATAGGGATACTTACTTTCTTAACAATAATATAATCACATAAACTTCTTAAAGGTGCCTCCACAGCCCACCCTGTTCATCTCTGACAGTCACAACAAAAAAATACATTGTGAGATGCTCAATCATCTTCCCTGTGGGACTGGCCCCAACCTACCCTCCTTTCCCTTAACTCCTAAGTATGTCTCTTCCTTCATTAATTTATTTTTTCTAAACCTTAATAAAAACAGATTTATATATTCAGCAAGAATGATTAATATTCTGGGAGGGCATCCAGTCACAGTAATTTCCGAGGTTGTAAAAAACACTTTATTTCTAGTTTATTAGGTAAACATTTACAGAGCAGTGAAATTATCTGCCATCGATGACATCAGACATGGGAGGTCCATGGTCATAGTCAAATTTGAAAGTAACAGTTAGAATCTGATGAAATCATAGCGGATGTTGCAAAAGACACCCTTACTGAAATTTGAAGATTATTTTGAAACTGCTTAGTTAGTGTATTCTTTTAAATATTCCTAAGTACTGCTTATGACTTATAATTAGCATGGATGTTCTGTCATACCAGAAGTATTGTCAATGGCTTTTGTAAATACACATTTGCTTCATAATTACTCCATGTAACTGAATGCCAGTCACGTACGTGGTCACCTTTAATCATTGTACAGCTCTGCCAAAGACTTAATTACGAAGGAAAAGGTGGGATTCTTTCAATCAGCTCTGTAATCCTTCATAAGGTACATTGCATTGTGGGATGTTTAAAATTTCAAGTGTACCTCAATTCTTGTTTGCTTCTTTACATGTTTATTCATACTCCCTCCCTCTCTTCCTCCTCCTTTTTCTTCTTCCTATCTCACTCTCTTTCTGCCTCCTACACTCCCTCCCTGATATCTACGTGTCATGCATTGTTCTAGGTTCTAAGAATTGGCAGAAATGTCAGAAAACAGCTTATACAAAGGTTTCAATTCAAATCAAATTAACCAATGTCCTTAATTTGGAACAATTCAAGATGGGCCATATATTATAGAGGGGGAGCTGGCAATCAATCTTGTGAATAAGTTTATTGCTCCAAAAACTTCTGTGTAGCACCATCAGACACCAACTTCATGTAAATTTGTGTGTGATCACTATTGGAAATTTATTTAAAAAGGAAAAAACACACCTTCTGGCTTCTTTTATCTGAGGATATGATAATGTGTTATGAAATGCTGTACAAATTATGAAATGCTACAGAAATATATAAAGTTTTTGTTGTTATTCATCAACATTGAGATGGTTTGATTTTTTCTTTTTTTTCTAACTCCTGATTTGATTTTTTTTTCAAAGACCAATATAGGGGATGGATGTTGGAAAATAACATATGGATGAAAATAAATCTGCAGGGACAGAACCTGGCCATGGTGAGAATCAACCTTTTCCCTTTCCTTTCTTCCTTGGACAATTAAAGTCTCAACCCCATATGCTTTCCTCAAAGATGCTATTTAAAGGGAAACTATGTCTACTTGGCTCAAAATATCCCTGTGAAATAGACACTGGCAATTCTATACTATTTTGTTTCAATAAGACAAAAATAAACACAAATTATATCCATTTAACTTTTATTTTAAATCATCTGCTGAGATTCTAGTCTTCTAGAAACATAATTGTGTATCAGATAATAATCCAAGTCAGGAAGATTATAGGTGTAATGTAGGGCAGGGCATTAAAATGAATGGGAAACATTTTCTATAATTGTAAATGAAAATGAAATTTTTAGAAACAACTAAATGACTTTTGGCAAAGTTAAACCTTGGCCAAACCAACTGGAGTTGATAGGTGATATATGTGTGTAACTATCTAGCTCTCCAGATCAAATGTCTGTTACATATTGGGCTCTGACTATTGAACAAGAATCTCCTTCAATTATCTATCTATCTATCTATCTATCTATCTATCTATCTATCTATCTACCTACCTACCTACCTACCTACCTATCTATTTAGCTACTCTAGTGATCTATCTATCTACCTTATTTTCTGGCATTCTAAGATTAGTTGGTATGTCTGTATCTGATAGGATATAGGTTTGGCTGCAAGTGACAGAGACCCAAAATAACAGTGGCTTAAATAAAGATAGGAGTTTATTTTTCTTTCATATAAAGTCTAAGATGGTTAAAGACCCTGTTCTGCTAAGTCATCAGTGGCCCCTGCTCCTTCTGAGTAGTCCATGATGCCTTCCCTCCATGTCTGTATTCCAGCCAGCATGAAGGAGGAAGGTGAAGGGTCTGCCATGTCCCTTAAAGTTTAAGGGCACAACCTGGAAGCTGCATGCATCACTACTGCTCATATCCCATCAGCTATAACTAGATCACATAGTCTACAAGTGACCACCCAGCTGCAACAGATCTAAAAATTATTGTCTCTTTTTTGGTCAGCTATGTGTTCAGCTAAATAATCAAGGTTCTATTACTGCAGAAGGGGAGAATAGATATTAGGGAGCAACTAGTGTTTTTGACTAAATAGTGTATTAAACATTTAGTCCTCTGTCCATCCTGAAGGTCAGTGCTATGCACCAATGGTTCTTTTTTTTTTTTTTTATCCTCACCCGAGGACATTTTTCCATCTTTTGTTCACATAGAGTGGGAGGGAGAGAGAGGAAGAGAGAGAGAGAGAGAGAGAGAGAGAGAGAGAGAGAGAGAGAGAGAAACATCAACGTGAAAGGTACACATCGAGTGGCCGCCTCCCGCAGGACCCAACCAGGGCCGGGGACAAACCGCAACCGAGATACGTGCCCTAAGCGGGAACCGAACCCGGGTCTCTCTGGACCGCAGGCTGATGCTCTAACCACTGAGTCAAACCGGCCGGGGCGCACCAATGGTTCTTAAAGTATGGTCCCTTGACCTAGCATCACTGGGGAATCTGATAAAAATTCAAATTCCTGCACCCCACCTTCCCAAAGCTCCTGAATCAGAAATTTGGGTGGAGCCCAGTGCTCTGTGTTTTAACAAGCCCTTTAGGTACCTGCTAAAGTTTGAGAACCACTGGTCCGGGGTATGCTTTTCCCAAAAGCCAGATGGGAGGCTGGACGTTAGAAGCGGATAAAGAGAGGTGCAGAAATGGTCAGCTTCTGATCCTTTTCTGCTTCAGTCCTCATGAAGTCACCCCTTATAAATCCCTCTTCCTGAGGCTCTGCTCAGTGACCCCCAGCTAAGGCCATGACTTTTGGTAGGAAGATCATGGGATTACTGGAAAGTGGAAAATTGACCATTCCCAGCAGCACACTTCACCTTTTTGTGACCCATTTTTATCCTACTTTATAAAATAAGTTGGGGGTGGAGAGGGAGAGCAAATGACCTCCTCCAGCTCTGCCGTCTCATGGCTCTATGCATTGCTCTACCGGCTGCCTAGGGTCACAGTTTTGCCTGTGACCTGAGATGGTGCAGTCTAGGGCTTAAAAAAATAAGGGCCTCGGAGTCAGGTAGGTTTGGATTTGAACCAAGGCACCCCCACTTGCTAGCTTAATGATCTTGGACAAGTTGCTTAACTTCTCTGGGTCCTAATTTCTTCACTTGTAAAGTGAGGATAATAAAGTTAACCTACTGAACTGTTTGAGGACTTAAATGAGATGTGTTTCTGTGTGTAAAACACAGAGCAAAGTGCCTGGCATGAAGCAAGTGCTAAGTAAATGGCAGCCATTGCCATGCTCTGTATTTTGTACTTAATTGGGACACATCAATTGAAAAATTGTTTCTTTCCAAGCATCTCTCCTTATGTTGGGAATCTTTGTTATATAATTTATTTTTTCTTGTGCGAGGTCTTACACATTTCAGAAGATAGAGACCAAACTAAAATATAATTTTCAGGAAATCTAATGCCTTCCTTACATAGAAAAAGATACAGCTCCATTAGTAAAGCTACCTTACACTTGGGACATCTCCAAACCTCTCATAGATATGGTCTCCCTTGAGCCTCCCATAAAAGAGAAAAGCAACTTTATTCCTGTTTTACAGGTAAGGAAACAAAAGCTCAGGATGATTAGATGCTGAAACAAGGTCACCCGGCAAGTTATTCGGGAGCTCAGATTCAAATGCTCACATCTGAGTTAGATGTCTCCACAGAAACCGGGGTTTAGCTATATCGTAAAAAATCTGTTCTTTTCTGTTTCTCTCAATAGCCTATAAACTCTTGCATCTCCCAGTCCTCACATTATCTTTGGGTCCCCAGCACCTACTGTGGCCTCTGGCATGGAGTAGATGCTAACAAATGTTGGTGGAATGACAAGATGAATGAAAGACACAAAGCTGTTGGACTCCCACACTCAGGCTCTTTGCACTCCGTGGAGGACTTCTCTTTTGCAAGGATCTCTTTTGGCACAGATCTTAAAGACAGAAAGGCTTCCTCTGCTGCCCCTGGAAACATGGCTTAGCCTGCTTGCCACCAGTCCATCACTTGCCAACATGGAGTGGTAGATGTGGTTAGCAGGTATCCAATTCTCCACGTCTTTCCTCTTCCTCTCTTTCTTTGGGACTCATCAGCCCCAGCCCTTCCCTCATGGTCCCAGAGTTTTGTAGGTGCTATGCAGAGCAGATGTCCCTGATTAGGCATCCACCTTCTCTTACTATAATGTCTTTTACCCCAACAGCCAGTTATGTTGCTGGACTGCAAAGCTGGGGGAGGGAAAAAGATGAATCAGTGTAATGGGAGAATTCTGCCTCTCAGACATCACACACTCCCCTCCCCCTTGCACTCTCTCAGGTTCCTCCTCCCCACTGTCAACATTGGCAGCTGTCAGCTGGTGGCCAGACACTTGAACAGACTTTGCCAATTAGAGAAGTCACACCTCTTGGTTGGCAAGCACACTATTGGGAGCCATATGGCTTTCCAGCAAAAGATTTACCAGAGAGGAACAAGGGATTACCCCTGAGGGCAACTCCTGTTGCTGGGAGGCCCCCTCTGAAAATACCTCTCAGGTAAAGATGCAAGATGATCTGCCTTCTTTCTGGGGTTTAATTTGAAGCTATTGTTGCTCCACTTCTAATCATCTTGCTTCACTGGTGGTGGTGGTGGTGGTGGTGGGGAGGAGTTTACACTGAATGTGTCTTGGCAGCATGAAAACCGGTCTGTTGTTTTCTTGTTCTTTATCTCCCTCCCCTCCCCCGCCCCACCCCGTACACACACACACTTCTTCAGTGAACTCTAAATTTTGCTATTCTATATTGGATAAATTTAACAATACTTATATTTTAAAATAATGACTTCTTACAGTTGTGAAGTGTTTTGCAAAGCCCTCTCACCTCCCCAGGGTAATTCGGGATGAATTAGGAAGAGTAGGCAATGTTGTTCTCATTTTAGGGATAAAGACATCAAGTTCCAGGGGAATTCAGTCATTGGTCTGCCACCCGATGAAGAAGAAAGAAAGCTGGGTTGAGAATCTTGATGTTATTCCTGGCCGTCCACAGGCTGGCTGTATGTCCTGATCACTCACTCACCCTTTGGCATCAACTCTCTCATCTGCAGTTCAAGGGGGAAAAAAACAACCCTTGAGGTTTTGTTGGGCTCCAAGAGTCTTCATTTCCATGGTCACTTAGTTTATAAGTGACTAAATGAGATTAAACCTCATATGGCATGCCCTGCCACAGAAATTGATCCTTAAGTGAGTTCATTTTTCCCCCTTAATTTTAATGACGGAAAGTTTTCAAATGCACACAGAAGTAGAGAGAAGAGTATAATGAACCCTCATAGCCCGGAAACCAGCTTCAACACTGACCAACATTTTGCCCATCTTGTTTTCTCTACCCTTCTTTATAAAAATATCTGCAGTATTTTGTATAGCACAGAACATATAGTCAATAATATTGTAGTAACTGTGTATGGTGCTACTTGGGTACTGGAAGTATCAGGGAGAACACTCTCTGAAGTATATAATTGTCTAACCACTATGTGAACACCCGAAACTAATACAAAATAATATTGAATGTAAACTGTAATTTAAAATAAAAAATTTAATTAAAAAGAACACCCTGCAGTATTTTAAAAGTAAAGCCCTGATACCTTACTATTTCACCAATACAACTTTTAGTATGCATGTCTAAATTATAGGGTTTTTAAAAGAAACAAAAATAAAACCACCATTATCCCACCTAACAAAATTCACCACCACTCCTTAATAGTATGTATTCCCCTACCATCTTCAAATTCGATGATTGCCTCAAAGACGTCTTTTTATAGTTGATTCATTTGAATTAGGATGCAAACAAGGTCCACACATTGTATTTGGTTGCTAATTATCATGCTGTATCACCTCATCCCTAGCTATTTTTTTCTTCTCATGCTATTGATTTGTGGGAGAAAACAAATCATTTGTCTTGAAGAATGTCTCATATTCTGGATTTAGCTTATTGCTTCCCTGCTGTGTCATTTCACTTGCACCTCTGTCCTCTGTATGTCCTATAAATCAGTAGGTAGAGCTAGAGGCTTCATCAGATTCATGTTCAATTTTTTGACTTGTACCTGGTGTTAGGTACTTTCTCTTGCACATTTTGAGGCACATGAGGTCAGATTGGCCATTTTTTGTTACTCTAAGACTAGGAGTCATTAGAGGGTTCAGATATCATCAAGAGATCCCACATTATAATCAAAACAGTTTTTTATTTGCACCCTTCTTTAGCCTACATATTAACAGACCAAAATGTTTCTGCCTTTATCCTAGTCTCTTTCATCTTGTTCAGTTTTTTCCTATTTCCCATGGTAGATACTCATTTTCTTCTTCTTCTACCACTAAAATATTAAAGAAAAATGTAAAATAGTATTCTTTAAAAAACAAACAGAAAACCTCACAGGTATACGCAGACGTTTGATTTGGTGCAAGGACAATCTGCTGCTCATTTCAATAGTTATTGATACAAATACATTTCACATTGCTGTTTTATAAGCCTCTCGGTGGAAATTTTTAAAAGTAATTGAGAATTTATATTTAGGTAAATTATGTAAATGAAGGACCTGGAAAAAAATGATAAATAGCACTCTCAGGAATGCAGCTAAGGATATATATTTTTTTCCAGTCAAGGTTTTTTTTAAATGTTCTTTTGTTCAGCAGGCCTGCTTCTGCTTTTGTTCCCTCTCCACACCAAGATGGAACGCTCAGGGTGGGTGGTGGGTGAGGGGGCAGCATTCTGGAGGCAGGCAGGGCTGGCTGGGCAGGGCTTCCTTTTCAAGAGGGGTGGAGGCATTGCTGGTCTTACCTGCAGTGGAATCACACACATAAATGGCACATTTATCACTTGTGCATTGTCATTATATTAATTTAGATCGGGGACAACTGATAAACATCACAGGGCACATGCTATCATAAAGAGAGCAGTAGGAACCTGTCAGAGCTATTTCTAGTTCTCTGTAATTATAGTGGCTCTAACATGCATTTCCATATGCTCACAGCCCTATAGAAAGACAACATGATTTTTAAAGGGTCTATTACAATAATAGATAGTTGAAGTTGGCTTTTAAAATATAATACTGTCTTTTATGCTGCCCTGCCAGACTGGTTCCCTACCTGTCAGCCCTTTCTTTACTTCCCTGTTCCTTTTTTCTTCTTTGGTTTTGAGCCCTAGCTCTTCTCCCTACAACTAGTGTGGGGCTTGGTGTGAGGCACAAAACTCCTGGAACCTCAGTTGCCCCTTCTTAAGAAGGTGGGAATCCATTGTTAGGATTAAGGAGATGGAGTGCTGTCTTTGAAGGCCTGGTAAACTGGGTGATGCTATGCATTCGGGCGGTGCTGCTCTTGCCTCTTGTTCTGCCCAAACTTTGGAGTTTAAAACCTTTGGGTCGCTCCCCCTTGCTCCTAATGTAGCATAGATTCCTTAACGGGTTTCCAAGGTCTGCAGGATCTAGTCTCTCTTTCCTCTCTAACCTTATCTTTCCCCACTTTGGACTCTCTCAGTCCAAAGCTCCAGACTTCCTGAACTTTATTTCAAACACTTGAATATGCTGTGCTTGCTTGTGTTCCTGTCTTTCACATGCTGTTTCCTTGACTAGGGTCATTGTCCCTCACCTCCTCCTCTTTGCTTGGCTAATGCAACCTCAGGGGTTGTGTTTCTGTATAGACACTGCTTCGTTTAGGAAGGTTTCCCTAATCTGCAAAAATTGTAGGGTACTGTCAGAGAGCACTTATCATCCATGTTATAATTCTTTGTTTATTTCTCTCTCTCTCTCATTAAATTGTAATTTTTTTGAGCACAGGATTCATTGCTAAGACATTTGTCGTTGTAGTTCAGTTTCCTAGCTCAGTGCTGCACATATTTAATATTCAAATTTTGTTATTGTTGTGTGGATGAATAAAGCACTAAATTCCAACTCTACTTTTACTTTTTGAAAAATTGATATCTTCCTTCTCAAACTGTTTTTTTGTGTATTAGAATTATCACCTCGTTGTGCACAGTCTTGTTTCCTATAAGATACAGTTTATTACAGCACTTTCTATAGTTTTATTCTCTAATGTGTGTTTGTATCTTGTTATTCTGAGTCCCAGTATAGGTAGACCAGGAATTTCACCAATATTGTATAGTTATCTGTTGCTATGCAACAAGGTTTCCCAAAATTTAGCAGCTTCAAACAACAAGGATTATCTCACACAGTTTTCATGTGTCAGGAATCCAGGAGCAGCTTTGTTGGGTGGTTCTAGTTCCAAATCTCTCAAGATGTCAGCAGGACTGCAGTCATCTGAAGGATCTGTTCCCAAGAAGGCTCACTCACTTGGCTGTTGGCTGGAGGCCTCAGTTCCTTGCCATGTGCACTGCTCCATGGAGCTTTTCAGGTTTCCTCACAACACTGCAGCTGGCTTTCTCCAGAGAGAGTGATGCAGAGAGAGAGAGAACGAGAACACAGGAAGCCACCATATATATGTGACCTAGTCTTCAAAGTCTCATACTGTTACTTTTGCTATTTTTTTCCTGTTTGTTAGAAATGGGTCATTGAGTCCAGCCAACACTCAAGAGGAAGGGAATTGTGGTCAGAGAATAAAATCTGAATGGTTTCAGTCCTTTGAAAGTTCTTGAGATTTCTTTAATGGCCCATTATGTGTTCAGTTTTGTAACTGTTCCTCCTGTATGCTTAAAAAGACAGCTGTTGGGTTGAGTGTTCTATATGTGAGTTTCCCAAATGATTATTCAAATGTTTTATTTGTTTACTAATTTGTTTGTTTGATCTATTGATTACTGAGAGAATTGTGTTAAAAACTGACATGACTGTAAATGTGTCTATTTTTGCCATGTAATTCTGTCAATTTTTCTTTGTATATTTTAAGATAACACCATAGGTATTTATTTAGAATTATTATATTTTCCAGGTAAATTTAACCTTTTTCTTATACAGTGATTCTCTTTACAGCTAGTTATGGTTTTGCCTTAAATTATATGTTGGTGATGTTAATAGCGTGGCTTTCTTTGGATTAGTATTTGCCTGGTATATATTTTTCATTCCTTTCAACTTTTTTGTATTCCTGTATTTTAGAGGGGGTCTCTTGTTAGAAGTATATAAGTGGATTTTTAAAAAAAATTTGGGCCCTGGCCGGTTTGGCTCAGCGGTTAGAGCGTCAGCCTGCGGTCCAGAGAGACCAGGGTTCGGTTCCCGCTAGGGGCGTGTGCCTCGGTTGCAGTTTGTCCCCGGCCCCTGGTGGGTCGTGTGGTAGGCACCCACTCGATGTGTCCCTTTCACGTCGATGTTTCTCTCTCTCTCTCTCTTCCTCTCTCTCCCTCCCACTCTATCTGAACAAAAAGTAGAAAAAAATGTCCTTGGGTGAGGATAAAAAAAAAAATTGGTTTGCTCGGCCAGTGTGGCTCAGTGGATTGAGCATGGACTGAGAGGTCCTGGTTCAATTCCCAGTCAGGGCACACCCCTGGAGTTTGGGCTTAATCCCCAGTAGGGGGTGTGCAGGAGGTAGCTGATCAATGTTTCTCTCTCACATCTATGTTTCAATGTTTCTCTCTCACATCTATGTTTCTACCTCTCTCTCTAAAAAAATCAATTAAAAATATTTTTTTAAATAGTATTACAAATTTGGTTTGACTGCCTTTTTCTTTTTATGGGAACATTTAATCTAATACGATTATTAATATATTTGTACTTATTAGTAAGCTTATTTTATACTTTATAGTGTCTCATATTTTTCTGTTTCTTTTTCTCCTCTTTCTTACCTTCTTATAGATTGACTTTATTTCTCATCCCATTTTTTTCCTTTATGATTTTGGAAAATAAACACTGTATTTCTATTATTTTAGCACTTACTTTGGACACTTGAACATGTTTATTTAACTAATCAAATTTGGTGTTCTGCAGTTTCAGTGTTCATTTCTAAGTGCATGTTTCCTTTTATTTATTCTGCTTGGCTTTTATTTGGGTTTTTGAATAAGTAGTATATTTTATTAATTCTGAAAATCCTCAGCTATTATCTCTTCAAATATTGCCTCTGTCCCACCATTCTCAATCTCTCCTCTCATTCTGATTGTTAGGCATCCTTACTGTATTTTCCATATTCAGCCATTTTTTTTCTGTATTTTCCATCTCTTTATATCTCTGAGCTTCATTCTAGACAATGTATTTCACTTCCAGTATCTAATTCTCTCTTCAACTTTGTCTTTTCTGCTATTAACCTTATCCATTAAATTTGTAATTTCAGTTATTATGTTTCTTTCCTAGAAATTATATTTATTATTTAAAAAATCTGCTTGGTTATTTTAACAGACTCTCGCTTCAGTTTCAGCTTAAGGATTTTTAGACGCCTTGGAAGTGTGAATTGGGGTTAAAAAATGTAGGTGAGAATCAGATCATAGTATGAATTCTCAAATGGTATTCCCCCATTTAACTCAGTGTTAAGTTTGAAACAGGTAATTTTCCTCTCACTGTCCTGGATAGGAGATGAGTACATTTCTGGTTTGGCCTGACTGACACTGCAATTATTATCCACTTCCCAAAGCCTTCCAGTTCACAGAAATTGAAGAACAGGTTGACTGGTTTAACAGAAAAGAGAGAGAGAGAGAGAGAGAGAGAGAGAATATTAACTTATGAAACATTTAAAACCAAGAACAATATACCAACTAGTTTAAATGAATAACAAGGCATGTATTTAAATTTAGTTACAGTGATGTAGGGCAAAACAGCACAGAACACAAAACGGTAATGCAGCAACACTAGATGGCCCAGAGTGAAACCAGGAAGATTTTTTTTTAAGGAAAGCTGCCAGCAGCTTGCAGCAACCAAGTTTCTCTTAGAAAGAACAACATGACAAGGCTAGTTTTAGATAAAGGGCTCAACAAATGAGAAATCATAAAGTAAATGATTCTGACACCTCAGGCTTTTCATACTATGACTGCCTGTAAGGCAGAGACTTTTCTGTTTGGTTAATTCTGTTTGGAATTGCAAACCTGAGCATCTCACACGATGTGAGAAGGGCCAAACACTCACAGAGCACAGGGACCATCATACTGACTCTTTTGGAGAATTTCAGGAAGCTTCCACTCAGCAGAGACAGGGGTGCCCAACCCAGCCCTTAGCACCCATGTGAGGGGCCCAGGTATGTAGTGTGGTCATGGGGTATGGCAGCAAGCTCTTCACTAGCAATTCTTTTTATTTAATTTTTTATTTTTATATTGATATTATTTTATTTTTCCAATTACAGTTGGTAGTCAATATTATCTTAGTTTCAGGTGTGCAGCATAGTGATTAGACTATGAAGTCTATAACTTATGAAGTATTCTCCTCGATAACTCTAGTACTCACCTACCTGGCCCCATACATAGTTATTACAATATTATTGATTGTATTCCCTAGGTGGTATTTAACATTCCCATGACTGTTTTGTATCTTCCAATTTATACTTCTTAATCCCCTCACCTTTTTCACCCAGCCCCTGACCCCCTCCCATCTGGCAGTCATCAGTTAGTTCCCTGTATCTATGAGTCTGTTTCTGCTTTGTTTGTTTATGTATATCTCCCATGGTTATAGCAGTCTTTGTTTTCCCAGCCCTGCAAGAACTGCCCATTGGGTGATTTCTCCAGCCAGTCTTTCCTTTGTGAGCAAGGAACAGGTGACCTGACACCATTTGACCCTGGAAAGGACACTGAAGATAATTAAAAAAAAAAAATAGCTAACACTTCTGAGTATTCACCATGTTCCAAGGACTATTGTAAGTGCTTTGCTTGTATGAACTCATTTGATCCTCATAAAAGTCTGAGATATCTGACTGGTGAAAGATGTTCCAAAGCTAGGTTTATCTAAGGTCTCCCAAAAAAGACCTAGAACCAAAACCCTAATGTGCTTTCAGGTTTATTATTCTTTCCATTACAAGTTAATAGCACTCTTCAGACAGTAGGTTATACACTTGGATACTTTTGGCCCATATGTGTACATGTCTATTTATACATACATAAATATAAATGAATGACAATTGTAATAGATGAAAATCATTGGCAAGATACTTCTTAACATTTGTAAAGAAAAAAGAGAAAGAAAGAAAAAGAAAATCCCCTTTTAGATTTACTTGGGAACTTGCTTAAACCTACTAGGAATCACCTTTGTCTTTTCCATTTCATTTAGGCACCTGTGCCAACCACTAGAGGTTTATGTTAGAGGGTTTCTGGGTTCTATTCTTTGTCCTCCCATTGAAATATTTATTTTATTAGACACATGTAGTACGTCTCATATATTAGGTACTATTCTACCTATATTAACTTTTTTAGCTCTTTATTAAATACTTTAATCCTTGTAACAGTCCTATGAGAAGGCACTATTCTTCATTTTATTGATGAGGGGCTAAGCTGCAGAAAAGGAGTAACATATTAAGGTCAACTGAAGTGAGGGACAGAACCAGGTAGCCTGGCTCCAGTGCTACAGCTTAACATCCTCACCATGTCACTGTTTCCATCTGTTCAGGTCAAGAAGTCAAAGTGTGCAATATTGCAAATATCTTGGAATTCATGGATAAAATAAACCAAGATGTCTTATTGGTTTTGATGGGGGAAACAACCCTTCTCTCTCCTTACATTGCTAAGTCTCATCCTCTTCAATTACCGCACATGCCAGTTCCAGTAAACACTCCATGTTGCTTAATGAACTGTGCTTAGTACTGGACAGTAGCAGGTACATCATAGCCACTGGGCTTCACCTGGATGCAGACTCCCTGATTTAAATATCAGTCCCTTTAGTCAGCCCTGTCTGCTGGTGGGCCAGCCAGTGTTGTACACTTCTCAGAAGTAATCACATGGCATCGGTATAGGAGCTGGTGGAAGTCACTTTCAATAGCGATAATGATAATCTCCCCTTCCCCTATCATCTCTTTGCTCTTCAATTATTTTGTTTTATAATAGCATTAATATTTAAAGGGAAGATCTGACCTTCTGTGTCTATCTTTGCTTACTGACTGTTACAGCAGGAGGGGGACTGGCTCTCCCAAGATGCACAGCGAAGTTAACCTTCCCAGAGCTTCAGTCTACAGACGTTTTTCATCATTTAACATAGACTCCAGTGAAGGGGTTCCTATCAAGCAATTTTAACACCAAATATGCCTCCGGTGGGGGGAAAGAATGCCTCTTGGTAGAGAGTAGAAGGAAATCTCTCCTAATTCTTAATACTAGCCTAGTTCAGATGGATGACTTCTTTCTTCATACAGTGCCGACCCTGGGAGGTGCCTTGGAGATGACCTGAATGAGATCTTCTGTGAATGGTAAAGGAACTGATGTCAAAAGAGGCCAAGGGATTTGGTTAAGGAACACACATTGGCAGCATAACAGAAGTGTTGGATATCTTCTGTTTACCCTCCAGATTCACTGTCCACCTTCCTCCGCCCTGCTCTTAGTCCAGGAAGCTGATCCATCTAGACTGTATCAATGACACCCTCCATCCTTGGCTTGGGCAGTGGGAGATCTGGCAGGAGATCAGAGGAGGTGGAAAGATGAGTTAGGTTTTGATTTCCCTCTTTCTCGCCTGCAAATTTGCCTTGAAGTGCCTGTGCCTATCCCTGAAGGCACAGCTCCTCTCAAGGTGCCTGCAATATTCTCAGGTTATCATTTCTGCTTCTTCATTTCCTCATACTCAGCATGTAACTTTCACCTTCTCCCAAGAGTTTCTTTAGACCACGTGTATTTACCATATTTTTGTTCCATTTCAGTATTTTCATGCATGCTTCTAATTCCTCAAACATAACTTTCACTTCTATTTCTTCAGCCACATCCCTCACTTGCAAATGCCCCCCTGTTTATACTCTGACTGTAACTTCTTGAGAACAGGCAAGACTCCTGCATCGTGGGGACTGGAACTGCGTCCATCTTCCTAGTAACTGGCATAGCCTTGGAACACGGTATAAATGTATGTGAGTTTAACTTCCGGTCAAGATGGCGGCATAGGTAAACGGTATCGCGTCCTCCCACAACCGCATCAAAGTTACAACTAAACTACAGAACAACCATCATTCAAAACCACCTGAAATCAAGCTAAATGGAAGTACGACAACTGCGAAATTAAAGAAGAAGCCACATTGAGACTGGTAGGAGGGGCAGAGGCGCGAGGGGCTGGTCGCACACCCACGTGTGGCGGATAAAAATTAGGAGGATACCTCGGCTAGGAAGGTCCTACCTGAGGACTGAGGGGTCCCCGTCCCACACCAGGCACCCAGCTCAGGGTTCCAGTGCCAGGAAGAGAAGTCCCCATAACTTCTGGCTGGAAAAAAACAGCGGGAACTGAGGCTGAGGCGGCTGGAGCCCCCGGCAGCTCCTCTTAAAGGGACCGCGCATGGACTTACTCGGACTCGCTCCCTCCAGGCTCCAGCATGGGGGAGGCAGCTTGAAAGGCACCAGAATCATATGGGGAAGAACTGAGCTGTTTGGCATTGGAGCAAGGGCTGGAGAGGCAGCTTTCTCCTGGACAGACGTGCTATCAGAGGCTTTTGTTCCTTTGGTGAGCCCTTCCCTGGGCCGGCAGACACCGCCATATCTGGGACCCCAGCTACCTGGCTCACACTGTTGGCCCCGCCCTGGTGATGCCCTGAGGCCCCGCCCCACCCAACTTTCAGGCCCACCCAAGCTGTTGCCAGTTGCTTTACCATAGGCCTGGCCTGTCTTGGATCCTGCTTCAGCTTTTCCTAAATTCTTTCAAACAAGCAGCATCTGGTCTCAGTTAGCCCTATACCTCTCGCTAAGTAATACATAGAAACAAACACAGGGAGGCAGCCAAAATGAGGAGACAAAGAAACAGGTCCCAAATGAAAGAACAGAACAAAACTCCAGGAAAAGAACTAAGTGAAATGGAATTAAGCAACCTAACAGATGCAGAGTTCAAAATACTGCTTATAAGGTTGCTCAATGGACTTAGTGAGGACCTCAAGAGCATAAAAAAGGACCAGTCTGAAATGAAGGAGGCACTAACTGAAATAAAGAATAGTTTACACAGATGCAATAGTAGAGTAGGTAAAGCCAAGAAGCAAACCATCGATTTGGAATATAAGGAAGCAAAAAACACCCAATCAGAACAGCAAAAAGAAAAAAGAATCCAAAGAAATGAGGATAGTGTAAGGAGCCTCTGGGACAACTTCAAGCGTGCCAACATTCGCATCTTGGGGGTGCCAGAAGGAGAAGAGAGAGAACAAGAAATCGAAAACCTATTTGAAACAATAATGGCAGAAAACTTCCCTAACTTGGTGAAGGAAACAGACATACAAGTCCAGGAAGCACAGAGAGTCCCCAACAAGATGAACCTCAAGAGGCCCACACCAAGACACATCATCATCAAAATGCAAAAGGTTCAAGACAAAGAGAGAATCTTAAAAGCAGCAAGAGAAAAGCAGTTAGTTACCTACAAGGGGGTTCCCATAAGACTGTCAGTTGATTTCTCAAAAGAAACTTTGCAGGCCAGAAGGGAGTGGCAAGAAATATTCAGAGTGATGAAAAGCAAGAACCTACAACCAAGATTATTCTATCCTGCAAGGCTGTCATTTAGAATCGATGGCCATATAAAGAGTTTCCCAGACAAAGAAAAGCTAAAGGAGTTCATCACCACCAAACCATTCTTATATGAAATGTTGAAGGGTCTTCTTGAAGAAAAAGATAAAAAAATATGAACAAACAAAATGGCAATAAATACATATCTATCAACAATTGAATCTACAAACAAAATGAATAAGCACAACAGAGACATTCTCATAGATACAGAGAACTTTTTTGGGAACCAGATGGGTGGGGGCTGGGGGGATGGGTGAAAAAGGTGAAGGGACTAAGAAGTACAAATTGCTTGTTAGACTGACAAACCTCAAAGGGAAGGGGGGTTGGGGGTGGGAAGAAATAAACCAAAGAACTTATTTGTATATATGCATAACTAATGGACACAGACAACAGTGTGGGGAAAGGCAGGAGGGGGGCAGGAATGGGGAGGCGGGGGCAATGGGGGAAAAATGAGGAACATTTGTAATACATTCAACAATAAAGATAAGTTATAAAAAAAAAATGTATATGAGTGGACCAGTCTTTGATTCCCTGCACCAAAGCTTGACACAAAGTAGGACCATATCATATGTGTATTAAATAAAAGAATTGTTCTCTCAATGCCTTCAGCTCAATAAATGGAGCGATGTTCAGATACCTCTGAGAGCTGTGCAATTTTTGAGGAAATTACACCTCTGTAGCTTCCTCAACTCTACAGAAAGATAAACAATATCCAATCTTGTGTTTTCCTCTTAGGAGTGGTGAGAGGATTTAAATGTAATACTTGATGTGAATGGAATGCCTTGAGGTTCTTGGAAGAGAAAGGATCTGTTTTTCAGAAAAGATAGAATCTAGCAAGAATGCTGTGTTGGCAAAGGAAATATTGCTTTGTTAAATAGTGTATTTTACATCAAAGTGACATAATGTAAGTTAAGGACTTAGTCTAATCTAGTGTCTGGCATAGAGAAAGCACTCAGCAAATGGTTGGTATTGTCTTTAGTGATTATTTTGCAAAATTCTACTCCAACATCAGGTAATGAGTTCCAGAAACTCTTTGTCATTATATTGTTGAAATGGAGTATTATGTGCCTATTTGTAGTGTTCTTTGTTTATTGTATCATTGTTATAGTAATAAATAATCACTTAAAAATAATTTATGTGGGTAAGTAGGTGTATGGATGGATGTGGGTTTATGGGGATGGGATTTGTTATAGAAGATGCAAGGGGATAGAAAAGAAAACAGGTTGTGAAATAGCTTATTTAGGGAACTTGGCAAGTTGTTTGCATTTTGAGGTTCCCGAAATTATTTAAAAAATTTCTTTGCTATGCCCTGGCTAGTTTGGCTCAGCGGTTAGAGCGTCAGCCTGTGGACTGGAGAGACCTGGGTTCGGTTCCCGCTAAGGGCACGTGCCTCAGTTGCAGTGTGTCCCCGGCCCCAGTTGGGGTTGTGTGGGTGGTGGCCAGTCAATGTGTCTCTCTCACATTGATGTTTCTCTCTCTCTCTTCCTTCCTCTCTCCCTCCCACTCTATCTGAAGATAAATGCAAAAATGTCCTCCGGTGAGGATTAAAAAAAATTCTTTGTTATAACAGCAATATCTATTACAGAAGAATTGAAAAATGTAGATAAACAAAAAGGGAAGTACCATATCTGAAATCCCATTATAGTGGACATCTATTGATTCCCCCCGCTTCCCCACTTCTTGCTCTGGGGCACTGTGGCTCTCCCACGCATGTAGCATTGCTGCAATAGCCAGGCATGATGCTCTGCCCTCCGCTGTGACCTAGTCTGGGCCAATCAGACTCTCTCTTTTAGAGATCTGGATTTGAGTGCGGTGAAAACAGGACACACACATAGATTGAGTTGACTTTTACTAATGCATAGCTTAGCAGAGACTCCCCTATCGTTTCTATTACCTGGAGGCCAGACACAGCTGGTTCCTGTCCTACCCAAAGCCTGGTTGTTCAGCTTTTCCTTCCTTTCTCTGAGTTACTCCAGCTCCTCTCAGTAAATTCTTCCCTCCTACGAAGTTTACCAGAGTTGGTTCCTATTGATTCCTAGCTGGGATGTTCACCTAGAGACAATGACTGTTAACATCCTGGTTTAAACACTTCCACTCTTGCTTCCTATGGATTAGTGTGTCTGATTAGCAAAAGGTATTCACATGCACAATACTAAATCTCATCTCATGGCAGCAAGAATTTCTCTACATCTTGATAGTTGCATGACATCTCATCATATCCACTGTCATAATTTAACTAATGTCTTGCGGGACACTTTCGTGCTCTCAGCTTTTCAGTATAAGAAATAGCTAAAACCTTGCACACATTCGTGGTTATTTCTTTAAGATAAATTCCCTTTTGACAGTAGTGTGCTAGTTTTCATTTCTTTCCGAGATAGAGAATGAATGAAAGACAACAGGAGGAGCCACAAGCCCAGGGATTGATCAGCAAGGTGAACCTCCCTGTTCAATCTCTGCTGGGATTTAACAAGCAATTTCCCAACCAAATAAGGGTCATTTGCCAGGCAAAAAGATACAAAAACCAATGAATATGTAATAGTTGTTAACTTTTATACACAAAAAACATAGTGTCAAATGTATAAAGCACAACTGTTTACTAGACTACAAGAATGAAATCACAGTTGTAATGGGAAGATTGAATATACCTCTAAAAAGGTGTTTGACAGATCACTACAATAAGATACCACCTCACATCCGTTAGGAGGCAACTATAGAAAAAACAACATAGAGTATTGGCACAGATATGGAGAAACTGTAAACCTCGCGTGCTGTTTTGGGGAATGTAAAATGTTGCAGCTATTGCAAAAAACAGTATGGTTGTTACTCAGAAAATTAAACATAGAGTTGTTACCATATTGTCCAACAATTAAACTTCTGGGTATATGCCCCAAAGAGTTAACAGGGACTCAAACAGAATAGCAGCATTATTCTCATATCCAAGTGTTCATTGATGGATGAATAGATAAAGTGTGATATATACATAAAATGGAATATTATTAAGCCTTTAAAAGGAAGGAAATTCTGATACATGCTACACATGAACAAACCTTGAGGACATTATGCTAAATGAAATAAGCCATTCACAAAAGAATAAATCTGGCCCTGGCTGGTTTGGCTCAGCAGTTAGAGTGTCGGCCAGAGGACCAAAGAGTCTCGGGTTTGATTCCAGTCAAGGACATGTACCTCGGTTGTGGTTCATTCCCGGCCCTGGTCAGGTTGTGCGGGAGGCAACCAGTTGATGTGTCTCTCTCACATCAATGTTTCTCTCTTTCCGTTTCTCTCTTTCTCTCTTTCCTTCCTCCCACTGTACCTGATGATAAAGGGAAAAATAACCTCGGGTGAGTAATTAAAAAAAAAAAAGAATAAATCTGTATGATTTCACTTCTATGAGGTACCTAGAGTAGTCAAACTCACAGGGACAGAAATCAGAATGGTGATTGCCAGGAGCTCAGGAGGGAGGAGCATGGGGAATATTTGTTTAATGGGTACAACGTTTAGCTTCTCAGGTTGAAGAGTTCTGTGGACGAAGGTGGAGATGGGAGCACAGCAATGTGAAATGTACTTAATATCATTGAACTGTACACTCAGAAATGATTAAGAGGTAAATTTTATGTGTATTTTACCACAATAAAAACAATTTTAAAGGTCTTTGATAAATCAGGTTAGATTAAAAAAAAGAATTTAGAGGATTTGAATAAAATAAGCTTGTTAAGTAGCCACATGGCAACTTTTGTATAGAAAATGGAATGCCCATACTTTCCATTGAATACTTAACAAATCTGATAATTTGGTAGAACACAAACTTCAATAAATTCCCCTAAATATGTTATTCGGGCTGAATTCCTTGACTGCAGTGTGAAATCATTGCAGACTAATAACACATAAAGTGAGTTTTTCTTGGTCTCTCAAGTTGGCAAAATAAACCCCCAAACAAAACAGAATGCCTACCCAGTATTGGTAAAGGCATTTTTATTTTTATTTATTTATTAAAAATTTTTTTTCTTCATTGATTTTAGAGAGAGAGGAAGGGAGAGGGAGAGAGAGATAGAAACATTGATGAGAGAGAACATCAATTGGCCGCCTCCTACATGCCCCACACTGGGGATTTGGTCCACAATCTGGGTATGTGCCCTGACTGGGAATTGAACCAGCGACCTCTTGGTGCATGGGTTGATGCTCAACCACTGAGCCACACCGGCCAGGCAGTAAAGGCATTCTCAATACCCCTCTGGTCATCTCACAGGATGGGGCCAAGCCCTGGGCTGGTGGAGCTGCTCTATGTGTGTCTTCCCTAAGACGAGGTAGTACGTGATTTTTCCAGCTGGGTGACCAATTGTTGGTACTCAGACAGTAATTGCGGAGGTGAGGATAATCAAGAATAAGTAGGCAGAGGAAGGGGTGGAAGGAATAAATCATTTCAGAAGAATTTGGAAGATAGGAAGGAACAGAGAGAAAGTCATTCCCACAGGTCTTGGAGCTGTGATTCCATTTGCTCTTACCCTAATCACTATGTGTGTATGACATACAAAATTTTAAAGTGAACAAAAAATAATTTCATTTGACTTTGTAGCTCTAGAGGGTTTGAATCACTTCTGAAGAGGCTCTGTTTCATTTTAAGTAAAACAGTTTCAGGAGTGATTAGCTTTGGTTCTATTTCCTCCACTATTTCCCATGGTCTCTGGTTTTTTCCTCTCTCTCCAGTTCTCCTCGTGAACTCTGCACAAAGTGGCACTCGGCAAATGTTGCCAGCTGAACATTTTCCCCAAAAATAAGTCCAACAAGGCATATAATTCCATGATGTCTTCCTACTTTGAAAAGTATGAATGCTACTCCACCAAAGGGGGCACTCATTTATCACCATGACCACAAGAGAAGGTATCTATCACATACTCCTGAGGGCTTTTCTCCAAGAGCCTTGCTGAATCACCTCAAAGAGAACTATTACTTTGGGTGGGCAACTTCACTTTTGAAGTTTTCAAAATCAGAAGGATGATTCCCCCCAAATCCTAGTTTTCTTGGGAGTGGCAAACAGGTTGTGAAAATACCCTATCCAAAGGGTTTCTGCTTGGTTCAGCACTGTTCCCCACTGACCCTGTTGGTGGGGGTGCTCTTATAAACCCTGTCCCTCAGAGGGACATGTAGGGGAGCATACACATCCCCAGCTCTTCAGAGGAAAAACAGAAAACAGATAAATCAGAAATGTAATTGTTAACAAAAACAAGTTACAGTTCTATTTGAGAGTGTCAACACCACAGATTTTTAACCCAGATGGGAAACACAAAGACAAAATGTGAACACAGACCATGCTCTCGCTCCCCTTTGGCTCCGCCTAAATTTAGCGGCTAGTCTGCCAGGTGTGCTGCACAGGGGTTCCTTTCTCGTCGCTTCCCTTACTTTCCTCTTCGTGAAGGATTCCTCTTTGCTCATCTCCCAACCGTCTTCCCCTCTCTCACAGCAACCACTGACATCCAGGTGCTGGCCCCTCTTCTCCATGAGCCTGTCTCCTGGTCACAGCTGAAGGCTGGGGTTGGACACCTGACCCAAACTGGCCAATCTGAGTTTCTCTCCTGAGAACTTGCAACGGGACACAGATAGATAGGGATGAAAAGGTATTGGAGCTGAGTCCCAGTGTGGCAGGCAGAATTTCCAATTTCCTTCTCCCAAACTGTAATAGAGATGATAAGACATCTATGTCTTATGATTGTTATCTTATATGGCAGAGTTGACCTTAAAATAGGGAGATTATCTGGTGAGCCTCGGCTAATCATCTGGTCCCTTAAAATCAGCAGAAGCTGGAGAGATTTGAAACAGGAGAATTTGACACTCCATTGCTGACTTGAATCTGGAAGGGGCTATATGTGCAGAAACCACAGTGGCCTCTAAGAGCTGACAGCCAGATAGGAAGCAGGGAACTCACTCCTATAATCACAAAAAGTGGATTCAGCCAACAACCTGAATGAGCTTAAAAGTGGACTCTCCCCACTGGAATTTCCAGAGAGTCCAGCATGGCTCATACCTTTGTTTTGGCCTTGGGAGATCCTGAGCAGAGAGCCCAGTTGAGTCCTGCCAGACTTCTGACTTACAAAACTGTGAGCTATGAAATCTATGTTGCTTTAAGCCACTACATTTGTGGTAATTTGTTAATGTCAGCAGTAGAAAAGTAATTCACAGGGAAACAGTGCATCTGGAGAGGGTGGTGACCTCTCGCAGCCCAGGGTCTCAGCACAACCTTGTTCATTCCTTCCTTCACTTCCTTTACTTTGTTTATGAGCTATGATGGTATTTTCCAATAAAATTCCCTTTCTGCTGAGGTCAGTAGATTTGTTGCTTATTACCAAAAAGGCTTAACATAAGGAGGTGTAGACTTGGGTGTCCCACTCTAATGTGTACCACAGTGTAAATCTGGTACCTAGAAATGTGGCCCTGTGAAGACTCGTGAGAGATTACATGAACTTTGGGAAGTCTCAGAACCTTAAGTGGATTAAGGTTTTTGAAAAAAATCTTCTAGTTTTGTTGAGTATTTATAATTGTATTTTAAAGACATTATTTAGATGTGATGACAATATGGATTTTGGAGATATGCCCACCCATATAAAGCCAGACTACGTTGTTCATTAATAGAAATACTTTCCAATAGGCCTATTCACTCCTGAGGCCTGAAGGTTAGTTGACACAGGATGAAAAACTAGGTGAAGCCAGAGCATGGTCTGCTGCTTTAGGCCAGAGGTTCCTGGAGAGTCCTCCCCACCCCCACCTAGCTGCAGCTGGCTGCCCACAGTGGAGCCCAGAACCCTGCAGGGACCATGCCAACCTGGCCTCTGGCCAGGCAGAGTGAGGGAGCAGAATGACAGAGACATCCAGGTGCAGACAGCTGGTTTGGCAGAGGAAAAGGGGCTGATTGACACAGAGGAAGAGGAGGGGCAGGCCATGGGCACTATCCAGAGCCTGGGAATCTACCCATGCCTGGACTCCCAGTCTTCAGTGAAGTGTCACCCTCGTCTTTGAGGGTTAGTCAGAGGGGAGGAGGGCATGGGCAGTGAGCTCCCTTTTCACTCTGCTGCTGCTGGAGGGTGGGGCTGGGTGTGAAATAGAAGTAGGGGAGAGAGAACAAGCAGAAGGAAGATGCATCCACTTAAAATTTACCCACAGTGGAGAAAGTGCCTCTGGACTTTGCTTGCTCAGAGAGGAGAGCAAGATTGAGGTCTACAAGAATTCGTTTCAGCTGTTCCTGTAAATGCCACCAAGTATCATAATCTTTTTTTTTTTCTTTTCTTTTTCCTTTCTAAAATGTCCTTGGTGCAGAAAGCATGACTGTGTTTGTTACAGACAATGAAATATAGCCCTTTCTGGGTGGAGTCAGTGGGAAAAGGAAGAGGATAAGGCCAAGGGCAGGGAGGAGGGCCTGGTTAAGCTGTGTGTAAGCAGGAACAGAGAGTAACTGGGTCTTGGACATTCTTCAGAAAAAGCAATTGAAAAAGAAGAATACACTTAGATTTTTGGAGGGGTTCTCCTTTGGGAACAAGGACAGAAAACCCGGGTTGCTTATGGAAGGTTGATTTTGGGCTTTGCTACCTGTCCAGTGCAGGCTCAGCCTGGGAACCTGGGGACAGCCCAGATGATGTCAAGCTGCCAGCCGAGCCTCACGCATAATTAGGTGTTTGGGGATAGAAACCCCACAAACTGATCCTACCTGTCTGCCTTTCTACACTTGGGTTTTGACTTTCCTTTCCCCTCTAACCAGCTTCTTTAGGGCTTAGTGTGTTCATTTATAGTATTTCTTCACAATGGGAAAGAAGTAATAAATTGGCTGGGTTCCTAGCTGAAAGTCAATCTTGGTATTCCATTGATAGGAAAACCTCTTATCTCCTCTACTCTTTTCCCAAGAGACCCTATAGATTAGGCATTTTGCCATTTTTCAAATCTTTCCCCAAGCCGAAAGTAACTAGATAACTATCATGTAAGATAGAGCATCTGTCTGATGGATAGGCCAGGGGAATAAACTATTTAGGATTTTTTTGTTGTTGCTTCTGTTCATCTACTTAACAGTGTCTCAACAATTTGCTCCTGCAACATCAGTTCTCTTGGCTGTAAAGAGTCTAATTCTAATCATTTTCTTCACAGTTCCAGAGGAGACTTAATGAATGTTTATGGACCATGGAAACGAATTTTTTACTACATCCCTTCCCCCACTCCCATATCCACATATGCAATTCCCGTAATATTTGATGGAGCCTGAATATACTCATTCTGGTTTTAGCCCTAGCATGCTTTGCTCCTTAAGGAAGAAAATGTATTATTCACGGCTGATTTGGGTAGTCTCTTGCTCTACAGTCCCTTTGATCTTTCAGCAGCCCTTCACTCTGCTGATCACAGCGTTCCCTTAACCATGTAAAAGGCTCAAAGGATCTTCTGACACCTAGTTCAACTCAGATTTCTCAGTGCACTCTCAGATGGTGTCTCTGGAGACGTGTTCCCTTGACCCCCTGAGTCAACCCTCTCATCAGACGCAGGGCTCTGCCAGTGAGCCCAGTTCTTCTTCCCTGCTCCAGCTCTTACTCACTTAATTAAGAACAATGACAGCGTATATTTAAGGAGAGGAGATCGCTTAGGATCTAAAAAATAGTGATTATTAAGTCTATACGTTGGTGTATAGTATTATGGAAAGATTTTCAGTTATGAGGGCAATTAGTTTTGAGTTTGCTTTACAGATGGGGAAGTAGAAGAGTCAGGGATGGATTATCTCTGCTCTTTCTTGCTGAAGGAGGGGGCTAAGGCAGGGAAGTGTGAGATCCTATATCCACAGCTATACATGGAAGGGGTCCCACCTCTCCCTGCTGCCCTCCTCTGCCTTAAATATACAGCAATCAGGTGTGCTATCCCTGTTAGTATTTGGGGAGCCAGAGAGAGTGTGGCATCACAATCCCCAGGGCAGTACAGGAATGGCAGGGAAGGCGGGGAAGGAAGAATGTCACCCCAGCACTGTGCCATGCCTGAGCCATCACAGGCACTCAATACATATTTATGGAATTAATTTGATTTAGAACCAGCAAACCTGTCCCAACTCCCTTGTTTACTGAGCCCAAGGTTCCTAATCTGTGTAAGGGGGTTATTCCCTAGCTACCTCATGAAATGATTGTGAGGGTAAATGTGGAAGTTCCTGGACCATAAAATGTACCACACATATAAGGTGGTTCTCTCACATATGGATCTTGTTGGGAAGACAGAGGACATCATAATTAAGGACCATCTGTAAACCTCTTTCTAAACTGCCTAAGTACATGGGTGTAAATCTTGTCTCCACTTCCCTACACACTCTTAAGATTGTCCTCTCACAACTGGTTTCCCTGCCAGAGGTGGTACCACAGCTAATGGGGTGGAGTGAGAGTCAAATGCAAATCACATTCTTCCCATGTTGCCTGCTTTTGTCTCCCTGCCTTTTCTAATGTTCGGCCCCCTGTCCGATTTTTTTTCTCGCTCCAGACATATGTTTGGAGGGCCATAACATTTACTATTGAATTAAATTTGTCATTATTCGGACATTTTCTTATGGAATTTAATTCATAAATTAATATTTGTAGTCTGATCAAGAGAGTGCCTGGTACATAGCGTATGCTAAATGGGAGCTAGCATCTACTAACTAGTACTGATTGCTGACCTACTTAAATGTCTCCTCCTCAGAAAGGCCTTCTCTGATTGCCTTATCTTAAGAGTATGGTCCATTACTTTCTGTTCTTTGCCCTGTTTTTTTCTTAATAGCACTGATTATTATTGTATATACGTTATTGCTTATTATCTGACCCTTCCATTAAAATGCAAGCTCCTTGGGTGTGGATTTTGGATCTAATTTGGTCACCTATATATTTCTAATGCCTCATATATAGTAGGCCCTTAATAAACATTTATTGCCTGGACAACCATGCAGAAGTTTTTTTTTTTTTTAATTGATCAGTGTTATTTCTGGAGCTAGCTTGTGAGAGCCAATTTTGTGCATCTTTCCCAAGATGTTTTTGGTGATATCACATTGGTTGTCTGAAATCAGCCATGGTGGGAGTGTTTACACCTTGGAAATTGGCAAATACTATAAATCAACAGCCACATCCCCTTTCCTCCAGTCAGTTGTTAAACATTTACCAGTATACCACTGTTTCTAAAAAAAACCCCAAATCAACCACAGGTCAGTTACACAGAGTTTTGGATTAAAGATGGCCAGAAATGCTTTGTCACTGGCCCTCACTAAATGAGGGAACCCATTATCCACCCCCTAGAATGTTGGCTGGCCCTGTGACTTTTTGACCAATAGAATATAATAGAAATGACCCTCTGCTATTTTCAGACCTACTCTTTAAGAGGACTGGAAACTTCTATTTCCTTCTTCTTATATCTCCTCTTGCTGTGAAGAAATCCAAGAAGTTGTAGGGGGAAGCCACGTGAAGGAGAATAGAGGTTGCCAGTTGATAATCTCAGCTGATTATCATCAACTTGCCAGGCCATGTTGAAGGTAGATCCTCCAGCCCAGGGCAAGCTCCCCAGCAGATGCCTGTGGACCAGAGATAAGCTGTTCCCACCACAAGCCACCCAAACTATCAAACAGTGAACAAATAGACCAGAGAGTGAGGGGAGGAGCATTGTGTTGGTAGTGATTTAAGGAAAGGAGAAACTGAAAGAGTTGACTTAGAAAGTGAGAAAGTCAATTCTCTTGAGGCATATTTTAGGATTGTTTGATCAATCTGAATGAGCTGAATGTCCACTTGAAAGTTTTTGCCATAAATTTAAGGTTAGACCAGTTTATAAGATGGTGTGTTTTTCTCAGCTACGTTCAGCAGGAAGTGAAGTGTTTAACTGTGATTGGAGCTTTGTCAGACAATAAAATGAAGGAAGCAAGCAACTAAGGAGTTACCGATATAGATATAGCTATAAATATAGATATAGATGTGCAAGTGTGCGTGTGTGTGATTGTGTGACATGGGATCAGAACATGGCCAAGAGTAAGAGCAAAGGTAAATATATGGAATTGGGCAGAAGTACAGGCAGGGGGAGAGAGAGTAGAAAAATAATGGGACCAATGAATTGGAATTGGAACCTCATAATTGTTGGAGGGAGGATACTGGAGTAAGTGACATGGAAGGACATGATGTGGTAGTCAGAGAGTGGAGTCTTTAAGCTGAGACATCAGAGGTGTTAGCATTATGGGTGATGATGAGGACTGTGGGTATAACCATGCTAGTGAGCAGTTAAGGTGGGTTAGAAAAAGAGGTCTTTGGAAATGAGATCAAGATATTGCAAAGCCAGAGTGATGGTAGATTGATTTCATAGAGGTTGAAATTTCCATTAATGATGACAGAAGTATCGGTATAAGAGCAGATGGTTGGGCCAGATGCTAAAAGTCATAAATAAAGGGGAGTGACCTGGGAGTCAGTGGTGAGAGCACTGAAGAGAGGTCATGGTGCTATCATCTGATGCCCTCCTCTTCAGAAAGAGCTAAGGTTTTAAAGACAGAAGATAGCCGACGTGGCCTGGAAGCAGCAGTGGAGGAACAGCTTAAGGCTCTGTGTGAGGGGGTGAGAGGAAAACCAGTCTCCACTTGCCAGAGCTACATGGGGACTGGGTGCTTATTCCTATTAGGCCCAATGCTCCCCCTTTATAACAAATCTCTCTAGCTGTAATATAATACAAAGACAAAGAAAGTAACTTATACTTAGGTAATTTCATTTTGACATGTAAAAATATTTGATCATGACTACTCTAAAAGGTCTAATGATGTTTGCTTTTTGGACCCACTGAGTGAACACTGAATGCGACAGTGACACAGGCAGACTTCCCAGATGTGATTTCCCCAAATGCTGTACAACTCTTAGAAAATGTATGAAACAAAGTGTCATGTTCCCCTTATTTACACGGAAGTTTTATTTTTGGAAGATTCAGTGTATTTTAAAACCATGAGAAATACACTTTGGGTTTATATGTAGAATAGAGTTAAATTCTGGCTTCAGATCTTTATAAATAGTTTCCTATATCCGGTGACTGTCAGGATACAGAGAAATTCTTCACTGTGAGGGGCTCTTGGGCTCATTGCAGCAAATCTTGTTTCACTGGCAGAAGCAGCACCCAACATTTCAGATGTCCAAACTGCTTCCTAACCACTGAGTTAGAGAGACAAGATAAGGCCCAGAGATAAAGTTGGAGATACAGGGGTTTTGCTGATGACACCTCATGGATTCCAGACTGCGAAGCTTTGGGGGATGGGAGGGTGGAAGTCTCAGTGAGATGAGGGGACATTCAGAGCTCTGGGGATAAGAGCCCAGGTGACAAGAAGCTGGGCTCCTCATGGTGATGGACAGGAACAGCGATGTGAGACCTGACAGGAGCTACTCCCAGTGGTCTCTCAAGGGAAGTTGGGAAATCAGGTCAAATTACAGCTTCCTTCTTGGATGGCCCTGAAGGCAATTTGCTGTGGAGAGGCAAGGCTGTGCCGAGCCTGGGCATGGCCCCTCAAGGGAGTGTTTCCCCTCCATGTTTCCTCACAGCCTTCATAGTTGTCAACTTAATGACTGCATAATGTTCTGTGGTGCTGGCATACCATGAATTATTAAACTATTACCCTGATGTTGGAAATTTAGGTTGTTTCCCATTTTTTGCTATATAGGATTTGTTGCAGAGATTGTTTCAAGTGTATATCTTTTTGCTTCACTTTCAATACCTCCTGAAGCTAAGCCTCTTGTAGCCCATGGGTCTAAACACCTTTGTAATTTTTTTCATTATGACCATTTGCTTTCCAGAGGAGGTTTTAGAAACCAATTTACAATACCATCAGAATTTGTGAGCATATTGGTTTCACTGCAATCTCATCAAAATTAAGCATCATTTAAGTGTTTCCCTCTTACACTAGTGGATAGAAATGCAATCTCAAGATTGCTTTTAATTTAGGTTTTTTGATTATCAACAAGAAGGATTTTTCCATGTCTGTCTGCTCCTTGTATTTCGGTATGAATTGTCCATGACCTTTGTGCATTTCCCTTGTAAGTTCTCGATGTTTTTGTTCTAAATTTAAATGAGCTCTTCATAGAACACACACACACACACACACACACACACACACACACACACACACACGTTATCTGTTGTTAGTGATAAAAATTTCTACCTTCTGCACTCTACCCTTGTCCTATCTTTGCCAGTCTGTTTTCCTCTGGACATTCTGCTTTTGATGAAAAGCTAGGCAGTATTCAATTTATTATTAATAAGTTGTGTTCCTAAAGCAGAGATTCTCAACTTTGGCTGCACATTGGAATCACCAGGAGAGCTTTAAAATCTACTGATGCCTGGGCTTCACTTCTGATTTAATTGGTCTGGGCATTGGGGTTTTTAAAAGCTCCCCAGGTAATTCTAATATGCTACCAAGGTTGAGAGCCATGATACTAAAATTTGTAAATTGGTTGTTGGGTTAAAATGAAGTAGTAGGAGGAGGTGGGTGGATTCAGGGGTGAGAATGGGCCTGTAGGGGTGAAGGTGGAAGGTGGGGGTGGGAGTCCAGGCTTCCACTGGCATAAATAAGTGTGGGCATATTTCTTGGTGCTAGTCAATGCCTGTTGTTTTGTTTTTTTTTCTGACTTCATCCAGAACCAGGCTGCCTGCTTCTTCTGATTTCCTAACACTACCTTTTTTAACCAAGTTCTTTCTTTGCTCTAAGACCTACAGTGGGATGGAGCCTACCCAATCTTGTTACACACCCTACCATAAAGCAGTCCTGTGGCATTTTAAAAAGAAAATTAGAGAGTAAAAGGCTCTCTCTGAGGATTTTCCATTGTCCTCTCCAATCTCTTTTCTCTTTTTAATTTACATTTTGGAGACAGGAGGACAACACTGGTTCTGAATGCCCCCGTTCTTACTAAATTTGGATAACAATGAGATTTCATTTAACTTTGAAGCCCACCTTTTGCTGGTTTATTGCTCCCACTGGTTGGTAAGGACTTCAGCCTCCAGCTGAAGCTTCCTCCAGGAAGATTTATATTTTTATAAATCACCAGGATGTGTCTCCTATGTGCCTATAAACAAAGTCACATTCTTCTACTTTAGTCTTTTCATTGATGTCAACCCTTGTAAACCCATTTGAGGATAAAACTGCCTCTGTCAGGAGGAACTCTGCTGTCTTGAGAGCTAATATGTCACATAGGATCATCCATATAAGCATCCATATTTCAGAAAAATGCCTGACTTAGGCTCTACTGGGCATTTCAACACAGACTCCAGTGTGTGAGCTGTGGGATGAGCCACAGAAAGAGCTTGTAGAGAGGGAGACACAGTAATGGGACCAGGCTGGGTCCTTGGTCCACAGGGCAAATGCTGGGTTGATGGGACCCCCTAGTTCCATTGTGTCCCCCAAACTGTGCCCTGGGTTTGCACGGAGCAGTGGCAATTGTACAGAGTAACCAGAAGATGGACGGGAGGAAAAGTGATGGAGATGGAAAACTATTATCCCCATTGGCTACCTACAAAGGTCTTAGCCTGACTTAGGAGATAAAGTTCCTTGAGGGCAGAGACTCTGTCTTATTCACAGTATGTCAACAATGTCTAGTGCAGTCTCCAGATAGGTGCACAGTAAATAATTATTGAATGATCCACTGAGTCGGAGGATTTTGCAAATCCTTCTCCATTGCTTATATGTTGGATTTTCTTGCCAGTTGAAACACCACTCAACCCTTCTTTCAGGGTTTTAAAAATGATTGAATTTTGCTCCAAAGCTGTGTCAAGGGAAATAAAAGCACAGTTCAATCACCTAAACATTGAACTGATCATTTACTGCTAGAATCATTCAGTAACACTGTTTGCCACTCCATGGAAGAGGGATAATACTGGCCATTTTCACAATGCTGTGTAAAAAGTAAGAACTGTTTGGAAATAAAAACCAGAATTAACTGAAGCACACCTAATTTATTATCCTGAATTAACCAAACACTATTTGCTCTCTCTCACCTTTTTAGTTGGATGACAAATAGCAAATAAACACTGGATGTATATGTATATTAAATATATACTATTTAATTTTTTAAACAACTTCTAGAGGATACTGTGGAGTAAATAAAGATTTTTAAATACCTCTGATAGTTTTTAATAACATAAATATCATAAGAATCTGAATCTTAGTATTTTGTACATTTAACTAATGTATACTTGCACAGTTAAGATTTTAATAATAAAAATAAAACAAATGACACTTTTTCCCTCAACAATTATTACCCCCAAAATGTAACTACCCATAACACTTTACTCTCTGCTTATTCCAGGAAGTTTAGATTTTATTATAAAAAAATAAATGCATATAAACCACCAATGTCTAAAGTCTTATATTCCAGAGTTTGCCAGAAGACACACCTATTTTGAGATCATTGGATGTATTTTAAATAAGAAGTTTTACAATTGATAGTAAACAACTTGGGATATTTATGGATTGAAAAATTTTAAGCAAAGTAATTTAAAAAAATAGAATGATCATACGGTATCTGAGAAGTCACTGCGGTTACTGTAGATTTAGAGTTCTATTTCTTAGAGTACAATGGGTTAGGTATTGGCATGCTCTTATTAAAATCAATTAGAAAATATTGATAATATGTATATAAAAATATTTTAAAGGGTTAAAAATATTGTAAAAAATTATCTGGCTAATTCTAGGGAAGGCAAAATATTTGATAAATTGGATTTGTTTTAATGGTCCAAAGGGCTGAAGGGACAGAAAAAAAAGTCTAGGGACTGAATAAGGTAGGGATCTGATGGGAGACCCCACTCACAAAACTGAGGTTAGACTCAGGGTAAGAGCTAGACCCTCAGGGTAAGGGTCAACCAGAAATAAACATATCATTCCTACCCATCCCCATCTTCAATGGACTATAAGGAAAGTAGTCTTGGTTCTGAGCAGAGTCAGTGTTGGGGAAGCTGGCCCTGACATAAAGTAGTCTTGGTTCTGAGTAGAGTCAGTGTTGGGGAAGCTGGCCTTAGCCATAAAAATCTGCCTTTGTGAATCTTTTCTTAAGAACAAATTTTATATCATTTGGATAGTTAAAAAAGTTGAAGCCTAAATTTATATTAAAGTGGTCTGGGACTAGCAGAGGCCTCAGACAACTGGGTAGAAGCAATAGCAAATTCTGTCTGGATGAAAGCATCTTCATAATAGACCATAAAAATGTCCCACAGAAAGTTTTCATGCAAAATTAGTAGTTTACAGTAAAATATAACTAAACACACAGGATATTGGCACCATGAAGTAAACCCAATAGGAAAACAGATGGGAGGAAAAGATCTATAAAACCTTCATATAATGGATTATTATTCAAAGAATATAAAACCATCATGCTGACTATATTGAAAGAAATAAAAGACAAGCTTGAAAATATCTACATAGACTAAGAAAATTTAAAGAATAGACAAATAATTTTGAAAAAGGACCAAGCAGAACTTCTAGAAAAAACATAAACATAATTGAAATTAAAGCTCATCATAGAGGTTACAAATAATAGATAAAGATAGAGAAAGAATTAGCAAATTGGAAGATAGGTCAGAAGAAATTACCCAGGATGTTTTTTGTTTTGTTTTGTTTGGTATTTATAGCATCAGATAGTGTTCTAGGTCTTGTATGGAAAGGATAAATGATAGCAATAGACTTTTCTGCATTAGAAATTAAATGTGGCATTTATGTGTATAGTGTCTCCATGAATATGTGTAATCTTAGTGAGTTTGCAGTGTTAGATAAAATTATTAATTTTATTTGAGATTAGCTAAGAGTTTGGTTTTGAACTTTTATTAATTGTCTTCCAAGACACTACATGTCTGGATTTTATTCAGTCTACAAGTCTTCCTCCTTAAAGCGTTATAGTTACTTTTTAACTTCTTCCATCTGGTCTACATTGAATTATAGCTACATATACTATGTACCTGTTTCTTAGTAGACTGACATCAGGGACTCTCCTGGTACGCTCTTTGGCCTAGCAGGTGCTCCAAAAAGTATTTGTTACTTCAAAGAGAGAGAAAGAGAGAAGAAGAAGAAGAAGAAGAAGAAGAAGAAGAAGAAGAAGAAGAAGAAGAAGAAGAAGAAGGAGAAGGAGAAAGAGAAGAAGGAGGAGAAGAAGAAGGAGGAGGAGGAGGAAGAGGAGGAGGAGGAGAAGGAAAAGGAGGAGGAGGACATTTTCTAACTAACTATAGAGTGGCTATTTCTTTGAAGAGGATGTTTCTAGAAGAGGACAAGGAGAATATAAAATATATTGAGGATTATATATTTTACAAAGAAATGGAAAAAACAGTTTAAATGAAGTTGCAGATGCTGTAGTTTGGGACAGGATGCAAATATCAGGAAAAGTCAATTAGATTCAAAAGGATCTAAATTTAAAAGATGGGTAGAAAAAGATAAAATTATTTTTTTACTTTGGAAAAACACAAGATTATGCATCTGTAGAAAAAATAATTTAGAGGATGCAAAATTATCTAAGAGTAGATAAAACCTGCAAAGAAATGAAAGCCTGAAAAAATGACATTAATGATGAAAAATTTTAAGGAAATATTTGCTCCATAAACATAAAGATACCATTTTCTTGAACAGAATAACAATTGAGCCAGCTTAGATTTGACTTTTAGGTACAAACTCAGTACAGTTAGATAATTTATTTTTGCTCACCAAGGAAGCAGGTTAGTTTCAGTGGAGTCTGATTTCGAGTGGGAGAAAAAATGTGAATGCTCACACTTCATCAGCAACTATTACTCGGCATACCAGCAATAAAATATCTCTAGAAGATGGCCCTTTTCATGTTTATTAAAATATATTTAGTCTACTAATGAGCCAAATAATAATAATAATAATGCAAATGAGAACTACCACTTAGCTGAGCACTTACTATATACCAAGTACTGAGCTAGTCACTTTGCATACATCATTCCCTGAATACTCACAACCACTCTATGTGTCAGGAGTTAAACTCTCTTTTTTTAAAAATTGAGGAAATGAAAGCTCAGAGATTTAAGACTACTCACTCAAGTTTTCATAGCTTCAACCCAGATCTGTGTGGCTCCTAAGTCCGCACTAATCCTTCATCACAGAATTCCACCACATATAACTACAGATAGTTACTAAATGGGGACAATTAAAAACAATTTCCCAATACATGTTAATCCAATTTGGAAAACTGACTTAAGATGTTTAAAACAGAGAGGAAGTCCAACCAAAGACAAAAACTAAAAATCTCACTTCTACCACCAGTTCTGGAACTGCCTCTCGGGAGATGTAGATTCAAACTTAAGCAGATAACATACATTGTTAGAGGAGAATGTACTGGCATTAGAAAGGCAAGAATGATTTGGTAGGTTTAAAAAAAACCCAACCCTTTAATGTGGAAAGAATTATAATGAATAATAACAGGAATTAACTATAACAAATTAAATAAAAAAGAGTCCATGACTCCTTACTGACTAAAAAGTGTATAAACAGAGCGGAGGTAAAGCACTTTGTAGAAGAGTGCCAGCTAGTAAGTGTGGAAGTAGTGACGGAAACAGAAAAGCACCACTTTACATCCACCATAGTGTTAATGGATTCAGGCAAGAATCATAAATGGATGATGAAATATTTGGGTGAAAGACTGTTGGGAAAGAGAATATTTACACAGTCTGATTGAGAAAGATACCTCTACAATGCAGATATCTAGTGAATCCCTCCTTAGCCACGTGTTCAGACTTAACATCACCAATAACAGGACAAACAAGCATCATGTGTCCTGTTGTGATGTAACAGGAAGACACAATATTCGTTATATATGAAATTAAACCATATAAAATTGCTGATATTTGACTAGTTTTCGGTTTATAAAAATGACAATTTCATATGATTCAACCTAAAATTATTTCTGTTGTTTAACATGAATTTAATCATGAATAAGCAATAAACCCAAACTGAGAGCATTCTGCAAAACAACTAGCCAGGATTCTTAAAACAATGTAAATATAATGAAAAAATAATAAAAAAAAAGCTGAGGGACTTGTCTAGATTAGAGGAGACTAAAGAGATATGACAACCAAATACAATGATTGCTTTTTGTTGAGATCCTGGATGGGGCTGGTTGCAAAGGCCTGCAGAGGTTAATGATAATAGCAAGCTCTTTATAGGAAGCCTGCCCTCTGCAGAGCCCTCTGCCTGATATATTATATTATTAAATTAATTAATTTTTTATCAAGGTAACATTGGTTAATAACATTATATAAATAACATAATATGAAAACTCAATTATATAAAATATTATTGGGATAAATGGAGAAAGTTGAATGTAGACTGTATTTTACATAACAGTATTATACCGACTGTGACGTTTTATGAGTATGATAATCATACTGTGGTTATGAAAAAGGGTGATATATGATGAAGTGTTTGGAGTGAAAAGTTATAATGTCTGCAAATAACTTCCTAACTGTTCAAAGTTTCTATCAACAGTGGATGTGTATATATGTATCTGTATATGTTCCTCACACACACACAGAAAGCATAAATGTGGCAAAATAGTAACAACTGTCCAATCTAAGTGAATGGTAAATGGATATTCACTGTACTTTGCTTGAGACCTACCTGTAAATTGGAAAATTTTCGAAATAAAACATTTGAGGGGAGAAAAAAGAATTGTCATCATTTTCTTTCTGGGTGTGAATGCTGGGCTTCTGGGTGCTTTCCTGAATGGAATCTTTTGACTCCATAACCACTGTGTAGGGACTAGGATCATTTAAAAAAACACTCACGTGAAACAGAGCTTGTCCCCTACCCACAGGAAAACGGTGAATTTCCCCTTTGCTGCTGATGGAACCGCTGTGAGAGGTGCTCAGCATCGGTGAATTTGTGACTAGCCTCACTTTGCAACAAGCACAGCTGTCCATTGGCCCGAGAATCCATAAATCCCTCTTCAACTGCACATTAGTGGAAATCTCCCTCAGGGATTTGGAGATTTTAAAAAATTTTTGAGTTTTACTTGGATCTTAGAGCTGTTGGAGAGTTAAGATTCTGTAGGGAAACTGAATCATTGGCGATAAGGGAAACAATGTCATTACTGAAAATAGAAACAAATAGTGGGATCTCCAATTTATAAAATGTTGAGTAGAGTTATGATTGGAGTGTTGAAGTCTTTGGGCAGGCATTGTTCCCCACTGCCCTCGGCCACCCCCTGCCCAAGTCCAGGACCCAGAGTAGGAGGAGGGGTTTGAAGGCCTTCCCTCTTTCTCTCCTTGGAGCTGCATCTTTTCCTGAGCACTTCGGTGTTATCTGAGCTCTAGTTTGCCACTTTTCATGCCAAGATTCCTGCCAAGATTATCTTTGTTTTTTCCTGGCCTTCAGTCAGGTTTTCAGTTCTTTACAAGCGCCTCTTCCCATCTGCTCTCCAGCGTCCACTCTTTTCCTTCTGTCTTGTCAGCTTTCCCTTTGTCCTTTGACTTTCCTGCCTGCTCTTCCTGCCAGCAAGTCTGTACTGTTTCCCTCCATTCCTGATCTCATTTTCAATGTAACTGCATTTCTTTGAGAGATGGAAATAGATGGATGAGGGGGAAAGCCATCCTTTATCACACACACACACACACACACACACACACACACACACACACACGATGATGGTAAAACAAGAGACTGTTAATGGAAGAAAATGTCTCTCTGCTGGAGTTTTGACTTCTCTAAAATATTTTAATGGTCCATTTTTAAAGCATCATCTTAACCTTAAACTACTTACTGTACTGTATAGCAAACACATCTGGGTTGGAAACCAGTTTCATCACTCACAGTGTACGTCTGGGCTAGTTATTTCACCTCTCTGTATATCTTGGCTGTTGTTTTTTCAATCTGAGAAATGAGTGTGATGATAGTAGCTTCCTCAAAGGGTTGTGATGAATATTAAATGAGATAATACATTTACAGTACCTAGCAGAACAAACTCATAAATGCAGAAAACAGAATGATGCTTACCAGAGGGGAGGAGTGAAGATAGGGCAAAATGGGTAGACGGGGTTACATAGATGGTAACGAATGGTGAGCATGCAGTAGAGTATACAGATAATTGAATTATAATGTTGTACACCTGAAGTTTATGCAATGTTATTAACCAATGTTACCTTAATACAATAAATATATAAATAAATAAATAAAAACAAAGTATCTGGCAGAGGGCCCCGCAGAGGGCAGGCTCTCTGTAAGAGCTCGCTGTCATCGTTAACCTCTGCAGGCCTTTGCTGACCAACCCGATGGCACAAAGGGTGATCTCTTCTGCCTCAGGATCTCTGTGGCGCAGCTTTTACACCATTTATTAGGCTCCCCTTTATTGTCCTTCTGCCTGCCGTCTTCTTTCCCTCCCACCATTCTCTCTCTTCCTCCTTTCATATTTTATCTTTTTTTCTTTTGCCCCCTTCTACTCTCCCACAAAAACTTGAAAAATATAGCTAACATAAAATATTAAAATTAGTAGTCGAAGAGAAAAAAAGTGAAGGAAAATGAGGAGATGGAGATACCCTAAAGCCTGGGTTAAGAGGAAATGCATGAATGCATACTGTGGCTAGGCATAGTTGCCAGTTGGGTCTATCATTTTACTGAGCTTCCTAGCAGCCAAAGGAAAGATGGAGATAAATAAGTAAGAATAGTGAGGTCTGTGAGACTAAGGAAATATGTAAAACTTGTGGTTCTTTTCCTGAGCACTTTTGTGGATTCTCATAAAAGGAATGTTCAGTGATATGAGTAAATGATGTTTAGCATTCTAACATGTCTGCTTTTATAATGGATATGATAATAAACAGAGAACTCTTTCTTATGATGCCCTTCAATAAAGGCTGACGATATACAGCTGAAGTTCAATCCAGTCCAACACTTTTTCAAGGAGCTAAAATACTGTGCTCTATGTATGCAATCCTCCAAGGCCTGGCATGCTGCGAGGGTAAGTTTTTGAATAAATAGACTCATGTCCTTCAGGCAATCCTCTATAGACATTATTTCTGACAACCAGGCTTTTGAAAAGTATATGAAAGTAGAATTCAAGGCAAGTCCCTGAGTATGGATACCCTCGGTTGTTGATGAAAAACAGAGAGATGTGATTGGATAATCAGTCAAGTAGAGAATAAGACCAAAGCCCATTTTTATGAAAATTAAGAGCCAAACAAACATGCCTGCCTAAACAGAACTATCCCATTCATGGATTATCTACAGGTAGGATCAAAATAGTTCTCAATTCTGACATTGGATAGTTTTTTATGGTGCATTATTTATTTATTTTTATTTTTTTGTTAATCCTCACTCAAGGATATTTATCCATTGATTTTTAGATAGAGTGGAAAGGAGGGAGGGAGAGAGAGAAAGAGAGAGAGAGAAACATCGATGTGAGAGAGACACATTGATTGGTTGCCTCCTGCACCACCCTAATTGGGGCTGGGGATCAAACCTGCAACCCAGGTATGTGCCTTTGACTGGGAATCGAAACCGCAACCCTTCTGTCCTCAGGCTGATGCTCTAACTGCTGAGCCAAACCGGCCAGGGCTATGGTGCATTATTAAATGACAAGAAAAGTTGGATACAATTTGGGGACAAAGAACATATGCACAAAAAGAAAATATACACAAAATGTGATAGAAGAAATTTCTGGGGAGTGGGATTTTGGGTGATGTTCCTCTTTTCTGTGTATTATTCTACAATGAGCAAATGTTTCTTTGTTATGGGGGAAAAAATAAAGCAATGAAAGTTATTTTCAGAGAAAAAGAGCTACCCTAAGCTACTCTGATACATGGTTGAGTAGGTAAATGCAGCTACAAAGTTTCATAGCTCTGGTTCTCAGCCCTAGCTGCATTTTAGAATCACTTAGGGACCTTTGAAAAGACACTGATGCCCTGGCCCCACCCCAGATCAATTCAATTAGGATCTCTGAGGGTAGGACCCAAGTAATGGCATTTTAAAAATCTGCTAGTGGTTATAATGTGCAGCTGGGTTGAGAGTCACCACGCCACACCACAGAACACACCTGGAATAATTTAACACTGGAATGTTTCAAGCAGGCATACTCCTTTCAGTGACCTGTATGGTCCTCCCTGGTCTGGCCCTTGCTTTCCTCAACACTAGCTCATTCCACAGTCTTATCCATTCAGCTCCCAGAACAGTGCCTGACACATAGTAGGTTCAGAATTTAAAGCAAAGTAGGACTGAATGAATCCACGGATATGGTTTGCTGACAGTGGCCACAGAAAAAATAAACATCCACGTTTAAGCAACATTATTTTCTACGAACTATTTACCAATTGTACTGCCATTGATTTTTGATGTCTCAATAGACTCTTTGACTATGATTGAGAATAAAAAGGGTGATTTTTCAATAGTTGATCTTAATCATCCTTTTTGTAATCATTGCATATGAGAGCCATTTTTTGTTAGGTAAAATTTTAAATGCACGACAGAATATATGCTACATGAGGGTAGAATCTGTCTTTCTTGCCACTATATCTCCTTGACCTAGGAAAGTGCCTCGCTCATAGAAGACACCTAATAAATACTTGTTGAATGCATAGTCAAGAAGTGAATAGTAATAAAAACATAATATTAATGTAGAGGAAAGTATTTATCTTTTTATTTCTCATATGGTAGGATAGAATGTTTGAAGGGTGGGGAAGGTGTGCAGATAGTTATGCAAAGTAGTATCAAATTGGACAATGGTTGAACAAAGACGTGACTAAAAAGTTTAAAACCGTGCTGAGGTGTGGTTTGGGAATGCACCTTTTGTTGTGTGAAAGGATGGAATGAAGCACAGCTGGTAGCAGTTTGGTCCCCACATAGCAGCCAGAGGGATCTTTTAAAAGTGGAAGTCAGATCATATTTCTACTATATTCAAAACCCTCCAATGATCTTATCTCACACCATTTACAAAAATGAACTCAAAATAGATCAAAGACCTGAATGTAAGAGCTAAAATTACAAAACACTTAGAAGAAAACATGAGGGAAACTTTATGCCATTGTTTTGGCAATGATATTGTGAATATGACACCAAAATCACAGGGAACAAAAGGAAAAATAGGTAAATTGGACTTCATCATAATTAAAGCTTTTTTGTATCAAAAGACACTATCAAGAGAGTGAAAAGGCAACTTACAGAATGGGAGAAAATATTTGCAAATCATATATCTGATAGAGTAAATGACATTTAGAATATATAAAGAACTCTCACCTTAACAACAAAAAACCAGACAACTCAATTAAAAAATAGGCAATAAGGCCCTGGCCAGTTTGGCTCAGTGGTTAGAGCATCGGCCAGCAGACCAGAGAGTTCGGTTCCTGCTAAGGGCACGTACCTCAGTTGCAGTTTGTCCCCAGCCCCGGTTGGGGTCTTGTGGGTGGCAACCACTCAATGTGTCTCTCTCACATCGATGTTTCTCTCTCTTCCTCCTTCTCTCCCTCCCGCTCTATCTGAAGATAAAGGCAAAAATGTCCTCTGGTGGGGATTAAAAAAAAAAAAAAAAGGCAATAGAACTTCAACAGACATTTCTCCAATGAAGTTAGACTTCATGCCAATAAATACATGAAAAGATGTTCAACATCACTAATCATTAGGGGAATGCAAATCAACACCACAATGAGATACCACTTCACACACACTAGAATGGCTATTATAAAAAACAACAACACATTTTCGAAGACTGTGACGCTGGGGAGATCCCAGCTGGGTTGAGGACATCAGATCTCATTGACCTCCCAGCCCTTTGACCCTCCCCTGAAGGCCCTTAATAAAATGGTTTGATCCCACCCCCCAAAAAAATCCCCAGAAAATAACAAGTGTTAGCTAGGATACGGAGAAATTGAAATACATGTGCATTGCTGGTGGGAATATAAAATGGTGTAGCCTGAAAAACAGTATGGTGATTCCTCAAAAATTAAACATAAAATTTCCATATGATCCAGCAATTCCATCGCTGGGTATTTATCCAGAAGAACTGAAAATGGACTCAGAGAAATATTCGTACAGCCATATTCATAGCAGCATTATATGCAATAACCGAAAGGTGGAAGCAATCCAAGTGTCCATTGATAGGTGAATGGATAAATGAACTGTGATATATGCAAACAATGGAATGTTATTCATCCTTAAAAAGGAAGGAAATTTTGACACATGCTACAATGTGGATGAAACTTGAAAACATTATGGTAAGAGAAATAAGCCCGTCACAAAAGGACAAATATTGTATGGTTCCATTTATATGAGGTACCTAGAGTAGCCAAAATTATAAAGGCAGAAAGTAGAACAATGGTTGCTGGGGCAAAGGGAGAAAGAGGGATTGGGGAACTACTGCTTAATGGGTATAGAGTTTCAGTTTGTGATGATAAAAATGTTCCAGAGATGGATAGTAGTGATAGTTGAACAACAATGTGAAGGTACTTCATGACTGAACCATACAATTAAAAGTGATAATTTTTATGTATATTTTACCACAATAGAAAAATCTTTACAACCATGCTTGGAGTAGGTATAATTATTTTATTACTGACCCCATTTGACAGGAGAGGAACTTGAGGCTCAGAGTGGTGATTTGCCCAAGGTGGTCTAGCTAGTGAGTAGCAAACCAAAACAAACCAACCCTTCACTCATTCCCCATTTGAAAAGAAAGGCCAGAAATCCTTAGCATGCCTTTAAATGACCCTTAGTAATCTGGCTCATACGCTGCCCAGCCACACCTCTCTCTGTCTTCTCTTATCCTTTCCCTGTGGTTTGCTTTGCTCCAACCACACAAGTCAGGGACACTCCTGTCACAGGACATTTGTACTTGCTGGTCCCTCTGCTGGAAATGCTCTTCCCCTCTCCTATTCTGCCATGGCTCACTCCTTTGCTGCTTTCAGGTTCATTACTTCTAAGTGTATACCTACTTTTGTGGTCTCTCTTCAGGTTAAAAAAGCAAAGTTAATCGAGTGAGAAATTTAGTTACAAACTTCTCTGAATTCCTGCATCTCAAGGCACAGATCAAAGGAGACACAGCGTCATTTTGTATGGGGCTCAGCCTCGCTACTGCTTATCTAAGCAGTTTCCAGATTCCTCTTCATTTCAGAAATCCTCAGCGGTGCTATAGGAAAAGTCTTGGCATTTGTTTTCCCACCAGTAACTGGGTCCAACACCAAGAAAAATACTTGGTAGTGAAGGACCTAGGGTCTAGAGGAGATGTGTTTTGTCTGCCAAGGCTTTTTCCACATAGGCCTGGGTGGGGTTTTTTTTCCTGCCTTTTTTTTTTCTTCTTCTTTTTTTTTTTTTAAACACGTGCTGAGCAAACTGCATAGCAAGTCATTTGTGCCAATAGAATGACAGTCTTCTTCAAGGCCACAGATGAAGAATACAAATTATCTGCTAGAAATTGGCTCTAGGATACACATATATATTTTCTTCCCCTACTCCTTCTCAAAGCCACACACACACAAAAACACAAACACACATGTACACACTTGCACACTTATAAAAATTGGATTTTCCAAGATTTCCCACTTGTTTAAGAAGAAAAACACAAAGTCAGATGCAGAAAAATGACTCAGCCCCAAAGGGTTTGTATTTACTGCCAAAGATCAGATTTTCAGGAAGAAAAATCATATTTCCCAAACCATCACTAAGTATCCAAAGGAATCCGGTCCCTGTCTGCCTCGGAATCTCCATGAGGCTGCGGTCTGGGAGGGGCAGTGGCTCGTGGCTGTGTGAGGCCCAGAATGCTTTGCTTCCTCTTGTGGGACAACATTTTCTGACAGTTAGCAACAATTTTCATATCCACGTGACAGACGAGTCCATATGGTCAAAATAACTTGACCCAAGCCTTATAAAAGCAACAGTGTGATTTTTTACTTGAAAGCATGTTCTGTTTGAGGCAATCTGAGTGGAATCGAGAGTTTACTGGGCTATGATACAAATAACCACACTTACATGATATTTTAGAAGCAGTGCAGCCTTTCTGAAGGACGGTCTGATTTAATGGTAAGAGAATAATAGTCTGGCCTCCGGGAAGTCCAGCCTGAACAAGGACTCTGAGACTCTCTGTGAGTCTCGGTTTCTCACCTGTAAGATCAGATGTCAATACTTAGTAAGCAGAACTGTCAAAAGGACTCACATTTTTGAAATGCTACATGCTGTTTTCTTCAGCCCCAGCAACAACTGTGCTCAGTGACTTTCTGCTGGACTCTGCAGAATGTTGGTATGATAATCGCAGGAAAGAACCTCTGCCTGGAGACCATGTGTTCCTGCACATTCATGGAGCTTCCCTCTGGTTCCAAATCCAGGACGACTACCATGTAACCCAAGGGGACCTTTAAAACAGTCCCCACCTCTTCGTGATCACATTTGAGGTGAGAATTATGAATTCCTGAGTGAATAAAGGCAATGCTTTGTGGCCTTGAGTTTTGCAAAGTGTGACTTATAAACTCTGTTTCTCTCAGCAGTGGCTGGCCTATTCAGTAAAAGGAGAGAGCGAGAAAGAGAGAGAAAGAGAGAGAGAGAGAGAGAGAGAGAGAGAGAGAGCGCATATAATTTTAGTTTTGCAGATGCTACACTTTTAATTACATTTACAGAGAGGTTTGTTCCTAGGGGCACCACAGAACAACCAGGTTAGGTTATCCAAGGAATAACATTAATAGGACCATCCTGTGAACTCTCCAAACCACTGTCTGTATGTTCAGACATACAGGGAAGGAATCTCAGCTTCACAAGTGGCACTAACTTTCCACAGGATATTCATTGTTTTGAAAATAGGAGAAAACCTCCACAGCTCTGAAGCATATAATTATGCCTTCTTACTACCCAACAGGAATGTTCCCTGGAGAGCTGTAATGAGACACTTGTGAGCGGGTCGGTGGAGGGAAGGGTGGCCGAGGAGAAGAGTGGGCGGCGGGGAGCAGAGCTGCTGCTTTCTCGCTTTCTCGTCAACTCATTCTGTCTTTGTGGTCTAACAGCTCTCACAGATTTGTGGCTTTTCCTCAGAACTAGATAGAGTTTTGGTTGTGGGTTCCCAGGCTCCGTCCGGTTATCAGTGTAATATGTGATTTCAGAGTATTAGAGCAGATTCCACTATCACTGAATCATAGACAGACTCAAGGCCAGATGATGACATCAGAACCATATGTGTGAATCTTAAGGCAGAACTTGGCCTAGGAAACTGAGAGCAGATCTCCAGGGGGGCAATGTTAGGCTTTCATTGGCCTAGAAGAGACCCCAAGAAGTGAGCTTCCTTATCTCCAGGCAGAAAGTCATTTAAAAATCCTCCTCCCATGAGTGATGTGCTGTTCTCAAATATTTTTAGGAAAGCTCTTCTAGAAGGTTAGGACTTACGTGTTTCACAAACAAGGCAAAGCTTTGGGTGTGAGGGATAAACTCCACATGCTATAACTCATAATTACTGTGATTTTATAAATCTGGAATTTCCTAATCAAGATTTATTTTCATTCAGAGCAGCATCTGTGAGATATTTCTTCATTAATCATATTTGCCCACCCAAATGCCCACCCACATAAAAAAAAGGGTATATTCCCAGATATGTGTTTTATATAGACACATCACTATATTGGGGTGTGTTAATTCCTCCAAATGTTTTTCTTTGTTGTTGTTGTTATTTTTTTTAATATTTTTTAAAATTGATTTTAGAGTGAGAGGAAGGGAGAAGGAGAAAGGGAGATAGAAACATCGATGAGTGAGAACATCGATCGGCTGCCTCCTGCACGCCTCAACTAGGGATCAGGCCCACAACCTGGGCATGTGTCCTGACTGGGAATCGAACTGGTACCCTCTTGGTGCATGGGTCGATGCTCAGCCACTGAGCCATACCAGCCGGGCCAAAAACAATAAATCACTTTGTAAGTTGATGTCATATTTGAGCTTTATGTAGAGCTAATGGTTTCCATAGTAACAAAATCAGTTCACAGTATAAGAAACATGTGGAAGATTATAGGGAAAAAAAAAAAAAAGGAAATCTGAATGGAACAAAAAGCAGAAGCTAAAGTCAGAATTTCTTGAGATAATGAAAATTTTTATTACTGTTTTATTTATCTCAAAAGACTAGTACAAATCCTCTTGATGCTTCTAGGTGTAAATTGTGTTTGTGTTGTCATAATCTATCAAGATCTGAGATCATTGTACTCCAAGCTATAGTTTTAGAGATGCCTACACTTCCCCATTGAGGGCACACACACACACACACACACACACACACACACTGAAGATCCATGGTCTTTTTAAAAAACTAGTTTCTTCTTAGATCAGGAACTGGGAGTAAGATAACTTTCCAAATGACTTACCTCATTTTCTCTCTTACCCACACACAAGCACTAAGACTAGCCAAGCTCCTATTTGGATAAATAGTATGTTACTTAGCAACACTATCCATTCATTCTCTTGCTCATTTGTTAGACACATATTTATTGAGCATCTCTTGTACGGATAGGGTGATCATATCAGAGACAGAGCCTTAAGTTGATAATTATGGTACCTTTAAGTGCTATGTGGGTAATGTATAAGAGGCTAAGTGGAAATGTTTCTGGTTTCTCACCTGGACCCCTCTGTGACCATAGCTCACATTCCTCAAGCTCCCAGTTTGATGGGCAGCTCAGCTGGCAATTTGAGTCCATTGCCTCATGGGTTGCTGGCTCTTTTGTTAGAGGGTTGGGCTGTTGGGTCTTCTACTTAACTTCCACGGTTGAGGAAACTTGTGTTCTTAACCCTGTTTCTTCTATTATGCTGATTAGATTAATATAACATAATCCTAGCCCTTTGGCTTCAAAGTGATGAGAAGCAGGACAGGATTAGCTGGGAATTTTAAGACAGCATCTATGTTTGTGATGCATCATTAAGCAAATCCCAGCTTTCCTGGGTGATGAATTTCTTCTTCTGGTTGTGTTAGAAACTGGAACCAAAGGGAAACCCTTTCCCCAACTCTTCTCAGAGATAGGAGTTGGGACCATTAGTTCTAGGGCCAGAAGAAATGTCCAAACATCTCCCCAGAGACTGATACCCTCCTTCAGTTCTCACCTAACAACCTGACTGCTTTTGAGGTCTTTCTAAAGAGATGGCTCTTCTTGTGAAGGCGGGCCCATGATGCTGTGGGGAAGCCTCGGTTGTGATGCTGCAGCCTGTGAGGTAGGTGTGCCTGAGAATACATCAAAGGCATTTGAACCGATCTCTGGAAAGAAGTTCTGGTAGTTAATCTCTGCCATCTTTTCCTTTGAGAAGGATTTTTGTCCCATGACAACATAATGGCCCTAACAAGTGTGATCTGTCTAAGTGCATGGGTGGAAATGTACATGATGGTCAGGGACCTAAAACTGCCTTTAGTGAGCTACCTCTACCTACCCCTTCTGTCTGGGGCAATTCTCTCCTATGCACTTAAGTCTCTCCCTCTGCCTCCTCCAGAACCCAGCTCTCTCAATAATTCCTTTGGTCTGCATCTTTAATTTCTTTTCTCTGGTTTCTTCCTTTTATCACAAATATGTACAAATCACCCCAACATTAAAAAACAAAACACACAAACAAGTAAAACCTTGCTGTCAGCCCCCTCTTTCAACCTCTTACGGTTGAAGTTCCTGCTGAGATCACAGTCGCCTCCCAACTGCCAGGTTCCTGTCTTCTGCCCTCCTACTTGTATCCTCTGTAGCATCTGAGGCTCTCGAACACCCACTCTTTTTTTTTTTTTTTTTTGATAAGTAATCCTACTCTGGCTTCTATACTGTTATACTCTCTTGAACTTTTCCTCTATATTTCTTACCTTCTACCAACTTTTTGCAACTTTCTTCAAATTTCTCCTTCTCTGCCTACCTTAAGAAGTCAATGTTTTCCAGATAATATCCTATCATCTCTTCTCTCTCATTCTGTATATTTTCCCATATGAAAGATTCTCCCAATGAAATTGCCATTTTGGGTAGGTAAAATGTGATAAAATGTTGGCAATTTCATATGGTTCAATCCATAATAATTCCCATATCTCTATTTCCAGCCCTGGTCTTTCTCCTAAGCTTAGACAAATATTTCCAAAGACCAACCAGATATTTCCAACTGGACTGTCTTCAGTTACCTAAAAATTGATACATCTCAAATGGGGCCCTTATATCCCTAACCTCTCTACCTGAAGTATTCTCGATCTTGGTTCATGGTGTCACCACCTCCTCAGCTTCCCAGATTAGAAAACTTGGAGTCATTCTTGAACTCTTCCTCTCTTTCATGTCCAGTCAGTAACAAAGCCAGAGAATTCCACCTCATAAATATCCCCACTGTACTACCTTAGATCAGGCCATTGGCATTATTGACCTGGGGGGTTGCAATGGCTCCATCGATGGAATCTCTGCTTCTGCTTGCACTGAATTCCAGTTCACCCTTTGCAGTGCCACTAGAAGTGTCTTTCTATAAAGCAAACGTGACCCTGTGACTCCAAGACTCATCACAGTCCAGTTCCAACCTCACTATTGCTCATTTCCTGTCACTCTGATCCTTGAACCCTTCACCACAGTCATTCTGATGGAATGGATGGTTGTTCTCTCAAACGCCAGACTCTTTAACAGTCTGGTGCTTTCTTCTGTCTGAAATGTTCTCTAAGAAACTCCTCAGTCAGCTCAAAAGACTTCTCTTATACCAAGCCTTCCCAAACTCTCCCAGCCAAGCTGTCTTTCTCTGATTTCTGTTGGCTTTGCCCATATTTTTGGTCTAGCACTTTATGGATCATCTGGAAGTTTAACTTATTCATTTACATATTGGTGTTCTCTAATAGATTAGAAACTCAGTTCATGTTTCTCTTATGACCTACACGAGGTACTTTATAAACAATTACTGGGTAATTTAACAAGATGATTGAAAGAGACTTGAACCAAGACCCAAATTCTAGGTTGAGATGAATTAAGGAGTTCTTAGGTCTAGGATTGTGTGTCGTATATACACTGTATATTGCTGCCCTGCACATTTACCCACTCTGCTTTCCCTTATTGCAAAATGAGAAAATGAACATTCACTAAGTCTGTGGCATTAGATTAATAAAATACTAACTATGAGTTGAATTTCCAAAGAAAAGTTATAATGAGAATGTCCACATTGCCATGAAATGATATGTTTCATTTTCAGTGGAACTGCAACATGTGAGAAATGTACAGCGTTATGGCAGTATTCTTTCTGTATTCAGAGGTATCCATTTCATTTTGTCGAAGTGATTTCAGTGAGGCTCCTCCTGGGATTTCAGAGGAAATTGTAGATGAGAGAAGATGCAAATAATTCAAGCTTTCATTTAGTGTTCCTTGACAAATTAGAGAGACTCCCTCTTGCCACCGGTTCCCAATCTAATCCTAATGACCAGAAAGAATGGGAGCCCAAAGTTGTTAGATCACTAGTCCTCAGTATGCCAGCTGTTAGCAACACTCATCAAAACCCCAGCGTAGAACAATGATGGAAGATAAAACCATATTCAAGTCAGTAACTCAGAGTTAATACAGTACAAAGAATTGAACCTGTGGCTGTCTTCTCTTAGACATGGTGGGCTGCTGTTAACACAGTGAACATGTCCCTGTGTTAGCCACTGTCTAACACACTGACTGCCATCCCTGGCCTCTTGCGTGAGGCAGTACAAAATTACTTGTATTTCCCTGCATATAATATGCTCTTTTGTACCTCTTTGCTTGTGTTTAGTCCATTTTCTCTGCCTAGAATGCCACTGATTCCCCTATCCATTTTAACGAATAAATTCTTAATGTGGAGACATTCAGCCATCACTTCTCCAAACCTACCCCTGAACCATTCCCCTTCCTTCCAGGGTAGGTTAGATGTTGCTCTGCATTGCCACCATGTACAGCTGTGCAGGTTTTCTCCTGCCCATTGTCACCCAGCTGAGGAAATAGGCCCGGATTCCAGCTCACACTCCACTGCCTAGCATTCGCCTTCAGGGCCAAAATTGTTTCTTAATTCATACAAAGGCAGATTCATAATTTCCTGTGCATATTCCCCTCACTGCCATGACCACAGTGTTCTGTGACTATCTGTTTATCTGTTTCTCCTACTGGACCCCTGGGGCAAGGCCAGCTCCTTGTTACCTAGTACAGTGTTGGACACTGAGTAAATATTTGTTGAAAAGAAAAAAAGTTGGATTCTAACAATTACTGAGAAGTAGATAATGTTCTAGGAATTTCAGATGCTTAAGTCATTTGTTTATCACAACAATCCTGATAAGAAAGTCCGATTTTAGCCAATTTACAGGAAATTGAACAGAAGCACCAAGTGATAAAGAAAGTTGCGTAAGTCTCACCGTTGGTGCATGAGGAGCCAGGATGTGCTCTCAGGCAGCTGGGCTTCGTAGCTCATTCTTTAGGTACTGCACCACACTATCTCTCGATGCATGAAAACTTGTCAGGGCTCCACTTCCTCGTGTTTCTCTTCCTTCAGGAAAAAAACACGTCCTTGTTTTCAACATCTGGAAACCCCACTTCCAATCGAGACACTTTCCCAGGTATTCATGGAATCTCCCATGGCCAGAGAGCTGGTTACTATGGAGTTGATTCCTGGCTCCTTTTCTAGAGAGTGCCAGAGAGATTCCATATACAATAAGTGAGCTGGGGGCCAGGCTGTCTAGGCAAAGGTGTGTGGGTATAAGGGTTTGCAGGAGGAGGCAAAGCATGTATTGTGCAAGAAGAAAGGAAAGGGAGGGGACTGATCATGAGCAGGTGATAGGAAGAAAAGAATGAAGGTCAAAAACATTCATTTAGTCCCTTAGAACAATTAAATATTAAGAGAGTCATCTTGGAAAGGGTTGAAGAATGTTGGCTGGGTAGGGTTAGAAGGAGAACAGCACTGTGAGTGTCTGTGGGAGTAGGGGAAATTAGTGGCCTTGCCGCATTAGTGGAGTACCTTCCTCCAAAGTCTCTGTTGCTGAGAATGAAGATTTTTTCTAGGTTTAGAAAGAAACATGGCTCCAAGCTCTGCTCAGAACAAGGACTGCAGCAGCAGAGGGTATGCTGGGGTGGAGTTTCCAGAAGGATGATACAGAATTGAGGTAATGACGTACAAACTGGGGCTCTAGAAAGGCTCGGACTAAGCGTGCTCTGAGAATGGCAAGAGGAATGGAAGTTTCAGGAAATGAGATGGGGCTTTGTAGTCAAACATTCACGAGAGAAAGCTCCCAGATCAGGCCTAGATTCTTGACCAGGTCTGAGGTCCTCAGCTGCTCTCTGATGTGTGTTCCACCATTTGTCTCTCCTGGCCTATGCCTCTCCTGGGCAGACATGCTCGTTAGCTGAGGACTGAGAACGAGACCTCAGGGGAGGCATCTGGCTGGCTCTGGGGGAAGTGAGCAGCTTCATCTAAGAAATGCCCGTGGTGGAGGTGAGGCCAGGCCAGTGGCACAAGCAGCTGGTAGTCAGGAATTTGGACTGTCCCTCTCCCACTGACTCAGCCTGTGGCCTGTGGGACACAGCCTGTGGGTGACTCGGTTCCTCAAACCTTGACACAGGGATAATGATACTCACCACTTCGTAAGGGGGTATTAATTAAAGTTTGCAAACCGCGTGGCAATGCGGGGATGAAAGGGGTTAAACTGAAGTGCAGTTGTGCTGTGTGGTAGGTGGTGTCACGTGTCGGGAACGTGCCGTCTGAGTGCGACTAGAATTGAAGTAGACAGGATGTGTCTTAGAACACAGGTTCTGTGGATAATGGGTCCCATTTTAAAATGTGTATCAGAAGCCACATTTGTCCCCAAACTGAAGTCCAGAGGAAAATGTGGATTTGCATGTGGGATGTGTGTTCATAGGCTGAAGCTTTCCCCTGTGGTTTTGTAGACAGCAAAGAGAGCTGATTCTCAAATGTCACGTATTTCAAGTTTTCCTTCAGAGACTTGGCTCCTTTACCGTTCAAACCCCGTGGAGATCTGGCTGACAGAAAACACGGCCCAGGTGAGCGCAGCTAAGGTAGGGCTAAGTCATTCCTGGTGAAGGAAACCCAGCACTTCCCCGCTCTCCAGACAGCCTTTCTTCAGAGGCTGGAGCATGAGAACTTGCTTCCCCCGGTTCTCAGAGGCTGGCCCCCAGCGCCACCTCCTCCATTCCTGACCCCATTCCACTGCCCTGGAGCACCGTGGGACAGGAAGCCACAGTGACGTGCTGTGACGGCACAGTGATCGCAGAGTGGTCTGTCCTCTGTGTCACCTGTGCTGGCTGAGATCCTGGGGCGGCTTCTGCTGCATTAGTCAAAATGATGTCATAGGTGCGGCTAACTTTCTGGAAATGAGAGTCAAAGTCTCTTGGGGAAACTTGAATGGCTTATAGATCACAGAGGCATGCCACAAACATCACATCACTGTGTATGTGGAGAATCAGCTGTGGTGTGCAGGATGGACATTTTAGACATTTCATCCTTGCCAATTTATAGAGAAGGATGCAGTGGGATTGGGACTGGACCAAGGTCTTAAGCCCATAGAGAGGCAGGACAGCTGAAATCAGAATTAGTCAAGCAGTGATGTTATAAACATTATATATAAACATGCAAGACTATGGATATGCTGGCTCCTGTGCCTTGATGTCTAGAGAGAAGGAGTAATTAAGAAAAATAATGTCAAAGCTGTGAAGTCCTGAAAAGCTTTCCCTTCTCCCAGGTTTGTCAAGTTAGGCAACAACTGGGCCATCAAATCAGGGAATTCGTGTCCTTTATTCAAGAGTTGTACTGGTTGACTGAGCGCTTTCCGTGTGCCAAGCACTGTTCTGGGCGCTGGAACACAGCAGTGCACAAACCAGACACACATGTCTCTCCTCATGGGAATCACTGGATATCACTCTGGTGGAGAGGTGTCCGAAGTGGAAGAAAACGTTTATAGCATCATTGCTTGAATAACTGATTCTGATTTCAGCTGTCCTGCCTCTCTATGGGCTTAAGGCCTTGGTCCAGTCCCAATCCCACTGCATCCTTCTCTATAAATTGGCAAGGATGAAATGTCTAAAATGAGGGGGATGGGAGCTGTTGTTTTTAACTTGGAAGCAGGGGTGGGGGTATTCACAATATTAAACAACTGGTATAGCGCTGGTGCTGACCCATCGCAAGGGGTCACCGTGGTCCCCACTGGGCCAGCACTAACCATGTAGTTTTGAGTCATGCCAAGGTCCAGAGATCTTAGAGGTGGGGCTGAGGTAGCTGAGATGGTGCGAGACTTCAGAGTGAGGGTGACTGGGGCATTGGCTATTTATCAAGTGGTAGAGAGGTATTTCAACACTTCAGTTGCAGAATGGCTGTACCAGACAACACCAGATGAATATTAATTCTCCTCGGGAAAGAATCTAGAAAAAGGACCTGCCCATGTAAGATCTTGGTCAATACTCATTGCTAAAATATTCAACAGCCAACAGAGGACCTATTGTTAATGTAAAAGTTTGAATATGAATTAGGACCCACAGCTACTGAATCTCCACAAACGTATAAGGTGATTTTGAAAACCAGGTGGACTTGTCATAAGTGATCGCTGGGTAGAGTAGAGCTGTCGGGGTACCCAGCCTGTGAAAATAAACAGTCTTTACCGAAAAGAATGCAACAACCCCCAGATGTGCTTTGATGTGGTGATGTTTTCTTCTGGATCTGCTCTTGCTTGGTCAGTGCTTGGTTTACACAGGAGCTGGCCAAGGAGGAAGCCACACCCCTTTGGCAGGTAGACTAGAAATACTGCTGGCAAAGAGCACTTGGCAAGCAATCCAAGTTGTGTTTGCCAGGGTGCTAGCCTATTACTGGTCCTTCAGGTTCCTAGCTTGTCATCATGGCTGGCAACATCCCCTGGCTTTTATTGAAGGCCTAATTGGAGAGTGCCTGAAGGGCTTTGCTGGTTGACAATCTTGAAAGTGGTGGAAGAAAGAAATTGAACCAAGGTAAGCTGTGTTCCCTGTGCGTTCTTTCCTCTATCACAGGTGGAGCCTGGCAAAAAAAAAAAAAAAAAAAAAAAAATCCTCTCTCAATGGGCTGCACAATAACTCCAAGGATGGCTGGATTGATTAGAGGCTACCAGGGAGAGTTACTCACCCACTTAAAAGGAAACAGCCTAATCTCATCAAATTTGCTGACAATTTGTCCGCATGGTAAAGGAGGGATGTCAATCACTCATACCCCTTTCTAAGGGAAATGCCCCTGTTGGGTGGCCACTTCTGTACCACATGGCTTGTGACCAGAGTAGCCCAGGGAAGCTAATTCACAGACTTGTCAGAGTACTGTAACATGGCACACACACAGAGAGCTGGGCCAATCTGCTTTTGCCTTGTGGAAACGTGACCCAGGAATTATTGAGAGCCTGGGAGGGGGACAAGTGGGTGCTGTGGCTGAAACTCATTGGGTGGAGTGAGAGAAGGGGTGTTTGGGGCATTCATGGCTGTGCAGGTCAGTTGGTGGGGGAGGTTGTAAGGAAGAAAACAGGTAACGCTGTGGTGTAACGACTTCATTGCTTCATTCAGCCATTATTAATGAGCATCTGCTATACATCAGGCACTCTGTGGCATCAAGGAGACGGCAACGAACAGGGCAGACACAAATCCAACCCTCACGGAGCTGGCGTTCTGGTGGGGGAGACATAAAATAACCAAGAAAAATAAGAAATATATGTTGGATAGTGCTGAGAAGGTTGAGAAATAATGCTGGGAAAAATGGAGGGGGAACAGATGGAACACGATCAGTAAAGTGTGAACATCTGATCAGTGATGAATAGAAGGGAGTTCATTGTACTATTTTTTAGTATGTTTAACATTTTTCATGGCAAAAAAAATGTTAAAATAATGCAGGTAAGTTGGATAAGTGTCGAGGTGGGGTGGGCTTAGACAGGGGGAAGGCCTCACTGAGAAGATGACATTGTGCAAAGACCTAAAAGAAGTGATAAGCAGACATCTGGAGATGAGCATTCCAGGCAGAGGGAACAGCAAATGTAAAACCCCTGAGGCAGGAACATCCCTGGGTGATAAAGGACCACAAGATGGGTGGCATGGCCAAGCAGAGTGACTGCGGGGAGGCTCTGTGGGGATTGGGGGAAGAAATCATACAGGATCTGTGGGTCATGGTGAGGATTCTGTCTTTTATTCTGACTGAAATGGGGAGGCACTGGAGCACTCTGAGCAGAGAAGTTACATGACCTGACATGAGTTTTAGCAGATCTTGGAGCTTTTGGAGTGAAGCTCCATTAACTTTGATCTCTGGGGTTCATTGAGCATGCTTCAAGCCAGGACCACCCCGCAGGGCTTTTGAGACTGAGCTGTATTATAGCTCCTGTTCTTGGATGTCCTTGATATCATTTCTTTTTCATTCCCCACAATGAATCTTCTCTATTTGACTTGGCTTCAGTGGGACTCTATTTCCCAAATTGAAACAAACAGGGATAGCCATTTTTTCCTCACTATGTGGCTGCTGCTCTTGGAGAGCAGGTAAGGTGTGCAGCAGGGGAACCTGGGCCGTTCTTTACTACAGCTCAGGAGGTGAGGGGACACTGCACAGCTCAGGAGGCGAGGGGACAATGCCACAGCTCAGGAGGCGAGACGTCTATTCAAGGTGACACGTCCCTCTGATTTCATAAGTTTCAGGTGGTCTTAATTTCTGGTTTTTGTTTTTGTTTTTTGCATTTTTGTTTATTTTCTTTTTTATTTGATTGGAGGGATTTGGTGAGATCATAGGATTCCTTTTTTCTTTTTCTTTTTTTTCAGTTACAGTTTACTTTCAATATTATTTTATACTGGTTTCAGTATGGTATTTTTATCTGGAAACCTTAAAACAAAAAGTACACTTGAACCAAAAACAAATTTAGATATATCTATTTATTTTAAAATCTCATGTTATGAGAAATAATAAAATCCAAAGACAGTCCCCATGTTCCTCAAGTACTAAAATGTGAACCACTACCCGGAAGTTAAGAGGTATAACTAACTGAGTAAAGGTGGCCATTAACAAGAGCTTTTAATTATTATTCTCTGCTGCACTTGATGATTAAATCAGGTGCCTTCCTTCAGGGTCTCATTTAGCTGGCATTTATCATGTCAATAAGGTTGAAGAACTACTATCTAAAAATAGCTTTAAGTGCTGAGTCTGTCAGGTCTCCACACTGCAGTCCCCAAAGCCAATTTCTCTCCCCACTCCCATCTAACTCTCAAAAAGCCAACCTTCCTTTGCTTTCATGTGGGTCTTGCCCACAAATAACTCCACCAAAGCCAGGACTCACACATGTAAATGTGCCAAAGGAGCCCATGTGACTTCCTCAAACAAGAATGTCACCAAACCAGTTGGTTGGAGAGCTCTCAGGCTCTTACTGATGAATGAACAAGTATGAGCTGGACAGCTTCCTCTAATAACATTATTTGCCTGTGGAATCCTTTTGTACTCAGGATGCATGAGCCAAATACTGCATTCTTTTTCCATTGTAAAAGTTTTACTAAGATAGGAAAAGAGAAAAAAGATTTAAAAATTCACTGGACTCTTTTTTTTACCTTGTAATGGGAAGCAATAACCCGCACTGAGGTTAATTAGCATGTATACAGTGTTTATATAAAGGGCTCTGCGCTTCTCTCATAGTTATAGTCAGTAATCCTGTGATATCTATGAACTGCCCCTCCCTGTGAAATTGGCCAACTTTATCAATTTTATTTTACAGAAAATGGTGGGCAGGCAGAGAAGGTGGTCAAATGCCTTGCCGTGGATCACACGGCTGCAGGGATGGAGTCAGGATTAGAATGCACACTGCTCGGATTTCGTGCACAGAGTAGCAGTGCTCTCAGGCTGAGCTCACCCCACAGCAGCATGGCTAAGCCCTCTTAGAGTGTTACCCAGGCAACCTAGCATGGGTTTTGTGCCTCCATCAACATTAAGATCTTCTCTATAGCATAATGGGAACATGGGGAGAATAGGACTCTTGCCTATCCTTGTGGCCATGTTCTCGTTTTTTTTTTTTCCTTTGACTCAGCCTGAACACCTACACATAGGGAGACAAAATTACAGGGCTGTCCCTGAAAGTGAAGGCTCCTTTGTCACAAAGGCATTAGTTCTTCCAGGCCACGAGGGTCTTGAGAAGGGCAGTGGGAGAGGTTCTTCCCCTGATTCTGCAGCAAACTCAGTTCAGCGAAGAATAACCTGGAGATTCTGGCTCAAATATGACTTCACCCTTATCTTTCTTTCCTCTGAAGAACAGAAATCAGAATGATCTCAGTGTGTTACTATGAGGAGAGAATCTATGAGAACCATGAACCTAGTCACAGGTGCCAAAACCTTTCCCAAGAAGCAAACTGGTTCTCCAAGGATGATCAGCTAATGACACCTTCTATAAATACCTGCTACTTTATTAATATGTCAAAAGACAAATTAATTTGTTCTGGTTTTTCATCAAGGTCAGCCCAAGCTTGAACCTGGTGTTCTTTACTTGGGTGTGGTTTTCACTTCAAAACAATGACAGATATCATTTTAATCTGACTCCCTGTGGGAGCATTATTATCATTTTACTTCCTGTATTAGCTGCTGTAACAAGTAGACCAAACACTTTTTCATGGTTAACATAATAGGATTTTATTTATCTCTCGGTTCCTGCATGGCAGCTGCATTTCCCCCATTTGATGATCCTGAAACCCAGGCTTCTCTGATCTTACCTGGTGTCCTCTGGACCTTACCATTATCTGCATCAAGCTGGCAGAACGGTAAGGAGAATATGAAGAAGGTACACCCAGTTCTTAAAAGCCCTGCCCCAGAAGGACAGGTGTCATTTCTGCTTACATTTCCTTAGTAAGAGCAAGCCACATGGCCACACTCAGAGGCAAGCAGAGCTGGGAAATGTGGTCCCTGGCTGGGCAGCCAATTTTCAAAGACAACTCAGTACTATAAAAGGGCAGTTAAACTGTTGCTGAACATCTAGCCATCTCTGCCCCCATGTTCTTCAGTAATGAGATTAATTAATGTGATCATTTTCTGTTTTAAACTGGATGTCATTTTAGAACATCTTTAAGTGTCTGTGAAAATGGGGGAGCAGGGGCCGATGCTGCACCCCTTATAATATGTGCATACAAGCTTGCTTGGGCCTGTCCAGAAGGCAGGAAGGAATTCTGTTTGCATGAGAGCTGGGTGAGCTTCAGGTAGAAACAGTGTGTGGCTGAGCTGGGCATGAAAATAGGGATCTTTTACCTTGCGAGAGTGAACTGGGTGAGGAAGGCATCACTATGAGAGAAGATGGGCTGAACCTTCCGGGTCTGCAGATTCTGCACAGGAAGGGTGGGGCTGGCTGTAAGAGACCGGAGTAGCAAGAGATAATTAAGGATGGCATGATTGGCACTATTGGGTCTTATTACTACTGAGAATCAAGCCTCCTACACAGCTTACTGTTTACACATGAATTTATTGTTCTGTCTTCATCACATAACTTTGTTATTCTAGGAAACACTTGCCCAGGTTGATCGAGTTACAGATAACTTTATTGATCATTGTAGGAACTTCCTGAAAGACCTATCAATTTTTTAATAAAAAAGCATTAAATGACAGTTTATACCCTAAGATTCTTTGAACCTCTTGTGTCAAAATCCTTGCCATGTTTTGCCCATCAATCTTAAATTCGATCAGGATCTTTCCTTAGTCTTGACCATGCCCCCACATTGAAACACCTGCCTTGAGCCAGACTTAAAAATCTCACCATATTTATCTCCTTAGCCTTTCTTGCTTTGAGATGCTTCAAAGACTCTGAGTAGGTGCGACCTCCTTTACTGCTGTAAACAATAAACTCCACTTTGATTTATCTACAGTATCTCCTGGTCCAAAGGATTTGTGCCAAATTTTATTTTAATAAAATAAAAGTTGTATTCGGTGAAAAGTGGTCCCAATGGCAGCTCCAAGACTCTGTCTAGGCCTGTCTCATACTTTGGTAGTAAAGGTCTTTTTAACAATGGTGGGAGAAAAACCCTACCTGTACTCTGTGATTCAGAGAAAAACTGTGATTCAGAGAAAAACTGACTCAGGGAAACCCAACAAAGAAGCTAGAGTTGTTGCAGGATAGCCAGGAGGCAGAGGTTCCTGTAGGGGAATCTTGAGGGTAGAGAGTGGCAGAAGGTAGGAGGAAATTCAATGTTGCCCAAGAGCACACTCAAGACCCTTTGGGAACCCTTGACTAGGCAGCAATCATGGTTTCATGCATAGGACTGGGATCTTAGTCCACATCATAGTTACTTATCTCTGTACTATACTCCTCAAGTCTGGGATGAATGATTATGCATGGAAGATTGGCATCTGGGAGACTGTACTCATAAGAGAAGAGTTCCTCTGTCATCTGTCCCCATATACCCGAGTAGCCACTAGTGAGAGAAAATAAGGGAAGTGAGTAATACTGAGCAGAATAATGCTTGTGAGCTGCTCTGAAAGTGAACAGAGTAAAAGCCTTTGGGTTCTGGGTTATAGAGGAAGAAAAGGAGGAAAGGAAGTGAAGAATATGTGATATCTAAAGTAGAAAGGAGCTGAGATCACAGAACAGCCCACCAAAAAAGAAGCCACCTTCCTCTTGAAGAACTAAGATCTTATCAGCCCCAACGATATTTCCCACAAGATGTGTGGACCAACATCTTATTTTAGGCTGGGTTAGGGGTGGAGGAAAGAAAAGGTGAAGGATTTATAATCTCAGCAGGGCAAAGATTTGCATTAAATGCCTCTGATAAAACCTTTACTTTTCCTGAAAAAATTATCAGGCCATCAGCCATTCACACTATAAACTAAATTAGTGAATCAGCTTACTTTTCTCCTGTTACTTATGTAGTAAGGAAGAAAATTCACATTTATGTGAGGTTAGGGGGGTGTGGAGAGTATAGGGGTCTTGGGGAAGGAGAAGGAAAGCTGTGTAGAGCTTGGCACACTTCAGAAGAAATCAGGCATGGTGGGATGTCGTAAAGGGGCCCTGAAGCCAGAGGAAGTAGTATGACATTTGACATGAGTATGTGTGGGATGTTCATGGTCATAAGGGGACCAAACAATCCTATTTACTACTTATCAATTTATTTCCTAGACCATAAATCCTGCATCTTTGGGCTAGTATTGGCTAGAGGATTTAATCTGTATGATGGTAATACCTGATTAGCACTGACCTGCATGCCTGAAAAATGAATATTTTATTTTAAAGGTAGTTAGGAAAAGGAATATTAAGAATAAAACAGAGAAATCTCAAAGTTCTGAGCTTTATATGTAAGGAGAGCAGCTGCTTTTTCTGTGAGTGGAACAGATTATCTGCTTGGGGAGTAGAGCCTCTTCACTGTCAACATCAACTGCTAAGAAACCTACATTGAAACTGAGAAGTTGGGTTTATGTCCTCAGAGAACCCTGGTGATGTTCAGCCGAGCATTTGGTTAAACGTTTTGAGACATGGTGACAATTGCAAACTCTCCTTTCTCCTAGTTTCTCTGCTGTAAAACAGAAAAGTAAAAACAAGGGTCAGTTATTTCACTTGGAGAAGATCCCAGGGAGGACAAAGTAATTCATCAAGTGGAGCAGATGTGGTCAGAAAAAAAAAGACTGGCTGGAGCAAATCCATCTGAAGAGCCTGATCCTTGTTGATAGGGGGCCTGAGAGACATTCTGGAATTCTTGCACCCTCTGAAAGTTGTCCATCATCACCTGCAGCATCAGCCTCATTACAGTAAATATTTACGTATTTAACACATAGATACAGAATACAGAATGTTTGCATTAAAAATAATGTTTATTGAACTTAGCTTTAATATAGAGAAGTATGAAGAGGTAAACAAACAATAGGATAGGCTATAATCTCACTTTTGATAAAATAGATCTATGAACCTATCCATGGTCAGAAAATGCACATATATAGGGAGGCGTAATTCATGATTTATTTATTCAGTTCCTGATTGATGAGCACAGTCTATTTGTTCCCCTCTCCCTCCTTTTTGGCATTAAAATGTTTGTAGCTATGAATATCCTTGCATGAATATCTTGGTGAACTTTTAAACTCAGATACCCATGGGTTTAATTCCCATGACTGGAATGGCCAAGTTAAAGGTACATGCATAAAAATCATGGTAGGTCATAACTACCCTTAGTAAACATCTCCTTTGGGCTGAGAAAATTTTATATATTAATTGTAATTCTCACAACAACCTTGCAGGGTCATTACCATGATCAGTGTTACAGGGGAGGCTGAACTAAAGGTTGGGCAGGAGGACTTGTGCCACCTGGGTAACAGAACTTGAGTGCCAGAGCTGGACTTCAGTCTCAAGTCTTTCTGACTTGGAACTGACACAGTCACCTGAAGGTCACAAAGAACATTTAAGAGGAGATCATCAAACTGGAAAGGCCTTGGCCATCTCCTAGTCTAAGTCTTTCCATTTTAGATGTGTCAGGGAGACCTCAAGAATCTCAGTGTCTTACCAAAGGCCACAGAGTTGGGTTGGGACTCAAGACCTGTCTCCCAGGACAGTGACCTCTCAGGGTCATAGAAACCCTTCTTCCAAATAAAGGCTTCTATAAAATGTATAAACTCAGAGCTACTGTGCTTGATCAAGGGAGGAGGTCTAGAGCCTGGTTCTCCCTTACTCTCCACTTTCTCTCTGTCTGTCTGTCTCTCTCCCTCTCTCTGCACCTCTGTAAAGCATAGCTTGAAAACCACCGACCTGCACCACAGCTACCTTCTGTGTAGTTGTTAATCATCTTTGTTCTACTGGGCAAACCAAAAGCTCTGATTTCTTCCTCCAAATGGCCAGTAGGGGGCCACCTTTCCTGCTACAGGTTTCCTTGGCCTCATCCTCCAGCCAAGGGGAGGCCTTGGTGATGGTGTTAGTACTTCTTGCTTGTCAGACACGCTATTACAGATGATGTACCTAGGACCCTGGGGTTATAAAAGCCCACTATCATTGGAATGAGAAGAAAAGGAGAAAAGTAGAAGGAAGAAAAAAACCAAACATTTCTAATATGTGAATCTATCTTCTACCCAAGGGTAGCTTTGGCGCAGGCGTACAGCTGCTAAACTGACAAGTGTGATAAGTGTTCTCGGGCCGGATGCAGCGCAAGAAGATGGGTACGAACACCAGGAGCCAAGCATCTATAAAGGAAACCAAACAGGAAATTTGATGTGACTCATCGGAAGGCAGACCATACAGAGAGGGGCCATGGGCTTAGTCAGAGACGAAGTGCGTGTTGCGTTGTTAAGGGGCAGTGGACAGGAGAAATCATATTAACCGAATCTGAGACAGAGACGCAGAGCATCTGGGTTTATGTAAAACTGATATGAATGGATTCTGCTGCTGGAGGCAGGACGGTTTAGGAAACTGGAAATGAACTTCAGCTGTAGGCACTAGGAGCAGAGGCCATATTCATTCACCAGTGAGGCCAGGAATTCTGTTTCTGAGGTGTTGTAAAAACCTTCAGCAGGCCATGTCGCCTCAGCTCACTTTCTGTCCATTTATCCACCTATTTCTGTGTCACCGGCCACTGTGGGGGATGGGAGGCAGTTGACATTTTTGTACCTGATGGCTGGACAGAACATTCAGAGCTGCACAAAGGTAAGCAGGTCCCCTTCAGTCAGACCGTCATCAGAAGTGAGTGAGGCTGCCTGCACACTCGGGCCCTTTGCAGGGGTCCCAAGAGTCGTTTCCCTGGGAGAGAGGGTCCCATAGTCCCATGTCTTCTACTCTAATTGGTCTCTCCCACACAGAAGGTAAGAGGAAAGGTGGCAGTTGGTCACTGAGAACTGTGATGCTGACGGAGCTGGAGTGGCCGGAACACGGGGGAGATGCTGGGGCTCCTTTTCTCCAAAAGGAATTCTGGAGGCAACACCGCCTCTTGCTCACACCAGCTCCCCCTTGATCCTCAGTACTGACAGCTGTGGCAGGCTCACTGACACAAGCTGGTAGGCCCACAGAGGACATCAAGGTGGTTTTGAAGACATTCAAGCCATATCCCTTGAGGACATTGACAGAATGCTGCAGGTGGACATGGGAGAACGTGGTAGAAAGGGTCCTGGACTTGGATTTCGGAGACATGGCTTCAAGCGGCTCTCTTGCCACTGGCTCCTTAGAGGGGTTAGTTTCAAAACAAAACAAAACAAAAAACCAAGTAAGTGTTGGTGAAGATGTGCTGAAATTGGAACCCTTGTGCTCTGCTGGTGGGAGTGTAAAATGGTGCAGCCCTGTGGAACACAGTTTGGTAGTTCCTCACAAAGTCGGACAGAATTACTACATAGATCCAGCAATTCCACTTCTAGGTATATAGCCAAAAGAACTGAAATCAGGGACTCAAATCAGATACCTGTACACCAATGTTCATTACTCACAATGGTCAAAAGGTGGAAACAACCAATTGTCCAGTGACAGATGAATGGATAAGCAAAATGTAGTATATACAGACAATGGAATATTACTTGGCCTTAAAACACTTTGACACATGCTACAACATGGATGAATCTCAAAGACATGATGCTAGGGAAATAAGCCAGACACTAAAGGATAAACAAACATTGTATCATTCCACTTATACGCAGTACCTAGAACAGGCAAATCCAGGGAGAGAGAAAGTAGATTGGAGGTTACCACCAAGGGCTGGAGGGAGCAGGAAATGGACAGTTACTGTTTAATGGGCACAGAGTTTCTGTTTCAGATGATGGAAAAGTTCTAGAGATGGATAGTGGTGGTGGTTGCACAACAATGTGATATATTAATGCCACTGAATTGTACATTTAAAAGGATTAAATTGGTAACTTTTTATAGTATGTATATTTTAACACAATTTTTTTTTTAATCCTCATCTGAGGACTTTTTTCCATTTTTGTTCAGTTAGAGTGAGAGGAAGAGAGAGAGAGAGAGAGAGAGACATTGACATGAAAGGGACACATTGAGTGGCTGCCTCCCACACGACTCCAACCAGGGCCGGGGACAAACTGCAACCAAGTTACATGCCCTTAGTGGGAACCGAACCCAGGTCTTTCTGAACCACGGGCTGATGCTCTCACCGCTGAGCCAAACCGGCCAGGGCAACACAATTTTTTAAAGTGTATAGCCAGACTTCTCACCAACAGCACACACATCATGTCCCTCCTGTTCTAGCACCATTCATTAGTGGTTCCCTTCTTCCTCTCCAACTCGGCGACAGCACCTCAGCCGGTGACAAGAGCACCACCTTGGCCGCAGGGGGCCAGTCTGCTCACAGAAGCCATGCTCATGACAACTTCTCTGCTCCTGCTACGCTGCTTCTTGGCCCTGCGTGCTCCCAACCTCCGCTCACTGCCTGAATGCAGAAGGGTCTCAGCCCGCTCTTCACCAAGAATCCTTTGTCATCTACACCAGTGCTTTGGGCTCTGTCTTTCAGGAATTTCCCTAAGGCTTGGAGTCCTGGCCATGATCTGAACGCTGAATTATACATTGTCTTGCACCAATGACTGCATGTGTAATGACAGTGTGCCACCATCCAGATTCTACTTTGGATCTAGAGCAAAGGACAGAAGTGGAAATGCAGCAAACAATAAATAAATGGTTCATGACTTGCCTTGAAATGATAATACCATTGACTTCTCTGTCAACTGTGGCCTCAATATCGCCTTTGGGATTGGTCTGTGTTGAAAGAATTGCTGTTTCCAAAGTTAGGACTAAAGAAGGAACAGATGGACATAATTAGGAGAATTAGGAAAGAAATAATAAGAATCAGCCAGGCCAAGCTCTGGTTCATTAATAATGGCTTTGATTAGAAAACTGCTCTTAGAGTAGCATCTCTAAAAATCTCAGCATCAAGAGAGGCTGTAATTACTTACAGTGTTATCAGCTCTGTTGTCTTGTCGTTTTATTTCTTAGCTGTTTTATATTCTGGGCACTGGACCAGCTGGGAAGGATACCAACCCTGGGGCGTCAGTGGTAGTGGCTAGCTGCAAGTATGGTCTGTATTTAAACCCGGGCTTTCATTCAAGTCCTTTCATTGTACATTCCTCAGATCAATTGATGAGTCCACCTGGAGAGAAGCGCTATGTTGGGTGGTCAAGAGGGAAAGGCAATAAAGGAAATGTTTAAAGGTCACAAGTTACGCAGCATTTCTAAAAAATTGTAATTAATCTGGAGCACCATTGATGATTTTCTTTTCCTCCCTTTACACTTCTGTCTGCGTGATGAAGGACAACGTAGCTGCAGACCAATGCATCCTGACCTTACCTGGCCTGGGTCTGACCCAGCTGATTTTCCGTACTGCCAAAGCCCACAGGTTGCGCCCTTTAAGGTGAAAAGAGGCGGTCAGGCCTTCCCCCTCCCGTCGGGAGGGTAAGACGAATTGTAATAAACAGCGACCTCTAGCGTGTGCTTCAGGATTTGCATTTGGCTAAGAGTGCAGAAACAGCGGGGAGACGGGAGTTCCTATTACATTTCCCTGCAAACAAAGGCGAGGTAGACATCTCATTGTTTTCACTGGTGGAGAAGCTCAGGACTGAAGGCTGAAGATTTCGCTTCATTTGCACGGCTCACCACTATCACTGCTGGAGATGCTGTTCAAAACGTTGCTTTCTTCCCCCCTCCCCTTTCCTGCCTATTTTCTCCAAAAAGATCACTGGGATTTGTTTGCTCAGGCTGTCTGGGTTGCCTTAGGGATTAAACCAGAGCATTTGCCCAGAAGATCAACTTCTTTGACTGTGGGGTGTGTGTGAGCCTGGAGAGAGGGTTGCAGACAAGAGAATGGGAGAGGGGAGCTCAGAAAGACAGACCGGCAGTGCCCCCTGGGAGCTAGGGGGAGGGTCAGGGCCCACGCTCACCCTTCTTCAGTGACAGGACTCTCAGAGGGTGGCTAGCTCTCCATTTCTACTTGGGGCTATTGGAGACTTCCTTCCCCTGACCTGGTATTACCACGAGAGGGAGAGGGTTCGCCCCCTGTCTCTGTCCTGCCTGTCCTCCGCCCTCCCCACTGTTCTGAAGCCAGGTTCTGAGTCTCCCGGGGGCTGTTCAGGCCAAGTTCGTTCGCAGGCGGATGGTGTTCACTCCCTCTGAAGAACGGGCCCGTGGTGACCTCCAAGCTCTGTTAGGAGCCAGGAGGAGATTCTTCAGTGAAAGGCTAAAATCACAGTTCCTGGCCCATGACCTTGCTGTTTTGTGATGGGAATAGGGGGTTGGATGATGGGAAGGGAATACATTTTCCTGTCCGTTGAAGGCAGATAGATGCACAGTACACATTTGCTGCAAAACTGGATTTGCCCTGCTGCTGCCTTTAAACAAAGATTCAGAGTAGAAATGCTGCATGTTTTTGCTGTTTTTTTAAAACTCCTCACTCGAGAATGTTTGTTTGTTTTTAAATTTTTTCTTTATTGATTTTAAAGAGAGAAGAAGGGAGAAGGAGAGAGAGATAGAAACATCGATGAGAACATGGATTGGCTGCCTCCTGCATGCCCCACTCTGGGGATTTGGCCCACAACCTGGGCATGTGCCCTGCCCGGGAATTGAACCGGCGACCTCTTGGTGCATGGGTTGAAGCTCAACCACTGAGCCACACCGGCTGGGCTGAGAATATGTTTTTTATTGATTTTAGAGAGAGAGGAAGGGAGAGAGAGAGAGAAACATCGATTGGTTGCCTCACGTACGAGCACCAACTGGGGAATTGAACCCACAACCTAGGTATGTACCCTGACGAGAATTGAACCCGCAAGCTTTTGGTGTACAGAACAATACTCCAACCACCTGAGCCACCCGGCCAGGGCTGCTGTTGTTTTTAAGCTATGAGCTGCTGTGCTCCCTCGTCCCAGTGTTATCAGATCAAGGACCTAAGCAGGATCCATCCTTAGAGCTGACAAACCTGAGCCATCCCCTCTAGACTCACAGCAGATGCAGCTCTGTGTTTCCCGAACACCACATTTCTATGCCAGGAGTGGGGAGTGACTGGGAGGACGAGCACAAGTGTGGTGACAAGAAGATGGAGTGGTGGGAATGACGTGGCCAGAGAGAGCCAGGGAGGTCTGTGGTCTGCACTGGGTTGATTCAGCAAGTTTTCCCAGATGGCATGGCTGAGCATGTGGCTGAGCTCGGGAGGAGGTTTGGGACCAGAGGAGGGACACAGTGAAGAGGCTGATAGCCACGGCTCCATGGTCTTGGACACAAAGGCTCACACCTGGGCTCTACTTTGGTGATGTAAAAAGCTGTTAGAATCCCAGCCCAAGAAGGATAAGGAAAGTAAAATAAAATAATGGTTCAGCCCTGGCTGATTTGGCTCAGCGTTTAGAGCATCAGCCCATGGATGGAAGGGTCCAGGGTTCAATTCCTGGTCTAGGGCATGTACCTGGGTTGCAGGTTTGATCCGTGGCCTCAGTTGGAATCATGTGGAAGGAAACCAATTGATGTGTGTCTCTCTCTCCCTCCCTCCTTTCCACCCTCTCTAAAAAAGTCAATGGAAAAATATCCTTGGGTGAGGATTAACCAAAAAAAAAAATAATAATAATAATGGTTCAATAAAACTATAAAACTCTACTGATAGGGGAAGATACTTCTGGCTGAGGAGATGAGGATTGGTAGAGGAGGGTCTTAGATTTAGAGGGAAAAAATCCGAGGAGGAAATGACCAGTGTCTGTTCGCAGGCTGCGACAGAGCAAAGAGAAAGGTGGGAGAGGCCCAATATCAAGAGTGACAAGGAGCAGCAGGATTTGCTAACGAACTGGATGCATAAAGACTAAACATGAAGTGGAGATTTCTTAGACGTTCTCTGTCACGGAATTGGCAAAATGGTGGCACTGACGTCTGGGCACTCAGGAAGGGCCATGTTTTTTTTTTTTTTCTGGAGGTAGATGGTGAACCAAGTCCCTGCTGGAGAAAAACCAGCCTCACTGCTGGTTCTCGCTGCCCCCTCTGCATCCGCCGGACATGGCTTCCTTCCATCCGTCATGCACGTTCACCCAGCGATGCCAGTGGCTGTTGCAGGCCTTCTCTCCTGCCTCCCCTTGTGCATCTCATGCTCTCACCATTTACCTCCCTAAGCAGGTTAAGGCACCCAGAAGGACGCTATCATGCTCTCTCCCATATGGGTAGTACCGGACACTTTCCTGGATGTTTACATGGCTCGCTCCCTCACTTCATCCAGCATCCTGCTCGAATGTCACTTCCATGGTGAGGCTTTCCTGGCCATCCTGTCTGAAATGACACTGTCTTCATCTGTATCCTCACCCCACTTTATCTTTTCTTTATAGCACCTCATTGCCAGCTGACATAAACTTATCGGTGCCTTCTCTTCCCCCCTGGACTGTGACTCCTCAGGGACTCTGTTATGTTCAACACTGAATCTGCAGTGCACCCGGCTGTGCTGGGCACATAGTGGATTTTCAGTGACCATCTCACGGATGAACTCACGAATGTTCAGTGAGTGAATCATAGATGACTCCATAGTTAACATGGTTGGCATCTCCTTCCTTCTGGAAATGCTGTCCTCCTTACAGTGCTGCTTCTCGTCTCTTACTCTTCGAGTGCCGTTTCTTTGTTTTCTGTTCTATTTTCCAACCTCCGGTACTTACCCTGTACTGTTCTCTTTCTCAACTGTATTCCTTGGGGATCATAGGTATTCTCAGAGCCTTAGCTCTCACCTACATTTCTGAGGCAGAAGAAGGAAGGACCCAAGAAGGAGCATAAAGATGGGAGGGAGGAGAGGAGAGGGTCAGAGAAGACAGGGACGGCAGTTTCAGGAAGGAGTCGCTGACACTGTAAAATGCTACTAAGACATGGGAAAGGATGAAGGCTGAGAAGGAGCTGTTGGGTCTGAGACACATCGACTAGTTGCCCTTAGCGGGAACCAAACCCGGGTCTCTCTGGTCCGCGGGCCGACGCTCTAAGTGCTGAGCCAAGCCGGCCAGGGCCTGGGGATCCTCCTCTTTTAACTTCTCTCTGCCTCTGTAGTCCACCACCAAGACAACCTTCCCACGCCGCCACTTTAATGACACCATCTCTCTATTCTGTAGGGAAGCAGCGTGAGTAGCGGGAGCAAAGGTAGATCAAAGGGTCAAGAAGCCTAGTTCACAGGCTCTGCCACCACCTGGCCATGGGTGATTGGGTGAGGTAGTTAAATTGAAGTCAACCTAAAAGTTCTCTTCCTCTCTAAATCCTAGGATCTCTTTTTACCATATCAAGGGTTAAACAATCCTCCCAAGATTTATTATGTTCTCTCCAAAATCTGCCTCAGTCTGCCTCTCCAACTTTGCTTTCCAAGTTCTCTCAAGGCACCCTGTACCAGTCAGGCTGGTCTCCTCCTGGCCCAGCAACAAAACCCCACTGCCTCCGCACCTTCGTCTATTCAGCTTTTCTTGCCTGGGTGCCTTCTCTTCTCTCCTGTGCCTGTGAAAATCCTCAGCTGTCCCCCAGGCCAGCTCATCACTCACTTTTCCCAGGAAGTGTTCCCTGACTCCTCCAGTTCTCACTGGTCTTTCTTCCTGCTGAGCTCCTGGGCATCTACACAGAACATCTAAATTATATTTTTATCATTTGCAACAATCTGCTGTTGTTTCAGGCACAGTCTTTTTCTCTTATAAACTCTTTGGGGGAAATGGATCACATCTTATGCGTCCTTTGTATTACTCACAGTGTATTGCTAAGCATGTCACTGAGCACTTAGTGTGTTCTTTATGTGCATCTGTCAGTCAGGGTCTTCCAAGAAATGGAATGCGTGCTCGCGCGCGCGCGTGCACACACACACACACACACACACACACACATTTATTTTAAAGATGGGCTAATGTGATCTTGAGGTTCTGAAAAGTCCTAAATCTGCAGGGTAGGCAAGAGGCTGGAAACTCAGGTGAAAGTTGATGTTACAGTCTTGAAGCAGAATTTCTTCTTTGACCAATCTCAGTTTTAACTCTTAAGGCCTTCAACTGATTAGATGAGGCCCACCCACATTATTGAGGGTCATCTCCTTTACTTAAAGTCAACTATGGAAGATGTTAACTATATCTGTCAATGCCTACACTGAAACACCTAGGTCAGTGTTTGATTAAATAATTGTGTACAGTAGTCAAACTGACACATAAAACTGACCATCACAGACCACTTACTGGTGGAGTCATTTTGAAGAGTAATTCCTTGTACAGGATTCAGCAAGGTGGAGTCTTCAAAATAAGACCGGAGAAGGGTCACTGAGAGACCTTGATGAGAAGCAGTGAAACTCCAGGCTATGCAGAGAGTGGGAGCCATGCGGTGGTCCTACGTGAGCTGGTTGGCAAGAAGTTTATGAATCAGCAGAAATTTATGGATTCTGGGTATTTAAAGGTTAAAAGGAAGAGAGAAGGAGAACAATCTTAGAAGGTACTGCATATCTCTATGCAAAGAAAGGAGTGGGGTGTGGTCAGGGGGAGGATTGGGGTTTAGAAAGAGAGAGAAAGAAGAGAGAGGGAGAAAAAATGAGAGAGAGAAGAGGGAGACCCAGAGTTTTAAAATCCCAAGTCATTGTTTGTTGTATATGGTTCAATGAAACTGAGGTGAATTTAAGTAGCTTCAAAATTAGAAAGAAAGTTGCTTCCTTCTCGGGCAGCAGACAGAAACTAATGATAGACCCTGGAAATGTGAGAATAAAGTCAATAGGAACAGAAGAATGGCAAAGCAAATGCCTCTAGGGAGGAGAAAGAGTTCTTGACAGATTTTTAGATGACAAAAGGCAAATTTTAATCTGGAAATTGGTTTATTTCAAATTAATTAGTATAGATAAAATCTTGAGAGAGTAAAAACAAGCAACATCCCCCCCCCCCCTAAACAAGTAGAAAAGCCAAACAAAACCACTTACAACAGAGATTCAGATATGTTCTGGAAAACAATTAGTATTAGCATTGCTGAAACATTCCCGAAATAGATTAGCTTCACCATTAGCCTTCTGTGGATTCAAGCAAAGGGGCCTCATTATACAGATTATATGCCCGGAGAAGGGGCCTCTGCATGGGGATGAACTTGGAAAAAGAACACTTAAAACAAAGGCAATTCCGCCTATCTGTAATTCACTTTATTCCCCTTGCTATCATTGAAGATATCTATGCTTGAGCAAATTTCTCACTCTCAATCTGATTTCTTCTTTTTCTTAATCCAGCCATGAAGTCATAAAATCCTCTGTTTGGGACAATATGATTTGCTGCCATGGAAACAATGACAATATCATACATTTATCTCACTCCAAGAGATCAAAGAGGAAAAGCAATAATACTAATATTTTGCGGTTCGGTAGTGCTGTTCATCCGGCAGTCGCTGCCTAGTAAATATCACCGGTCTGCAGATGGGAAAACCGAAGCAGTAATGCTCATGCCTTGGTCTGAAGCTCTTACGTTTTAGACTGCGGCAAGAACATCCAGATATTTCTAATTCCCACCCAGAGCAGCAGCCGAGGAGCCAAACTCTTGGTCTCCATTCCTCTCTCTCTGGATGAAGAGGGAGAGTGGGCTCCTGGCCCAGCGCCTGTGCTTCACCAACTGTTCCCAATTATGAGAGTATGTGATGGAACCTAGTTTGAAAAAATAAACAGAAAGCCCTTGGCAATTATCGCAGTGGTGAAAACATTTATATACATAAGGATAGAAAAGAGGTCCTGGACCGTGCATTAAAACTTAAGCACTCACAGCCAGCTCCAGCTCTGTCTTGACATCCACTCCTCTAGTCCCACCTAGATGCTCAGTCTCTTGGTTCCCAGCATCACTGAATTTACCTGAAGTTAGTGGTGCTTAAACTCCAGGGCCCCTCACATGTACAGACCCCTTCCAAGGCTCTGGGAGGGGTCCTAGCAATGTGTTCACTTGGACAGACTTTATTAAAAAGTCTACGCTCTAACTTCCTCTTGTGTTGGGTGGTGTTGGAGTAACTTTTTGGGATCCTGGTAAGGGGAAGTGTGTTAGGGATGCATTTGGAATAAGTGGTTTACAGTCACTTCTGTTTATAGTGGAATTATTGCTGGCCATTTCTAAGTAGCAGTGGCTTCCAGCAATACTCTTATTGTCCACTTCCCCTGACCCCATGCATGGTGAGAGGTAGGAATGTGTTTCAGGTACCCATTACTGGAACCAGGCATTTTTGGCCTTTTTTCTTCTTAGAAGGATGTGCAAAATGCTATAATTTATCCTTTATTTTGGAGGGGATGCCCTGACATTCATCAGATCATTGGATACCTAAAATTTTTACTGATATGGTGGGTTCCTGAATCTTCATAGGGTTTATCTCCCACCGTTCAGAGTACCTTGCTGTAGCTAGGCCTGCAATGTACTAGCTACTTCTTGCTCATCCAATACAATTAACACAATGCCATCACTCTGATGGATCAGTGTAATGTTCTGTGGGATGTCTAACCAGTCCAGTTTTTTTTTTTTTTGGACTATATTATGATAATATATGATAAAAGGTGGGAGAATTGATATAGTCTTCAGCCCAGAGTATAAACATACACTGTTATCTATTTCTGATCGTCTTTTTTGATAGGGATGGAAAATAATGCCAGATCAGTGGCTGCATTTCATGTACCCAAGGCCACATGCACCTGCTCTAACACAGACACCACATCTGGTACAGCAGCTGCATTGGTCTTGGTTGAGTGGCAGTCATTTACCATCATCTTTTAGGATCTGTCTGGTTTTCGCAGGGGCCAGAATGAAATGGAGGTAAGGTTCATCAACCTTGCATTAGGGTTTTTTTTTTATCTGTCATTCTCCCAGGAACCTATATTGCTTTTGATTTATTGGAACTGGGTTTGAGAGGAGTGCAGTTTTAGAAGTTCCCACTTGGCTTTCCCCACAGACCAATGAATTAATGTGAGTGAATGTACCTTCAATTGTACATTTGGGGACTGTGGAAATTACCTTTTGGATGTGTCCACGGATTCAGTGGGTTCAGTGTGAGCCAGATCTGGGCCAGGCTACCTCCATTTATTGCCTGGAATCCTTATGTCTTCACTCTAACAAGAGAGCCATGTTGATGCTTTGAGACTCCAGTTATCAGTATCAAGCTAGACATTGTGTTTAACAGACCTCAAAATGTTTGGGTATTCCTGTTTCCTAGGTATACCCACGGCAAATGGCCTCACATGTCTTTGGGGAAGAACTGGAGGGATCATTACTTGGTACACCTGTCATAATGATACAGGGTCCTTCCTCTCAGAGACCCAACCCCTTGTTCAATTATTAGGTTCCAAGTTCACAAAACTTGCTCATATTTGGAAACTGGGCAAGGAATCATGGCTTTTCATGGGGTGACAACTCTCAGCCTCCTGATTATTCATCCTTGTTTTTTTGTTTTGTTTTTCTGATTGAGTAATATCCTTGCTGGGTACCCATTAATTTTGTCTTAGGAGTGTTAACCCTTACTAGAGAAAAGTGGGATTCTTCTGTAATCTCAAAGGATCACAAATCTTTTCTGAAACATACTAGTTTCTTTTCTGTGCTTGTTTATAGGATTACCTTTGGGACAAAGACAGGTCACACTGAGTCTAAGTGTTTTCCTGAGGATCACTCAGAATTGGGCTTCTTGACTAGGCTCTGGGACAGTCCAACTATTCTGTGCATTCCTGTGCCCATCACAAAAAAAAAAAAAAAAAAAAAAAAAAAGTCCCTTACTTCATCCTTCTATTCCTGAGGACGGTAATACTGATGTGGGTCAGTGACAGAAATTCGCCTTGGTGCTGGGGGTGGAGTTTCTGGTGGGAAAGGTAAAAGGTTCAAATACTCTGACTTCCACATAGTTGTTTGTTTATTCTCCTCCTTTCTCTTTGACCTACTTGTCACCTGGTTCCATCTCTGCCCTGCAAAGGCCAAGCAGAATCAGGTTGGGAGCTCTGGGCAGGATGCTAAACCCCAGAGCCTGGGCTTTCGGGACAAATGTACTCTCTCCTTTCCACTCTTTCCTCAGCCCTTCTCACCATTGCAGGGCCAAGATCACTGTGTTGCTGGGAGGAGGGGCCCGGGAGGAGGGGCCCAGGAGGTGGGCCAGTCTGCCTTTGGTATTGGTTGCTTAGGCCGCCTAATTTCAAGAATATCAAGTGGTCAACCTCAGCTGTGAGGTTCCACAGGAAGCCATAGGCCTGATTGAAGAGGTCACACACTGGCTTCCCAGAGACACTCGCAGCCCACATAAAACAAAAATTAGTTGTCCGTGTTTATAAATGGAAGATTTCATGTGAAATTACAGATGTTTTCTCCTGAGAAGTAAAATGTCCTGTCAGTGTGGGACTCATATTAGCATGGCACACATTGGCAGAAGGAAGTCATGGCTCCTCATTCAGATGGTGTCATGGGCTATATGTGTACCCCCCAATTTATGTGTTGAAGTCCTAACTACCAGTACCATGGAATATGACTGTATTTGGAGATAAGGTCCTTCAATTAAGTTAAGATGAGGTCCTAGGGTGGGTACTAATCCAATATGACAGGGCTCCTTATAAGAGAGAAGGCAGATGAGGACATGGGCAGCCACAGATGACTATGTGAGGGCACAGCGAAAAGACCGCTTTCTACAAAGCAAACAGAGAGGCTCCAGGAGAAACCAAAATGTCAACTCACTGATCTGGACTTCTAGCCTTTAGAATGATGAGAAGATACATTTCTATTGTTTAAGCCACCAGGTTGGGGTACTTTGTTATGGCAGCCCTAGCAAATGAATACAGATGGGAATACTCTCCAGTGGGTTGCGGTTCCCACCGCTGCTTTCTGGCCCACTTTGGCCATTTCCATCACCTGATCCCTGGAGAAATTGTTTGTGACCCATGCCTCATAGGAACAGAGAGGGTGCTTTTCCTGACTGAGGTGAAGGGGTCTCCATCTACTTTTCTCATCTTAAAGTGGCAGGTTGAGAGATTCTGAATCTTGGCCAACAATCTATACATCTCATCCCAAATAACTCTTCTAGATACTTAGGATTCATTTATATTCAAAATGATCTTGGAGAGTGTGGTCAAAATTTATCCTTTCTAGACAGGGGATTCTGGGACTTCTGACCAGGTCTGGGATTTAGGAATGTGAGCTGGCGTGGAGGAAGGTGAGGGGACTCTCAGGAGGCAGATCATGGAATCAAGGGAGATAAAAAAAGCATTGTGAAAAACCTGAAATGAGGGCCAAGCAGAGACTCCACATGAAGCATTGATATGAAGAGGCAAGGAAGTATGCTCCCAAACTAGGTCTGAGGCCACAAGACAGAGAACGGAGATGCATTCAATGTGAGGGAGCAGAGCAGGGTCTGGAGAGCTGGCCTGAGCTGGAGAAAAGCCATCAGGTCTCTGGTAGAGTGCCTGCGCTTTGTCCACGGGATGGATGGGAGCTGTTGAATATCCAGAAGAGAGCCCTACTGCCCTGTGTTCTCCTCTTTGCTTCTTAGTATAAATGACAAAGTTTCCAGGCCTATATTTGGGAGGCACAAGCCAGTGAAAGTCTGCAAAGTTCACAAAGGGTGGACATCCTCATGTACTCCAGTATCCTAAGACCTCACCAATCCATACACACAGGAATAATGGGGAACTGGCATTCGTGGTGATAGCTCACACCCCTACTGTATTGCTGTTTTCTAGAATACAATATTTTTATTTCGATACTTTCTCTGTGAAAGAGTAGGGAAATTCCTCCTTCTGAAGTTTCTGCAGGGGTAGTTTTGTTTATGCTAGTGGAGGAAAAGCAGAGCATTTGAGCAATATGTTGAATAAAGGCCAGTCTTTGACCAAGATGGAGCAGACCAGGCCAATGATTGTCCTTGCTGCCCATTTTATAGATTTATCAGGGCTCCTAAAGCAATGTCGGCACCAGGACTTTGTAATATTTTAACTGTACTCTGTGTATAGGGAGAATAAATCATTTTTGTCCTCTCTGCAACATAACTTTATACACTGAAAGACTCCTGGCTCCCCTTAATCTCCTTACTTACAAACCAAACATAGGCCATCTTATTTGTATTTTCTCATAAGACTTATTTTTCAAAAATTCTATCATTCTCGTTTTCCTCTGAAACTTCTTTGATTGTTCTACATTGATTTTGAAATTTGGAACTCGAAGAAGAATATACTTAATATCCCCACTGGGTTCATCCTCAGTGAAGGCCAAATCAAGAGTAATAAACACATGCCTATTTGACTTTGGAGTGAGGTCCCTGCACCTCAGCCCGACTCTGTTGTTGCAGGGCCCTCTGTGGACTTGCAGACCATTTATCACTCATGCTCAGCCAGCCTAGCAGTCCCAATTCTCAGCTTGCTCCATATTTGTTCATATGGGAACCACTTTATTTTTCTTTATTGAGTCTCATTGTATTGATCTGAGCCTAATCTCTAATTCTGAGATATGTTTTACTATTCTCTCTCACACGATAGGCCATCAGTTTCAGTGCCCTGACACTTCATCAGAAACGTTTTGGTCTGACAAGAATCACATCTTTCGAAATTCACAAAATAGAATTCCAAACTATAAAGTAAATATACCAATTGTCTTATAATCAATCCCCTGGCCATGTTTATTTTATGAAATGAAGCATGTATTTCATAAAATAAATATTAAGATGTATTCTAAAACTCGAAAGAAAGAATCACATCTTTCAAGTACATATTAAGTTGGCTAAAGAAAAAATGTACTAAGTTATTCGCACTTTTAGTGATTTGCACTAAATTGTAGAAAATGTAGAAATATGTACTAAAGAAAAAATGTACTAATTTATTCGCACTTTTAGTGATCATTGAGATTCCACTATGTGCAAGGATATGGAGAATATAGCGGAGGATGAGGCAAGCCTGCTCTGGCCTGAGGGAGCAGACTCCTCCTTTCAACTGGCCTTGAATGGCGACAGGAAGTGAGCCTATGTTTTCTCCTCTTCTTGGACACAATTCAAATTCAGAGTACTCAATAAAATTTATTCTGTAACTGAACATAGCAGATTGACTGCTTCCATTAGGCAACCCCTGCTCCATTCTATCTCCCATATCCACACCCCCACCATGTTCGCCTCTCATCTAATGCATGGGGAGTTTCATTTTGTAACTGGGAGCAGGAAAGAAGATGAGGGAGGTGGAGAAATAACACAACATCTGTCCCTACCCAGCCCAAGGAACAGGTGGGTGCTGAGGTTGGGAAGTGGAGGATGCAGGTTAGCGATTTATGGAACCATGCAGACTGTGGACATAGCTCAGGTTACAAAGCTTGGCCCAGACGTGGGAGAAGGGGTCATTCTCCCAGCCACAGGTTGTTCTGAAGCTCTGACGATTGGACAAGTTGAATCATTATAAGGCAACACCCTTGACGTGGGGCTTCAGGTTCTCGTGGTGTGCGGCCATTTGAAGTGTATAGGAGAGGCTAATTATTGCTAACTTTGCTCCCCTCCTGAGAATTCCTAAGAAATGTAGAGAATGGAGGTGTGACAACTAGCTTGAAGATTAAATGGGAAGTATTTGAGATAAAAATAGAAGATTCCTAGCTATAGTGGTCTGATTCTCAGGGGGATATAACTAAGGAACAAGGGCCTAGGTGTGTGACCAGCCTATAAGTTTGGAGGTTAATCTGTGGAAAACTGATATGATGTAATGATATCTTTTTGTCTTTTGGTGTATTTTATTTGGAGGGAGAGGCTGATAAATAGATAACTTGAAGGTTATAGTCATATTGCCCTTTAGAAGACTAACTACTCGTGTATCTAATTTAGCAATCTTATTTCAATATTCTTTTCTCAGACTGACTATATAGATACTTTTATTTGGATGCCTTTTCAATCAGCTCTTTTCTTTCTTCTGGCTTCCTCATTAATAAGCTGACTAAAACATTTCCACATGCTCAGAAAACACTTGAAGAACTTTGCTTTTGCGTGTATCAGACCGCGGTGAGTGCTATGGAGAGACATGGAACCACGGGGGACAGCCAGTGGTGGCGGGTGGGAGGAGTGTGTGACTTTAGTGTGGTCAGAAAGGCTTCATGGAGAAGGTGAGGGATCTGCCTGCAGGTATCCAGGGGAAGAATGTTCGAAGAAAGGAAAAGGAAAGTAAGCATGTCCTATGCCTGGCATTTTCAATGTACAGCAGGAAGTTCAAGGAAGTGCAGGGAGTCCGGTAAGGCTGGCCGAGGAAGAGGGGAGGAGGAGGACTAGATGAGATGAGACAGGTGAGGGGTGGAATGTGTTACAGAGCAGACAGCAGAGGGCCTTTTAGGACTTTGGCTTTTACTGGGGGAGATGGGGAGCTTTGGAGCTGAGGTGTGACACGATCTGACTTGTATTTTTAAACGCTCCCTCTGTGGTCTATGACGGGACTACAGGAGAGCAAGGGTAGAAGCAGGGAGACCAATCAAGAGACACAATAATCCCCATGAGGCTGATGGTGTGCCCAAACGGTGCGAATGAGCTAGAGTCTATATATATTTTGGAGATAAAGTCAGAAGGATTAGGTGGATTGGCTAGGGGATGAGTCCAAGCTAGCCCGACTGGAGGCTTGGTCTGTAGAAAGAAAGGGGGCCATGGCTCATCCTCCGAGCACAGCTTCAGGACCGCCCACAGGAGGCGGAAGCCATCTGTGCCAGCTCCTCCCCACAGCCTGAAATTTCTTCTCTGCTCTGTGGGAATTTTCCTGAACCCTGAGACAGAAGACAGCAAGCTTAGCATAGTTCAAGTTAGTCATGGTTCTCTCTTCTTTGTGGACAGTCCTCTCTCCTGCTTGTAGCAGCTCATAACACCTTTCTCATTCACCTATTTCCAGCATTGAATATTCTTCTGGTGTCATGGTTTGGATTTGATTATCTTTTTTGTTTTAATTTACCCCTTTACATTGCATTTTCCATATTGTATTATGGGCATATGTGGTGTATTCCACACTGTGTATGTTATTGGGCATCTTTTGAGGTGTCTTCCCAGGCAACGATTTCCTCCTTCTGAGAAGTGTTTCCCTCAGTCTCAGGTGAGGGCCTTATCTGCCATGTAATTCTTTAGAGATATCCTGTGTAATCTTTAAAAGAAGAAATAACTACTCCCTAATTTTATCAATTGATAAACCTGCATTTTCTTATGAAGGTTTTGCCTGTCAGTGGGATAAAAATTCTTACTAATAAATACCCTCAAGAACATTGCTTTCATATTAGTAAATGTATATATATATTCACATCTGAATTATGTATATCATATATAACACACATGTTTATTACACATATTTTTGTTTACACATTTACTTGTTTACACTGTCAAAATTTAAGATGGGGTATCATGAATAATTCTCAGTTAGGGTCCTGAACCCTCTCAATTACTTTTTAAATTGATTTTAGAAGGAGAAGGGGGTAGGGAGAAACATTGATTTGTTGTTCCACTTATTTATGCATTCATTGGTTCATTTTTAGGCACCCTGACCCAGGATGCAACCCGCAACCTTGGTGTATCAGGATGACGCTCTCACCAACTGAGCTACCCGGCCAGGGCCCCCTCTCAGTTTTAGTACAAGTTCCCACTCAAGTCCTTTTGAGTACTTTATTTTCACAAGGGGAGGCTGCACTCATACCAGAGAGGTGAGGAGCTGCCAACCTGGGCCCAGTGATTGCTCAGGCACAGGGTGATAATCTCCTCATCTCCTTTCTTCTTACATGCAAGCTCGGGTTTGTTTCCACTACAGCGACGCCTCCTACGCTGTTTGAGCATGAACCACCAGTCTACCTTGCTAAGTGCTTAACTGGAAGTGACAGAAACCCAGCTGAAACTGACTTAAGCACCAAAGGGAATTCATTGGCTCGTGTAACTGAAGTGTCAAGGGCAGCCAAGCTTTAGAAACGGCTGAGCTCAGGCACTCACATTACATGATTAGGAATCCGTAGCTCTCCATCTCCTGGCCTGTTTTCCTCTATGTTCTCAGACAAGCTCTCCTGACCTCATGAGCCCCCAGCAGCTCCAGGCTTACATCCCACTGGCTGGAAACTTCAGTGAAAGGAGAGCCGAGTCCAGCAACTGGGTCTCACTGGGATGACTTTGTTCATATTCCCAACATGGTGGACACTGGAACACAATCGCCTTTGCTCTATGGAATGGGAGTGGGTAAGGAATAGCTGTCCAATAGAAAAGTACCAGGAAAAGGGTAACTGGACGCCAGACCACTTCACCAGCAGGTGCCCTCTCTTAGATTGATATGTCCTTTCTGCTCCCTTGAGCTCTATCCTGGACAAGCATCTCATATTGGGGCCTGAGTTACCCGTGCCCACTGAATTCCCAACTCCAGACAGAAAGTGCCTTTTTTGAAAGTGAAACAATGAGGTTGTTTCTTAAGGAACTTTAAAGAGAATACTTCCTCCTCCACTCCTTGCTTGAATTTAATCTTTTATATTTCCATCAGAAATAATTTCTAGTGTTCTTTCATCTGCAAATAAGCGCTGGTGTTGTCTTTGTCTGCATGTATTATTTATCATTCAATTCATAGTGTGTCTCTGTCAATCAGCCTGTGGGTGTATGCGCCTGAATTTAAATGAGAATTTATCTGTGTAGTCAAAGAAGTCCTTTAGGAAATCAGCTTCCAGGAAGATGCTGGGAAGGCAGCGGCTTGGCTTGTGCTGGGCAGGGAGCAGGAAACCTGCTTTGGAGCAGTTGGGTCTACAGGGGGCACAGAGCCCCTCTCAGCTCTAAGATCTCCAGGCACATGGATCTGGAAGCACCGAGGGCATTTCACAGATCTAATGCAGCTTCAAGTCAGCCCCAGGAAGAGTTTCTAGATTACATGACGGCAGTGATACAGAGTAGATGGGTACCTTGCATTTCACAACTGATGAGAATTCACTGCCCATTTTGCCCATTCTCCTGCTTTGCGCACACACACACACACACACACACACACACACACACACACAGAGCTGAAACACAGTTCATTCATTTTCTTTTACTCTTAAGTGGTTATAGATTTTCAGTGTGTTGGTAGAAATTATAGGCGCTACTTGCAAAACAGTAATTCTTTCCTACATATAGCCAGTGGCTGAAAATAATTGTTCTCCCCCAACCTGAAGAGCTACCGTCCCCATGGCAACAGGTAAACTCTCGGATATAAGTCAGAGTCACAAACACTTTGGAGACCTTTTGCTCACTCGGTGGACCTTGGGCTCAGGTTTGTTCCTCCGGGAAATGTCAACAGGGTCAGCAGCTAAGGCCCTCAAGCTGCAGGTTAAATAGGGAGGACAACAACTTGATCTTGATAAATCCCTGAGTGCAGATGTCCCATTCTGATGCACTTTTAGAGAGATTTTATTAAAAGACTAGATGCTTTTCTTAAAAAAAATTACAAGTTGGGAAATTTCCCTTAGATAGAGTTTTTTAAAAGTCATTTTTAGTCAAATCTTCACAAAGGGTTTTTCTTTCTTTCTCCTCTTCCTTTCCTTCCCCAAGTATATTCAACAAGTGATTTAAATAAAAGGCACAGCAGCAGCCAACCTGGAGAGACAAGACTCGAACGTGAATAAATACAACATGTGTCACACACGCCAACCGCTGCTGCCCCGTGGCACACATGGGATTCGCACAGGTCACTGTGGTCTAATCAGCTCGAAGGAATGTCACACAACAATAATGCCCTTTGTGAATCTCATTTAAGGAAAGATTCCCACATCAAACAAATCCTTCGAGTGTCATGTGTTGTGTATGATATTAGAGAAGCTGTCCCTATACACTCCGCCAGAGCCTGTGCTGCATGAGAATTATGACTCCGGGATGTGACTCCCTTCCTTTCTCCCTTTTGTTTTCTTTCTTCTCTGGTCCCTCCCCTCTTTCATTAGCACTTTTTACAGAGTCTCTCTTTAGTCCCTAACTTCATGGTGACTTATGTTCCCTCCTGATGGGGAATATCCTCCCCTTAAATTGCACAACCTTGTAGAAATGTGGACCTTAACTTGCAGGTTTCAGAACCATTCATTCATTCCCTCCAGCTGGGTGTGCAGTTTCTACTCTCCTAATGGAAATGCTCTCTAGGCATTTGAGTTGTTTATTATCCTTTTACTTTTTGGGGACAGAATTCAAATACAATCTTCTCTTTGCTCCGCAAACACAATTTTTTTTTTTTAATACCAGATGAGGTCCAACTTGATGCCCTTCAGAGCCCCCCTCAGATGCGACAAGGTTTTGGTGAATGCAAACCTTGAAGCCAGACTACTTGGGTTCATGTTTTCTCTCTGCCACTTACCCCCCAGGTTACTTCAGCAAATCACTGAATCTCTCGGTGCCTTCATTTGCCCTTCTTTCAAATGGGGACAGCAGTACTCAATGTTGTGAAAATTAAATGAGTTAATTGTACACCTAAAACTAATATAAGACTGTATGTCAATTATACTTCAATAAAAAAAAAACTATTCTAAAAAGTTAAATGAGTTAACTTATGTAAAGCTCTTAGTACTTGGCACTGGGTCAACTACACACGCGGTCCAGCTGTTATCATTGAGAGAGTGGTAAAACAGTGGCTGACATCTGAATGTTTACTAGGAACAAAGTGTTACTCTAAGGGTTTCATATGAGTTAGCACATCTAATCTGCACAAAACCTGATGGAAATATACTACTATTACCTTGGTCTTATAGACGAGACAACTTGTAGACACACGTCACTCAGTTAAAAAGAAGCAGAAACAGGTTACTAACCCGGTTCTGGCTGGTACTGAAGCACACACCTAATTACCAGGCTGAGATGTGTGTGAGTTTTTTGGTTTGTTTTTTTCGAGGTGCCAGGCAGGTGTGGGTAGGAAAAGGTAACCCTTTCAAACAGAGATTTTTGTCTCATGACTAACTCACTTCGATTTGAGTAACTAATTCTGTGGAGATCACTTTGAACTAACAAGGTTCCAATTGGACCCCCCTCATGAACATCTCGGTGAGCACACACCTCTCAGATTCTCAGGAGATGATACATGGCCTGGGCAAAGCTGGGCTCATTTCAGAGATGGATCCAAAGCCAAATAAAGGAACGGGCGTTGGCAGTGACTTCCGGGGCACCTGAGTGTGCTTCTCCTCCTTGAAAACACCATCTCTAATAGGTAAATAATAAACTGAGAAAACTATTATTTATTAAAACAGTGAGTATATTTATTAACTTAATATAATTATTTTGGTTGTCATCTTGGAGAGAGCTAAAAAAATTGAGTCTAGGACACAAATTCTGATGAGAGCAAGAAGGGGCAGTGTGGGAGGGCCGTCGGGATTACTTGAGGTGGCAGGTACCTGAGGTGGTTTGGGAGCTCCAGAATGAAGGAGGTGTCAGTCAAAAGAACTATTGAGGATAACTTTAAAAAAATTATTTTATTACTTACTTATTTTCTTATATTTTGGCCTGTGGAGGATAGCATTTATTTTACAACTTTGCCTAGATCTGGTTGGGGTAGCCCATTAATGTTTTGGAAACCAACAGCTATTGTCCTCATATGCCAAATCTCAGCTTCACACACAGCATTCATTCTTCGAGAGTATTTAGTACTGGCATTGTTTTTAATTTCACCTTGTTAAAATAACTGCCATCGTTTTTTTTTTATTTTCTTTTTTTTATTAATTTATTTTTGTTACAGATGTTTCTCCTTTTTTCCCCATTGACACCCTCCTCCCCATCCCCCCACCCTGTCCCCAGCTTTGTTGTCCATGCCCATCACTTATGCATACATGCGCATAAGTTCTGTGGTTTATCTCTTCCCTCCCCCCCCACCCCCTCTTCTGAGGGGTGTCAGTTTATACCCTACTTCCACATCTCTGGGTCTACCCTGTTGCTCAGACTGTTATGTTCATTATATTCCACAAATAAGTGAGATCATGTGATATTTGTCTTTCTCTGCTTGGCTTGTTTCGCTTAGGATAATACTCTCGAGGTCCCTCCACGTCGTCTCAAAGGATAAGAGATCTTTCTTTCTTACAGCTGCATAGTACTCCATTGTGTATATGTACCACAGCTTTTTTATCCATTCATCCACTGATGGACACTTGGGCTGTTTCCAGATCTTAGCTATTGTAAATAGTGCTACTATGAACATGGGGGTACATGTATTTTTTCTGATTGGTGTTTCAGGCTTCTTAGGGTATATTCCTAGAAATGGGATCACTGGGTCAAATACTGCCATCATTTTTAAAAATCCTCCTGTGCATATGGGCTGTGGGAAACCTGAAGCTGCCTTTTGTTCTTTCCTCTTTAACATGTATATTCCATCTGAGCTGATAACCGAACCCAGCCTCCTTCCATAACTCAGTGGAACGCTGTCCAGTCAGGAATGTCCCTGTGTTTACAAGGTGTCTTCTGCAAGGGGCGACTCCCTACCCCACACCTTCTATGCCATTTGTGGCTCTGTCTTGATTCACGAAGGAAGCATTTCATTTTCTTTTTCTAATGGAGAATTTTAAAGGATGTCGGCTACTGCCAAAGCATTTTCAGACGCAGGGCAATGAAGCAGGTTGGTTTCTGGGCACTGGGCATCTCCCCAAGGCCCTGGCTCCATCCTTCTTGGTGAACTGCAGGGTCTCACCTCCATGGCAGACGCTCTAGCTGCCACGCTCTGCATTCACCTGGGATTCTGTGAGAATGGCAGGAAGCTGTGTGACTTCGCCAGGCCTCATTTTCCCCAACTGTCAGACGAGACTAACAGAGGCACTACTTCCCAGGACTCCTGTGAGGATCGAATAATAACACACACAAAGCACGTGAGTCAGTGCTTGTCACACCAAAAGCACTCAATAAATGATGGCGCATATTATCCCTCATCTTGTTGGAGCCCTGTCTTGTGTCCTCTTAAGTGTCACAGTTATAAAAAGGTAAGTATACCACCCTGGTGTCTTCTGGAATCTTATGAGAGCACTTTATAACTTTCTTGAACGAACTCCTTGCAAGCTGGTGCTAATTTACGTGTGCCTCTTTTTATTAGCATTAAAGTAATGTCTCACACTTGCTCAAACCTAGAATTAAAATTAGAGGCTACATTCATTGCCCTCAGTTATATGAGGAATAAATAAACTTTCCTGAGAGATTTGGAAACTTGCCTAGTTCAAGGTTAATTAGCTTTATTATCTCCGGAGTGTGTGCATAATGGTGCATTGCTCCCGCCAACTTAGAAACCTTGTTATTTAAAGACCTTCCAGTGCTTGGGAGGGGGCCACATAGCAGCATATCTTGAAGGGTCAAGGTACCTCGGCTTGGCTCTGGGCTTGGGGGAGGGTATGGTCCACCTGACCACAGTGATCAGGGTTTGAACTCCAGGGACAAGCCTTCTGTGGGGAGTTTCCAGGACAAAGTGAGCCTTAGCAATAGTAAGAAGGACTCACAAGATAGACTTTGGATGAACCAGTCAAGTAGTCTCTGGCATCCATCCTATCTTTATTGGATCCTAGCATTCCAGTTGGAGCAGTTCCAATGACCATTCTCTCTGCTGTTCTGGAAGTCAGGGCAGCTAAACGATTCTTTTCAGTAGTGCCTCCCAGGACAAAGCACCTTGAAAAGTTGTCAGTGAGTGCTGTCTCCAGGTCCTTCCTCCCTTGTATCCTGAGACTTCTCCCATCAGATTTTTGTCCTCACTCCTGCATTCAAACTGCTCTTGTAGAGATGGAGTGAACTCCACGTTGCTAAACCCAGTGCTCTGAGATCTCATTTTACTGGAACTTTCAATGCATTTGACACAGTCGACAACTCTCTGCTGTTTCAGAAACATCCTTTGCTTGTGTCTCAGAAGCCTCCCAAGTTTTCCTCTGGCCTCTCCAGCTATTCCTTCTCTGTTTCCTTTGCTGATTTCTCCCAACATCCCAGACCTCTAAACACTGGAGGGCCCCATGTTTTGGACATCTTTTTCTGCAAACATTCCCCAGGTGGTTCAGGATCAAGAAAGCAAATACTGCCCGCATGCTGATGAGGTATAGATCTATACTTCTGGCTAGTAGCTCTTCCAAGACTCGTAGGAAATTGCTTATGCAATATCATCTCTTGGATCTCTGTGGTAAGCTGAATAATGGCCCTCCAGAAAGATATCCACGTCCTAGTCCCTGCCACCTATGTATGTTACTTTAAATGGCAAAAGGGCCTGACTGGTGTGGCCCAGTGGCTGAGCATCGACCCATGCACGAAGAGGTCGCCAGTTCGATTCCCAGTCAGGGCACATGCCCAGGTTGTGGGCCCGATCCCCAGTGGGGGACATGCAGGAGGTGACCAATCAATGTTCTCTAACAGCAGTTCTCTCTCATCGATGTTTCTCTCTCTCTCTCCTTCTCCGTTCCTCTCTCTCGAAAATCAATAAAGAAAAAAAATTTTTTCAATGGCAAAAGGGACTTTGCAGATGTGATTACGTTAAGGATGAAGAGATGATCCTGGTTCATCTGGTTGGACCCTAAATGCAATCACATGTAACCTTACGAGAGAGGCATAGAGAGATCTGACACACAGATGGGGAGAAGACAAGGTGACCAGAGGCAGAGATTGAAGTGACGTAGCCACAAGCCAAGGAATGCCAGCAGCCATCAGGAGCTGAAACCCCCAGAGGGGATATGGCCCTTCTGACACTTTGATCTCAACCCAGTGAAACTGATTTGGACTTCTGGCCTCTAGAATTGTGAGAAAATGCATTTTTGTTGTTTTTAGCCATCAAGTTTGTGGTAATTTCTTATAGCAGCCGTAGAAAACCAATACCATATCCAACAGGTGTCTCAGACTCTATGCACCCAGAACCACACTCCTGAGATTCCCTGCAAACCTGCTCTTCTCACAGCATTCCCAGTCTCAGAAAAATGAAAACTCTGTTCTTCTAGTTACTTAAGCCAAAAACCCTAGAATCATCCATAACTCCTCTCTTTATTTCTTATTTTACCTCTGATATAGTGAATCCTGCTTGCTTTACCTTTAAACTATATCCAGAATCAACATCATTGCCACGAACATTTTGGCCAAGCCACTGTCACTTCTTGTTTGAGTGATTGCAAAAGCCTCTAACTTGCTTCCTTGTGTTCTCCCTGGCCCCTGGCACAGTCGAGAAAAGCCCACACAACACAGATCCTTCCTATGCCTGCCATGGCCCTGACAGCAGAAGCCGAAGTTCTTATTATGACTTCAAGGCCTGCCCTGACTTGGCCCTGTTAGCGCCCTCATTTCATCTCCATCCCATACTCCTCACCCTCTCTCAGTCTAACCACCCTTGCTTTCTTCCTGTTCTTTGAATACTTCTGCCTCAGAGCCTTTGCACTTGCTGTTTCTTCTCCCTGGAATGCTCTTCTCCCAGAGACCTGATGTCTCACTTCCTCACTTGTTTTAGGTATTTCAAATGCCATCTTTTCAATTAGGCCTCCCTGATATACTATCTAAAATTGTGCTCCCAATGTAAATCATCATAGACACCCCTACTTCATTTTCTTTTTTGCTTTTATCACTATCTGACATAGTGTATATTTTACTTGTTTATTGTGTTGACTGTCTTTCTCCCTCACCAAAATATGAATTTCATGAAGACATAGATTTGTTTTTAGTGTTATCCATTGCCATATTCCTAATGCCTAAAACAGCACCTAGCACATAGTAAGTGCTCAATAAATATTTGTTGAGTAACTGATTGAACGAATTTCCTGGTTATCATTTTGGCCAGGAGAATGTACATATTTATGCTTCCCAAAGTACCTGTGCATTTAAATTAAGGTTCATTAATGACCTAACAGCAGTCATCCACCAGTTAGTAAGTGGCAGAGCCAGAACTGAACCCAGTTCTGTGCTGTTGACACCAAAACATGCTATGTCCTATGCATGGACAGAGTACAGTAAAAATGGTGGTGGTGCAGGGTGGGGGTGGGGTGCTAAATACTTGACTATGATAGCTACAGTTATTGCCATTATATGGTACCCAGGGTATTATTTGTCCTCATTTTTATGAAAAAACGTAGAAGAATAAAACTAGATGTTTTACCATTTTATAATAATATTTCCATGCTTTTTTTTTTTTTTTTTTTTTTTTACTATTCTGTTGTACTTCTGGCACTTTTGATGTTTCTTTTCTGAGATTTTAGGATGTTACACTGAAACATCATGGAGTAAAAGATAGGGGTGGGCGGGCATGATTCCTCCTACCCTGTGACTGGCCTGAAAGCTAAGGCCTTATTTTTGTATGAATTAATTAGTAAATAATTATTGAGCTCTCCTGTTGTGCTTGGTGGTGTGTCTGGGCACTGGAGTAACCTATGAACATGTCAGACATAAGACCTAGCCCTCAGCGCTCAGCCTTGTAGTAAACAATTCGGACAGACGCTGTGGAGGGGAGTGCAGCAGGTCAAGGAAGTCCCAGGTCAACAACTACGCAAGGAAGGTGGTGCTGAAGAACCAACTTTTAATGTGGGCAAACATCAAGTTAATTTACGAAAAATTCTGAATTTATTTCCATATCATAAAAGAAACGATACTGCTATTATATGCGTATAGCATTTAGATTGCTTTCCTATTATGGAGCAATGAAGAGAATTGAAAGAGGAAGGAGTGAGGTAAATCAGAATTAACTAGATCCCCAGTACCTCAGAATGTGACCTTATTTGGAAACATGGCTATTGGCAGGTGTTGCTTTTCTGTGTCTCTTCAATTGTGCTTTTCTGTGTAAAGTCTCTCATACCTTCACCCCAACGTGATGGTTGATGTCAAAGATCAAGTGGAAAACAAGTCACTGGTCAGTTAACAGTTACACAGGCAGCTCCAGGAATCTTGTTTCTGCTCAAGGTAGGGTCCATGTTTATCTCAGTCCCAAACACCAGAAATCACTCTTTCCACCACACTCTTCCCTTCCACCATTTTCCTGAAGGGCACGGTGGCACAGAGCATGCAGGGGTCCAGAGGACACACCCAGCTCTGCTCTCTCGGCAGAGGGAGGGTATGAGAGAAGCCAGTCCTCAAGTGGCAGGGGAAGACCCACTTGGCAGTCAGCATGGTGCAGAGTGTGCAGGAGGCAAGAAGCCTGGCAAGAGCCCAAAACAGGCACCAATGGACAGAGGAGGGGCAGCCAAGACAGGAGAGAAACCTGAGCACATCAGAACTCAAACAAGTTTTCATTAGTTCCCGAATGATAAAGAGGTGGAAGTGTGTCTCATATCCCAGTGCATACCATCACCTGAACTTGTGTGTTTAGGGATTTCTAAGTCAGCTGTGTGGCAACATGCATGTCGTTCTCATTCCAATGTACTGGTCCAGTCTTTTCCCAGCAAATACTTTGGGTATGTCCTTGATTAAAGAACCTTCCCTAGTGTCACTTTAGATGCTTGCTGGATGGAGTTGACCCTATCTAACAATTCAAATCTATTCAGGGGTCAGAGTGGGAAAATTTAGATAGCCACACTCCTTCCAGAATGGAGCTAACCCAAGACTTACTTCATTCAGTCTGAGATATTACATGTTACATCCTTATTACACAGAGGGGCTATGTCTGGGTTTTTAATGCCCATTGCACCAAACACTGTACATGGCAGGCATTAAATAAATATACAAAAATCAGTATGTTAAAATATGTTGAATTCAATTACATATACTAACATTATCAGTAAACCCTGCATATTTGGGGCAGGGATTTTCAGGCACCCTGTTCTATTTAGGTCCACAGGACTACCAAGGCCTATGCATTCTGACTACCTAACCACACCTTACTGTGCTTGGATACTTGCAGCCATGCGCTTGCAAAAGCAGTTGACTACTAAAGTCTGAAGTGATATAAGATCACCCAGGTTAATGTTGGAAAATGGCCACCAAAGCAGCAGACCGGTTATTGTTGGTTAAGCAGGGTGAGCTGAGATTACCCTTCCTGAACGTAGAAGAAGGCACATTCCAAAAGCAGCTGTCATAGGAAGTCTCACATTCCAGTTGGAGTTACATTGGATCTCTCATCTTTAGAGGCAAGGTATTAGATACACAGAGTAAATATCCCCACTTAAAGGACGCTGCGATAGGTGTAGATTTTAGTTCTTCGTGAAAGGGTCAGAGGACCACCACCCTCTCAGTAGGAGCTTTTAGCATCATGTGTCCAGGTTGGGAATTCCCAAGTGGTAGGGTGGTTACTGTTCTCGAAAAGGCAAAATCAGGAGATCTGAGCTTCAATCTGCCTTTGTCTCTCCTCCCTGTTCTTCCTTATCCCTTCCCAATTGTGCCCAGCCCTCAGAACTCATTTTACAAAAGTGTGACGTGTGAGGGAGTAATGGGCTTTGGATTTGAACTTAATGTATATATCTAGAAGTCTTTATTGGTAACTCCTTCCTTTATACTGGCCAAATGAAGTGCAGACCAACTGCTGTGACTGAGAACTGTGGGATGCAGAGAAGCCACAGGCTTACACTGGTGTTAAAGGATTGTTTTGTCACAAGAAAACACGAAAGCATGGAGCCTTCATGGAAAGGCCCAGCTTCCTACTGCTTGAGTCTCATACTGTGGGCAAGGGAAGGACCATTGTAGAAATGCCTTGCTGTTTTTAACTGCTCTGAGATTAAGAGCAGTTAAGACAAATTTAAGGGAAAGAAATTTAAGGGAACTATGGCCAGAATCATGCTACCCGTTGTGTGTGACAGGCTCAACTCACCACAGCCCTCTTGGGCAACCCTTCCTGATGGGACTCATTGCAGAAAACTTGTTCTTTAAGACAATGACCTTGGCCCAAGTAGATTTTCTCTTGTTATTATGTTTGAATTATTTAAGGTTGGGCTAGTACAGAAAGTGGAAGTTGCCCTAGGACTGGCCTGAGGGTCAGATATGTGCCATGGTTTATGTCCAGAAAGAAGGTAGGAGGAGTGGTAGGAGAGAACTCCCAGATACCCACAGTTTTATTCCAGAGGGATTCAGATGAGATCTCCTCTGCTGAAGTTTGTTTGGAAGCATCCTCCATGGATTAGTACACTTTTCATCTGAAAGACATTCCTGTTTAAGATTCAGAGACCATCTGATTTACTCCTTACTATACAGATTTCTACACCTTCTATGTCTTTGACACTGTCAAGATGAGCAAGATACACTAGAAAGGATTTTAGGGTTAGAAAGGCACAAGGAATCATGGCCTTTAAGACTTAGTGGTCAGTATGGACTGTCCTTCAGAGAAGTGGCCTGTTCAGCAGGGATGCAGCTGGTGTGTTGGTGAGTCTGCTTCCCAAGTCTCCACGTTCTCTGAGGATGCTATTCCTGGGGCCATTCTTGGATGGGAGGAGAATTTGGCAATCACAGTGGCTTCTTTCCTCTTTCACACATAATTTCTCTGTTATTCAGCAATTAGTGGGATGTGCTCATTATCTACCAAGCACTGTTCTCTTGGAGCTCTCTCTTCTATTTCCAAGTGATCACACTGATTCGGGGAGCCAAAAGTCACTGTCTTCAGGAAAAGGTTAGACCTCTATCCATCCATAATCTCAAAATAATTTTACAAAGATCTGAATATCATACTTGTGTTTTGACACATTCACACCCAGGACTCATTGATTGAGAGAAGATGACTGTGTCCTGGGTCTGGGATAATATGCTCATTTAAAATCATCCATGCATGCATACATTCAGTAGATTTTGATATCTTTTGTGCCTCCAGATTTTAATTAAAGCTTCTGACCTAACCTCCCCCCTCTTTAGGCTGTTTTGTGATATGGTCCTATCCTGTTTATCTGATCCTATTTCCCATTCAGATATAACCTCTTTCACTGTCTACACACAAAGGTATATCACAGTGTTCTGCAGCAAATCAGCATGCAGTGTTGGTTATCGGCCAAGCCAGTATCTGTGATACTTACTATTGGTCCTCATCACATCACCTTACCATGAGATCACCAAGATCGCCAATAAGTATTTGGCTCATTGGTTCATCTGTGGAGCCACAATCGTTGAGCATTCATAAGACCATCTACAAGGAGTATCTTGAGCTGCCTGGTGCAGCAGAAAAGAGATATTTTGAGAAATAAGAATCTAGGGCACTTTCTGCTTTGAATTTGGGACCAAAGCTAATTTAAAGGGCTGCCAGAAATCTGGAACCACTTTGTTGCCTGGAAGTTGTTGATGAAAGCACGAAGAAGAGTGTTTCCTTTTTCTTGAGGCCAGTTTATAACATCCTGGAAACAGTCCTTGGATCATCAGTCTTTCCTTTCTGTTCTCAAATGCCTTCGTTGGGTCCCACGTCCTTTTTGTTGGGCTGTCCTCTCCCCCAGACTGAAATCAACCTCATTACTTTCCTTTAAGTCTTGCCCGTTCTCCCATCCCCATATTTAGGCCAGCATCTTTAATCTTCTCCTTTCTTCTGGCTCCTGAAATTCATTACCATCCTTTCCCTCTTCTCCAGAGATGACCTGAAATCTCATCACCATCAAAATTATCCTCCTCCAAAGTGCATGCCGGGCTGGGCTAAGCACCAAGTAAGTCCATGCCCCTCGGGTGTGCCGTCCTTCCATAAACACCATCAGGGATGGGATGGTCAGGACTTTGGGTCAGTTAATAAATACTTCTTTTTTCTCCTTTATTTTTTCTTTTGCATTATTATTATTTTTTGTCTGTAAAATGGGAATAAAATAATTTACCTCAAAAAGCTGTTTAGAGAAATAAATAAGGTAATTTACGCAAAAGTCCTCTGACAACTGTAAGCTCCATCTACATGCTTGTTATTTCCATTGCCTGGCTTAATGCCTGGCACCTTGGGTTCTTGGTAATTGTTTGTTGAAAGATTCAGTGAATGAATGAATGAAATAAAAAATAAGTAGAGAATAGGAAATAGTCAATAATGTTTAATAACTATGTATGTTGCCTGCTGGGTACTGAAAATATCAGGGGGAACACTTCGTAAAATATATGACGGTCTAACCACTATGCTGTACACCTGAAATTAATACAAAATAACAATGTAAACTGTAATTTTAAAAAATTTAACTTAATAAAATTAATTGAAAAATATTGCCTCTCTCATGGAAAAAAATGTTCTCCGCACTCTGCTTAGCATCAGGTTGGGAAGAAGCTACGCACACTCATGAAATATCGTGAGAACAACGTATGACATTGCCTCACTAATTGAGATGATCTTTTGGGGTAACAGTCATTATCTGGAACATTGTTAAAACCCAGTGCCCCCAGGTCAGCCAAAAAAATGTCCCTAAACACATGCACCAAAATGCATGCACTTTTTCCATTAAGAAGGTCTTCAAACATAACCTATTTATTCTTAGGATGTTGTTCATTCTCCTAACAAACATGCTTCTCTGGGGTCCCAGCCTCACAGCAACATTTTAGAATAAATGAAAGGTGGAATTTATCGTGGGCCCTAGAGGTATCACTGTAATACTGCCTACTGTCATAACTGATGTTTTTAATAATGATAATCTGTGATCCAGTAAAGTCTAAAGTACATTTAGTATCCTCTAAAATCATCTATGTTAAATAATACATTTTAGAAATGTTAAAAGAAAAGAAATTTGTATACTCAAAATACTAACGCCAGTGGTCAGAAAGGTGCAGAGTGAGTGTAGCATGGCTGTCACCAGATGCTGAAGGATGCCGCCAGGTTGGATGCACAGTGCTGAGAAGAGCAAGCAGAGGCTGTTCATGGTGACTGCCTCCTCCTACAGCAGAGGATTTGGGCAGTAACAGAGTTGTGGTATGGGGTGCCTTACTCTGTGCTCGGTGATCCGCTAAGTGCTTTTTATCTGTATTGACACATTAAATCCTCACAACTCTATGAAGTAGCCTTGCTAGTACCATGCTTTTACAGATGAAGGAACTGAGACACAGAGAGGTTAGGTAACTTGGCCACACAACAGTGAAAGGAGGGGAGTCTGGCCCCCATCTTTATGCTACTCATCATTGTGCTAATTGCTTCCCCAGGTTTTTAAAGAGAAGAATAAGCCCAGCCGGTGTGGCTCAGTGGTTGAGCATTGACCCATGCACCAAGAGGTCACTGGTTCGATTCCTGGTCAGGGCACATGCCCAGGCTGTGGGCCAGATCCCCAGTGGGGGGCATGCAGGAGGCGGCCAATCAATGTTCTCTCTCATTGATGTTTCTAGCTCTCTCTCCCTCTCCCTTCCTCTCTCTCTAAAATCAATAAAGAAGAAAAAATAAAATAAAGAGGAGAATAAAATTCATTGATAAGGAGAAGATAAACAGGAGCGAAACACTGAGTGGGGATAACGAAGAAAAAATGAATGATTAAAATGGTACTTGAAAATATTGTGAGATCAGAGAAAAGCTGCCATTTATTTTTCTTTGTTAAAGAAATATCCACGAAAAAAAAAAAAGGTGTGGTTTAGGGAATTGCCTGAATGACGCATTTGAAGAGTCTATCAGTCAAAAACAGGACACATCCTATATCGTAGGGGTGCCTATAATTTCATAAAGCTCTTGTGTGAGTTGTTTGTGTGTGTGTGAGTTGGAATGTGAGGGAAAATATTTTTCTTACTGAGAGTTGCCATCAAGAGACTTCGTAAGCCCTTAGTGGAGCGTGGTGCTGCAGAGCTGGCTGGAGTGGGCCAGCAATGAGGACCAGAGTTGCTGTCTCATTGTCCCTCAGTCTCTTGTGACCTAATAGCTCCATCTGTGTTGCCTGCTCATATTTCCAAAGGGAAGGACCATCGTGACTGACTTGCTTGGGGAGCATCCAGAGAGTGGTTATGTTCTCGAGGGGCTCTCTTTGGAGGCTGTTTCCTCAGGTAGATCATATAGTGTACAAAAGATGATGCAGGCAGTAAACAAACACAGACCAAGCGCCTACTGTGTAGAGGGCCCTGTGCTAGGCACCTGGGGCTCAGGCAATTGTGGTTTAACAAGTATATGTGTGATGTAAATTTTAAAACCAGCAGAGAGAAAAATTTGTTTTGAAACAGGAGAAAGGAAATGAAGTCCTTCTCCTGGATATCTCTGTAGCTGGACAAGCTTCAGTCTAAGGGTTGGCTTTAACTCTGTTTTCATTTCCAGTGGATATGCTTTGAGTTGGCACACAAATTCAATGTGTGAATGGCGTGGGAGTGGAGAAAGTTGCATTGCCATTTGTCTTCTTAAAATTAACAGTGGAATCCTTATGAGAGCAGTGTAGGCTCCGGAATGCGCCACGCACGGCTCTCTAACGGCATAATTAGGGAGTTATCCATAATAAAATAGTCCTCATTCTTGCCAAAATTGGTACCCCCTCCTCCGCGGCCTCCTCTGAGAGGCAGCTGGCAGACAGTTGCTCTGCAGGTTTCGCTCAGTCCTAGAATTTTGCTGTCAACATGGTAACCACACCCTGGCCATCAGGGCTTCTCAGGTGAGGGTTGCAGATGGGCCTGCCTGCGCTGCAGTCCTTTTGCCCTTGGCTTCCTGGCTGTTCTGAATCACCATGGATACCTCAGTGATCTACAATATGTGAACACACTCCCAGGCATGGTCAGTCCCCATGGGCTCACTGCTACCTTGACAGGGAAGAGCCTTTTACACAAACATAGTCATCATGGGAGCTTGTTAGAAATGCAGAATCTCGGGCCTCACGCCAGTCCTGCTGGATCAGAATCTGCATCTCAACAAGATTCCTCCCCACCAGGTGATTCATGTGCACAGGGAAGTTCGAGGAGCTCTGGGGTGGACAGGTGCGAGCAGGTGAGAGCAGCTCAGAAGGCAGCCTAGATTTCTGTACGGAGTCTCAGCCAACCAACCACTGACCATCCAATCAATACCTACCTTTCTATGAGACATATTCCACGTTTACCATGATAACCAGTATGCATGATTACCTCTGGGAGAGTCAGAGTAATAAAAAAGTGCAATCTTTGGTTTTCCCAAGTGAAAACTTCCCTCATCCTGGTAGCAGGATCCAAGGTGATCATTTGGCCCAGGAGGGCAGTCAAGTGGGAGGCATCTGGTAATTCTGTGGTCCCAGCAGACGCAGAAGTTGGAATCAGCTCAGGCTCCACAGTTACTGATTGTGACCACATCATGTTGGGTGGTCAATGCTGGCCATAGAGGGGAAACTCTCATTTTGATGAAGGTAGGCACTGCGTCCAGTTGTGACTTAAAACCTCTCCAAGAAATCCATCAACCAGAAGTTTATAGTGATGGAAGGTCATAAAACCACTTCTCAGGTATACACCCATGGCGTATTTAAAGTGTTCAGGTTCTTAAAGCCATGTTTGACCTTCATTTTCCTACTGTCCCAATGTCCACCATGCCTCCAGGTTATTAATCCTTCTAGAAATGCTTTTCCATTCACTTCTTCCCCTCACTTCCTGTGCTAGCCTTGTATTCCAGGCTATTATAGCTTCTGGTTATAAACAGCTGTTAGGTGACTTTCTTGTTTCCAAAATATTTCCCCAAACGCATTTTAAAAGTTCCTTTAGCTGCACAGAGTTTCCTAAGACTCTGTTTATCAGGCCCTTTCCCTGGTCCAGAAGCATGACGATATTCCACCTCACCTTCTCCCCTTGGACTGCGAAGCCCGTGAGCTGGCCTCCGGCCATCTGGACAAATTTACCATTTATATCCCAAATATCAATCAAGATTTCTCCCCCAATATCATTTCTCTGAAAAGAGAAAAGTCACTTTATACTCAAGTTTTTACACGGTTCAGTGCCTTTTGTAAAGAACACCTGTAATATGGCTATTTTCTCAACTACTTCATTTGGATCAAAAATCATTGCTTAGAGAACAAATATTAGATAAATGGTAGTTTGGGATGCTTATTGAGGTTACCTGTTAGAATGATTAAGAAACATGTAAGCAAAGACATTTAACACAGTTTAGTAATGATTTCTGGGAGTATGATCTCACTTCTAAGATTTTTAAAGTGATTTAAAAAAAAGATTACTTAGAAAAATACAGTAAGAGGTTACTTTGTGGAGATAATGAGTACGCAACTCCAGGAAGAAGGTAAGAAAAATAATCTGACCTAATGAGTGGAACTGGTAGATTGGCAGCTTGGATTAAACATTTAGTAACCACTTTGCACATGGATTTCAGTTACACAGGATGTCCAGCACCTGAGATGATTGTAAAGATGGTGTGCTCTGTAACACTGTGAGGGTGACTCAAGATACAGCTGTATCTTGATGTAAATGATGCTGATGATGCAGACGAAGTGTTTCAGAAACTGGGTTATGAGAAGTGAGAGTGGAGGACAGCTGGGCTAGTATGTTGTATGGTATATGATTCTGAAAAGGCACATGCATTAGACACAGAGAGGTGCTGCCCAGGTTGCCTTTAAGGCCATCAGGGCCTCCCTGGGCATCAGACAGCTCCACAGCCCAAGGTCTCAGACTTGGGGTAGCCCTAGCCAGTGATGGCGTGAGGTACAGACACAAAGGCCTGGCCACTTTGGCTTCACTTGGGATCACTCAGGGAACTGCATGCACTTCCCAGCTCCCTACGGGGTTGGCGGAAGCTCTGTCAGGCCTGAATCATAATTTAACATCTTTCTCTGCCCAATCTGGCTTCCTTCCCTTTCCTTTCACAAGTGTTGGTCTCTAATAAACATTTTGCACCCCAAACTCCCTCTCAGCATCTGCTTCCAGAGAACCCACCCTGTGTCAGTAAGGATACTACATTAACAACTACTACAAAAAAACATTGACCAGTTCATCTACATTGTTACACATTTATATTTTCAGGCTGACTATGAAAAAAAAAAAAAAAGATTTAAAAAAATCATCTCATTGGGAAAATTAAATATCACCTTATGAGCAAGATTTGTATTTGTATACACTCGGTATTCCCAGCACTGCTGTATTCAGGCTGGCCCTCTCATGGCCCTCACACCCCACGCCTACCCTCTCACAGCCCACCCCACTCTTTCCTGCGGTTAGGCTCTGCTTCATGCTGCCTTTTCTGCTCTGTTGCATATCTATCTAAATCTTACTCATTCTTCAACCTCTTCAAGGAAGGTACCACTTTATCCGCAAATACCTCCTTGCCTTTAGTATCTTCTCTTACTATTCCTTCATTTTAAAAGTGAAATTAGATTCCAAAATGGTGGCAGAGTGAATGGAAGGAAGCTACACAGACCATCTCCCAGGACCAAACTGGAATTACAACTAAAATAAAGACAAATCGTTGGGAAAAAGCAACCAAAAAGCAGCTGGAGAGGACCCATATTATCAGGGACAGGAAGAAAGGACACTGAATCGAGCCTGGTAGGTCTGTGGAAGCATGATAGGGTGGGCGGGGAGCCCATGGATAGCAGCTGTGTTAGCTGTGAGCAGCTCCCTGGGGGTTATATCCCAAGCCTGTTCCACAGCACAGAGGGCTGGGACAGAGTACTAAATTAGCTACAGCCACTTACCTCAGGCTCCTGCAAAGGGAGGGTGGACTGGACCGGAACTGTGTGGGGACACCCAGGATTTGGAGGGTGGTCAGAGTTTTTGCTGAGTCATGGCCATGCAGGATGGTGGCCATCTTGCTCGGGGAGCCCCTTCCTGGAGCTCTGGGGAGAAGCAGCAGCCCCTCCCTTGGAGATTTGACCCCACCCAGCTGGGCCAGAGAAATGCAAATTGAGGCTCATTAACAACCAGCATCTGCCCCACCCTCTGGAAATTCTCTTAGCTGAACACCTGAGGGAATTTTTCATTCAACTGAGTGTTACAACCCAAGGCTCATCAAGTAACTGAGACTAATAGCCTCCAGGCAAAAAACTAGAGGAAAATTGAACCTTTCCTGGGCTTGCAAATCTACCCAGGAAAGTAAGACTTGACAGTGGTGGTGAAGGTGGGTCCTCCCACACACATCCAAACCCAATAGAGGGAGCCACAAACAGCAGAACACCAACACCCACAGGGAAAGTTTGGCAGGCTCCAAAACCCACTGAGATAGCCAAAATGGTGAAACAATTAAACAAATCCCAAATGAAAGAACAAGAGAACTCCACTGAAGATGAGATAAATGAAATGCAGTTAAACAAGTTATCAGAGGTAGAGTTCAGAGTGATGATCTTGAGGAAGCTCAACAGCATGAGTAAGGAGCTCAACACCATGAGTAAAGATAGAGAAACATTGAAAACCAACCAAGTGGAAATGAAGATGACATAGCAGAAATAAAGAATGCATTGGAAGGAATAACCAGCAGAGTAGAGGAAACTGAGGACCGGATCAGTGAATTAGAAGACAGGGTAGAAAAAATCAACCAATCAGAAAACCAAAAGGAAAAAAAAAATTAAAAACAGGAAGACAGTTTAAGAGAACTGTGAGACAGCTGGAAACATAACAACATTCGCATCATAGGCGTTCCAGAAGAAGAAGAAAATGAGTAAGGTTTAGAGAATATATTTGAAGAAATAGTGACAGGAAACTTTCCTAATTTGGTGAAGGAAGAAGGCATTCAAGTTCAAGAAGCACAGAGAGCCCCAAGTAAGAAGAACCCAAACAGGCCCACACCAAGACACATAATAAATAAAATGTCAAAAATTAAAGACAAAGAGAAAATCCTAAAGGCAGCAAGAGATAAGCAACAGGTTACTTACAAAGGAATCCCCATAAGGCTTTCAGCTGACTTCTCAACAGAAACACTACAGGCCAGAAGGGAATGGCATGAAGTAATCAAGGTCATGAAAAACAGGGATCTGAATCCAAGACTACTCTATCCAGCAAAGCTATCATTCAAAATAGAAAGTGAAATAAAGAGCTTCCCAGACAAAAAAAAAAAAAAAAAAAAAAAAGGCTAAGGGAATATATTAGCACCAAACCAGCACTGCAAGAAATGTTAAAAGGACTGCTTTAATTGGTAGAAGAAATAGGAAGAAAAATAGAACCACACTAAACAAAAATGGCAATAAATAAGTACATATCAATAATCACCTTAAATGAAATGGATTGAATGCTCTGATAAAAAGACACAGAGTAGTAGATTGGATAAGAAAGCATGACCCATATATATGTTGTTTACAAGAGACCCACCTCACAACAAAAGACTCACATAGGCTGAAAGTGAAGGGATGGAAAAAAAATCTTCCAAGCAAACGGAAAAAAAAAACAAAAAAAAAAAACTGGGGTACCAATACTCACATCTGATATAATAGATTTCAAAATGAAGGCCATAACTAGAGACAAAGAAGGCCACTACATAATATTGAAAGGATCTATCCAATAGGAAGATATAACCTTGGTAAACATATATGTATCCAATATAGGAGCACCAAAATATATTAAAAATCTTCTGGAGGACTTCAAAGGAGAATTTGACAGCAATACAATCATAACAGGGGACTTCAACACCCCACTGACATCACTGGATAGATCCTCTAGACAAAATATTAACAAGGAAACAGAGACTCTATATCATGCACTAGAACACACAACAACACAAAATCTATGGGATGCAGCGAAAGCAGTTCTGAGAGGGAAGTTCATAGCACTATAGGCCTACCTCAAGAAACAAGAAAAATTTCTAATTGGCTATCTAACCTTACAACTTAAAGAACTAGAAAGCAAACAAAAAGAAAACCCCAGAGCAAGTATTATAGAAGGAAAGAAATAGTAAAGATCAGAGTAGAAATAAATGACATAGAGACCAAAAAACAATTCAAAAGATCAATGAAACAAAGAGCTGGTTCTTTGAAAAGATAAACAAGATTGATGAACTCTTAGCTAGACTCACCAAGAAACAAAGAGAAAGAACCCAAATACACAAAATCAGAAACGAAAGAGGAGAAGTAACAACTGACACCACAGAAATACAAAGGATCGTTAACTAATACTATGAACATTTATATGGCAACAAATTGGACAATCTAAGTGAAATGGACAAATTTCTAGAAACACAGTGTCCCAAAACTGAACCAGGAAGAGATAGAAAACTTGAACGGACCAATGACAACTAAGGAAATTGAAGATGTAATCAAGTCTCTCCCAGCAAACAAAAGCCCAGGCCCAGAGGGCTTCAGGGGGGGTTTTACCAAACATTCAAAGAAGAACTAACACCCATTCTCCTCAAACTATTCCAAAAAATTCAAGAAGAAGGAAGACTTCCAAACTCGTTTTATGAGGCCAGCATAATTCTAATTCCAAAACCAGATAAAGACATTACAAAGAAAGAAAACTACAGGCCAATATCCCTGATGAACATAGATGCCAAAATCCTGAACAAAATATTAGCAAATCGGATCCAGCAATACATTAAAAAAATTATTCACCATGACCAAGTGGGATTCATCCCAGGGATGCAAGGCTGGTTCAATATTTGCAAATCAATAAATGTGATACACCACATAAGCAAAACGAAAGATAAAAACCACATGATCATATCAATAGATGCTGAAAAAGCATTCAACAAAATCCAGCACCCATTTCTGATAAAAACGATCAGCAATGTGGGAATAGAGGGATCATATCTCGACATAATAAAGGCCATATATGAAAAATCTACAGCCAATATTATACTCAAGGGCAAAAACTAAAAGCATTTCCCTTAAGAACAGGAACAAGACAGGGATGCCCACTTTCGCCACTCTTATTTAACATAGTACTGGAAGTCTTAGCCACAGCAATCAGACATAAAGAAAAAATAAAAGGGATCCAAATCAGAAAGGAGGAAGTGAAACTGTCATTATTCGCAGATGACATGATATTATACATAGAAAACCCTAAAGACTCCATAAAAAATCTGCTAGATTTAATAAATAAATTTTGCAAGGTAGCAGGATATAAAATTAACATCAAGAAATCAATGGCATTCTTATACACCAATAATAAACTCACAGAAAGAGAAACTAAAAAAACAATCCCATTTACCACTGTGGCAAAAAAAAATCAAGATACCTAGGAATAAACTTAACCAAAGAAGTAAAGGACCTATTTGCAGAAAACTACAGGACATTGAAAAAAGAAATAGAGGAAGATATAAAAAAGTGGAAGAACATACCTTGTTCATGGATTGGAAGAATTAACATCATTAAAATGTGCATATTACCCAAAGCAATCTATAGATTCAGTGCAATCCCCATCAAAATACCAGTGACATATTTCACAGAACTAGAACAAATACTTCAAAAGTTCATATGGCCAGACGAGATCGGGCGCGTTCAGGGTGCTGGTGCAGCCACTATGGAAAACACTATGGTGTTACCTCAAAAAATTAAAAATTGAATTACCATTTGACCCAGTGATCCCACTCCTAGGAATATACCCTAAGAAGCCTGAAACAACAATCAGAAAGAATACATGTACCCCCATGTTCATAGCAGCGCTATTTACAATAGCTAAGATCTGGAAACAGCCCAAGTGTCCATCAGTAGACGAATGGATAAAAAAGCAGTGGTACATATACACAATGGAGTACTACGCAGCTGTAAGAAAGAAAGATCTCTTTGCGATGACATGGGAGGACCTGGAAACTATTATCCTAAGTGAAACAAGCCAAGCAGAGAAAGACAAATATCATATGATCTCACTTTCTGGAATATAATGAACATAACAGTCTGAGGAACAGGGTAGTCCCAGAGACGTGGAAGTAGGGTACAGACTGACATTTGCCAGAAGAGGGCGTGGGGGAGGGGAGCGATGAACACAGAACTTGTACGCATGTACTCATAACCAATGGACATGGACAACAAAACTGGGGACAGGGCAGGGAGGGTGGGGGAGGAGGGTGTCAATGGGGGAAAAAAGGAGAAACATCTGTAACAAAAGTAAATTAATAAAAATAAATAAAAAATAAAAAAAAGTTCATATGGAACCAAAAAAGACCCCGAATAGCCACAGCAATCTTGAAAAAGAAGGACAAAGTAGGTGGGATCACAATACCAGATATCAGGTTATACTACAAAGCTACTGTAATCAAAACAGCCTGGTACTGGCACAAGAACAGGCATATAGACCAGTGGAACAGAACAGAGAATCCGGAAATTGACCCAAGACATTATGCTCAATTAATATTTGACAGAGGTGGCAAGAGCATACAATGGAGTCAAGACAGCCTCTTTAATAAATGGTGTTGGGAAAATTGGACAGCTAACATGCAAAAAAATGAAACTAGACCATCAACTTACACCATACACAAGAATAAACTCAAAATGGATAAAAGACTTAAATGTGACCCGTGAATCCATAAAAATCCTAGAAGAAAATGTAGGCAACAAAATTTCGGACATCATACGCAGCAGAATCTTCACTGATACATCACCTAAGGCAACAGAAACAAAGGAAAAAATGAACACATGGGACTACATCAAACTCAAAAGCTTCTGCACAGCAAAAGAAACAACCATCAAAACGCAAAGGGAACCCACTGTATGGGAGAGCATAATTGCCAATGATAAGGGGTTAATTTCCAAAATATATAGAGTGCTCATACAACTCAATAAAAGGAAGACAAAGAACCCAATTAAAAAATGGGCAGAGGACCTAAATAGACACCTCTCCAAACAGGACATACAAATGGCCAAGACACATATGAAGAAATGCTCAATGTCACTAATCATCAGAGAGATGCAAATTAAAACAACCATGAGGTATCACCGCACACCTGCCAGAATGGCTGCCATCAACAAATCATCAAACAACAAGTGCTGGCGAGGGTGTGGAGAAAAGGGGACTCTAGTACACTGCTGGTGGGAATGCAGACTGGTGCAGCCACTATGGAAAACAGTATGGTGTTTCCTCAAAAAATTAAAAATTGAACTGCCATTTGACCCAGTGATCCCACTTCTAGGAATATATCCTAAGAAGCCTGAACCACCAATCAGAAAGAGTATATATACCCCTATTTTCATAGCAGCACTATTTACAATTGCTAAGATTTGAAACAGCCCAAGTGTCCATCAATAGATGAGTGGATAAAAAAGCTGTGGTACATATACACAATGGAATACTATGCAGCTGTAAGAAAGAAAGATCTCTTATCCTTTGAGACAACATGGAGGGACCTCGAGAGTATCATGCTAAGCGAAATAAACCAATCAGAGAAAGACAAATACCACATGATCTCACTTATCTGTGGAATATAATGAACAAGGTGGGCTGATGAACGAAATAGACCCAGAGACATAGAAAGGAGTATGGTTCAGACTGACAAACCTCAGAGTAGGGGGGCGGGGATGATGGATGAGATGAACCAAAGAACTTATATGCATGTATGCATAACCAATGGACATAGAGAACAATGCTAGGGGGGTTGGGGGGCGGGATGGGGAGGAGGATGTCTAGGCGGGGAAAAGGAGAAACATCTGTAACAAAAATAAATTAATAAAAATTGGAAAAAAATTAATAAATAATAATATGAGAAAAAATATATAAATTTAAAAAAATTAAGTGAAATTAAATTTTAACAATACAACTCAGTTAAGCACAACTATTCTCTAATTGTTTCATGTACACCAGATACCAAATTCCTACTTCCTGGTACCTGATACAACACTTAGCATAAGGTAGTTACCCATAAAACACTTGTCAGGTGAGGAAACACATCATGATAATGTCAATATTGAAAATATTAGGAAACTTACCCAGAAAAGTTTAAAATTTAAATTATACCCTGCAGCAGTATATTTCAAAAGCTGTTTCCCGGATTTTTTTTTTTCTTTCGTTTTTATGGTCAGATTTATGTGGAAAATGTTGTATGCCATATCTTCTTATTGGGGATGAGCATGTGGGCCTGTTAAATATTAAAAAGATCTGAGGAGTCCTAAAAGTAAATAAATCCAGTTGACTTTATTTAGCCCAAATTACTTAATAAAAATACATTTATTTTCTTTTGAAAATAGTATCCTTTAGCATCCCTGTGGAATCTGTGTTGTGCAGAAGAGATTCTGGGAACCATGCCCTGGCAGATGCAAGCTCTGTGTCAGCTCTGAAGCACAGACAGGCCGAGATGCCAGAGGGATGGACTCTGCGTGGCAAATGGGCTGATGGCTGCTATCCCCAGACCCCAGGCGGGGAACTTGGCCGCACTGGCAGGTGGAGTACAGTTCCCGTCCCAGCACAGGCGGCCAGTAGAAGGAGCAGTGAGAGGTCGAGCTGGCCGTTCATACAAGTGACTCAGTAAAAGCTCTCTCTGGGCAGCCAGTCTCAGCTCTGGCCGCACACCAGAATCGCCAGGGGGAGCATTAAAACGTCCTGACGCCTGGAGATGCTGATGCCATGGGTCTGAGGTGGGTCCTGGGCACTGGGATAGTTAAAACACCCCAAGTGATTCTAATTGCAGCCAAAGCTGAGAGTCACTGCTTCAGGGAAATGGGAACGGGAATACGTAAAATACTTTTTTTCTTCTATACTCTAAGTTTCTTTTACTGAGTGTATCTGCTGTACCAGAAACTGCTCTGGGAATTTGTCAGCTGCTGCTATGTACATAACTGTCTGTGTTGCTCACCTGGGAGCCTGAGCCACCTACTCCCACTGGGGTCTGACACCACCCCAGAGCTGACCAGAAACGCAGAATTTCAGGCCCCATCCAGGTCCTGAATCACGATCCCTGCACAATTTTTATGTGTTTGAGAAGCTCTGATCTCGTTAGATTGGCCTGTGGAAAGCAGCTCCACTCCACTTAAAACCTGTGATCGGGCATGTCTACCTGCGTGGCTGCGTCTTAATTCATCTTAATGTCAAAAGCACATTCCCCCCCTCAGCAGTCACTGTGGCCTCCTATACTCAGTCCTGCCACCCTGGAGGATGACTGCCTGCCTACCTCTTGAAGGAGCCTCCAGGGTCCTCAAACTGAACTTCTCAAAGACCAGTTAGTCACTATTTTAAGTAAGGCAATCCCAAATTGGTAAAACATGTCTAGCTGCGACTTCCGGTCAAGATGGCGGGTAGGTAACCGCGGTATTGAGTCCTCCCACAACCACATCAAAGTTACAACTAAACTACAGAACAACCATCATTCAAAACCGCCTGAAATCAAGCTGAACGGAAGTCCTACAACTACAAAATTAAAGAAGAAGCCACATCGGGACTGGTAGGAGGGGCGGAGGTGCAACGGGCTGGTCCCACACCCATGTGTGGCGGATAAAAATTAGGAAGGACACCTCGGCTGGGAAGGTCCTCGCTGAGGACTGAGGGGTCCCCGTCCCACACCAGGCGCCCAGCTCAGGGTTCCAGTGCCAGGAGAGAAGTCCCCATCACTTCTGGCTGGAAAAACCAGCGGGAACTGAGGCTGAGGCGGCTGGAGCCCACCCCCCTCCCAGCAGCTCCTCTTAAAGGGCCCGCGCACGGACTTACTCGGACTCGCACCCTCCAGGCTCCAGCATGTGGGAAGGAGCCTGAAAGGCACCAGAGTCATATGGGGAAGAACTGAGCTGTTTGGCATTGGAGTGAGGGCTGGAGAGGCAGCTTTCTCCTGGACAGATGTGCCATCAGAGGCTTTTGTTCCTTTGGTAAGCCCTTCCCTGGGCCGGACGCCGCCATATCTGGGACTCCAGCTACCTGGCTCACACTGTTTGCCCTGCCCTGGTGATGCCCTGAGGCCCCGCCCCACGCAACTTCCAGGCCTACCCAAGCTGTTGCCAGTTGCTTTACCATAGGATTGGCCTGTCTTGGATCCTGCTTCAGCGTTTCTAAATTCTTTCAAACAAGCAGCATCTGGTCTCAGCTAGCCCTATACCTCTCGCTAAGTAATACATAGAAACAAACACAGGGAGCCAGACAAAATGAGGCGACAAAGAAACAGGTCCCAAATGAAAGAACAGAACAAAACTCCAGGAAAAGAACTAAGTGAAATAGAGTTAAGCAGCCTAACAGACGCTGAGTTCAAAATACTGCTTATAAGGATGCTCAATGGACTTAGTGAGAACCTCAGTGAACTTAGAGAGGGCCTCAAGAGCATAAAAAAGGACCAGTCAGAAATGAAGGAGGCACTAACTGAAATAAAGAATAATTTACACAGATTCAATAGTAGAGTAGGTAAATCCAAGAAGCAAACCATCGATTTGGAATATAAGGAAGCAAAAAACACCCAATCAGAACAGCAAAAAGAAAAAAGAATCCCAAGAAATGAGGATAGTGTAAGGAGCCTCTGGGACAACTTCAAGCGTGCCAATATTCGCATCTTGGGGGTGCCAGAAGGAGAAGAGAGAGAACAAGAAATTGAAAACCTATTTGAAACAATAATGGCAGAAAACTTCCCTAACTTGGTGAAGGAAACAGACATACAAGTCCAGGAAGCACAGAGAGTCCCAAACAAGATGAACCCCAAGAGGCCCACACCAAGACAGATCATCATCAAAATGCAAAAGATTCAAGACAAAGAGACAATCTTAAAAGCAGCAAGAGAAAAGCAGTTAGTTACCTACAAGGGAGTTCCCATCAGACTGTCAGCTGATTTCTCAAAAGAAACTTTGCAGGCCAGAAGGGAGTGGCAAGAAATATTCAGAGTGATGAAAAGCAAGAATCTACAACCAAGATTACTCTATCTTGCAAAGCTGTCATTTAGAATTGATGGCCATATAAAGAGTTTCCCAGACAAGGAAAAGCTAAAGGAGTTCATCACCAGCAAACCATTATTGTATGAAATGCTGAAGGGTCTTCTTGAAGAAAAAGATAAAAAAATATGAACAAACAAAATGGCAATAAATACATATCTATCAACAATTGAGTCTACAAACAAAATGAACAAGCAGAACAGAAACATTCTCATAGATACAGAGAACTTTTGTTGGTTACCAGATGGGTGGGGGCTGGGGGGAGGAGTGAAAAAGGTGAAGGGATTAAGAAGTACAAATTTGTTGTTAGACTGACAAACCTCAAAGGGAAGGGGGGTTGGGGGGTGGGAAGAAATAAACCAAAGAACTTATATGTATATATGCATAACTAATGGACACAGACAACAGTGTGGGGAAAAGCAGGAGGGGGGCAGGAATGGGGAGGAGGGGGGTAATGGGGGAAAAAGTTAGGAACATCTGTAATACATTCAACAATAAAGATAAGTTAAAAAAACAAAAAAACAAACAAACAAACAAAACATGTCTAGCTGCTTTCCTCTGATGTGGTCAAAGCAGAAACAACCAGAAATCTAGTTTTATTTATATAGATGAAAAATGGTGTCAGAAATGGTTATTTTTCTTCTTTGTTTTGGATTAAATAAAGAACGGGGGGTCATCAGAAATCAGGCCCTAAGAGATTGGTCAGGCCATCAGCATGAACACCAGCCAGGTACAGAACTGGCTGCTTATCCAGTTGCTCCTGGGGAGCTAAGCAGGATGAATGAAGACAGGAGTTAAGTGAAAGCTCTCACATGCCCGAGGGGAACTCTTCATTCCAGAGGGTTGTGTTAACACGTCTAACTCCACCATCCTACATGACCACAACTGCCCCATCTATGGCTGTCTTATAGCTTGAATCGAAGTCTCCCGCTGGGGTGCTTGTTACCTTAACAGAAGGATTTAATTGTGAATTTTCCTCACAATGAAAAACAAACAGACCCAAAAAGTCTCATACTTTTGTAATGAGGAAATGTTCTGGATCATCAGCCCTGCTCTTTCTTTCTCCATTACTGTGCTCATGGACGGTCTGTCATCCTGCGGGAGGGGGGACAAATGGCTGACTCCTCATTCCACTCTGATAGAGTGTTTATGCATTGACTCATTAATTAGCTCCCTTATTCATTTGTTCAAGAAACACTCATCATCCACTGTTCTCTGGGAACAGTCCTAGGCATTGGGTATACTATGCCCTGGTCCACCTAAAATTCAGAGAAGAAGCCACCATGGATAAACCATTGAAAAAAATGTTTCCAGGAAGAACTTCATGCAAAACTATAATATAATACTTTATCAATTGAGAATACAAATTTATTAATCTAAATGATAAGATCATCATAAGATGTTCTGGCATGTCCATGTTACATAGAAGACACTTTTCATTCTGAAGACAATTTACTCTTCTCTCTGAAGACAACTTACTCTTCTCTCTCCAGAGTACATCGTCAGCCTCAGACCTGATACTGGTAACTTTGGAAGCAATGCAGTATGTCTGGTACAGTGTCCTTCTGAAAAAGCATTCAATTCGCCCAGCCCAGGTCGCATACTGACACGGTAGTGGCCAAGCAAAGTATCATCTGGCAGCCTTCAGCTCCTGGAGTAGGAGATAGGCCCTGTCTCCCACCAGGAGGCATATTCTGGAAGGTTTATTCCCAAATAAGAAAAGGATGTTAGTGCTGGGCAGCCAAAATCATGGCAAATGTTCACTAAGGATAGTAGCTTTAAGATTGTGTCCCTTCGAGTCCCCCTATTTGTGCCCCTTGCCTGTGGTAAGAGACTGTGGAAGGTTAGTGCTCCTGGCCTTCTCCATAGGAGAGAGGACAAGTTAGATTTCCAAACAAGATGGTGAACAACTTAGAACTCTGCTGGATACAGTTACCAGAAACCCAACCCAAATTAGCTTAAGGGAAACAGTAACATTATTTTAAGAATACGGGGGAGGAGTGTGTGTCATGGAGCCCAGGGGCTGATAATTGCTAAGACTCTGACACAAATCCAGTGACTAGAATGCTGCTGGAATTCTGCCCCTAATATTATTAAAATTAATAGGAATATCTGAGGTGCACTTGTTATGTCCTTGCATTTATATTTTACAACATCTCTCTGAAATTAGAACTAAAATCACTCCCAATCTGCAGAGGAAGAGGTCTGGAGAAGTCAGGATATGTGACCAGTGCCACATAACCAGTGAGTAAGAGAGCAGGTGTACTGTAGACCCAGAGCATTCTCCTGCCTCCGCGCAGACCACCGTCCTCTGCCGCTCAGTCCATGGACCCTGAATTTCACATCTGCGGTCCATCAGCCCAGGGTGAGATCATACCTTCCTATGTCCCAAGTCCGGTCTCTCAAAGAAATGACTGTGATTGGCCAGCCACTGCCATTAGGTTAGGTGCCAGGAGTAGGGTCACTGCAAGCGGCTCTGCCATAACCAAGTAGGAGAGATTTGTGAGGGCGGGGGAGGGGGAGCGCAGGGTCAGGTCAACCGTTTCCAGAAAATAAGGGCTGCTCACAGCCAAACAATTGTTGACTATAAATCTCAACCTTGCCTCCTGTGTGACTTCCCATTTTTGCCTTACTTCCAGCAATTTAGAAATAAATTTAATTTCTAAAGGCAATGACTAACTCATTCCATGTGTCTAGGAACATCTATTTCTCTGCTCTCTTATACAGAACTGTTTTCTTCTTCTTCTTTTTTTTATCATTAAAATTTTTTCAATTTTCCTAGTTCGTGTTGTGCTTGATTTTTTGGTAAGTCATCTTCAGAGCCTTTATGGAAGGAAGTGGGGTATAAATCATAGATTAATAGAGAAAATGACTACAGAGTTGTGCTGTTCAACATGCTAGCCCCCAGCCATGTATGACTATTTAAATTTAAATTTAAATTTAATTAATTAAAATGGAACAAAACTTAAAATTCATGTCTTACTTGCACTAGCCATATTTTAAGTGTCCAAAAGCAAGCACAATAACTCTATATTATGGACTAAATAATTTCCATCATCGCAGAGCATTCTACTGGACAGCGTTGCTGCAGAGGCTTTCCACAATGGTGTGAACTGTCTTCTGAAATAATGAGCTCCCTAAAGGAAGTGAATTGCTGACCTGGAATGCCCTCAAACTCCCGGGAGCTGTGAGCTCCAGCTCTCTTTCCCACTGCTGTGCTTCCTGCTGACTACTTTTTTACTTGCTTCATACTCGTTTTCTCAAAGCCCACATTGCATCACAGAAAAACTTGAGATACTTGTTTTCTATAGTAAAAAAAAAAAAAAGGTATACAACTGTAATAGGCATTTTTGGGGCTGGAGGGACATTTGTTGCTGATACTGAAAATTTAATGCACTTGCTTAATTAGAGGTGGGACTGAAGGAATGTATGAACTGCAAATGCTGGTTAATAAAATGAAATGTTTAGATGTGGAAATGCTTCAACAGCCCAAGAGCAGAAACCCCATGTTCCGCCCCTCCTCTTTTTATAACTGTCCAGAAAAGACAGAATATTCTTGATCAAAGTTGCTTTGAATCTTTAACACTACCTTATCCCCATTAGAACAAAACTTATTTCCGTGTAGTGCCAATCCCAAACTCTACCACCCCTTGGTTTTGCGGAGTTGGTGAGCCTGAGAAGGTGTAGCTGTCACTGTTTACAGTGAATTTTCCCTTGGAGTGGGAGGGGAAAGAGGCACTTCTTTGGAGGCAGCTAGGTGGCGAGAGAGAGATTCCCCCCATGACTGACAGGTCAGAGGTCTTTTGATGGTGTGAGCATCTCACTATTCCTTCCTTGGCTGTGTGCTGGGAAGATGGCAGGACATCCTTAGGGCTGACTCTGGTCAGAGAGATTGGACTCCACATGCAGGACCTCCATACTCACCAATGATTCCCACGCCCCAAGAGTGGTACAGAAATAGCAGAGGTTCCAACCTAAAGGAACCATGGGGTCAGGGACAATGTGGCCTGTGGGCTGCAGGAACCTGGAACCCTGACAAACCATGATGGAGCAGTTATCCAATAATGATTAAGATTCAACTGCCCATGAGCTCGGTGGAAGTGGGACCTGGAGTCACATTTAACTTAATTTAAGGAATTCTAAAAATATATATATTCTTGTGCACCTGAGTTTCAAAACTAAAACTCTTGTTTGCTGCAATTGGATATAGAAAGTTTGGACATAAAATCTGAGGGGCTAGTGAGGATAGTGTCTGTGTGACTGGCACAAGTCACAGGTGGCATGCCAGCAGCCAGCATCCAGGACTGAAGAGTTGCTTTCCACACTCTGAAATGTTGACTCACTTTGGGGAATATTTTGTGGATGGGCCTCATCAACTGTCAGCCCCAGTGGGTGTGAGAGTGAGCTCAATTTTGTTCTGCAAGGTCAAAGTTAGGATGGCATGTAATTTAGCAATTGATTCCATTACATTGCCTGTGGATTTGGCTAAGTGGTGGATTTGTACATATTTGTATTGGTATTTTGAAAAATGATTATTACTTTTCTGAATTCAAGTAGAAGCTCTCTAAATTGACTTCCATGTAACTGATTGGCCGGATTAACTAACATTCCATTTTGTGTGTGAAACATACTGATTGTAATGGACTGGATGTTTATATTCCAAAAAATTCATTTGTTGAAATCATCACCCCCAATATGATGGTATTAGGGAACCCAGAGAGTTCTCTTGTCCTCTTTTCAACATATGAGAGTACAGATAGAAGATTGTCTTTGAACCAGGAAGTGGGCTCTCACCAGAACCTGACCATGACCCTGATCTCAGACTTTCAGTCTTCAGAAATGTGAGAAATACATTTCTGTTGCATATAAGCCACCCAGTCTATGGTGTTCTCTTACAGCAGCCAAAGCTAAGACACTGAAGCCCATAGCCCACTGAGGCTGGTGGCTGCTACCACAGGAGACTAGTGTTGTTTGCTTTCCTAAGTGTTCATTTCACTTGATTGTATTTTGATAATTACACAATTTGACCAAATAGTATTAAAACCAGTGATACCCAAGTACACAAAGAAAGAGGGATGTGTTACCAATGAAAATTAGGCAAAATGCTTGGGAAAGACTCAATGAAGGAAAGTCGCTTTAAAAAGTGTTGTTGAATTATATTTGATGGTTATCTATCTAAAAGGATTCTTGAGTCAAGAAGCTTTGCACTGTCTTTAAAGTTTCACTTCACTAAGGAAACCCAATGAGACAACATAGAGGATAGGAGGCATTATGTGTGTGGTTTGTAAAGAAAGAGAATAATACAGCACTCTAATAGGAAAATCCATATTCAAAGAAAAGATATTGACCCAATAAAAGGATTGGTGAGTGAACATACATTTTAAGTTCCCTGTTATAATAAAATGTTTGCTGTATTATCTGTGTCTTTTGTCTGATTCCTTTTTTGTCTGAATGGATTATCGCCCTCTGCTGGCCAGGAGGGAGGGATGCCACCCATGGATCACATGGAATCCCCACCCAGGGTTTAGTTTCAGAGCATCTATTTATTTTGTTAGGATGTGCAGATTTACAGTTACACTGCAGGCTGAAAATGTAGCCATGGTTAAATCAATATAATGAAATCATTTTACACCCAAAGTATTTTCATCTATTTATATAAGAATGTTTTATGATTGGGTGATGAACATCCTCGCCCCACCCCACACGATTTTATTGTCTTTTAATTACACTCGGTAATATTTTTAAATAGATGTTGATTTAAAAGGCAGTGGCTTTCAAAAGGACAGCTGCGATTCTCTGATGCCGTTATTCACAATGACAATGTGAAATAAAAATGATTCTGACTATTGAAAGGTCCGATCTTTCTATGAATGAAAGAAACAATGTGTGCAACAGAGACTTCTCTCCTCACATATCAAAGGGCTTCGCTGAGAGTGCAAAGCATCTCGGAGCGACGTTCCCGATGCTGCAGGAGGCTCGGCGAGATGGCGGCGGGCTCCTCCCACCTCTGCGGCAGCGTCACAATCAATAATGCAGGGCTCTGCGGCAGAACCGCTTCTTTCTTCCCCGAGCGCCGGCACCGGCAAGGGAAGGCCGGTGCGTTAGTCCAGTGCGCCACCTACAGTCCGCCTGTGTTCATTGTAGGTTGGATCCGGAAAGTCAGGAACTGCAATCCAGCTTGTGCAATGGGGCAACCCTTAGCCCCCTAAGGTAGATCTAATGTTACAAGGCAAAGAAAAGGTGAGTGAAATGTTTATTCATTTTCCTGTAAAATGAATAATTTTAAGGCTAGAAACTCCAAGGGCCAACCATGTAAAGTAAATAAAGATTATCAAGTACCTGCCAGTCATTTTGTGGGGACCAAGGCTATACCAACAGGTCTCATCAGTCTCCACTGTCATGTGACTCAGTCCAGTAGGCAAAATCCAGATACACATACGCCCAGTTAAATTTGAGTTTCAGGTTAACAACAAATTATTTTGTAGTATACATAAGTCTGCTATATACTAAAAAATTTAGGCATCTTATCATTACCATTATCATTTTTAAATTGATTTTTAGAGAGAGAGGAAGGGAGAGGGAGAGAGAGATGGAAACATCGATGAGAAAGAACATCGATTGGCCGCCTCCTGCATGCCCCTCACTAGGGATCTGGCCCACAACCTAGGCATGTGCCCTGACCAGGAATCAAACCAGTGACCTCTTAGTGCATGGGTCACTGAGCCATACCGGCTGTGCCCATTATCATTTTTATTTGCTAAACCAGGTAATCCTCCATGGAGACACATGATTGCAGTACAGGTTTTACAAGGCCAACGGCGGTGCACAAAGGGCTTGAGGAACTTTGCTGGGGTGCTGGTTGGGAAGGCTCCTCTGAGGATGGTTCACAGGACCACAGACCAGTGGGCAGGGTTCCCCTGGTAGAACAGCACAGGGCAGGGCGAGAGGCTGGGGGAACTCACGGCATAGCAGTGCTACGCTGCTGGAGTGCAGGGGTGAGGAGCGGACAGGCCCGAGGGGAGGTCGCTGCCTCACACAAGGCCTTCTACCATGCCACCCAGGAGCTCGATTTTATTCCACATGCAAGGGGGAGTGAAAGAAAGGTTTCGAATAAGAGGGGGATGTTGTCAGATTTATGTCAAAGGAAGATAAATCTGGCAGCAGTGTCAAGGATGGACTGGAGAGGTAAAGAAGCCTGGAGGTGGGGGAGACCTGGAGGAGACTGTCCAAGGTCAGTGAGCTCCTAACTAGCAGAGCTTGGATGTAAACTGGGTCCTTCTGGCTCCAAGTCCAGCATGCTTGCTACCCTGCCAAGGGCCTGTCCATCTGATCGGATTATGATTCACACATGCAATCATTTCTAAGATCAGGAACGACACACCTCATTATGCATGCTTTTCCATTCCCTGAAAGATGAGCTCCACCCACATTTGGAAATACAGAAAATACCTTGTCCTCCTCTTCTCTCCCTTCGTGCTTCTCATGTGGCTGTTCTCAATGCCTGCATCTGATTAACTCAGTCCTCTTTCCCACACAGGGCTCCCCCTGCAAACCAGACTAACAGGGCCAAGTGACAAAGTGAATTAGACCCCTCTGAGGTATTTGGCCTTGTTTTCCTTGGGCCACAGCCTGACTTTTTGATGCCCTGGGAATGAGGGCACCTGTTTCTTTTCAAGGAGACTCTGTTGTGAGGCCCACGCAGATGGCAGGGCCGGGCGTTCGCAGTTGCCAGGGGCTGCTCGTTCTTGGACCTGGTTCACTAAAAGCTGGGTGGGAGGCCAAGCAGAGGCTGGCAGCTCTTTCAGCCCTCCCTCTGAAGTGGGGCATTGGCAGCCTGAGCTCTCACAGTGCCGCCCCTCGGAGAAGCACAGGTGCTGGTAAACTAGGCTTGTGTGGGTTCCTGGAGGAAGAAGAGAGGATACACCTATGCTCTCATGCCTGTATCACAAAAATCACGTCGAGGTCTTGAGGCTAGAGCTCTGTAAAAAAAAAAATTTGGAGATGTATTTAACAGAAAACACACATATAGGAAAAGGTAAGTGAGAAGTGCAATAATTGGTAATAGAAAACGGGCACGAAAGGATGCGGTGGATAAATAAATGTATGCAAAATTATAGACATGCTTTGCTCTGGGAGTTATGGGGTGATTTTAAAGGAGTCATTTAAAATCATCAACAAGTTTTTATTGAACAGCTGCCATGTGAATGTCCTTCAGCACTGCTGGGCCTGCAGTAGCCACCGGGCTGCGAGAATCCCTGAGTTACCAGAGATCTAGTTGCAGGCCCTGCTGGGAGCCCACAGAGAGCCAGCGTTGATGGGACAGAGGGCCCCAGCACTGGTTTTGGTTCTGATGCTGTGATTTTTTTTTTTTTTTCCAGAGGAGAGTATACACTCAAAGAGAATGGTGATTTTGTGAAACTTACGGTATTTTGTAGCAAGTAGGACTGTGACTCCACAAATCCAAGAGTGTAAGAAATATCCATTTCTTCTCATTAAAATGAAAATTGTAATTCATTAATTTTTAATTAAAATAAAGGGTAAAATGAAATCTTTCTCTGAACCATCCTCCCCTATCTCCATCTGCAGATACATTTATTCTAAGCTATCATTGGTGCATTCCCTCTGATACCACCCCCAACACCATCAGAAGTTGAACTGCAACCCAGGAGGCCTCGCTGGTGCCCAGGAAAGGGCCAGGCCTCTCTGGTCTGCACTTTCTGCCCACACCCTGACGGACGTGTGAGCAAGCACTAAAGGCTTTGCATGCACACAGAGTCCCTCGGGCACTTGCCACTGTGGAACCCTGACACTGGGTCAGTCTCCTGGGAGCACTGTGGCATGCTGGGTCCCTCTAGGCTTTGCCACTGCCATGGGGACAGCTGAGTGTCCAGTCCTCACTCAGCCACGGCTTCGCTCACTTGCCCCTCCTCTTGGCTACCTCAGATTCCCTCCCCCCTCTCCTCTCCCAGCATCACCTCTTCAGTGAGATGAAGCTTCCCTAAAAGACAAGAGAAAGCATGCTAGCAGCTTCCTTTTTCTGCTTGGAGGATGGATGGAGGGGAATGTAAAAGGCCTCATTACATAAGATTGGAGAAGGGAGCAGGAGGAAGAGAAACACTGAGAATACAATGCAGATTAGTAAAATAAATCATCCTGTTACAGAACGTGATATAAACGGTAGGCCCTGCAGGAGGCAGCAGAGCATGGGGATTAAAATGCTTAGAAACTTGGTTCTCCTTGCTGTCCATGTGGCCTTGCCTCAGTTCCCTCATTAATAAAACCAAGCTGGTATTAACAGTACCTGTCTGGCAGTGTTGCTGTGAGGTTCCAGTGAGACAACACAGACACAGCACTCAGCGCCATGGAGGGGCGCCTTGAGCACTCATTAATTGTCAGCTGCTGTTATCACTACAGCACCAGTCTCACTGATGCAAACGCCCACCCTCCCTCATAGCACACCCTCAGTGCATCAGGACACCAACACTGTCTGTCTCTTCTCAGGGCGAAAATACCTCTGTCTCCACAACCAATAAGAGGAAAAGAAGGGAACGGGACAGGAAAGGAAACCTCATCTTGGGCTAAGTGCGCTGATAGAAGGGGTGGGTTCTGATCTCTGTCTGCTCCAAATGGCCGATCCAACCAGGAGGAGGGAATGTCCTGGCTGTGAGGATGTTCCTCACAGAGTGATTTCAGGAATCTGTGGGAAGGGCAGTGGGATGTGCCCTTTGCAGATGGAGCTGGTTACCGTCAGAGGTGTGCATTTTGCCAGTGGGAAGAGCACTGGACCAGTAGTCCTCCCCACCTCTTCAACTGGCTTCATCTCTCAACTCTCGATTTAAGTGACATTTCCTCAGAGATGTCCTCTGTGGCCCCTAATCTTAACTAGTCCCTATCTGTCTTTCTCCCTTACAGTTTCTTGTTCTTTATTATTAGCCTTTATTCAATTTACTTCTTGGTGTCTTTGTTTCGTGTCTTCTCACCAGTAGATTACATAGCTCTAGAGGGCAGGGATTAAGTGTTTTATTGACCAAGTACAATCACTTAACTTCAATTTTTTAATCTGTTAAATGAAGGAGGTAATACTGCCTTTGCCTACCTCACTGAGCTGTGAAATTAAAAAAAAAGATAATACATATGAAACTTCCTTGTAAATCATAAAACATGATGTAAATATTAGTTATGCTCAGTACCATGTCTATTTGAAGGTACGCACACGCTGAACACTTGTGAAATGAGCTCCTCGGCAGATGAGCTTCTGTTAAGTGAGGTCACGGAGGAAAGTGCTGAGAACAGGAGGCACACTGCGGACGCTCTTGTTGTCTGTCAAAGACGGCAGTCCAGCCTCTGAAAATATCACGCTCACGTGGTCCCCCTGCCGTGGGCTTGGGGTGGTTTAATGAGAGCACACCTGTGGCTGGAGATGGCTAAACACGTGTGACAGCAGGCAACCCAGCACCTGTCAATGCTGCCCTGGGGGAGGCTTTACAAGTCAGTTCTCAACTAAGATGGTCCTTTGCTGCCATGAGGCGAGGATGGTGAGTATGACACCTTCCCCTGCCTGTGGCGCAGACAGTGCAGAGGGGGGGCGCTGTTTCCAGGACAGAGGCCGCTGCTCGCATTCCCAGAGAGCAAACGGGAGCAGCACGAACCTCCTCAGTTCAGACAGTGCACCGATGTGTGCAGCATCACATCCGGAACAGCGCGAGCTGGCGGGAGGGATGTAGTTGATGAATACACGAGTCCTGGGCTGAGACTCTTCTGCGTTTGATGGGCCAGCAAGGAAATGAGAAATGATCCATCTTCGTGAACCCTGTGGTGCCCGAATGGCAGAGGCTGGGAACCTAACGATCACATGGTGTTAAACTAGAAAGAAATTGATCAGATTGGACCAAACAGACACATTTTGCTTCATTAGGCCATTCTTGGGTTTTATCCCATTTATTAGGGAGGCAGGATACGGAGTTGACACCATAAAACTACACTGGATAGTCTTTGTTGTTTGGTATGTATAATTATGGTTTAATTAACAACGTAGTAAGCTGCCTAGAGTTTGTTTGCTTGTTTTGTGGAGTCGTTGGCTCCCCAAGGACCCCAGATTCCCTGTTGTTGGCAGAAAGCCCAGTTTTTCCCTAGACCCTCGGCACAGGCCTGAGGGAGCTTTTCTCACTGTCTTTACATAGCGTGACTGCCTGGGACAGAAACAAAGGTGAGCAGTGTGTCCAGGAGAGCTCAGGTAACAGGAAAAGGTATGATAGGTAACGGGTCAAAGGGACAGAAATAGGCCCTGGGAGGGGGTGGAAAGCGGGACCAGAAAGTCGATCCACAAGAAGACAAAGTCCCATCACAGATGTACATCAAGATGCGTGAACGAAAACCAAGGTCGCCGAAGTGGGGTAAGCAAAAGTCACACATGGCCAGACACAGGAGGAGATGGGGTGGCCCCACATTCCACGGAGGGGGGAATTAGAAGGAAAAGGAGTACAAATCTGTCATAAGTTTTTTCAAAATCCTAATTTGTTAAATGAGTGACTGCTACTAGCATAATTGTTTTATCTTAGCCCCAAAAGAGAGGGGTTAACTTTACTCCTAGCTGTCTTGGGACTGTGGCCGCAGAAAGGGGCCTTTCTCAGGTCAGGTACTGTAGGTGCCTCCCCCACCCTCCCTCCCCCCGTGTTCCTGTTCCATGTACATCTTCCCCAGTCACTGTCCACCTGGTGTGAGAAATGTGCTGGGATAAAGGTGAGTCCAGGGCACTGGGGGCATCGGGGAGAATCAGAAGCTGGAGGAGTCAGGGAAGACCTTTGGAAACCTGTTGTTGATGTGAGGGGGAACCTGGAGCAGGCCCGGGGGGAGAGCCCTGGGCAGGGACCAGGCAGCAAGCAGTGCTGGAGGGCACAGGGAGGGCCCAGGGCAGGGCAAACCCAGACCCCAGAGGCTGAGGGTAAGGAAGCTGGAAGCATCCTCACCATTCGCCCACAAGCGGACTCCTTAGGAAAGGTAGAACCTTTACTCAAAGAAAAGTCACCTCTTTCTCCTGGGAGGAAAATGCTCACACCCTCATGACACTCCAGGAGCAGAGGTGAATATGAGAAGAGTCCCATGAAAACAAACAAGGTATTAAACCAGATCTGTGAAGGGAGCGCGGAGCCCGAGAGTGTGAGCACCGGCAGCCGCGGGGAGGTGGAGGCGTGCAGTCCTGCTGGGGAGACAGAGGGGAGCTTTGTGTGGCCGCCCCAGGGCCCGGCCTCCTATCTCTGGTCCTGCCGCAGTCCTGGGAACATGCAGGGGCTGCTCCTTGCCACCTTTCTCCTCGCGGCTCTGTCGCAGGTGAGTTCTCTCTCCTTCCTCCTGTCCTTCAGGAGACTCCAGCAGCTCTTATTTTTTCAGGTCAAAAACAGGAAAGAAGAAGATGGGGGAAGAGGAGAGGGTAAATGCCTCCTGAGAAATAGGGAGCCATTTTCCTCTCCAAATAAAGTTCTGTTTCGGTTTATTAGCTTCAGCAAAGAAGTGGAAAACATTTCTCCCTTTCAGGTAATGGCACTTAATTCGACTTTCGATATGTTTGAACAGCTCCAAAACTCGAGCCATGTATATGTTTTTGTTGGAGTGTAACACACAGCGCGCATTGGGGAGGCCGCGGCCCTGCCGGTGCGGTGGGGTGAACGGTGCTTCTTCATGTGGGCTCCAGGCGGGGGCTCAGCTTTCCGTAGTTGTGTGCAGAACGGGCAGAGAGCCACTGGAAAATATGATTTTCATCACTTTCTTCAGTAAAGTCTGTTCTTGTTTGAAAGGAGCGCTTTGGAACAAATATTTATATTTTGAAAACATTGTATGACTTTGTCTTTTCTCAACCCATGTGTTTCTCACTTGTCATGAAAGGGAATCAGTCCATGGAGACTTTGAAATATTTCAAGCAACAGACCAAAGGGAAGTTTAATTTAATATGACCGATTCATTGCCTTAGTGTTGTTTAATAAGAAGATTAAAACAGGGTGAATTACTTGTGGATTTATTTATATGGTGACGGTTTGTGCTTGCGCAGAAGACAGAGCGTTTGAAATTGGGTGATTTAGCAAACAGACGTGTCTGTGATTTAACACTTGACTGGGGTGGTAAGTAGGAGATGTATCTCAGAAAACAAGGGGTTGAACATTATTATATTCCATAGGGAGAGATTTAAGACCCGAAAGGCATCATGACAGGCATCTCAGTGGCAGTTTGCCCAGTGGCACCGTTATGAAGAGGGGCACATTCTCCAGAAGTGAGATGGGCTGCCTGTCTCCTACCCCACCATTCTTGAGAAAAGTCCTGCTGTTACTGTGGATTGAGAGCTACAACATAGATGTAGCCCAAACAAAAAACAAAAACAAATGTAAAAAGGTGTTATAGATAGAGCAAGAGGGAAGTATTATTTTGCTTAATTTTGCCATTATAAATTTTTGATGGCTCTGATGATACCTACCATTTGTTGAACATCTCTTATGTGCCAACCACTCTGCTAGGCACTTTAGTCATTGTCTCAGTCCTCAAGCTAACCTTGTAGGGTGGTTATTATTAATCCCATTTTACAGAGGAGGACTGAGGCTCAAAGATCAAATACATGAGAGCCGTTATCTGAGATCACAGAGCTCTACCGAAGCTCAGCTCTGCTGTTGAGACATCCCTTCTACTGCCCCCTTCTGATGACTGTGGTTTTGAGATTTTGATTTTGAAAACAACCAATACCTGAAGAGAAAAAAATATACAGTTCTCTGTATTTATCCACATATTTGTCGTTTCTGAGATTTTATTTTTCCCTGTATTTCTGAATTACTATCTATTGTCATTTCCCTTCAGACTGAAGATCTTCCTTTAGCATCTCTTGTGAGGTAGGCATGTTAGCAAAAATTTCTCAGTTTTTGTTTATCTGGAAAAGTCTTTGATTTCATCTTCATTTTTGAAAGATAGTTTCACTGGAGATAGAATTCCAGGGTGACAGTTATTTTATTTTTTTTCTTTCAGTATTGTCTCTAGGCATTCCATTCTTCTTTTCCTCCTCCTCCTTTTTTTTTTTTTTAAGACAGTTTTGTGTGTGTGTGTGTGTGTGTGTGTGTGTGTGTGTGTGTGTATTTTACGGCAGTTTTAAGGTCACAGAAAATTTGAAAGGAATGTACAGAGATTTTGCATATACCCCCTGCCTGCACACAAACATAGCCTTCCCCACTATTAACATCCTTACAATCAACATTCCCCCCCAACTATCAACACTCCCTACTATCAACATTCCCCTCCACTATTAACATCCCCCACAATCAACATCCCCCCCACTATCAACACCCCCCATTATCAACATCCCCCCACTATTAACATCCCCCCCACAATCAACATCCCCCCACTATCAACATCCCCCCCACTGTCAACATTCCCCCACCACATTTATTACAACTGATGAACCTACACTGACACATCATTACCCAAAGCCCACAGTTTATTTAGGGTTCACTTTTGGTGGTGTACATTCTGTGGGCTTGGACAACTGTCTAATGACATATATGCACCATTATAGTATCATACAGAGTATTTTCACTGCCCCCAAATCCTCTGTGCTCCACCTGTTTACCCCTTCCCTCAACCTCTGGCAATCACTGATCTTTTTACTGTCTCCATAGTTTTGCCCTTTCCAGAATGTCATTTAGTTGGAATCATACATTATGTAGAATTTTCAGATTGGCTTCTTTCACTTAGTAATATGCATGTTTTTTCATGGCTTGATAGCTCATTTCTTTTTAGCACTGAATAATATTCCATTGTCGGGATGTACCACAGTTTATCCTACTGAAGGACACCTTGGTCTCCTTTTGATGAGAAGTCAGATCTCATTCTTATTATTCTCTTGTATATAATGCTTTCCTTTTCTCAGGCTGCTTTCAAGATTTTCTCTCTATCCTTGGTTTTCAACAGTGTCACATTGTGTCCTCAGAGATTATATAGAAATGCTTCAAGACTGGAAAGATAAATAGGTATTTCCAGGTGGGCAGTTTTAGGAGTGGGCATTTCATTAGAAGGAGCAATATGAAGAAAACCATGCAGGAGAAAACCAACCTAGTGAGTCCAGTAAACTGCAGGTCATAGGAGGAGAGTGCCTTGAGAGCTAAGGCTAGAGAGAAAGGCATGCACCAGCATAGACAGGGCTTTAGAGACCATTCTCGGAAGTTTGGACTATATGCATAGACAGTGGGGAACCACTGATGGGCTTTAGGGAGAGGAATAGTAAAATCAGATATGCTTTTAAAGAGCTCCCTCTAGCAGCAGTGTGGCAGATTTGTTTGAGAAGTTATTCTTGAGATAGACCAGTTAAAACCTTATTGCAATAGTACTTAGTAGCAGTAAAAATGAGGGAAGAGTAAGAAGTTCTAGGGATATGAGGACAATAAGCAGGATTAGTCATTGAATGGTTATGGGAGGTGAGGGAGAGGAAGATGACCTGGATGACTCCCAGCTTCCTAACTCTAAACTTGGGAGAAGCTCTCTGGGGGTGGGAGAGAGGATGGTGAGTTTTGGACATGAGTTTTTCCTGTAGGACATTCCAGTGGAGATGTCCAGGAGACAGTCAGCTACATGGGTCTAGACCTCAGTGGAGAAATCCTGGATGAAAATTTAGTTTTGAAGCTTGCATAGGGTGGAAATTGAAGGCAAGGGCGGTGGATAAGATTGCCAAGAGACAGTGTGCAGAGTGAAAAAAGCAATACGTTAAGGTCATGAAACACCAATAAATCTAAATCTAAGTTAAATTCAGGGTAACAGGAGCCTGCAAAGGATATTAAGAAAGTTTTTTGAGAGGCAGAGGTAGAACTGGAAGGGCCTGGTGTCATGAAAGCCACGAACAGGGAAAATAAAATACAAAAGTGGAGAAGGGAGTAGAAATAGTGAGTCCCTACTTCTCAAGTTTGCACAGGTTCTGCCATGGTCACTAGGGACTCTCAGCCAGGCTTGTGTTCATGGATCTCTAGGTCCTCCCCTTGCCCCCCTCTCTAAGGCATTTGACTCTTAATCCTCATCTCTTTCATTAGGACATAAACATCTTTGAGGGGACCATTATTGTGGTTATCACATGGAGATAGTAACTACACCTTACTGTTGTTGTAAAGATTAAATGATATAAACATGTAAGGTACTTGGCACATAGACAAGTTCCATGTTCTTTCATTCAATACATATTTGTTACAGACAACAAGACAGACAATAGGCAAAGAGCTTGCCCCAAGAAGCCAAAATTCTTGATGTGTGGCTCAGAAAATAAACAAGTAAAATATATAGGTAATGAAGTAGGTAGTTAGAAGGTCCCTGGGGAAAAGGCTAGGGTAGGGTGTTATTTTATGAAGGGTGGTCAAGAAGGGCCTCACTAATACATTTGAACACAGAGTTAAAGGAATTGAAAGAGTGAGCCAGGAAGATACCTGGGGGAAGGACATAGCTGGAATAGTCCAAGAACAAGGAGGCCAGTGTGGCTGGAGTGAAGTCAGTGAGGGGGTGAGTGGTCGTGGGCAAAGTAAGACAGGGAGTGGAGACAAGAGGCCACAGGGCCTTGGAGGGTAGTTAGGACTTTACATTGAAATGGGAAGCCACAAGCAAGGAATGACATGAATTGAGGTATGATTGACATGTAAAAAAATGTACGTATTTGATGTATGCAATTTGATGATTTCGGGGATAAGTATATACTTGTAAAACCATCACCACCATCAAGGCCATAAACATATCTATCACCTCCCAAAGTCTCCTCTGTCCCCTTTATTATTAAATTTTTTTGTGTGGTAAGAACATTTAACATAAGCTCTCTCTTAGCAAACTTTAAGTATACAATACTGTATTGTTAGTGACAGGCACTATGCTATGTAGATCTCCAGAACTTATTTATCTCGCATAACTAAAACTTCATCCCCTCTGATTATCACCTTCCCATTTCCTGCACTCTCACCCCCACCCCAGGTGCTGGCAACCACCATTCTATTCTTAGCTTCTGAGTTTGACTATTTTAGATTCCACATATAAGTGAGATTATACAGTATTTGTCTTTTGTGTGTGCCTTATTTCACTTAGATGATGTCCTTCAGACCCATTCATGATATTGATTTCCTTCTCTTTTAAGGCTGAATAATATTGCATTGTATGTATATATCACATTTTCTTTATCTATTCATACATGAATGGACATTTAGGTTGTTTCCATATCTTGGCTATTATGAATAATGCTGTAATGAACATGGGAATACAGAGTACAGATATCTCTTTGAGATCCTGATTTCAATTTCTTTGGATAAATACCCAGAGTGAAATCTTGGATCACATGATAGTTCTATTTTTAGTTTTTTGAGGAAGCTCCATATTATTTTCCATAATGGCTGTACCAATTTACATTCCCACCAACAGTGTATCAGGGTTTTCTTTTCTCCACATACCAACACTTACCTATTTACCTTTTTTTTTTACTAATAGTCATCCTAACAGGTGTGAGGTGATATCTTGGTATGGTTTTGATTTACATTTCCCTGATGATTAGTGATGTTGATTACATTTTCATGTATTGAAGGCCATTTGTATGTCTTCTTTATAGTAATGTCTATTCAGGTCCTTTGCCTATTTTTTTTTATCCTCACCCGAGGACATTTTTTCATTTTTTGTTCAGATAGAGTGGGAGGGAGAGAGAGGAAGAGAGAGAGAGAGAAAAACATCAACGTGAAAGGGACACATCAAGTGGCTGCCTCCCGCACAACCCAACCAGGGCCGGGGACAAACTGCAACGTGCCCTTAGCGGGAACCGAACCCGGGTCTCTCTGGACCGCAGGCCGACGCTCTAACCGCTGAGCCAAACCGGCCAGGGCCCTTTGCCTATTTTTAATTGGTTTATTATTTTTTGCCATTGAGTTGTATGAGTTCTTGATATGTTAGATATATAGTTTGCAAATATTTTCTCCCATTATGGAGGTTGCCCTTTCATTTGTTGATTATTTCCTTTGCTGTGTAGAGCTTTTTAATTTGATGTAATCCCACTTATTTCTTTTTGCCCGTTAAAAAAAAAAAAAAAAAAAAAAGAACAACACTTCTGGGTGGAGAATATAGAGGACAAAAGGGGAACAAGGAGACCCTTTAGGAGACTATTATAATCATCTAAGTGAAAAATAATGGTGGCTTGGGTCACTATGGTAGCAGTAGGGTTATTAAGAAATAATTACAATGGGTATATTTTGAAGATATAACTAACAGGATATACTGATGGGTTTGGAAGTGTAAAGAATGACCTTACTCCAAGGTATTTTGGAAAAATGAAACTGGCATTTGCTCAAATAGGGGTGTGTGTGGAAGAGTAGATTGGAAGGGAAAATTGGGAGCTTGTTTTTGGTCGTGTTAAATTTGCTCTGCCTATCAAACATCTAAGTGGAGATCTGTTAGGCAGGCAGTTTGAGTCAGTTCAGAAGAGGGGTCAGGGTGGGCGATAGGAGATATAATGAGGGGCCTCCGACGTTTAGAAATGAAGAGGATGAGAAGAAACCAGCAGAGGAGACTGGGAAGGAGCAATCAGAAAGGAGGAGGAGGAGTGAGAAAGTGATGTCCTGGGAGCTGAGTGAAGAAAGGTTTAAGGTGACAGTGATTGTGTCAAATACTGATAGATACTATTATTACTCACCATACTGTATTCTACCAATCTGGGGGAAATCTATTTCTATCAAACCTCTGAAATTGGTTTGCGGAATCACTTCTAACATCATCTTTATTATCAAATGAAGTTCTGCTGCAGGGCACAGGGCCCTGGGCCATTAGCTGTGACTTCCGGAGGAAGGCCTGGAGAAGTGTCGGAAGTGCATCACCGTAAACAGTTCTGTCACTGGCCCTGCAAATGCCCTCGGAAGCCCCGTTGCCCTCCTGGAGTGAGCTTGGTGAGGGATGGCTGTGGATGCTGTAAAATCTGTGCCAAGCAACCCGGGGACATCTGCAATGAAGCTGACCTCTGCGACCCACACAAAGGGCTGTACTGTGACTACTCAGCAGACAGGCCTAGGTACGAGACTGGAGTGTGTGCATGTAAGTGTCTTTTTCTGGACCTGCTGGATATTTTTTCTGCAACTGTTAATTTGGAATAATCGGCTTAGTTTGGCTAACTGTAAGGTGGTTTTAGCTTTCATGCACCAACGGGACTGGCTTTGTCATATCAGACACCATGTGAAATTAACAGATGTTTACACACGTTCAGAAACCAGTTACTTTAATTGTATTGAAATGATCTTGCAGTTCTTCTCAGGTAATTGCTTTTAATGATTAAAATACAAGAAATTATGTAAATAGAGTCTGATTTCTTAAAGTGCCACAAAATGACAGCTTTTGTTATATTGCCAGAAGCAATCTGAATTCAGCCTTTTCTATAACTAAAAAGTAATCTTGCTTAAAATGTAAAGTTGTGTATCTAGTATTCAGACATACTGCTTTAATGTCAGCCTTCCCAAGTAACCATCAGGTTACTGCACTTTTTACTGAAGCAGATTTGTAAAAAAGAAGGAAGGGGCACCCCAAATCATAACCTGACCCTCAGCTTTATGGGTCTTAGCTCTGGAGTCTGATTGAGAATATCTAAACCTACAACATCTTGACAGTAATTCAGGATGTCGACTTACTTAGGGTTAAGAAATAAGATTTCTAAGGGAGAAGAAATACTCATCTTAGCTGGACAGTTTAATCACTGTAGAAAAAAGCCCAAGTGGGAAGGCAAATGACTCCCAGAACTTTGGTCATGAGCATGGAATGAGAGAACATCTTTGGAGATGGGCTGAGTGTATAGAGCCATTTGAGTCTGACCGCCTGATGCCCCCGTCAGCACTATGTTATATTAGTTAAGATGTAGGCTGTGGGTTCAAATTCTGGGCTCTATCTGCTGAGTGACCTTGATCATGTTTAACCTCTCTGTGCTTCAGTTACATGATATGTACTTCCTAACTTATAGAGTTGCTAGGAAGATCAAATGAGAATAATGATACAAAACCCAAAACACCTAGCCCAATATCTGGTATGCAGTAGACTCTCAAAAATGTTAGTTATTATTCGTGGAAACTTGACAGGGAAAACATGACCTATCAGACTCTGGCATTCAGGATACCTCTTTCTTTCAAACAGCACTGGGTAAGTTATTTAATTAACCTAACAAACACTTCGTGACCAGCAGCTGGGGACGTAGCAGGGTGGGGGTGGGGGGAGATACAGGCCCTGCCCTCACAGAGTCCAAGTTTATTATGTCAGACAAATCTTTCCACAAATAATTTCACACACTGTGATGAATATTTTAACAGAGCATAGCCATGAGGTTGGGGGTGGGGATGAGCTATAACTGGGCTCACAAACTATGGCTCTGATCAATGATATCGAGAAATGTTTTTTTAAACTTTCTGGTCCAAGGATCCTGTTAGTCTTAGAAATTAAAGAGGACCCAAAGAGCTTCTGTTTGAGTTATCTCTACTGGTATTTAATAGATTAGAAATTTAAAAATTTTGCTAATTTATTTGAAAATAACAAAAACAGCTCTGGCTGGTTTGGCTCAGTGGTTTAGAGCACGGCCCATTGACTGAGGAGTTGCGAGTTTGATTCCCCAGTCAAGGGCACATACCTCGGTTGCAGGTTTGGTCCCTGGCCCCAAGGCAACCAATCGATGTCTCTTTCTCACATGGATGCTTCTCTTTCTCTCTCTTCCCTCCCTCCCACTCTATGTAAAAATCAATGGAAAAATATCCTCCGAGTGAGGATTAAAAAAAAAAGTGTAAATTAATAGGAATATATATAATTTATGAAAAAAATGTATTTTCCATGACAAAGAAACATTTAGTGAGAAGAGTGGGATTGTTTTACACTTTTGCAGATCTAATGGCTAGCTTAACGGAAGATAGCTAGATTCTCCCATCTGCGTCTGCTTTCAGTCTGTGGCTATGTGATGTTTTGGTTGAAATATAGGAAGGGAATCCAGCCTCACACAGATATATTATTGGAAAAGGGAGAAATATTTTAACAGACTTTTCAGATAATTGTGAATATTCATTTTTAATATTATATTAATACTTGAAAAGTGGTAGTTTCTTAAAAATTAGCTGCATCATGGAATCTGAAACCACATCAATGAATCACCTTAATGTCAAAGTCTGTGACATTAAAATACATTGGTCCGTCCAAGACCTGCTTGGAATGGGTCTTTTGCTCACGCATAATTCTGAACTGGGCATTGGTTATTTGGAAAATGTCAGTTTGGAACAATGGGTCATGTAGATGTTCCAAATGATACACATAATTATATAATATTTTAAAAAAATCACATAATTAATCTTAATTTTGTCAGAAAGGTCTATATATTGGGTAGCTATAAAATTCTCAGAGGTAGATACAAGTTTTCCAAAATTCTCATTTTGCTTGAAAGCTTGAATTCTATCATTGGCAATAAATACTGTCAGTTGTTTTCCTTGATGTGACAGCCTCACTTTCCTGATTTTCAAGAAAATGTCTGCCGAATACCCAGTCTGAATGAGCACAGTTTATCTGTCAGTCATTTCTTCAGGTGAAATTCCCACTAAAAGTGGTTAGTTTGGCCCACAACTCAGGCAACAGCATAGGTGCTTTTCCTAAGACAACTATTGTACTTGGTACAATGCCTACAGAGATGTTCTGTATATATTTCCCATTTTGTCACAAAAAAATATTAAAATGACATGTATTAGATAGTTAAGACTTAATAACATTTGTAATATTTACTGTGTCATCAAGGACATTCTTAAGTAAAAGTAGCTTTTTTTGTTAAAGTGCATTTATGTACAAGTGCAGGCAAGGAAAAATACAGTGATTAGTACACTTAGTGTGAATATCAACAGAGTGAAAACGTCAGTCACAGGGTAGTACTACTCTGAAAGTTCTCACCCTGCAGATTATCTGAAAGGGCCTCAGGCATTGCCTAAGTGTGCGTGGGTCACACCTGAAAACTGCTGATCCAGGTCAAGAATCTCACTCAGAGGAAGTGAAAGTTTCCTCTAGTTCTCTTAACAACAACAACAAAAAATCAGTTACCATGCAGTACCGTGGTTAAACTAATTATAATTTTTTTAGCCATTCACATGTCTTAACTTCCTAAGAATATATCCTAGCCTGTGGCTGGACACCTCGGGAAACCTGTCTCACCAGCCCCCAGCCCATCACTCAGATTTACAATCTGGATCTCATTGCTATACTCATAGTGACTTTTTTATTAACTTTACTCCAGAACAGGGCCCGTACTTGGGTCTTAATTCTGGAAGTGACCATTTGAGGCCGAGAGCCTACAATGTAATGATACTGTCTCATGTTCACCTTTTACAGATGCTCTGTGAAGGAGGTTCCAGATGGGGTCTGAGAAACCGAGAACTATACTTTGTAAAGGAGATAGCTGTTTCCTCTATGGCTTGTACTGGGAAGGCTAGACTATCAATTACGGCTTCTTTGGTGATTCTGCTTTTTTCTTTTTTCAGACCTTGTAGCTGTGGGATGCGAGTTCAACAGGGTACATTATCATAATGGCCAAATGTTTCAGCCTAACCCCCTGTTTAGCTGCCTCTGTGTGAGCGGGGCCATTGGATGCACACCTCTGTTCATACCAAAGCTGGCTGACAGGCACTGCGCTGGGGCTAAAAGTGGAGAGAAGTCAGATCAATCCAGCTGTGGCCTGGGACCATTACAACAGCAGCTCTCAACAGCCCACAAAACAATGCCAGGTGCTCATAAGTAGAACTGTTTTTCATGTATGACTTTATGGTTTTACTTCATGTTCCTTTTATAGGTCATAGGTACTCAGTAAGTACTTCCTGATTGGTGGTCAGTGTGAGATTTAGTGAGTGTGCTGTCGTAGTCTCTGTTTCAGGCAGGTATGTTCTAAGTATCTGAAAAGGAAAGCTTGTAATGTTTTCATTTTTTCCAGTAAAATATTCCAGTTTTAAAAAGCTCTACTAGGTCAAGAAAACTCTTAGTCTGCTTATTCCCACTCAAACTCTTCTCAGGAAAACTGACCAAATGTTGTTCATATGTTCCCTGAAAAAACTTTTATTTGTATTGTTATATCATGGGCAAGAAGTGTGAACCATCCAGTTCCAAAAATTTTCCAAGGTGACTTTTCTAGATGACAAAAGCAGAAATGGATGGCTACTGATGAAAAATATTTGAGGACATGTTTTCAATTTATAAATGTTACTTCTAAAAATAGAAACTACTGATTTAAAAGTTTCCTAGACATTCTTAAGTAGGTTGCCCAGGTATGTAGTAGTCAGGAACATGTAATGAGATTCTTTGTTTCTCATCTTGAACACCTGGCCATTTAGTGTCAGTATATGCACAAACTTGGTATTCTGGTCTGCTCTAAGTTAGTATCTTGTTTCAGTGCCGGGGTATTTTGGGGATGGGAGATTCAAAAACGCCAGCAGATGAAGCACAGATAAGGAAGGACTTAGAAAGTGCAAAAATGATGGCTGGTTACTAGTCACGTAAGGGCTTTTATCCAGAAATAAGCACCTTTTTCTTATTTAGAGCTTAGTGAATGAAAGGAACCAAGGAAATATTTATGCTAAAAACTCCTAAGTTCACTTATATTAAGTGGATATTTAATAAAAGCAACTCTAACCAGAGAAATGAATTTTAGAAATTTAAAAACTAACTATATGAAAAGAATATCCTCAGGGATTCCAATTATGCCCATTAATTTGAAAAACATTTAATAGGCTGTAGTAAATTTGCATTTACCATACATAGTTATGCAGCTAACAGCACGATACTACTAATGCTCCAAAAGTTCTAAAATTATAAGCTAAATTATTCTGTTTCAGAAAGTACAAGAACAGCTGGTTTTCTGCATTGTGTCTGAGTAACTCGATATAAGTTCTTAGAACCTCTTTGGAGAGAGACCACCTTAGAGCAGCAGTTTGCCACAAGTACAGACCTTTGGATATAGTTCAAGCTGGCCTTATTTATAGAGTGAGCAGTTTCAGTGGATTCACTTGGAGCCTGGTTGGAGGTTTCAGAGAGTCACTCTTAGTGGTTAGTGTCTTGATGCAAAAACAAAACAAAGAAAACAAAAAACCTTGAGAAAATCTCTCCAGTAATTGAGTGCTGGACCTAGATATGTGTCAAAGGAAGTGTATGTTCCGTCTAATACCTCTCCTCTGCTTAGCTGTGAAACTATACTTGCGGGCCCAAACAGGAGTTTGGCTTTTAAAATTAAGCACAGTGACAAATACCCACTTTAAAGTATATTTGTGATAGTTCTTTATATACATAGTTAATTCCAGATGGTTTATAGTTAGGCTCTAGCTTTTGCTTGGTCAGTCCGAAGCATGCAATGACAGGATGCCCCCATGCTTTTCTCCACTGCTTCACCAAACACTAAACTTTTACTTTAAAAATCTCTTCTCGTTTTCTTGCTTTTTAACGAATGTTAAGCAAATTCCTAAACTGCAGCTCTTGGCTGAACTTTAAGTGGGGTGATCAGCAATACAATACTCTAACCTACCTTTATTTATTGCAGATGCGTGCCAGGCTTTTAATCTGCTTCCTGCATTGAGGTCTTTAAACTGTTGTCTACCTGCCAGGTATCTTCATGTTTCTGCTTCCTCGCCCTCAGTTCTGTGTGCAAATGCAAGATCCCATTGTAATAACACCAAAAACAGTATCACAGTATCATTTTATTCAAAGATAGCACATACTTCCGTGACTGATATTTCCTATCAAGAAGGCATTTGGAGGGGGTGTCTTTTCAAGTTTGAAATTGACATTTTGAAGTAATGTAGCCAGAATTTTGCAGTGTTCATCTGCAAACTCACATCACAACTTTATTCCCAAAACATCCCTTTTAGGATCCATATTAACCTTCAGAAAATGCTTTGAGACAATAAACCAATCTATAGTTTGCTTAAAATCATTCATGAGCAGAACATGAAGCTCCCAGTAGATTTACAAGGAGATGGAAGAATATTATGCCCTCTTTATATTTTTTTATATTCTCACTATTCACCCCTTCCCCATCCTTTGTTTCTCCTAAGGAACAGGCAGTGGAGGAGGCTCAATCTATCTACCCCCCACACACACCCATCCATAAATTCATCAATCCATTCATTCTCCATGTCTTCCTATAAGTGATTTGAAATGGCTAGCCAATGGAGAGAATACCATGGGCCTGCTACCATAGGGAATGAATGAATAAAATAGATTACACATTTGCTATGACTTAGCATATGAGTATTTAGATTAGTTCAGTGTAATGTATTTTCTAAAAGACAAGATTAAAACAAGTGGAGGAAAAATACCAATAGTTTACTTCTCAAATATAACTTTTATATTTTTTTTTATCCTCACCCGAGGACATTTTTGCATTTATCTTCAGATAGAGCGGGAGGGAGGGGGGGGAAGAGAGAGAGAGAAACATCGATGTGAGAGAGACACATCGACTGGCTGCCACCCACACAGCCCCAACCAGGGCTGGGGATAAACTGCAACCGAAGTACATGCCCTTAGCGGGAACCGAACCTGGGACTCTCTGGTCTGCGGGCCGATACTTTAACCGCTGAGTCAAACTGGCCAGGGCATAACTTTTATATTTTAACATATGAAATTTAACAGTAAAACCACATCATTCTGATTGATTATCTTAAATTCCCTAATCCTACTAATGCCTATTTCAATGTCTGTTGGAAATATCAAGCATGAGGCAAGAACCAGAGAAAAGGCAGATATCCATCAGAACATAAGCTTTAGCATTCAGAGGATGGGCTAAGCAGAAAGAAGCAAATGGGTATATCTACTCCAGTGGTTCTCAACCTTCCTAATGCTGCGACCCTTTAATACAGTTCCTCATGTTGTGGTGACCCCCAACCATAAAATTATTTTTGTTGCTACTTCATTTTTTGCTACTGTTATGTCTTAGGCGACCCCTGTGAAAGGGTCGTTCAACCCCCAAAGGGGTTGTGACCCACAGGTTGAAAGCCACTGATCTACTCAGTTTTTCAAAGCTAAAGAATTTTATTCTTCCTAAAAAATTGGACTGTAACACTTGATTGAAAAGTAATTTGGGGAGTGGGAGAATGATGAATTATATCATAAGCTTATTTTATCCTGAGTTACATTATATAAAAATAAAGGTTCAGAACTATTAACTATTATTAGCTTAAAATGTTTAAAAATTATTTATCTACATGAGTACATATATATGTATACATGTGTACTTCCCCCCCTTTATTTTAGCTTTTAGGAATCTCCCACTTATTTGGAAAAGAAAATGTCTTGTGCAAGCAACAAAGTGGACCCCTTGCTCCAGAACATGTGGGATGGGAATTTCTAATAGGGTAACCAATGAAAATAACAACTGTCAAATGAGAAAAGAGAAAAGACTGTGTTATATTCAGCCTTGTGACAGTACTATATTAAAGACAGTCAAGGTAAAGTTTAATTAGATTTAACTTCATTATAATTCACTATTAAGAGACTCCTAAAAAATATGTGTACGTGTGTGTGTTTTGGAGGGATGAATGGTATTTGGTTCTCATAAAAATACAATCACTTTATTAAAACTCTTAAAGTCAAACTATCTCAGCAGCAAGCAGGTATTAACTCTAACTGCACTTTGTGGGGAAAATTGTACCAAGCAGAGGTAAAATTAACCTGTTAGATACTCTAACAGATTAATAGTGTGGGTCATGATCAGCCTGAACTGCTATGGAGCAGCAGGGACAGAGAGAGAGACATCGATGTGACAGAGACACATCAATTAGTTGCCTCCTGCATGCACCCCAACCAGAGCCAGGGATCGAACCTGCAACCCAGGATATGTTGTTTTTGTTTTAATATATTTTTTCTCTTTATTGATTTAGAGAGAGGAGAGAGAGAGATATAAACATGGATGAGAGAGAACATCTATTGGCTGCCTCCTGCCTGCCCCCCACTAGGGATTGGGCCCACAACCTGAGCATGTGCCCTGACTGGGAATCAAACCAGCAACCTCTTGGTGCATGGGTCAACACTCAACCAGTGAGCCACACCGGCCGGGCCATAATGTTGTTTTTTAAGAGTAGATCCTTTTTAGATTCTAACTTCTTTTTTCTACACTAATTTTATGTAGTGAAATCAAAATGGATGAAAGATTTTGGTTGTTACATAATTATGAAAACAGACTTTATAGACACCACAGAGGTTTTTATCTTAGTTATATATAATCAACTTGGAGGGGAAACCACACCATTTCCAAAATGCTCTGTGCTTAGATAGTAAATTTGTCAGACAACAATGATAAAATATTCTAAAGATTATTTGTTATAGAGTTGGTCCTACTTCTAGAACTATACAAGATGACTGTCTCAAGAGTAATTTTTACAAATGCTACGAAACCCTTCTCATCCCCAAATTATTCACTATTAGAAGTTAATAACTAACTCAGTTTTAAAGGGATTAAGATATTTATTCACCTATTCATCCACTCAAAATGGTCTGAGCTGTGTAAGGGAATTTGCTAATTGTAAGTAAATAAACATTTAATAAGACATGGCTCTTGATAGTAAATGAAACAGATATGTTCATGTATTGTGGAACTAGGTAAAAGGTACATAGCAAAAATCATTGGGGAGTGGTTCCTGTAACATGATGAAGCAAGAACAGGGAGGACAGCCTGGCCAGTGTGGCTCAGTGGTTGAGCATTGACCCATGCACCAAGAGGTCGCCGGTTTGATTCCTGGTCAGGGCACGTGCCCAGGTTATGGGCCCAATCCCCAGTAGGGGGCATGCAGGAAGTGGCCAATTGATGTTCTCTCTCACCGATGTTTCTATCTCTCATTCCCTCGCCCTTCCTATCTAAAATCAATAGAGAAAAAATATTTACAAAAAAACAGGGAGGACAGACAGACCTCTGGTGAGAGGGGATTTTAAAGGTAGAAAAGAGAGTGCTTAAAGTTCCTAAATAGCAACTATTAATATCCTGGGAATAATTTACATCTGTGTATTTATGTTATAAAATGTTCTGTTTAGTATCACTTCTCTAAACTATTATAATCAAATTTAAAGAATGGCTTCTTAATGTTATGTATCTTTTTAGATCCCCAAAGGAAAAACGTGTCAACCTACCTTTCAACTCTTCAAAGCTGAAAAACTCGTCTTTTCTGGATGTTCAAGCACTCAGAGTTATAAACCCACTTTCTGTGGAATATGCTTGGATAAGAGATGCTGTGTTCCTAATAAGTCTAAAATGATTACCATTCAATTTGATTGCCCAGGTGAAGGGTCATTTAAATGGAAGATGCTGTGGATCACATCTTGTGTATGTCAGAGAAACTGCAGAGATCCAGGAGATTTATTTTCTGAGCTCAAGATTCTATAAAGCCAAGCACATGGGGGACAACTTGAGGTTAGTCAATAATGTCATTACATCAGAAAGTTAGAATGGTTTTAAAAAGGTGGTAAAACTACCTTATTGGTTTAAAATAGTAAGAATGCCTAGCTATTCTCAGATGACTGTACTTAAGGCATTAGATTTTAAAATGGTACTCCTACAAACATATGTAAATTTTGAAAACCTTAAAATTGAACCCTAACTTTAAAATGTATCTTATAATTATATATTACACAGATACTTTGTTATACCTACAATTTCCATATATAATGGAAAAACGACAGAACTTACAAGGAAATATTTTATTCTATAAAATAATCTGGAATACTTTGTTGAAGATGTGTAAAAAGCATTTTAAAACTTTATTTGCACTTCGACAATGCAGCCTAGATTTCATTCAGATGGTAATCAATATAGAGTGAGCAAGATTCTAGATTAATTCTTAAATAGGAATAAGGTTAAACTGTAAACATATTTATAATTTCCACTGCCCTCTTAAGATTTCTTTGGGAAGGAGAAAATGGAATTTCACTGGCTACTGTTGACAATTGTAATTTAAAGTTTTATACCAAATACCACAAAAAACAAAATTTCCGAGATAAAGACCAAGAGCAGTATCCTTACTCTGAAAATGAAAGGAACTTAAAAAATGTAACACTAAATAAAGCACACAATAAATTATTTCCTGAAATGATAAATCCACATATGGATTTGAAATATAAATTGTAATTAAAGATAAATAAATGTTAAAGATTATAACTGGAGATGATAGTAACTGGAACACGCTCACTAGACTATGATAGCCATTTACTGTAAAGTTTGGAAGATGTCAAGCTTTGTAGTGTCTGTATAAATGGTGACAAGCAAAACAATAACAAGTAGCAATGTTTAAAATTATGGACATTTATTATTACAAAATCAACTAGTTTGATAAAAAAGCATTATACTTAAAAATAATTTAATACAAATAAATATTAAAATAAATGTAAATTGTGAGTCTTTTGAGTGCAAACAAGGTTATCAACAGAAGGAACAAAACCTCAACAGTTGTAATAAAACCTATCCCTGAAGTTAGTGGGCATTCCACAGAAATATTTATATTGTGGTCTTTAACACCCTGTACTTATTTTTAAAGAATCAGAAGAATTTAAACAGAATATGAAAACATCAATTATAAATAAATATAAAAATATATCTGTATAAGATTTTTATTGAAGACTTGATTCTCATTGTATAAATGCCCAAATATGAGTATAAACAAAATAAAATGCTGAAGAACTCTATTCTCTCAATTTTAGAAAAAGGGAATTTTCTGAATACAATGTTTGAAGTTAAGGTACTAGGACTTGACTAATTTCACATACTGGTATTATCAACAAATGGGATTAAATGGAACTACTCTTTCAGACAAAAGTATTTCCTAATATGAAAAACATAAACTGGGATTTCTGATTCACAAAAATTCTGAAACAGAAAGGTAAGATGACAAAAAACAATGTGAAGTTCAGAAAAGTAAAAGCATTTTGGGTTCTGTTTACACAGCCACGCTCAGTCGAGGTAAGTCTTCCACAGGCACACTTTGTGTGGCGTCCAGCTGGCCGTACTCCTGTATGAGTGCTGACAACGAAGACACGGCTTCCGTGAAACAGCTGTCCTCCATCCCTTCAATTTGCAGATAGTGATGAAGATGAGCCTGCAAATTAAAAAATGGAATAATACTGACTATTTGCAGGACATATAATACATACAACTATAACGTAAACATTCTTTATTAAAATGATAGTTCACTCAGCTTTACAAGAGGAATGAGAACTCAAATCCTATGAACTCATGAGATTGCTCATTGAGGTAGCCTGAGGAAGTCTCTGCCTTTCAGTTATAATCAGTACAATGAATACAGCAGACAGGATCACCCTGATTTGTAATAGTATAATTCTTGGGAATACATCTTAAATAGCCAAAATAAACACACATAGTCACAAAGGTATACTGATAATTACCTTTTTCTTGTAAAGCCTCATGAATCTCTCTCTCAGTTCCACGAAGGTAGGCTTCACACATGTGTTATTTGCTAACGCTAGTAATGAATGGGAATGGCCCACAGGAGGTACTGAACACAGGCTGGTCTTCCAGCCTTCTTGATTCCAGGAGACAAAGCGTAGAGAAGGTTTTAATCTGAGATACGAAAACTCAGGGTAAGAATTAAGGTACTAAAAATGTCTGCCATATTACGGCAGCCCACATTAGTTAAACTAGGACATTACTGCATTACTGATAGTACCATTAGTTTATAATGTAAGTTATCTATTTTTTACTATTAGCAGTATTGTGGTACAGTCTGACAGGGAACTAGGACATTTAGTAAGAGGACATTAGATTAGTTGTAATGGTGATTAAAAAAGCTAAAAACACATTCCTTAACATTAGAAATCTGGGGATGAAAATAAATGAAAGTACTATAATTTTCTTTACTTTGTAATTCAAGAGAGCACTTTTTCTAAAAATAGACTTGATAGAAGTTAGTAACTAAATAGTAAAACATATTAGAAGTAGTGTAGTGGTGGTAGTGATGGTAATAAACATAATAAGTTAAATTTTCTGAACACTTTCAGGAAATAAAACATATATCATTTAGTACTCGTTAATAGCAACTCTGTACTATTATTCTTATTTTACATTTGAGGAAAATAAGGCTCAGCGAGGCTAAGTAGCTTGCTCTAGGTCACACTTCACTTAAGTGGCAATGCTAGAATTTGAAGAGGGAATATCCTAACTACTGTGCTACACTGTCACAAGCAGTACACATAACAAATTATCTTGAAAAAGTATAAAATCAAACCTTTCAATATTTCTGCGAAGATCTGAAATCTGGACATTTCCTCTAACCATGAGGGCACAGGCGAGGTAGAGACTATGTTTGGGGTTGGCCCGAATTAGCTGGTGATCTTTACTAAAGGCATCTGAAAACATTTGATCCAACCTAGAACAATGAGAGTCACTGTTTATACAAAATATTACATCTTTCTTCTATGTATAACTATAAAATGAAAAGACAGTCATCTATATAGGTAAATAAATTTTAAACACAAATATATTCTAAATGTCCACTATAATTTTCTCAAAGCAACTTTTATGGAATACAAGAACAGAGGAAATCATATAATATCTTTTTTTTTTTTTTTTGGAATAAAAAGCTTCTGCAATATATTGGTGGTTTCAGGTAGCTACAAAATGTCAACTATCATTAGTGGCTCTATGAAGTATTGATTTCAGAAGCTTATGTCATTATTAGTTATTTCATTATACTTATCATAGTATCAGAACTATAAAAACTAATTAAAAGCCTACAACTTTAAGAGAAAATTACTTTGTCACTGTAAAATATATCATAAATTAGTTAGGAATAATCAAAAGGAAACTACCAAAGAACAATGTTAGGCTCTCCTATAAAAGATGAAATGCTATAGTAGTGATTCCTGAAAAGGGAGACTTTTAAGTGAAGGAAGTCTTTTAACTTCATTCTTTAATCCTTTAGTTAAAGAGGGGAAGATAAGGGTGACTGACTGACAAAATTTATATCTAACAGTACACAACCTTATAGGTCCTTAATCTGTCCCCAATTAATTCAATACAAATATGATTAGGTTCCTTAGATAACTCTAGCCAGAGCTATGTGTAATGAATCTGCAGAAAGTCTGGGAAGAGCTACAGAAATCACACTATGCTGCCTATTCATTCAACAGATATTTACTAAATGCCTACTATGTGCCAGGCACGATTCTAAGTGCAAGAGGCCCAGCAGTGAGCACCAACAAAAAACTTCCCACTCTAACGGAGCCTATATTCTATCCTGATTATCCCACATCAAGAAGGATAGAGGACTCCCTTAGGAGACGGTGAGCTCTGGGGGATTCATGACTCCTCTGCTAATATATTTAAAATTTTGGTGTGCCCGTGCTTTCCGGAATTTTTATGGAGTCAAGGAAACCCAGAAAAGGTTAAGAATTGCTAAACAACAAGTGGTCAAACTCATTCTTCACTTATCTTTTGTCACTAAATAAAAAACTAGTACGCAGGTATTTATAATTGTTGAGACACTTACCTTTATTTACATCAGAAATATGAAATTTCAAAAAACATCCAGACTCATGTGCTTATTGCTTACACAGTTGATAAAAATGAACTAGGCACAGAACTAACATTTATTATTTAATATACCCAACAGGCGTTTGAGGTAGGTGCCAACTCTCATTTTTACAGATGAGAAAAATTAAAGAAAAGTAGTGGCAAATTTGCTACCAGTAAGTGAGAGAATTAGGATTCAGACTTCAAAGTATGTCAAACTTCAAAGCCCTTAATTCTTATACCTTGATTCATTTTCATAAGCTTAAAAATTTAGTTATTAGATTTAATTTCAAATAGTTCAATATTGATATTTTTTAAACAATGACTTCTAAATAAAGCATTCATATAATGGAATAATGGCTGTCATTAACTGTATTTTATATACTTCTCACAAAGAAAATGATATGAAGAAATAGAGTTACTATAAACTTTTCTCTTAAAAATTTTTTTTTAAAAAGGTAATGCAAGTTCTCAAGAAATTGGAATAAAGTTACTTCAGCTTACCTTCGAGGAGGAATGTTAACATCTGCCAGTGTATACAGAGGTGTTAGGCTTGACACAAGATAATGCAGTTGAGGAAAAGGAACTAAATTCATGCTGATTTCATTAAGGTCCATATTAAGGGATCCTTCAAACCTCGCAGAACTAAAACATTAACATAAAGCATGAGAAAAAAATTTAATTTTAAAATTATACACTTTAAATGTAGCTTGATTTATTCAGCAGGGATTTTATTACATCCTTTCATCCTGTTCTTCATAGAGGATATGTACTCTTTTTCCCTCTGTATTAGTAAAATTTAGTATCATGAACATGAGATGTATAAAGATAATTAAAATATAACATAAAATTGATAACAATTCTTATTTCTGGCTTATCTGAAGTGTAACCAACACATTATTACAGCTGCTTATTACATATATAAAAATATCTTACTTAAAACAGAGTTAAGATGGAGTCAAACAGATATAGGTCAATAATTATTTATTTATTCTATAATCTTTATTAAATTCCACTGCTTAATAAGCTCTAAAATTTGGAATATAATAATGCCAAAGCAACCTTTTAGATCAAAGTCAAGGAAATATTTTGGATCAGCTAATGAGGAATTATAGATTAGCTGGTTTTAAAGATTAAGACATTCTATAGCAAAAAAATATTTACTTTTGTCTCACCAAGTGTTTCTCAAGTGTATCTATCACAAAACCTTTTATTATTTTAACACCTATTAATATTCCATGGAATATACCTGGGGAAATGCTCCTTTGGAATTATAGAAGTTAAAATTCTGGTATATTACTCCAAGATTTGAAACTACTAGAAAAATAAAATAAAAGCAAAAGAAGCTCCAACAAAGTAGAATAACTGAAAAAAAAAATTATTACAAACATCGGCAGAAGCACCATGAAGTTTTTAAACTGTCCTTACGTATATACCACCCTTAGGATTACCTTGTTAGGTTGAGCAGCAAATTTGCCACGATGTTGTTCATTGCATCAAAGGGCTTTTCCTGCCGCTTTTTAAAAGCTCCAGCATTTGAAGTAACCAGACTCTTCGGCTTTACAGTTGTACCCAACTTTCCAGAATTCACCACGAGGTCAATTTTGCTAATGATGTCAAATAAAGACTTTTAAGAGAAAAATATTGGGAGAGAAGCTATTAAGAAGAGCGGACATAGATGACATTTTATCAGGAAAGAAAGAAGAGAAAGAAAAACAACTTAAACTTATTTTTTCTCTTAGATGGGAAGGCTGAGAAGTAAAGAATGTTTCATATAAACATATAAGCATAACACAGGAGTGACTATATATACATGCAATATGTCCATAAATTACACTGTCATTTCTTACTTGGTTGTCAATGGGCAACACACAGTCTGCATGCTCGTTAAGTTCCTTCATTGCCAAGATGCTATTATATGGTGAAGTTATGACATCATCCTCACCAGAAGGATAAATTGAAGTCACAAATCTGTATACTTCTGGGAATTCATCCTCAAGCACCTTTAAAAGAAATGTGCCAAGTCCAGATCCTGTTCCTGAGGATTACATTTCAAAAAGAAAACATACATCGTTCAGAATATAATTGTGAGAAACTTGGAATTTTATGTTTTTTTGTAGAAATATATATATATATATATTAAGAACTTTTAATTTTCAACTTACTCCTGTGATTTTGTATTAGCTCATTTAATTTCAGATAAAGAAATGAAGACAACATGGGTAGTGAGGCTTAAAGTTCTGAATTCAACCTGGCTCTTACTGTGAGGTCGGGAGGGCTTTCTATAGTTCACTCTTTTTCACATTTAAGTTACATCTATATGATGTCAAAAGAACCGATTGAAGGATAAAAAATTCAATTGAGACAGCATTCAGTCTATACTTGATATTAAGCAACTTAAAAAAATGAAATGATCTTAACATCTTTGGTGTAGTACAGAGTAGCTCAGCTGGTTAGACTGTTGTCTCGATATGCCAAGGTTACAGGTTAATCCCTGGTCAGGGCACACACAAGAATCAACCAATGAAGGCATAAATAAGTGGAACAACCAATTGATGTCTGTCTGTCTGTCTTTCTGTCTGTCTGTCTCTCTCTTCCCTCTCCTTCTTTCTCTAAAAATCGATTAAAAATTAATTTTTAAAAAAGGCAATGATGTTAAAAATACTAGATGAAAGTGAGGGAGATTTCTTTTTTTGTTGATCTTTAATGAGAAGGACTTTCTAATCATTATACAAAACCAAAGCTATTATAGAAAAGACAGTTTTTATTCCATGAAAAATAAACAAAACTTCTATACATATATAAAAAACCCATAAACTAATAAAAAGGCAAACCAAGAAAAAAAAATCTTCAACACAAATGATGGAGAACTAAATTTCTTTAATAAAGAGGTCTCACAAATCAACAACCAAAAAAATAAGAATGCACTAGAAAAATGGGCTAAGTATATAAATATCTAACTCAAAATAAACCAAATGAAAAAGATATGAAAATGCTCAACCTATCTTCTAATTAAAGAAATCCAATTTAAAATAATTGAATTTTGAACATATATTTTTATGTCTCATAATACTTGGTGTTAGTGACAGTATTGGGGGATAAACTTTTACAAATTGTTGCTAATAATATGAGTTGGTACAATAATGTAAGAAGATATTTAGTAATCAATCAAAATTTCCAATGTACATATTTTCTGGTCTCACTTTCCTTTCTAGGAATATTGCCTACAGCTATAGTAGCACAAGTGAACAGAGATGTGTGTACCAGATGTTCACTGGGGATTGTTTATAATAACTAAATACCATAAGCAATGTAACATCCATCACTAAGGACTGACTTTAAAAATTATTGCCTATTTACACAGTTGAAATCTATGAGACAACTGATAAAAAAAATTTGGGAAAAATATAAAGTGCAAAAATTACAGAATAATATGTATTGCATGATCTTGTTTATGCACACAGGCACACACTTTTAATAGGCAGAGAAAATGTCTGGAAGGATGACACTGGCAAACTTAATTACCTGTGAGGAGAGACACTAGGGATTGAATGTGGGAAAGGAGATCTTAATTTTTAACCTTCAGTATTATTTAAACTATTTTTGTTCTTTTCAGTGAATTATGAATTATAATCTTCTGAGATTTTGAGTAATAGAGGTATTAAAAGGCACCAGAATGAACTATATATCAAACTGTTTTTTAAAAAACTCACTCCAAGTTGCATGTTAATTATACCAGCAGAAAGAAAATTTGTTTCTTAATTTAATTTTTATGATGGTCTTTTACAGGCATGGTTACACAGCAATTATGACTTTTATTTTAAAATGCTATCACACTGAACGATACGTATAAAAAAATCAATTGTACATAACCTGCTGAATATAAAGTCTTAATCTCAAATTGGAGACAAAAATGCAGCAAATTTTCTTTTAAAACTAGCTAATGCTATTATGAAATTAACAGATTATGATCTGTTTCTATTTCATGGAACAGGAAAGCAAAATACTTCATTTGCAAGGTACAGGCTCCCCTGGGGAAAGACAGCAATGCAGACTATTTATTCTAGGTCAGGGTGATTAATTACCACCCGAGAAATGATTTAAAGGAGCTGATTAAAATGATTTCTTTTACTTATTTCTCTTATTGAACACAACAAAGGTTTGAAGGTGGTTAGAGAAAGGATTCTGATATAGTGAGTGTGTGTGTGTGTGTGTGTGTGTATGTGTATATATATATATATATATATATATATATATATATATATATATATGTATATCTCATCTGAGGATATGTTTGATTTTAGAGAGATAGGGAGAGAGGGAGTAAGAAAGAGAGGGAGAGAGAGAAACACTGATCGGTTGTCTCCCGTACATGACCCAACCAGGATTGAACCCGAAACCTAGGTATGTGCCTTGACTGGGAATCAAACCCACAACCTTTTGGTATAGAGGATGACACTTCAATCAACTGAGCCATCCGGCCAGGGAAGATTCTGATATTCTTTTGCAAGCATACCTATGAACATGCCAGAAATACTTAGCTCTAGTTAGTACAAGGAACTGCATAAGCAAACTCTTAGGAGCAAGTCAGCATTCCCTAAAAGCTCATATATACTGAAATGTAGCTAGAAATGTTGTAAAAGAAACTAAAGGTGGAAGAAAAAATTTCAGATTCCATTCTATCGACTCTTAAAAGCATTTATTTATTTTTAAATGATAATAGTGACACACTTTGATAAACATTTAAGATAAAAAGCTGTTATGTACATACATAGTACTCTTAATAGTACTATTTTATCAAGCATAGAACTGAAAACAAGACTAATGTTTGCAAATGAATTCCCAGTTGCACTTTCACATTGTTATAGGCAAATGAATGAATAACTTTACCTCCTCCCATGGAATGTATTATAAAAAAACACTGCAAACAGTCACAGTGCTCTGCCGACTTTCTGAGTTTCTCTAAAATCTGTTCTTGATAAAGACTGCCAAAAACTTTGTGCCCCACAGCCCTGAAAAAAAGAATATAGATTAAAAAAATTCCTTGCATTTATTATTTCAAGATTTTATTTCTGATCTAAATAAAAATTATAAAAAAACTGAAAAAGTATTTTTACTGTATTAAGTAAATCCTATCCCTATTTCATATCAACAAAACATATGTCTCAAAGACACTAGGTAGAAAATTTAGTAAATATTATATATGTAGGTATATATATAATTTAGTAAATATATATATATAATATATATATATATTATATATATATATATTCCTCAGTATCCTGATAAGATAGATCATTATCAATGGATATTAAACTATGGTATTCTAAATTTATCTTTTCTTACGTTTTTCTTAAAGTATAATTACAACAAAACAAGATTTCAAGTAAACTGTAATTGCAGTGAATTTTATATATTCAAAAGCAGAATGTGGTCAACTGGAAAGACAAAAAAGTTTAAACTATTTTGGTTTAAAATATGAGAAAAACATTGGTCACATAATGCTATTATTAGATGAAACGACACAGTAAAAACTGATATGCATGGGGATCTGCAAGGCTTTTTACCTCTCCAAATTTGCAAGTTCACTATAATGAACTAAAAAATAATCATGATTTCCCCACAACATGCAGTCAGATACAACTCAAAAGTTACAGAATAAGTTATTCAACAATTAGAGAAAAGTCAGTTGGGTGGTCAGGTGTATTCACTTATTTAGTGATTGGGTCTCCCAAAATCACTCTCCCAGAACACAAAATTCAAATTCATGCTTTATTAAAATTATACATTACTACACATCACATTATGAACCTGAGGGATTGACTGCAAATAATTAAAATAATAAGTATTAGATTTGCAAATAGTGAGGAGCTGCTTAATTTTTTTAAAAGTCTCAATGTAAATTTAAAAAAATTTTTAATTGATATTTAGCGAGAGAGGAAGGGAGAGAGAGTGAGAGAAAGAAACATTGATGTGAGAGGGAAACATCAATTGGCTGCCTCCTGCATACCCACTACCGGGTATTGAGCCAGTGACCCAGGCACGTACCCTAACTGGGGCAATCTTCTGATGCACAGGCTGACACCCAACCAACTGAGCAACACTGGCCAAGGCTCAATGTAAGTTGTTAAATGATGACTGTTGGAGCTTTTTCCCCACTAAGGAGAAGCAACCATTGTAATTTAAAGGCTAAACAGAGCCTCAGGCTGAACTTAAATGCTGGGACACTGGTCTGGCTTACATCTCTGTATCAATTCTATTAAATCTGGAGAACTTGATAGAGTAAAATAACATAGGTAAGAGAACAGTTTATAAAAATACTTAAAACTTTTGTCACTATTTGGTATTATGCAAGAATCAATTTATAAGGAATTTAATTAGTAAATCAAGTTTTCGTGATTCATCTTTTTCTTAGAAAATATGAAAAAGAACTAGGATATCTGTGGCTTCTAAGAATTATGAAACACCATCATTTATCAAAGATGATGGCTGAAAGGCCTAGAGCTAGATATGGCAGCAGGACCTATTTGATTTCATGTCAGCAGGACCTATTTGAATGAAGAAAAGATTGCTCATATTTTTCAGATGACATTTCCATTTTCATGTTCAGCATATTCTCACCAATTATTCCCTGAGCCAGAAATATCAGTGATGAGCTGCTTGCTATCAAATACATCTCTCAAAGGTCCCTGCAGAATTTCATTTACTACCCCTTCCTCCATGTCAATCAAGACAGCCTGAGAAAGAAATAAAATGGAATTAACATATGCTTCTTTAGAGTTAGTCATTCTATAAGTAAAAATAATTTATGAGCTAAAAGTTGCATTGTTCTTTTTATAACTTAAGCTTAACCAAATCTTTATTTAATCTTTATGTAGACTCTGATATAAGAATTAAAAAATAATTTCACTCTGCTTGAAAGGTGGACTCCAATAAAAGATGGATTCTAAACCCTTAACCTACTTCAAATTACCAAGTGGGGGAAAAAAAGGGGATTAAATAATCCTGTCAATTGATTTTCTAACTATTCTGTTATTCACGTGCCCATGTGACTGTAAATTTCTTGAGAGCAAGATCTCAGAAATCTAGAAGGTAACCTCAACCAGAGAAAATTCTCAACGTAGGATACATTAATGCATTTGCTCACTAGGAGCAACCATGCTGCTCTGTGAATCACAGCCAAAAAAATGTCCAATTCAAGCCAGTTGACTTACTATTATGTACAAAGCCAAAGCACTAGATAGATGTCAAAGATGACAACAGGGTCCCTCCATCAAGTAACTCACAATCTAATTCATTACCACAAACTTTACTGACATAGGAGATAACCTCTATTATTAAGAACACCAGAATATGCCCTGGCCGGTTTGGCCCAGCGGTTAGAGTGTTGGCCCAGCGGTTAGAGTGTCTGCCCGCAGACCAGAGAGTCCCGGGTTCGGTTCCCCCTAAGGGCACGTACCTCGGTTGCAGTTTGTCCCCGGCCCTGGTTGGGGTCGTGTGGGTGGCAGCCACTCGATGTGTCTCTCTCACATTGATGTTTCTCTCTCTTCCCCCCTCTCTCCCTCCTGCTCTATCTGAAGACACAGTCGACCATCGCAGCAGCTTCACTCTTATCTCGTTTTTTTCAAGCACTATTTGGAAATAACGCAATAGAGTGAAGCCGCGAAAGTCGAAGCGCGAAGTGGCGAGGGACGACTGTATAAATAAAGAATACTACTTCGCGGAAATTCATTTATCACGGTACAGTCTGGAATTCATTAACCGAGGGCTGACTGTAAATGCAAAAATGTCCTCAGGTGAGGATTAAAAAAAAAAAAGAACTCCAGAATATAAAACATAAAATTAACTATGGAAAGAAACAGAAGACTAGAAGCAAAATGTAAGCAGGGTTAACTTGGCAGAAGGATTATATACTCCCTACCCCCACTGTCTTATGCTTGACTGCCGTATTTTCTATAGTGAGGAAAAAGAGTGGAAAAGTTAAATAGTTAAATAAATAAAGCAAAGCTGAAAAAAAATTCTGAAATAACCTTAGGGTACACTATAAAGTTCATTCAGTGTCACAAGAAAGTGCTTGGTTTATGGGGTTTTTAAGTTCTTGTGACCATGTAATGTTAAGCACTTACTACATATGCCACTGTTCTAAGTGCTTATATGTACCATCCCATTTAAGCCTCACAACCCTATATGTAGGTACTGCAATTATCCCTACTTTACACATTGAGGACACTGAGGCCTAGGTAAGTTACATAACTTGGCTATGATCATCCAGCTAGTAAGTGGTAGAGCTGAGATTCAAACCTGGCTAGCCTGGGTGCAGAATACTGACTCTTAACCCCCGAACTATATGCTTCTACCATCTTATTGAAGGGAGACAGTCAAGTTTGATATTTATAGACTACTGACCCCAGTGGAGTTACAATTTGTAAATTCAATTATTTATGTAGTTAAAATTAACTATGCTATTATAAGCTGGCAATTAAAATAGTATTACACAATGTATTAGATACATATTTTAATTATGTAATAGCATGATCCAGTGTTATACACAGTATTATACACAGTATTATAGCAGTATATTAGAAAGAGTAAAGCCCTGGCCAGTGCAGCTCAGTTAGTGAGTCCCATGCACTGAGAAGTCAACAGTTTGATTTCCAGTCAGGGCACATGACCAGGTTGCAGGCTCGATCCCCAGTAGGGGGTGTGAAGGAGGCAGCCGACAGATGTTTCTCTCCTTCTCCCTCCCTCTCTAAAAAACAAAAAAACTCCCCAAAAAACCATATTAAAAAAAAAAAAGACTATAAAATTATGTTTACAAATGTGCTCCTTTACATACAGCAATAAATATACATATATTCTACACAGACAAGACTATATAGGATTATTTACTAGTAATTTTAGGGATTTTTAAGAATATGCAATTTTTACTACATACTGGTCTTATTCCAAAATAGATTTATTGAAATGATTTGTAGACAATTAAACTTTTTTTGGTTTGAAGAAAAACCATTTAGTTACTGTCTCCAAAATGGTGAATCAGATTAAACATATTTAAACCCTATTCTCCATTACCCTGCAATATGGCAAAAGCAGCAGCAAGCAGAAAACTGACATTTAAGCACCTCCTCAGGTCAGTTTTGATAGTATCACCACTGTCAGTCACTTAGCATTAAAACCCTGACACAGTGTATAATTCTTCCAATTTCTCCTTAGTCACCTCAGGCCTTTGATTTGTTTTTCTCTTGGAAATTAAAATTAGGAGAAATTATTCTGGGTTCCTCACTTACCAACATCTGGTATCACAACTGTTCCAGGATTTGATGTTTATTATTTTCTTCCAGAGCCACCTGGTGATAGCTTTCTGGCCTTTAAGCTTTCTCTTAATTGTAATATAGAATTTACAAATCTCTGAGTATTTGCCTATTAACTTCAGATACCAGACACAGTGAGTGGAGGGATTCAACCACAGAATTATCTTATGTAGCCTAGACTCTTAGTGATCAAAGCCATATAATACCAAGACTCCTAAGGAGAAATGGAAGAGTACCTTCTAGGACATATCAAATGCTACAGAAACACAGATTTATTCTTTTCCAGTAGTGTTTCCTTCACCTTGCCTACTGATACGGTGGTGGAAAAGAGCTCAAATTGGGAGTGGTCTAGGAAATGTCAACATTTCTTTTTCTACGTGTAAGATTTGGATTGGGATGTTAGCATTGTCTATGGCACTGAGTATATCAAGTGTTAATCAATTATCTTAACAGCCTACAAGCACATGGTTTCTATTCTAAATTCTGTTTTCTAAGGATATCAAAGATCAGATACAAAATGGTTCCCAGGTACCACAACACTACTGCTCTTCACTCTTTCAGCCAGTACTCCAGGTCTGATCCTTATCGTCTCAATCACTCCCACAGCGTCTACACTGCCTTTCTTTTTTGTTAAAGTTGAAGGTTACTGATCAATAACTGGAGAAAGCAGTTTGTTGCAGACAATCACAGAAGAGAAGTGTTGTTGAAATGGCATTAGGGCTAATATGGGCTACTACCTCAGAATATTTTTGTTCAGGTCTTACACGGTTATGGTATTTATTCACTATAATGTGACTAAATCCATTTTTTGTAAAAGGAACAAATAAATATTCCATTATCTTCAAATGAAAAATTAACTTGCATTAGTATGTATTTCAGGCTTAGAGTTGAGAAACATGTGTATTTCCCCTGAAAGATTCAGGAAAAAATGGTAAATATGCAGTGTTTTTACTTTAAGCACAAAATATTCCCCCTAGTTTCAGGTAGACACAAATGTCTGTTTAATTACATTTATATTAAATGTGGCTTAGTAAATACAGTTATTTTGTCATGATAGTTACGGAGTATAGTTATTTTACTATGTTGTTCTTTTCAATGTTTTTGTTGATTTTAGAGAGAAAGGAAGGGAGAGAGAGAGAGAAATACTAATCGGCTGCCTCCTGAATGCTCCTTACTGGGGATGGAGCCCACAACCTGGGCATGTGCCCAAACTGGAAATCTAACCAGCGACCTCTTAGTGCATGGGACAATGCTCAACCAACTGAGCCACACTGGTTAAGGCAGAAGTATAGTTATTTTAAAAACACATGAGATGTAAGAATCCACGTGTATATATCTTACCCGTGCTTTTAAAGAACAAATTTTCCCCTTGGAAATACTGCCACCATCACCAACCACTCTGAAAGATAAAAAATAATTTAAAAAATCATAAGCTCTTCCATGGCTATTACTGCTATCAGGTAATAAAGTTAACTTTCATTTATATGATAAAGCTACTTATAGGCCAGGTGAGACAGACACAAAAGATAACAAAGGAGCCACCATTCCTAATCTTCTCCATTGCCTACCTCCCATTAGGCTAAAAAAGTGAGGTACTTATTTCCCCGGCTTTCTTTGTAGTTAGTGTTGGCCATGTAATCCAGTTCTGGCTAATGAGATAAGAGAGAGGTTATTTTGGGAAGCTTTTCTGATAAAAGGGACCAGATGCAGTTGGTGCCAATTCTTGTTTTCCTACCTTGAACATGAATATGGATGTGATTCCATTTCACAGTTATGAAGTAATAAACATGAAGACAAAAAGTCAACACACTAAGGATAATGAAATGATAGACAGTATCTTGGCCTTTAAGGTACTTCTCTGAAACTAGAACATCCAATTTCCTGATTTATTTGTATCTGAGATTACTGGATAACTTTATTGCTTAAGCCACCATTAATGAGGTTTCCTGTTATAGGTTATCTATACACGTATCAACTAATATACTAGTTATATACCATTGACTATCTAAGGGTGTTCCTAGAATTTCATGTTGAACAGTTACCAAAGTAAATAATCTAGGACCAAACAGTGAATGAGTCAATATAGTTTACAAAAGATAGAATATATGAAGGGAAACAGAATTGAGCAGAAAATGCTATAGGTCAAAGGTTGGTAAACTACAGTCCTCTGGCCAACCTGAGCAGCTGCTTGTTAACACTCTTAAAGTTTTATTGGAACACAACCACACCCATTTGTTTATGTACTACCTGCATTCACGCTGTAATGACAGAGTTGAGGAGATGTGACACAGACCTTATAAGGTCTGCAAAACCTAAAATATTTACTATCTGGTCCTTTACAGGAAAGGTTTGTCAATCCCTGGTATAGGTAAATTCCTATCATGCTGTTAAAAAGGTATGATCATTTCCTCAAATAGATAGATAGTATACAAAGAAGTGGTCTTGTTTTCAAAAGAATTTTTTTAAACTAACTTATGGAACAGACACTACATGTGTTGATAGGACATGGGAAGAGTAAGATGCCAAGCCCCTTCTCCCCAAACCTGATACTAGGGAAATAAGAATGCGCTCAGGTTAAATTATTAAACAGATTACAGTATAATTATGTGAAGTCACCTTATTAAGAGGGAATAGCTCCCAGGCTGAGTCTCAACTATGTAATACCCAATGAAAAGAATGGTCATCAAGAATAGAGGAAATGGGAGTAGAAATTTAGTTAGAAGCACCTAAAAGAAAGTATTACAAAGGCAAATTTGAGTCAAATTTGAGTCTCTTAATAGTATTTAGGGGAAAGGAAGTTCTAGTTTACAAACAAGACAGAATCTAGTCTATGTGATAGATATCTCCATATAATGAAGATAAATGACACCAGCCATTAGGGTAAGCCACTGAAAGTCTCTTGGTCTGATTCTATGGTCACCAAGCAAACTTCTATTACTTAGCTTTTCAGGTAGATTTCCTACAGAAGACAATGTGCTTTTGAAGGGAAATGAGTGTCTAGTCTTCTTGAGTTATAGTTTCTACAGTCAACTGACAAATTGAATTTTTGCTTTTAGTTCTCAAGGTGTCAACAAGGTTTCTGAGTTTGCAAGCCTAAGTGTCATACTGGAATCCACCAAGAAGACTAATTAGTCTTCCCCAGGAGATAATGGCCTCAAATACCTAACGAACTAATTCAAATTAGAACTGGAATTTTTATTGAATAAGATTAAAACTGGATTTTAAGTATTTATTTTTCAATTCAAGCCCACCACAGTTCAGCTTTGTGTTTTGAAAATGCATGAACTGAATAATTCAACATTAAAAGCTTATGAAAAAACCTTGAATGTCAAATTACTCTTTCAAATAACAGATTACCTGATTACATATACCCTTTATTAAATAAACAAAGGTAATCTGACAATTGCTTTTCTCCCTTTCAGCACATTCTATTCTTAGAGCAAATATTCCTGACCACAAATAACAGAAATTTAAGCAATATATTTTTCTTTCAAAAGTTAGCCATTATTGGACGCATTAACAAGATACCCTAAGAGCATTTTCAGCATTCCTTTAAGGGAAACTTCACAGGTCAAGTTAAAAGAAGGCATACTAAAGGTTCTTTTTATTGCTGAATATAGTTTTAAAAGAAAACCCGTTGTCCTGCTCTGAAGAATAAAAGAATATTAATTATATGAGAATAGTGAGAAATATGCTTCTAATGAGAAAAACAAACCAAAAAGCCAGACAACTTCTTTACAGTTAACTGTTTTTATTGTCCTTTGAAGAATTCTCTTCCAATCTGTTGACATGAAAAGTAATCATTATGCCACATGACAGACTTTAATCTCATCTTACCTGGTATCCACATTTCTAAAGAAGCTGCTTATTGACTCATCATAAATTCCTTTCTAAAAAGAGAAAAAATATACACAGCACTTGGTTAAGTTTTGCCTTTTCCCCAAATAAAGTCCTTTCAATTTAATAATCCCCAAATACTGTAATAGCTGGTATGTGGCTAGGATAAGAAAAAGTCACCATAAAATGCTTAGATTGGGTCTTCCAATCTGGAGAAGGGTCAATGCCCTGAGACCTATCGATTAAGTTCAGGGAAGGGTGCTGAAGTCCCCACAGGCCTGCAGAATCAAATGAGAGCTTTCTCTCAATTCTTGGTGATCATTTTAAAAGTCGACTGGTTAAATCAAGGAATAAATAATACTACACGTGACCTACTTTACAAAATACTTTCACATCTGCTATCTCATTGGTCTTCACAAGAATCCTGATAAAGATGAGACCCTGAGAATGAGGGGAAACTTAAGACCAAGGTCTCTGGCCAGTTTCGTTCAGTCCATTACGTCTAACGCCAATTTACGTTTAAAAGCGTACATCTCTACTGACAAGATCCCGTACCAACGTATATCGGCCAGATACAGGCTCCGTGGAGTACACCTTGCTCCCCTGTCGGAGGGCCTGGTGACGGGTGAGGAGCCCCTCTGGGGCGGGGCCGGTACCTGGTTGACCGCGGCGTGCTCCCTCAGCGCCAAGTCCCAAAAGCAGCAGCCGACCTGGTTTCCGCACTGGCCCACTGCGATCGGGGGAGGAAGGAAAGGGAACAGACATTAGGCGGCTGACAAGGCCCCGGGCTCCGCGCCGACAGGGTTCTCCCGCCCCGCGCGCAGCTTACCCTGCACGACCACCGACTGGGTCATGCTGCAGCGCGGCCGCCCAGGGCCCTCCGCAGCCCGCGCCGGCTTTCTATTCCCCCGCCCACCAACCGCGCTCTCCGCGGGGCGGGGCGGGGCGGGGCGGGGCGGCCGTAAGTCACGCTGCCGCCGCACGTCGCTGCCGTCGCTGCGCCCTTCTCTAGGTTCTGGCTAAGATTTTCCGTCAAAAGGCCGCCAAGTGCGCCTGCGTCTCACTGTTACCATGGCGACTACGCCTCGGGACCTCAGATCCTAGCTGCCTGGTCAACATCTTTTAGCTTCGGCAACACTCAAGGCCAGGGTAACTGGCGGGTAATTAGGCTTTGGAGTGGGATTTTAAACCTTGTGCCGTTAGACTGTTAGTGGGCCCGCCTTAGAGGGTTAGTCTTCGTTCGCAGTCTCAACACCCTGGGCGATGGGTCAAATTCCGTTTATTCAGATTCCTAGGGACGCTGCGTTAATGTCTCTATGCAACAAGCCCTTTGTTCTCATAGAAAACGAAGAATGTCGATGAGCACAAAGAAACCTCAGCCAGGAATTGCGATTTCTGGAAGACAGAAATCCAGAAATACTTGAACATTTGCAAGTACATCACAAGCATTCTCACAAATGACATTAGAATATAGTATCTGTGGTAGGCAGCCTCCAAGATGGCACCCCATGATCTCTGCCTCCTATTTTTGTGTAATTCCCTCCTCTTGAGTCTGGACTGGACCTAGTGACCTCTTTGTAATGCATAGAGCCCAATCACAGCCCAGTAGCTAACCTGAGTTAGAGACAGGGCTGAGAATTTTGGGGGAACAAGGCAGCTGGAATTTGCAGGGCAGAGTGCTAGAAATGAGTGAGTATAAAGAGAAAGCTCTGGAGATCTTCAAGGGATTCTTCATGAGCCTTAAACTAAGTAGTGATCAATACAAGCATGTGTGGAAACTACCCAAGACTGAGGAAAGAATGACTAGAAAGAAGCAGGCAGAACAATTGCTGGGGTTCACATAGGTCTGAGACTAGTTTACATTCTCAATATCTTGAGTGGAGGAACCTTGTAAAATATATGGGGGCATTGAGTTGAATACACAGAAGGGTATTGCCTCAGTAGTGGAGACAAATAAGCTACAGATAAAAAACTGTTCTGATCTAGCCTAAGAAAGCATGAAATCAACTCTCTAAAGGACGGAACTGTTTTTAAATAACTGTGTCCCAGAATAACTTGAAAGTACTTAGAGGACTAAAAATAAAATCCAGCATTCAACAGTGTAAAATTTACAATGTCTGGCATAAAATAAAAAATTGAAAGATATGCAAAGATTTAGAAAAATACATTCCATAATGAGATTTTAAAAATCAGTCTGTAATAACAAACCAAGAAATGGCACATGTGAAAGAATTATTAGACAAGGACATTAAAACAACTTATAAATATACTTTTTTATATTCAAGAAAGTAGAAAGAAGCATAAAAAGATTAAGAAGAAACAAATATAAAAGATACAAGTTAGACTTCTAGAAATAAGAAATACAGTGTATGAGATGAAAAATACACTGGATGGAATTAAGAGCAGATCAGACATTGCAAAAGACAAAAGTAGTTAAAGACATTGCAATAGAAACTATCCAAAATAAAACAAAGAACAAAAAAATAATAAGGAGGTGCAGTGAGCTGTGGGACAACTTCAAGCAGCTTTTTGTACATGTAATTGGAGTTCTAGAAGGAGGAAGCAAGCAATACTTGAAAAGGTCATGGCTGAAAATTTCCAAATGTGATAAAAATTATAAACTCACAAAAAAGACCCACTACGTATAGAAGAACAAAGCTAAGAATAACAGTAGACTTTCTTGTTGGAAACAATACAAGCCAGAAAACAGTGGAGCAAAGTCTTTGAAGTACTTAACAGAAAACAAAACTGTTGACTTAGGATTCTATAGCCACCAAATATATTATTCAGAAATGAAGATGAAATAAAAAATATACGAAAACTGAATGAATTAATCACCAGAAGACCAGAACTGTTAAATGAAAACCTTCAGATAAAGTAAAATGCTGTTAGATGGAAATCTGGACCTACTCAAGGGGATGAAGAAAACTGAAAATGATCAATATGTGGGCAAATATAAAAGACTTTTAATGTTTTTAAATAGGTGCTTAAAAAAAACTAATGTGTTGTGGGGTTTATGATATAGGTAGAAGTAAAATATATGACAAAATAACAAAAATAATAGGGTGGGAGAGGGGAAATGGAATATACTGTTGCAAGGTTCTTTTAGTGTATGTGAAGTGGTGTAATGTTATTGAAGGCAGACTGAGTTTTAAATAAATACTGTAAACCCTAAAGTAATCAAAACCAAAGCAAAGCAAAGCAAAACACAAAGATTGTATAGCAATAAACTAGTAATGGAGATAAAGTAGATTCATAGAATATACTCAGCTGTTTCAAAAGAACAGAATAATAAGAAAAAACAAAGAACTGATGGCACAAAAAGAAAACAAATGGCAAGAGAACAGATTTAAATTTAATCTTGTCTATCACCTTAAGTGTAAATAATCAAAACATTTGATTCATTAGAAGTCAGAGATCATCAGAATAGATAAACACAGCAAAACTCAACTATATGCTGTTTCTAAAAAAGCCACTTTGAGTATAAAGACCAAATAGGTTAAAAGTAAAAAGATTGGAAAAGATACATTATACTAACACTAATAAATAAAAAGTACCTATATAAATTTCAGACAAAGCATATTTCAGAGCAAAGAATATTACTAAGGATAAAGAAGGATATTTTATAATACAGGTTTCAATTCATCAAGAGGACTTAACACTACTCTTTTTCTGCATCTCATGAACCAATATCCTGAGGATTGAAAGATTATTCTTGGGCTTATGAGAATTAAGGAGAATATTTAGAAATTTCGCCATCTTTTTGCCCCATCATTTATACTTCACTTATTCATTTCTCTGTGAAGGTATGCTGGAGAGTCAAGTTCATTTTGTATTCTGGAAAGTTTCATGATTAAGGCTACTGTTTTGTTTGTTTAATGGCATCATCCATACAAACAAAATAAACTTGGTACAACTTGTGCCAAATAAACTAGTAAAAAAAAAAAAAAAAAAAAGGTAAATTAGAGGAATTAAAGAATATTCCACATGTAGAGACTTTATTTTGTGGTTTAAAGATATATTGATCCCTAAAAGTGAAATCATGCCTCAACACTCTAATTTCAAGAACTATGCAAAAAAGATGAGAGAACATGCTAATTTAATTTTTGTATCTCAGACATTGTCTTTATTACGTTAGATTTTTTAATTCCTCAAAACAATTCTTTAGAAGGAATTAATGCTATTTTACAGACAAACTTTTAGTGATTTGCTCACAGTCTTAGAGTTAACATGGTCTTAACATTCAAACCTAATTCCTTATGACAAAACCCATTATTTTCCCACTGCCGCCTTCCCTAAAAATGGTAAACCATTAACAAATTTTCCCATCCTAAGGATCAGATGGTTAGGTCCTAATGACCTAACAATGGCCAGCAATTATTTCAATTTGTCTGACTATGACACAGTTAAATGGTTTTTCTAAGCTAAAATTGTGATCATCTATTTACTGATAGCACCCTAGTAAGAAAAAGAAGATAGAGGTAAGATTTTTATCTAAAATCAACTTAATTATGTAAAATGCCAATTTCTTGTAACATAATCATATGAAAATAGAACAGTGGGAACTTAGCATAAAATGGAGGTAATTAAAAAAGATTTTCCTTAAATGTGAAAATGCTTACTAACATTTAATAGTTCAGTCATCAGCTATGAAGATTGAAAAAAAAAGATTAACTGAAGACTCAAGCTCTGTCTTAAGGGTTAAACTTAAGTATTACATTCAGTAAGATTACTGTTGATATAGAAGAGGGAGGGAAGTCCAGAAGATAAATTTCAGCTTGTCGCTAGAGCTATGGATTGAGACATTTTATTCTTTAGCATGTAGAAAACTATGTGGAAGAATCTCTGATGTCATAATTTGTGGGTGTCACTGGGACAGTTGATCATCATTCCTTAAGCAAAGATGTTATGAATAGAGGAGAACTTCAGGGTCCATGGAACAGAATTGAAAGAACAGTACAAGATGTATTCTTCCTTTCTCAACTGTCATTATTGCAATCATTTGGGAATTTCAGGGCTCTTTTGAGGAAACAGGAAAGAAGAGGTAGTCCAGGCATTAGAGAGAGCTGCAAAGAATCATCCACAGTAAGAGTTACAGAGAAATTTGTACATGTGTAGTTTGAGGTCATTGGAGTGGGAAGAGGATATAGGTAGATTCGATTTATAATATGTGTAATTAGTTAAGGGAAAGTCTGGAAGATAAAAATAGGAAGGAAAATGGGATATAAAGTGAGAAGAATCTCATGAGATTCTTTAGTCTGTTTAGATTGATTAGTCTGTAGGTCTAAAATAGGTATAGATAGATTTATTCACAGATTAAAATATTATATAATGTTAGAAAGTAAGGCAGTGACAACAGGAATAAACCTTCAAACAAAGTTTAGAGACACTTAATTTTTAGCTAAGTTTCAGCTTGTTGCTGGAGCTATGGATTGTGACATTTTATTATTTAACAGGTAGGAAACTATGTAAAAGAATCTTCTAATGTCATAATTTCTGGGTGTCACTGGAACATTTGATCCTCATTCCTTTGGCGATTCCAGGCTTCTATGGAAGGTCAGTAGAAGCAATTGATTTACTCACCTCTACGGTAATCAGACTCGGCTTATTTTGGTAAGTCTATGTAGCCTTGATCAAATTAGCTAAAATTTAATATCTGTATAAGATAGTTATACTAAACTATAGATTTTACTAACTTGTCATTGAGCATAAACATTTTCCCTTGGTTAATTGACACACAGTCTATACAAATCTTTATATAATAATCAAATTCCTAAACTTGATTAACTTAGTTTTATTATCACCACAGTAAATATTTACTTTTTAGGCAAAGAATACTGAACCAGGTATAAGAAACAATTTTAAGACATTTTTTTTAGCCTGGCTGATGTGGCTCAGTGGTTGAGTGTCGACCCATGCACGGAGAGGTCACTAGTTCGATTTCTGGTCAGGGCATATGCTCAGGTTGTGGGCCCGATCCCCAGTGGGGGGCATGCAGGAGGCGGCCAGTCGATGTTCTCTCTCATCAATGATTCCATCTCTCTCTCCTTCTCCCTTCTTCTCTTTCTAAAATCAATAAAGATAAAATATTTTAAAAAAAAGACATTTTTTATTTTTTTCTGTCTTTTGTTGAAGACGTGCAAATTTGTACAAGATAGAGTTATTAATTACCCACTGTGTGCCAAGCACTGTTCTAGGTATGAAGGAGCCAGTCAGTGGTGACAAAGACAGACATGGAATGAGATGGGGTTATAATGATTAAACAAAAACACAGAAAATTAGGGTACATGTTCTCAACAGAAGGCCATCTTCCCACCTACCTTCTCCACTAGAGGGCATTTGGCAATGTCTGGAAACATTTTTGAATGTCACAAGTTTTGGAGAGGGGTGCTATTGGTATGTAGTGGATGGAGGCCTTGGATGCTACAAAACATCTTACAATGCTCAGGACAGTCTCATCCCTCCCCAACAAATATTATCTGGCCCCAAAGTCAATAGTGTCACAGTGGAGATATCCTGAATGAGAGTGATGACAACTGTTACAAAGCAGAAATCTGGAGAGCTATGAAAACTTATATTATGGGAGGGGTTATGGAAGGCTCCTCTGAGAAAGTAAAATATAGATTCAGACTTAATGAATGATTTGGCTCTGGCAAATAAAGGGTGGGAGCAGTGGGGTGGGGAAGAGTTCCAAGTAGAGGCAAGAGTAGGCAGTAAGGAGCTTATTTTATTTAGCTCTGTGTGTATATGTGTGTGTTTGTGTGTGTATGTGCATTTTATATATACAGTACATTATATATGTACATATATATTTAATAATGCTCAGGAGCACCCACTGAATAATAATAGTTAACATTTATTGAGCACTAGCTATGTATTAGGTATGGCACTTTACACGTATCATCTTATTTAATCCTCACTACTACCCTGGAAGTAGATTCTATTATTATTACCAATTTATCCTTGGGAAGCATACTTGATTAAGTACCTTGCCTAAGATCACATAGTCAATCCAACTCTCCCAAGACTCTTAACTAATGCACTGTAAATATAGAGAGGCAGGTGGGAATGAATGATAACCAGGAACAGAAGGGTTAGCTGAAGATACCATGGTGATGTGAAACTCAGCTGCACTTCAAAGGAATACAAAGGCTTAGATAGGCAGAGTGGCAGTGGGAGGTAGGGGCTCAAGCTTGTTGATTGCAATAACCATAAAGGCAAAATGAATTTTATTTTCACACAGCAGAAACGGACTTCAGTTATGTTAACCATAGGACACAGTTTACTTTTATCACCTAGTAGCTGTTCTGTATTTGTTGTAAGACTTAACATTTTATGTAAGGAAGAGTTGTATGATATTTATACACTTTTCTAGATACTGTATTTTAAAATGTCATTTTCAGAATGTTGGAATATGCCTGTAACAAAATAATAACATTAAACATTCTAAACAACTATTTGAAGACAATCCCCCCATCCATTATTATAACTTTCTAATCTAGATTTTCAGTGAATTATGCCTTTTTGGTTTGGGACCCAGCTACGGAGATTTCCAGTGGAAGGAGGAGATTCTACAATTGGGCTGGAACCTGGGCTGAGCTCTGGTGCTGCCTGTAACGGGAAAGAGATATCACCAACCAGGTAAAGTCTTCTTATCCTGACAACTGAGGAAATGTGTAATGGCTGTCATAGATACAAGCTTTAGCTGATGTTCAATATTAGCAAGAAAAAAAGTCCAGGAACATTGCTGTTATTAAATTAGTATTAATAGATCTTAGGTTTTCTCAGCATATAGTCTGTATATTATACTTCTCCTCTGTAAGTCTTAATGATAGGCCAATTCTTTTTTTTTTAATATATATATATTTTTTTTGTTGGTTATAGTTTCAAGATTAGGTAACTTCAATTAAACTAGCACATCTTTAGTGCTGTTATGTTCTTGGCATGTGGCTAAGAATATTAACACTCAGACCTCAGACTTAGTGTCACTTTGACTTTGGCAGAGGGTGATATAGAGTATGAAGATTCTATAAAACAAAATCATTGTTGCAAAATTGAAGAAAACTATAATAGAATTTGTTCTACTTTTCTGCTGTTTACCATAGCAAAACATGAAATACTAATATATTGTTAGATTTCTCATGGCTTGGAAATTTTTAGAACTTGCATTTAAGCTTAATAAGGTAGGTACTTTAAAAATCAGTGTTATTCAAGGATGCAATTAGGCTACTTTGAGAATTACTGAGCATTTGTCTTTAGAAATATTTAAGGTTGGGTAATCATTTGATGGTAATGTTGGAAAGGAAATTCAATCACTAGATATAATTTTGGACTAGATGTCATTTAAGGGCTCTTTTAAATCTGAGATTCTATTAACATTTGAATAGTATATGGAATACTATGTTAGTCTGATATTTTTCCACAAACATTCTAGTTTTTAAATAGACTCAACTGAAGTGATTTTATAGTGCATGTATTTATGCATTAACTGGGTATTATCATTTATATTTACAACTATGCACCCCCGCCTTTTTTGGTCATTTAGCAATCATGGCATACCTTTCAAAATGAACACTTGGAGGATTATCTTTGTATTTATGAATTACCTGTAATTACATGTATGACAATAACTAAAACTTCTTTGCAACATAAGTCTAAAATGTCTGTCCCATCAGGGCCACTGCTATAATTACTTTGTGACATTCAAAGTTGTCAATATTATTTAAAACAGTTGAACATGCACTCAAACTTTGGTGCTCTGAAAAAGTTTCCTTTTTAGTACATAAGTGATGTCATTTGCTTTTTATTCAGGCAACTCCGAAGATGCCATGGAAGTCATTGCCTGACAATAACTGATGTTCCCATCAATGTCTATGCAACAATGAGAAAGCTACCAGCACAAAGCAGCAAGGAAATGCATTTTAAATAGCATCGTTGAGTCTTTTGTCGAGGTTGACTAGGTCAAGGGTCATGGGGTAGTATCATCTTATAATCTGGTAAACAAATAAAAGTGGTGGCACCTTTGGATGATGACAATAGTTGAAATATTACTTTCAGTAGGAAAAGACAGAAATGTAGTCTATAAAATGTGTAGTAATAAGCTATCAGTTATTTTTGATAGATAAGACAATAATATTTCACAATTAAAAAGTACCTTAGAGATAATCTTTCTCACAGTGGATCATTAATAATAATTCAGGATGCTTATTCCACCGTGATTATCAACCAGGAAGGGCCCATTCTAAATGCTTAATGTGTTTTAGGCCTGTTTCCTTTGTTTACATTTGAGTTGCTCTTTAGCTGAATCTTTTCACTTGAATACCCTAAGCCAATTTCTGGCTTGATATCTTTTGATAATACTCTGCCAAGGAATAATTATATAGGGTGAGAAATGGAGCTCAGTGGATTGTGTATTTTGGAAAAATACCCAAAACCAAAGAAAGTTCTTAGTCCGTGGTTAATCTGCAAAGCATATAAAGTGCTTGCATATGGGAGCTCAGGTTATTGGTTAAATTTCTTATAATAGGTGAAGGCTATGGTTCCAAACCTATTTTTTTTTTTTTAGAAAAATGATAGCCCACCATCACACTGTACCTCAAGTCCCAGCCTATTTGAAATTGTCTACAATTGGTATTGAGAAACTTCAGATGGATAGTTTTGTTTGATTAGACTTAAGGGTCAGCTTTGAGGTCTAGGCAAGCTCTCCATGTTTTCTTTTTCTTCTTGCAATAGTCCTAAGAAACTCAGTCTGATTTCTTTTCCTCATGACGTTTGCCACCATCCATCCCATGAAATTGTCTTCTACGAAAAACAGACTTTAGCATCAGGTACAGTTCTTCTAGTTTCTTGTCTACCTTGCTGCACCTGAAGGTATACTCATAAGCTTTTTAAAATAAAAGTTTTATTAGTTTATAATTACATTGATGTAGATGCATGTGTACTACATGAGGTGAAAAAAGGAAAACTAACGGATTTATAAATGGAGAAATTCTGAGAGTTTTATATATTATATCATAATAAAATATGTAGTAATATATATTATATGTATAAACTAGAAAAATTCACACAGTGCTCGGAGGTGTTTGAATTCCAATCAGAGTGGAAAGACCTTGTTCAACATGTTGGGCATTGAGTAGCAAGGCCTCAGAAAAGTCATGCCTTAAAGGAGGTCTAAACTAGCACTAGATTAAAAGTTAATGTTTGCCAACTTTAATAGAGCTTAAACATGAAATTTGAGAGAAGCAAGGTGATCCCTAAGTGACTTAATTATCTGACAAATAAAAATGTATTATTCCTGAAAGGAAAAGAACAAAATCCAGAAAATAAATTACCCAAGGCTGGGGAAAAAATAACAGGACAGGAGAAAGGAGTGATGAAAAATTTCTCAGAGCTCATACAAGGCTGGAAATAATTTATGTTTAATCCATTGTGGAAAGATCTTTTAATACATGGAACATTGAGTAGAGAGTCCTCAGCAAGATATTATTTCAGCAGGGGTGGCTGTGGGGTTGGGAGGTAGCAATAGCTTTAGACTGAAGGCAGCTCTGGACCTGTGCTAATAAGCCTTAAGAGCAAAACTTGAAAGGATCAAGCTATTTCCAAGTAACTGAACTGCATCCAATGAGGGGGATAAACACCCTCAAAATGTAAAGAACTACAATAAAATCCAGCACCAAAAATGTAAAATTCACAATGATTAGCATCCAATAAAGAATTACCATGTAGCCTGGCTGGTGTGGCTCACTGGTTGAGCATCAACCTACACACCAAGAGGTCACTGGTTCAATTCTCGGTCAGGGCACATGCCCAGATTTTGGGCCTGATCCCCAGTGGGGGGCATGTTGGAGGAGGCCAGTCGATGTTCTCTCTCATCAATGTTTTTATCTCTCCCTCTCCCTTCCTCTCTCTCTAAAAACCAATAATGGAAAAAAAATTTAATAAAAAATAATTACCATGTATGGAAAAAAGAAAGGTCTATGTAATCTAAAGTCAAGAGAATCAGTCAATAGAAACAGACTCAGAATGACAGATGATATAGCATTAAGAGATAAGCTACCATAAATAGTCTAGTAGTGAATAAAAGCATAACTATGATAAGGAAAGAAATGGAATGTATAAAAAGGACCCAAGCTGAACTTCTAGAGGTGAAAAAACAATACCTGAAATGAACATGTAAACTGAATGGGATTAAAAATAGATTCGATACTGGAGAAGAAAAGATGAGTGAACTTGAAGACATAATTATACAAATTATCCAAAATAAAATACAAAAAAAAAAAAAAAAAAAGCATAAATTTTGTATTTCAATATGAGGCAGTCTGACATATAGGGTGGGGCAAAAGTAGGTTTACAGTTGTAAGTATGTAAAACAGAATTTATTCTTTATTAGTTATTGTATTATTTCCCATACAAACAACTGTAAACCTACTTTGGCCCACCCTGTATGTAAGTGGCTTTCCAGAAGGAGGAGGGTGGAAGATTAAGAAAAATAATTAAAGAAATAATGGCCGAATCTTATTATATTTCATGAAAACTATAAACTCACAGATCCAAGTAGCTTAACTAAACCTAAAGAGAAGAAACATGCAGAAAACAAAACAAACAAAAACCATATAATTAAATGATCTGAAAGCCAGTGATAAAGAGACAATCTTAGAACCAGAGAAAAATAACACATTCATTGAGAAGAACAAAAATAAAAATGAAAGCATACTTTTCATCAGAAAAAATGCAAGCAAAAGGGCAATGGAACCATATCTTTAAAAGTATCAAATATTGTGAAGACAAGACTTTTCAGGCCAAAAAATGTTGAAGTAGTGATATTCATAACAGACAAGAAGATTTTAGGCCAAAGAATACCACCAAGGATAAAGAGAGACATTTCATAATGATAAAGGAGTTATAACAATCTTAAATGTTATGCAGAGCTTCAAAGTACATGAATCAAAAACGATGAAATTGAAAAGAGAAATAACTCCATATTTACAGTGGGAGATTTCAACATCTTTCAACAGCTGGTAGAAGAACAACAGTATGACAGAATACTGTACATTCTATTCAAGTACACATGGGGAATTTACCAAGAATAGATCATATGTACGGAACAAAACATGTATGAATGAATTGAAAAGCAGGCAAAGTATGTAAAGTATGCAAAGTATGTTTCATAACAAATTAGAAATCAATAATAGAAAAATATCTGGGGAATCTTCAAATATTAGGATACCAAATGACACACTTCCAAATAAACCATGAATAAAAGAAGAAATGACAGAAGAAATTAGAAAATATTTTGAACTGAGTGAAAATGCGAACACAACATATCAAAGTGCAGTTTAGTAGTGCTTAGAAAGCATTAATTTTTTCACTAGAAAAGGAGAAACATCTCAAGCTAATGATCTAAGCTTTTACCTTAAGAAAACAGGAATGATGAACAAACTAAACCCAAAATAAGCAGAAAGAAAGAAATAATGAAGGTCAGAGCAGAAATCAATGAAATAAAAGACAGATAAATAGTAGAGAAAATCAGTGAAACCAAAAGCTGATTCTTCACAAAGATCAATGAAATTACAAACCTCTCGACAGGATTATCAGAAAAAAAAAATACAAATTACTAGTATCAGGAATGAGAGTAGGGACATTACTACAGATTATAGACTTTAAAAGGATAAATGCTTTTTTTTGTTTTGTATTTTACAAGGATGAATTCTTTAGTCTTCTAAAGCTTCTGCCTTGAATAAATGCTTTCCCACATTCTTTATACTTCTAGATATGATCTTTCTGTAAGGGATTATTATAGACAAGTCTTAGGGAAACCCTGTGGCATTCTTTTATCCTCTTCCTCCAGGTTGACATCAGCTCATTAATCAGTTGTCTTAGGACATGATCATTTGAAAACATGTTCTGTTGAGATAGCCAATTTAGCTCACTATAAATTCACTATGTCTGGCTGGGCTGGTGAGGGACTCAGTGCTGAGCAGCCACCATCACTACACTTTAGAAATTTCTTGAAGGAATCAACTGTTGCTTCTGACTGGTAGTGTCATGCTACATTCCTCTTATGCATGTGCCTCTGTCCCATGCTTTGGCAGATCATATATGGCTCTCATCTCTCAATCTCAGCTGGCCTCTGCCCATCCTATCCTGCCCCTAGCAGTGTCATCTGGGAATGGCGTCCTCTGGTGTCAAGTTTATAAACTAAGTGGCTTTATCCATGGTAGCTAACCTTCTTCCTGACTTTTTTGGACTTCTTAGGACTTTAAAGCTTACCAAAGACTTGAGGAAATGTTTCTGTATTGCTGATGGGTTGCACTATTTCCCCCCTCACCTTCTCCCACATCCTCAGGTAAATCAGGGATCTCTGGGGCTCAGGGGAACCCCTCTGGAGAAGTCAATATTAGCTTTTCTTTTCCTCAGACTCCCAGGTACTTTAGAAGTGATTGCCTTGGGAGGTGAGGTGAAGGGGTAACTTTTATGAAAACTCTGCTTTCCTGAAATTCACTCAACAAATATTTATTGAACATATAGCTACACATCAGGCACCATTCTAGGCTCTTACTACACATCAGTGCATAAGACAGAGAAAAATTTGTGGAGCTTACATCCTGGACAGTTCCTCCTCCTGTTGCCTTTCTAGTCTCTTTATGTAGACTGTGTGTGTGTGTGTGTGTGTGTGTGTGTGTGTGTGTGTGTGTGTGTGGTGTGTTGGGGGCATTGTGATGTTACATTGCTGGTTGTGCTGAAATGGCTTTTCTGAGTCAGTCCTAATGGAGTAGGAATTGGCTCCACACCTCAAAGTTTACTGTATTTATTGTTATATGGCCCCAGCTATAGGCTGTAGTGACCAATTTATGGAAACAAGAAAAGGATATGGGGGCCCAGAGAACAAATACATACCGGTATCTTCTGAAATACGCCCCCCTACTCCTAAAAACTCTGGGCTGAGAACTGAGGTGGCTTGTACCAGATAAGGGGCAGGTTGATATATTCTCCTAGGTTTACAGAATGGAAGACGCTAAGTTTTAAAAAATGCGTGTCAATACATGCATGTGGTAAGCATTTAAAACCATGCTTTCAGACAGTTTCATTTTGGCATTAGCTTTTACTGCTAAGTGCTTGACTCCTTCCATGTTTCCCAATTCAAAAGTTTAAGAGAAAATATTCAATTGTTGGAATTCATCTTCTCATACCACCAGATAATGGGGTGTTGTTTTGCTGGGAATCTATAGGATGGTTCCCTTGTCTAAACAGCTGTGGCCATGAGAGGAGGAGGTAGCACTCAGCCCAAATAGGGCTGCTTCTTCGTGCTAGGGCTATGGGAGGCCTCTTCCCTTTTGAAGGGGCTCTGAACTAGCAGGTACCATGAAAACAACTGGTCAAAATTACTAGGAGCCCAACCCATATTTCTCTATATGAAGTTCTGATATCCTATGCTTAACTAAAAGAAAAAAAATCCTAGTTTTTTCCTCCCTAGAAGCTGGAGGAGATGGGGGGGTCCCATCTAAGAATTACATCAAGCCCTTATAAATGATAAATTCGAAGTTTCAGAAGGTCATTGTATAGTTGGTAAGAGGAATATGGATCAATAAATTCCTCTTACCAACTATAAGAATAAGAATGCATTTACCAAGCATAAGAATGTGAATTACTAACTGTGAATTTCTTCATAAATTTTGGAGAAGGTAGAAAACTTTTTATGGTTTTAGTTTGTGTATATGTGGGTCTGTGTGCATGCCTGCTGGAGCTACTGGAGATCCAGACAGGTCTGCAGCTTGACTAGATTAGTTTACTCTGTGCTACTGCTGAGAATGGGGGAGATATAGGGGCCCTCCAGGATGCCTCAGGAAACTCTTTTGGAAAAGAAAATGGTAGGTGGTTTCAGAGCCACTTCTTCCTGCTTGGGTCTTAATGAGGGACTATTGTTGAAGGTTCAGTGTATTTTAAGCACTGGTTTGATCTGTACCAGTTAAGGCCCTAGACTCTTGCATTCAGAGTTTTTAGCCCAGAAGTCATGTATAGCTTTCAGAAGGTTTTGTTTGGTCAGCCTGATATTTTCCTGTTGTGGTTGCTGTTGCTTTAATTTAGGTACCAATTACAAAATCAGGCCATTTCACTCCCCACCCCCAGCCCCACCCCACTCATTTCACATTTCCAGCTTCTTTTGGAAAATCAGGCCCTTCAACACTTGTGTTCTTTCGTGGTGACAGTCAGCTGAGTTGAGCACCTGCTGTGCTTCTAGATGAGCCATGGCAAGTGCCCTATTGATTTGCTCAGTCTGACTCCACAAGCTTTGCTCTTTTATGGCCCTTCTCTAGCTGTATAGGCATTTGGGTTTGTGATTCCAGCTTTACAAACCAGCGGAGAGTTGGCCTGAAGGCAGATAGTCCTCCAGAGGCAGAAAGCAAGGGGTTTGTTTAATCATGCTGCCCCTCATTCGAATCCTGGATCTTCAGTGTAGCTGAATGTCTGCTGACAAGTTACCCCACTGTTCCAAGTCTCAGATTTCTCATCTGCAAATGCTGCTGTACAGGATTAGTGTGATGATGAAATGAAATTGACTTTAGCTTATCATGAGGCCTGGTACTTAGCAAGTCCTCTGTGAACTGATATTAGCTATTTTTTATTCATATCTTCAACATTATTATTAATGTACCTGAGACAGAAGGGTAGCAGGGGGACTTAAGTATACATATATAACATTTTCAAGGTAAGAGATTATTTTATTCCCTTAGTAATTCCTCAAATATTTTATTCCCTCCTCTGGCCCCAGGTTATTTTTTTCCCCATATTTTTAATCCTGTTGATATGAGGGCCTATTTTCTCTCATTTGTTTTCAAGTTTCATTATCTTTTCACATATAATTCTTTTATTTCAGTTTCTATATTTTAACATTCCACCAGCTATTCAAGACTATTTTTCTTTTTCTAGACATTATTAATATATATACCTAAAAAGGATTATAAACTTTAGAAGTAAGACTAGTTGTGTTACAGATGTGTGGGAAAAACTTTTATTGAAAGAACGTTTATACTTTTAAATTGAATTCATTATGTGTCCTCCTCTCTGCTGCAACACCTTTCAGGATTCCTGTAGACCACAGTAGTAATACCCTACAGAAGCCTCCCCTATGTACAGTTTTATTTTTATTTTAGAGAAATAAGGTAAAGATAGTTTGTTTAATTCCCTTTCTCTTATCTAGAAAAATTAAATTATACTTCAATTTTTCTAATAATTTATTAGAAATTTACTTTATTAAAGCTTGATAACTGCTATAAACTTAAAATATTCTTGTTATGCTGATAGAATAAACAAAAGTGCTAAAAGCAAATCTGTCATCTAATTTTAGATTTATGTAAATCAGTGAATCTTTGTAGGATAAAGAAAAGTATGTCAAAGATATTTTGGTATAGATTGAAAGTTATCTTCCACAAAAGAAAGATGAATCTGAGAATCTAGCCACACTTTAAAAATGGGTTCCATGCCCGGCCGGTGTGGCTCAGTGGTTGAGCATCGACCCATGCACCAAGAGGTCGCTAGTTCGATTCCTTGTCAGGGCACATGCTCAAGTTGTGGTCCAAATGCCCAGTGGGGGGCATGCAGGAGGTGGCCAGTCGATGTTCCCTCTTATCAATGTTTCCATCTTTCTCTCTCTTTCCCTTACTCTCTCTCTAAAATCAATAAAGAAAAAAAAATTAAAAATGTGTGCCAGTGTTTATTTAGAATCCCGTCTATTTTATTAGAAACAGCAACAGTAATTTCACCAGCAGGAAATAATACAAGTAAATTTGACACTCCTTCCATTGTTGTACATTGCAGACATTTTAGATCCAAGGTAAGAATCCAGATGAGAAATAATAAACATCCAGTCCCTGATGATTCATCTAAGTCCTGCTCAACTGGCTGAAAGCTTCCACAGGAGGAAGAGCTGCTGTTCCTCCTGGCTGGCTTTGTGTTTCTCTCAGTGCTCTAAAGAACTTTGTACTTGGGCATCTTTGCTCTGCTGTGTCAGGCTGCGGGACAGGAGTTGATGCTTACAGCACCGCTCACCAAGGCTGCTTTACTGAAGCTCACTGGGCGCCCATCAATCACAAAGTGCCGGATGCAGCCTGTGAAGGGTCTGCCGGGGGCCAATTGTGGTGTCAGTAGAGACTCTGAGAAAGAAAAAATCAAAGATTGCAATTGAGGCATTCCAAGCCTAGATATTACTTCATGCTAAACAAACAAACAAAAAAACATAGTAATTGCTCACATCAAAATGATTTACATGTAAAAAATGGAATATAGTTATTTTACTAATATTCTCAGGAACATAATCTGCTTTTGAAGTAATACAAACGTAATTATAAAGTTTTGCCATGTTTTCCATGATCAAATTTCTAAGTATTTTTTAGCTGTCTTCCAAGGCTGAAATTTGCCACTTACATGTAAAGCCTCAGCAGTGAATTTTCCAAATCTGCCTATGCTTTTTGGAGTTAATTTTACCTGAGCCTCACTTATTTTGTGTGTTTTGCTGAGAAGAGGGGGAGACATTTTAGCTTCCATACTATTTTTGGACTTGGTTAATTTTCTATTTAATTCGTATCATTGTACACCCTTAAGCCTCCACATTTCTGCCAAGCTCATAAAATATAATGAGAAAACAATGAATTAAAATAAACCAAATTTTAATTTTTCTGAGCTCAGGGTTTAAGAACTATAAATAGGATAATGATAACTCGCTTAGGCTTTGTGTGGTCAAAGGTGCCCTGTGGTATGCCAGGAGAACTTTCTTATCTTAATTAGAGATCTAGAAGAAGCCTTATGCTTATTAATTGTACAGACACAATGAAATGTGTTGGGAAGAGAGAAGGAATATAATTTAAAGCAATTTAGAGATCTCAGAAATATTATGAAATTAAAATCCATTTAGTCAAAGATTATTATTATGTACAAATAGCTATGTGAGCAGTAGCAGATAAAAGATGCAAAACACTTAGAAATCAGTAAGCCAGGAAGGAACATAACAGCACAGCAAATTAAACATCAAGCAGCTGTAATAAGTTTTCTAAGCAATATAGATTAAGAATATGCAGAAACTTTGTATTGAAAATAAATCATGGAAATAGCATTTCATATTTAGAATGATAATTATAAAGTTTTAGATTTGAAAAGGGCCTGAAAGACCAATTCCCTTTTTCTCTAATTAGTATGACTATATATATTCTTTAAGCCTGCTCAGTGTACATCATCAGAACAAAAATGAGCGAACAGGAAAGACTGTAAGGGTAGAAACATGTGTTTCTTCTGCCCATTTTGGAGACTAGTTGTAGAACATGGATTTTGATTCTTCCCAAGCTTACCACTTTTTAGTTCATGGAGGACGTCATCTAGAGGAAATATTTCATACAGAAGTTATGGTGTGTAAAATTCCCAACACAATCTACTGTAGGTAATGACAATGAAGTGCTCCAGAACACTAAGGTAATTGATTAATAAAATCAACACATGATTTTAAGAATGAACATTTCTTAGGTTGAAAGCTTGGCTATATACAGAATAATGCAGAATTTTCAGTAGAGGAGTGAGTGGTCAAATTGTGTGTGTGTGTGTGTGTGTGTGTGTGTGTGTATGTGTGTGTGTGTGTGTGTGTGTGTGTGTGCGCGCACGCACGCAGACTATATTAACTTAAAAATATTTTACTTCTGCCCTGGCTGGTTTGGCTCGGCGGTTAGAGTGTTGGCCTGGGGACCAAAGAGACCCGGGTTCGGTTCCCGCTAGGGGCACGTGCTTTGGTTGAGGTTTGTCCCCGGCCCCAACCAGGGCCATGTGGGTGGCAGCCACTCGATGTATCTCTCTCACATTGATGTTTTTTTTTCTCTCTCTCTCTCCCTCTCTCCCACTCTATCTGAAGATAAATGCAAAAATGTCCTCAGGTGAGGATAAAAAAATTTTTTAAAAAAAGTTTACTTCTAATTTTGATTTTTAAATTATCATACAGTAAAGTTTACTTATTTCAGTGCATATTTCACTGAATTTTGATTCATTAACTTTTTATTAATAGAAATAATGTCACCAGGGTCCTATGTGGTATAAAAGAAAGATTCCAAGAGAATTCAGTTCTTATAGGGGTTGTACTTGTGCCTAATTTTCTTCAGATACTCTGTTTACTGCCCCAGTTTCTTATGCAATTTTGGTGGAATTAATCTTGAACCACTTAAAGTGATGCAATTAAAGACATTCAGCTTAAATTATAACTGCTTTTGTTCTAGGTTTGCTGGCATGATTCCTAGAAGGAATTAAAAGCTGTGGGCTGGTGGTTAGGCACCCCCCCGCCCCGGCCTGCTAGTTCCTGTGTGTTAACTCATTAGTTAAAACTTGCTATTCACCCTAGCCAGGTAGCTCAGTTGGTTACAGCATCGTTCTGATAAGCCAAAGTTACAGGTTCGATCCCTGGTCAGGGCACATATAAAAATCAAACAATAAATGCATCAATAAGCGGAACAACAAATTGGTGTTTCTCTCTCTCTCTCCCTTCCTCTCTCTAAAAATCAATAAAAAATAAATAAAATTTACGATTCATTGTATGTCTCAGGCTGAGTTTGGCTTTCAGGTGCATCTCACCCACCCAGTCTGTGGAGCTCAGCAACTGTTGCAGTGAGAGGTGATGGTGGTAGGTAATGTTGGCATCAGACTCTAAAGACTAACAAAAGTCAAAGAGACCAATATTTGTTTGCATGATATAGTAAGCACTTTGGGTGCAGAGTAAAGAACAAATATTATAACTTCCATGAGGGAGGGTCATGCTTGTTTTGTCCATCTCCTGGAACCTAGCACAGTTCTTAATAGACTCTCAATAAGTGTTTGTAGTGTGTTGAATAAAGTCATGCTCCCTGTGTACTACTTACTTAGTTTCAATGACATTCTGTGATAAGTGCCTTAACGGTGGTATGCGTAGCACATTCTAGGGACAGAGGGGGCATGTACAAGCAGAAGTCTGAGCTGAGTCCTAAAGGTCGGTAAGAAGTTGCACTGGGGGAAGAGTGGAGAAGTTGTTTCTTGAAAAGGTACTAGGGGAGGAAAGGAAGAAGAACATTTTCCAGAAACAGAGGCCCTGTGCATGGGTGCAGAGGCCCCTGGAGCAAAGAGAGCATCATTGTACATTCAGGGAACTGCAAGCCCCAAAAGGTGTGGGAAGACCCCAAAGGCAGGGGCAAGGAGGGGCCACATGATCAAGGACCTTGCGTGCTATGCTCAACTTGATCCTGTAGGACCTTGGGAAATTTGAAATATTTAAAACTATAATGTGATTTCTAGAAAGAAAGCAATGTAAAGAAATGTAAGAAATGATGTGACACATCTTCTACATGGTAGGTGCATGATTCCCTTTCAGAATGGAAACAAGAACAGGAGGAGAGGACTTGGGAATGGAGATGGGAAGGGATAGGGAAAATAAAGGAGAGGAAGGGTTGCTTTCTGGGTGTCCTAAATATTTCTTTTATCAATGAATTACTGTCATTGTCAGTACTAGTGTTTGAAAAATTTACATTTTACAAAGCAGAGGAGAGTTATTACTATATTGGGAATACCCAAGTCAGATGCATAATTTTATCTGTGCTTTCTCACTCTCTTACTTAAATCATTATTTACCTTTACATGGGTCAATCTAAAATAATCTAGTTAGGAGGCAAGGAAAAATCATGTTGTTGAATTCCAGATGTAAAAGCTTGGTTATTTTCTTATATCCTTCTCTCCAGCTACAGAGCATTCAGTTTTTCTAAGTTAGTGAAAAGTGTGAAAACAAATACATACATCCGTGTCCTTTCACTGTCCTGGATTATACACCATTCTTGGAAGATGACATGGGCAATGTTACTGATGATGTTCACAGAATTGCATCTGTGAACCTCTCTTAGGAAATGTCACTACATAGGAACGACAGAACTTAAGGTCTGCAGCATTTGTGAACTTCAGCCTAATCCTGGACAGGGAGAACTGTGTATTCTCTTCTTTCTTACTAAGTAGGAAAGCAATTATCAGCAAACTTTTAGTCCTCCAAGGTTCTCAGATCCTAGAGCAGTATTAGAGAATAAGTTTTCTTTGTGTTAGAGATAAAATAGAGAGTGTTTCACTGTGTGTATGTGAGGAGCTATGGAAAGGGAAAAGAAAAATATAACAAATATGGCAGAGGGAGAGTAATATCTACTGGTCAGAAGGCTGGGGTCTAGTTCTTAGGTGTTACTTTGTTGTGATTCTTGTATGAGGAGTCACAGTTGTCAGTATAATTTTTCCTATGAAAGGACATTGTATAGACAATCCTAAGAGCTATTAAATGACCTGTGAAAACACATAGCTCTGTTCTTAATACTATAACAACACTGATGAGAACTTACTGTTTTTTGGATTTGGAATTTGTCCTTTTTAAATAACTCTTACCTGGAACACCTCCAACAAACACAGGCTCCCTGTGATCAACTGGTTTTGGATTCAGGGGTCCAACCACATGGTTTACTTCAGAGTCTACATCCAACTGAACCACATTTGAATCTCTAATAACTAAAATACAAGGCAAAGACTGGTCATAGGTGGCACTGGAGTGATCCATTTTCAAATGAACTAATTTATCACAGCAACAGATTTGATTCAGAATAAATCCCACACTTTCTTCCAGATCATTGAAAATACCAGTGTCTAACTAAGCAATCATTGTCATATTTTCCTTTGAAAGGGAGGATATTTAAGATACTCTTTTCATATAAATATTTAAGAATACATAAGATACTGCCATGTTTTTGCCCTGTAAGTAATGCATTATTTGAAAAACTCCCCAAGACTATTTTGGCAGCATTTATATTTTCAAATACATGTGGATTTAATATACATCTTTTAGTACAGCAACATTTGATTCTCTTCTTGGCTACTTCTAGATTCTCATCATCTGTTCCATCATACAAGTTATAGTCTAAGTTCTGCCAAGCGTCATCCCACCGGTGGGTGTGTAGACACACTTTATAAAGGAGACCCAGGACCCCACCTCTACTCACCTGTAATTCTGTGCCATCGGCCATCACAGAGCCTCTGCTTGGGTGTTACTGAGGTGGAAAAGTCTCTAACACCATTGTTGACTTTCACTATCACCTGCAAAAGACAGGATACATTGTATAAATTTCATTACTCCTCATCATGTAAAACTAAATTTCTTAAATAATTCCCAGGGAAGCAACACTTGAATAAGCATCTATACATGCTTTGCAATTTGAACACAAGGGGTCACTCTGCAGTAGGCTAAGAAATAGTTTAAACTGAATGCTCTGAGGAGAGAGAACAAAATAATGACAGGAGGGATGGGGAAAAGGATATGATAACAGATATGATAAAATCTTTAATTTTTAAAGATTTATACAAAGGTTTATTGGTGAAGAACATGGACTTTGGAGCCAGACTGCCTGGGTTCACATCCCAACGCTCCCACTTACTCCATGCCTGTTTTGTCATTTGTAAAACAAGGGTGATGGTATTAATAGCAACACACAGATCTACTGGGGGATTGAGTGAGCTAATCCACATGGAGCACTTAGAATAGTACCTCACACATAGTAAGTAAACACATGTGAGGATTTGTTGTATTACTATACAGTTTAATAGGATGTATCAGAACTCGAAAATCAGTTATATCAAGTTAGGGACACTGATAAAAATATGTTACATTTACATTTGAATAATCTCATGGATGATCTTTAGTAATATTTTAGAATGAAAGTTGTGTTTAATTATAACAATTTTAAAAATTTATAGCTTTGAAAATACATGTATGTATGTATGTATACACATCTGGTATACATAGACCATAGATAGGTATTTTAGTGTTTGTTGGTTTTGATAGCTGGGTATGTTTGCTGCTTCCATTTGTTGTAAAAAAAAAAAAAAAGGTCCAATTCTTTTGTTAAAATCCTTTAATTATGTGGTTATTGTTGATGATTAGAAAAAAAAAACTATGCCACATTTTCATGGCTCTTTGTTCTACTCAAATCAATCCCAGCATATAAATGTGAATCTAAGTATTGCCTGCATCTAAATTTCATGTTATAGCTTCCCTGTTTTTTTTTAATCTCCCAGTTAGAAGAGATTGATGAAACCATTCTGTAAAATAAATCTGCTTTAGATCTAGAATCCAAGGTCACAGGAGACAGACTATTAAAACAATTTTTAACACACTACCTGCCCATTTTTCATGTGAACATTTAGGTACTCCCCATTGACACTGTGACCGTGAACAAGGGTTCCGGAACTGCTTCTGGGACGGATTTCAAATGCAATCTCAAATTTCAATCCAATGTTGAAAGACTCATCTGTGGAGACAAATACTAGTAGATCTCAAGACAGCAACCTCAATTTTGTAACTATGGTGTGATTTAAAAACAATTTGTTTTCTTTATTGATTTTAGAGAGAGAGGGAGAGGGAGAGAGAGATAGAAACATCGATGAGAGAGAACATCAACTGGCCGCCTCTTGCATGCCCCCCACTGGGGATTTGGCCCACAACCTGGGCATATGCCCTGACCGGGAATCGAACCAGTGACCTCTTGGTGCATGGGTCGATGCTCAACCACTGAGCCACAGTGGCTGGGCTCTAAGGTGTGATTTTGTAATTATATACTTTTGTACCTGTTTTTTCAGTAGATAAATAGAAAGTGGCTTTTCCATGTCAAACGCACTGTGGAAGGCTCTGTGGGGGACTGAGATACTAGCACATCATTCTTGGGGGGTGTGGGGTGGGGGCAGCATGCTGAAAATATGCTATGGCTTTGGGAGCTCAGGGGAGGAGGAACTGATTCCAACTAGCAGGACCACTTAATATTTCTAAAGTGAAGAAGGAGGAGAGGGTACAACAGGTGCAGAGGCTGGAACGCTTGCAGAGCGCTGTGGAGGCAGCCTGGCTGGACTGTCCCCCTGTAAGGGGAGGAGGAGGCCTGGTGAGTGGAAGGGCTCTAGTGTGCAAGGATGGAAGTTAGGCTGTATTTTGAATTCATTGAACAATAAAGCTGACTTGATCAGATCTGTATTATAAAACATTCTTAAACATATAGAGGATAACTGATGTCAGTGCTGCAGAGCACTTTATAGGAAAGAGGCAGTGAGATCAGCTAACGCAGTTAGGAGCTGCTACTGCCATGCTGAAAGAAAATGAATTCCTCTGGAGAAGAGCTGCGTTCACTCCCAGAGACGCACTGCAAACTGGGGCATCTTAATAATGTTCACTTGATGTGTCTTCTTATAAATCACTTTTTAATTTTTCCTGCTATTAGCAGGTAATGTCTGTGGAGAACATAAATTGTGCAGGTGGCTATGCATTTTCAGCTGTCCATGTCTCTGAGTTCTTATCACTGAAATTTACGGAAGGGCTGAGAAATGTGTGTGTGGGTGTTTAGTGAGGAAAAAGAAAAGAAAGTAAAATCATGAGCTGGACAAAGAGAGGAAATATTCCCTCTGGTCATTCTATTGGACGTGGTGGTGTAAGAAGGTATCTGGCTGCACTGGAATGTCTTTATTCAGGGGATGCAAACTACCTAAGTGCCTTGGGAGCAGGGAACATGTGGAACATTTTATACCTCTTTGCTATCCTCTTTCCCAGTACCTACCCTGCTGCTCACACATGATGATGGTTGCACTAAAGAATGTTTGTTGGAATGTATTAGGTGGTAACTGTGTGTAGTCTATTAAGCTTCTATTTATTTTTAGAACTATTATGTTCCATCACCTGGCAGAGGGACTGTCATACCAGAGGTATACAATAAAAACTGTTGAATGAGAGAGAGTAATAGTCAAGGAGAATAAAAATTCAGAAATAAAATTTCTGAAGGTTAGTGTGGTCTGCTGGTATGGCAAGGCAAGGGGAAGAAGTGGAACTTTCTTTAGTAGGGACAATAGGTCATGCTATGAGGGAGCAGACGAAGACCTAGAGAGCAAGAGGGCCGAGAGCTGACGTGGATCAGACCACAGAGAAGCATAGGACATTCTAAAGGAGCCAAGATGGTCTACATCTGGACGTTTGGCAGCTATGGAGAAGCTCTGGTCAGGGAAAGCAAATGGATGGGCACGGGTGTCTGGTTTGGAGTAGCAGGAAGGGAGAAAGTGGTCCTTGTGGAAGGAGGCCATTTTCTAGGGCTGAGTGAGTTTGGCATTCTGAAGTTTTAACTCTCAGCCCCAGTATTCCTATTAGCCATCTCTAAGAAAGAAGTATTTCATGATTCATGTTTTCATCATAAGTCATCGTTACCTAGAACTGCGTATCCTCCTTCTGTTGAAAAGTATGTTCCTGTTTCCATTGGACCTTCAAAACAAGGAGTCACGCTAAACGTCTGAGAAGCAGAGGTGATGGAGGCCCCATTGAGCTGGAGATTGCTGAGACAGCCACTGAAACTGTAGACTGAGTTTATCTGAGAGAAGAAGATAGTTCTTAAAATCCATTTTCTTAACACTCACAGATGCACCAAAGGGAATCAAAATGAAGGAATTTGAGTCTCGAGAGAAACCAAATAATTCCTTATTTATCTTAGCTATCTGAATGGTTAGTAGTTTTCCAGGTAGTTGCTTTTTAACTAGTTCTTTGAAGCTGGAATTTTGTACTTGATAATGTCAGCCTGCAGTAGTTAAGCTATGAAAATTTTTACATATACCATGACCAAATAAATTGCAACTATGGTTTTCAAACTGAATATTAGAAATATCCTAGTTTGTTTTCCTTCAAGAATGATAGCTATGTTCAAGATGACCTAATGCTGATAAGGGCTAGCAAAGTTCTTAACTGTTAAATACACTATGGTTAAATAAACACCAGAAAGCTTGTATTTCTGGCTTCATTAGCTGTTTTTGTGGTTGAACATTTATCATACCACAGGACATGAAACTTGTGCCATTTAGATAACTGATTTCACACAAAAGAAGTTGTCATAAAATTGTGATTACTTACCTAAAATCTAATTAAATACAAATCCCTCCCCCTCTTTTTTGCTTTATAAACACATGTTAATGAATCTTAGAAATGTATTAACTCTGTGTTAAAGTCAAATCTATATTTATGTAAGAAAAAGTTAGTCTTTGAATGTATTCCCTTTATTGCTGAGTAGTTTAAGTACCATATTTTAAACTTTTAAGTTATAAAAATAACGTTTCTTACTATACCCTTACTTCTCCTCAGGGGTAACCATATTTCCTTGCACATTTACAAATTGTGTATGTATGTGTTAAAGAAACAAAAATGAGATCATAGGTTACATAATTGCCTGAAAGGTTTTTTTCACTCAATAATGTATAATGGAATGATTTCCTTTTTTTTTTTTTCCCCCTTTTTACACTTTAAGTATGGGTACTTGCTGATAAATAAGCATCTTCTTGAGACATAAATTTTCATGGCAGTTTGTACCTCTGAAACTTTTTTCATCTCACCTCTACCTAGAATCGAAAGATCTCCTGACTTTGTAATGCCACAGGGTGGATAGACATCCCATAGGACAACAGTCACTTTGATATCCCATCTTCAGCCGAACTACAATTTCACTCTGGCCAGTTTCCTAATCATAAAATGAGGGCTGGATTAAATGATCTTCCAGCTCTAAAGGTCAATGACTCTACCAAGTCACAACCTGGCTTACCTGGACATTTTTCACAGCTCTCCCAGGAGCCACACCTCCCAAATATATAGGACCTTTGATTTTCCAGACAGCTCTAGTAGGAGGAAGACTTTCTTCTAGGACTCGAAGACCATCAATTATCAGTCGGCCACTGCTCTTTTCCCGAACAAATATCACCTGGATGGAGAGAAGGAAAATAGCACATCTCAAGTACATCCCAAGACTAGGGAAAAGGCTATGCTGCCTCTCCCCTCAACTTTAGTATTGCAATACTGTGGAAAATCTGTAGAAGTTCTTTAGAAAAAGTGGTCCTTCTCTGAAGGTCAGGAGTTTGTGTCTTGCTTTAAAGCTCAATCGAAAGTTATAGGCTTAACTTCTGAATACAGCTTATATTTAGCTGAGTTCTCTGTGAAGCTCTTCCTAGTTGGCCAGCCCACATGCTGTCTCCCAAATTTACTGAATTTATTTTAAGGCAGCTTACATTGCTTACTCTTTCTATTACATACACACTGACTTGCTTCAATGTTTAGGTAGTTCTCTCTGTTATATCCTGTCTTCTTAACAGACATACTCCTTATTTTGTATCTTCCACAGCTTAGTCCAAAAAAGACATTCAGCAATTGTTGTTGAAAATTTAGAACATTATAGGCAGTAGAGAAAAAAAAAAATAAAGTGGAAAATCATTAGAAACCAAACTTCAGTTTATGTTGGCCATTGATTCTTTGGTTAAAATAATTGCATCAAAACAAAAAAGTTGATATGTCAAAAAACATTACACTCAGCCTATATCTCTTTTAAAACAGTCTGCTTCAGGATTTTTATAAGAAATTTAAAAAAGTTTTTGAAATTGAACTCTGAGCAATAGAAACAAGTTTAAAATAGATGTTTCTAGAGAAACCAATAGTGGAGCATTAATTAGTATCAGTCCATTTGCCAGTGGTGAATATTTGCTGATAATAATATCCCCTGCCTTCAACTTACATCATGCCACAATCCATCACTGTATTTCTCTTGGCTTCTAATCTTCAGTTTCTTGTGGCCAACATTAAACATGAAAACCAAGCGGCCGTGGGCTAAGAATAGAGTCATGAAGTCATTTTCTTCTTGATCTGAGACATAGAAAATCATCCCATGGGAGGAACGTGTTTTCAGACGAATGGAAAACTGAGATCTGGTAAATGAAATGAAAAAAGTTGTCACCTGTAAAATAAGACTGAGGGTAATCTCTAACTTCCCAAAGCAAGCCCGGGTAAGGGAGAATAAATAAATAGCCATTCTATCTATTCCCAAGCAGCATTACTTCTAATGATCCCTTAGCATTATTAATGAATATTGGGTAAGCAACGTTAGTTCAAAATGTAAATCCTTTTCCATTTCCTCATACAACAGTGATATATTCCACATTTAAGGAAGTGTTGTTTCAGTTAAAGATTATATCATGTTTTGCTTTAAAAACGTGGTTGCAATTAGTTTAGCAAAAATTCTATATGTTAAGGAAGCTTATTCATGTGGACAAAATACTAGTAATTAATATGTATATGGAAATTTGCATAGAAATAATATGACGTGTACTATTTAAAATACAGATTCAATTATTTTCCCAGTAAAAATTAATCGGTGGATGTCACATGTTAAACACAGCCATCAAAGTGTGTAGAAGTTAAAACTTTCTAGAAATTTAGCTCCAGGCCATAGATAAGATACATTTATTAAGCTAACTTCTAAATTCTTCCTGAAGAATACAAAATACTGATTTTGCCTATTAGGCAAACAGCAAACTAGAAGGTATTAGGGGTTTCTTATTGAATGCACTGCCTAAGTGTCTGAAAGAGCTATATAAGACCCATATAAGAATATTTGGGTGCTAACACTCTAAAAGAAATCTTTAATAATACTGAATAACCTGAAGATTTGTGAAATACCAGGAAGAGATGAGGGGCTTCAGAGCTAGCTTGAAGGTCAATGAAGATTATCATCTTTTTCCTATGATCGTTCCTGTCTGTGCCACCTTAATCATATATATATATATATATATATATATATATATATATATATATATATATATATTTTTTTTTTTTTTTTGGTACGTGCCCCTAACAGGAACCAAACCCAGGACTCTCTGGTCTGCAGGCTGATGCTCCAACCACTGAGCCAAACTGGCCAGGGCTTAATCATATTTTTTATTATCAAAATAAATACTAAATAGTACATGATTTATACTTTCCAATAAATTCCATTCTCTGTGACCTTCTTCCCAAAAGTAAGGTGCATAAAACAGCATTCTCCTAGGAGTTTGCTGTGTCTTTTCAAAGGAAAATACAACCAGAGGGAGGAAGATGGGGTAAATTTCAAGGACTCATCCAACCTTGATATCACCTTCCCTCCCCCATACAAATTGCTTTCAGATTGTAAATAGAAATGCTTCTGAACTGCTGGAAGCTTAATAAGGAAAGACACTGAAAATACAAATAGGCAAATAAGGATGAAGCCCAGTCATGGTATTACGTTTCTGGAGGGATAGTGTGTTACTTTACTTTTCACCAAAATCTTCTTGTAAGTGTTCAAACTCTTGGCGGCTGTTGGCTGTTCCCCCGTAGTGATAGGCATTCTCTATCGCTCTAGGGCTGTCGGAAAGGTGGCAGTGGGAGTCTCTCGGAGTGTTCTTCTCTAGGAATTTCAGGCCCACAGGATCCTTTGAAGGTGCATCTTTATTTTTCTCTCCCTGTAAAAATAGGAAATAAATTATATTAAGGGATAAAAGTGACATACTGGTAGCAAAAATTCATTTGCTATTTCCTTATCAACAAGAGCAATAATAATCAAATAATTAAAGTGTGTATGATTTGTGCATTTCCCTTTAATGAAATGGTTGCTTTCCACCATCCGCAAATGACAGCAGGGACTGCAGCAGTCACAGCAACAAACAACAACATAGTATGTTAACAAATTCAAAATTCTAGACTGTGATAGTAAAGCAGAGTTAAACTGAACCTACAGGGATGGTGTTCTGCCATTTAAATTAAATGCACATCTTAGCCAACGGTGAAAACAAAAGTTGGCAGTAAAATAACCCTAGAGAATCAATCAATAAAATCCACAGATTATAGGTGACAATATCACTTTAACAAAAACATATTATTACTTACACATACTATGTAAAAAGTTAAAATACTTAGCAACATCTTCAGAATATTTAAGAGTATCTTTGGTGACAAGCAGCCAACTTTTATGTGACAGGATACAGAACAATTTAAAAAATTATCTTGTGCTCTTAAAAATTGCACTGCTGATTTTAAAATTTAGAGTTGTGAAACTATAGGCTACTATTTAATGGTTATTTAGTCTTACTTTTTGAAGCAAAAGTAAATGCAAATAAATCTGATCATTCAGGCATTGATTCATTTATTCAAGCAAGTTGTTATTGATTACCTAATAGGTAGAAGTGAAGGAGAAAGAAATCAATGTTTTCTTAAGCCTTCCACGGGCAGTGTGTGGTGGGGAATAGAGAGGTGAGTGAGAAATGTTTCCTGTATTTTAAGAAACTGAAAATCTATTTCAAGGAATAGACATATAAATAGCAAATTGGAAGACAGGTTGGTGCCAGATAGAAAGAACCTTAGATGACTTGTTAGAAGTGGGGGTTTTTTGTTTTTGTCTTTTTGTGTGTAATGGGGCGCCACATAGATTTTAAAAGCCTGATTTGACCCACTTAGGAAGAAAGCTTGCAACAAAGGAAGGGCAGATGGGAGAGGAAACGTTTGGTAGTAGGGGAACTGGAGAACACAGCAAGAGTCAGGATGAGATACAGGATTAGAAAACAATCCTGGTTCTGAATTATTGAACGAACACACACCTTTAGTTTCCACCCTTTCCTAATTTCCATCGAAATGTCAGAAGGACTATACACATTAAAATAAATCCATTGTAGTCCTGGAAATCTAGGAGGGTTTCTACTAGAAGAACAAAGCAGTGTAAAAATTTCCGGAAGATATAATACAGATTGGACAGATTGACAATAACATCTTAATCTTGTATGGGCAAAGGATAAGACCTCCCCCCCCCCCTTAATGCTTCAAGTAAAAGTCAGAATTACCCTCTAAATGCAAGTGTGGTGGGCAGGGGGCAAACCAGCTGTGCCGGTGCTCTGTGCTGAGAGCAACAGTTCTTAGTCTGGTTCTGGCAGAAGAGACTCTCACATGGTGGCCAGAGCAGAGAAAGTGGGGTGGTGCTCAGACACTCACCTGTCCCAAAGAAAAGCCCACCTGGCTCTACCACCCCCTCTTCCCTTCCTCACATAGAAGTCAGGACCTGATTCACTGCGACAGAAGCAAGGTTGCTGTCTTGGATGGAGAAAATACACAGTTACCAATGTTTTTTGGCCAGGCCCTCACCTAAAAATAATGGCTTTGGCTTCCAGTCATGAGTGGGCAGAAGGGAATGAAGAGGGGCTTCAGGGAAACTTCTCCTCTAACATATCTTGGGAAATCCCCCCAAACTCCATGCTGTATTCCAACCCTAGTGGAGCAACATGCCTTATAATGGGAGATGTGATCACTTTTGTCTCATCGAAGGGCACAGGAAATGCTTTGCATTTGGGGGTGAGAGATTGGTGGGGGATTAGGGGTTTTCTCCACTTCTGGCTATTCCTCATTCTCTCCATTCCTCTGGAGATGATCTCACTCTTTCAGTCAGTGCATCCACTCAACTATGGGAAAAGAGCAACAGTGAATAAGACTATTGGACCATGACAGTCTCAATTTATCAGCCCTGCCTTTCTCTGCTTCAATGTGGAAATATATGGCCTAGGATCTGGCTTTTGTCTGCTACAAAAATTAATAAACTCTGATATCTTTATATATGGCAACCAAATGCTATAAATCCTCTGTGGATATATGCTCTGAATATTAATGATAATGAAAAAAGAGAAGTTACAATTTAATTAATTACTTCACTACCATATAACACAGAGACTCAGTCTATTATCTTATGACTATGTTTGTGGAGATTCTCACTGAACCCCATTAGACTCTGACTTTACCAATGTAATTTATTTCTCTGAGGTTCTATTTAAAAAAAATTTGTTTTAAAAATTGATTTTAGAGACAGAGGAAGTGAGAGGGAGAGAGAGATAGAAACATCAATGAGAGAGAACATGGATTGGCCGCCTCCTGCATGCCCCCACTGGGGATTGGGCCCACAACCTGGGCATGTGCCCTGACCAGGAATCGAACCGGCAACCTCTTGGTGCATGGGTCAATGCTCAACCACTGAGCTACACCGGTTGGGCTCTCTGAAGGTCTATTAATTGCAATCCAACTGGTAGTACCAATTTCAATTTAGCAATGTTATTTCATTTCAGATAATAGCCAAACTAGTTAAGTCACTTAAGAAAAAGAAGGCAATGTATTATAAGGCCATGGGAGTATCTTAAGAACACAATCCAAGAGAAGATAGTATAGTAGGCTCCTACCATGGGCAAGGATCGGGAATTAGAAAGCTAGGAAGAATCAAGGCACTCCTTTTCTGGATGTTTCTGGTATCTCAGCTTTGTTTTTCTCAGAGTGTCTGTTATCCTTCTTTCTCTGCAGGACAGCTTTCTGCCTTCTTCTCCTATTTAAAGCAACTTTCTTTCTCTTTGCATGGTTAACACAGAGCTTTTAGGTTTTCTATTCAATGACCAGCCCAGACTAGTCTCTCTGGGTTCTGAGTTTTCAAGAAGAGAACATGATGGCCCAGCTTAGTTGACATGATCTACCCTGGTCCAATCATCTATATCAAGGTAGATGAGGTCACATAGTTGAGATACTAGGACTCTCCGGTAGGTAGGGAATGAGTTCTCAGAGAAGGAAGTAGTTGGCCAGATACCCAGAATGATGTCTATTACAATGTACAGAATGTTTATTATCACATTAAATATGAAGTGAGAAGACACCTTCCCAATTAAATTTGAAAACATAAAAATTACAAAAAAATTTCAGGCTGGAACATAGTTGGTAAAGACATGTACTCTTGTATACTCATGAAGAAATATTAAATCATTTTACCTTTTAGAAAGTAATTTGCTTTGACCCAGTAATTCTACCCCTAGGAACATATCCTAAAAATTTATTCAGCAATATGATCAAAGACTAATGTACTATGATCTTCATCTATAAAAGAGAGGAAACTAGAAACAACTGAAAGTCTATTCATGGTTAAATGAATTATAGAAATGCATAAAATGGAATATTAGGAAGTTATTGTGAAGATAAGTTATTCAGCCTTGATAAAAATTTAAACCAGAAGCCACAAGTTTTTCTTGGTAGCTATTTAAGAAGCTATTGGTACAAGAGTAAATGCAAGAGACGATTAGCAAACACTGACATTCTAATTACAAAAAAATAAAAGTGAAATCTATAGTGATTCTGTATCTTATTACAAAGTTGAGTTTCTAAGACTTTTTACCATAAAGGCTAAGATGTTATTATAATATTGAAAAGTTTGTGTTAATAGTTCTAAGAGCTGTTGATTGTAAATCTGAGACTATGAATGTTTGTTTAGGAAACTACATTTGATAGACAGCTTCATACAGGAAACTGTATTTAGTTAAAGGGATAACTGGTGTTTGCTTTAGAACGCTGGTCTTCCTCTTCAGCCTATGATATTAGCCTGTTGTTTATGATCCACTGACCAGGGTTCAAGTCCCAGCTAAAAAACTCTCAGGATAAACCATTTAGCATCAATATATAAAGGTCACGGTAAGATTCCATCAGAATTTAGTAGTCTCCTCTGACAAAAATCCTTCCAAAAATCCTCTAGAAAAATCCTTCATAAAAATCAATGAAATTAGCCCTGGCCGGTTTGGCTCAGCGGTTAGAGTGTCCGCCTGTGGCCCAGACAGACCCAGGTTCGGTTCCCACTAAGGGCACGTACCTTGTCTGCAGTTTGTCCTCAGCTCCGATTGGGGTCGTGTGGGTGGCAACCAGTCAATGTGTCTCTCTCACATTGATGTTTCTCTCTCTCTCTTCCTCCCTCTCTCCCTTCCTCTCTCCCTCTTGCTCTATCTGAAGATAAATGCAAAAAAAAAAAAAAAAAAAAAGTCCTCGGGTGAGGATAAAAAAAAAAAAAATGAAATTATTTCTCTGCCTGAATCACTTTAAAAGGTCTTCCAGGTGAAATTCTGGAAGGGATCCTGAAAAACTTCTGATCTTATTATATATGAACAAAATTATTACCATTGATAAAGAAATCATGTGTGAACAAAGGGAGGTTTCATGGGGATTCTAAAAAGTGTTTTATATAAGCCGAAATATATGGTCAGTGAAAAACCATCAGAAGTGAAAAGTTGGTGGGGTGCTTCCCTCCATTTCAAACACCAGCCTTGGAAAGAAATCAATTTTCTCCTGAAAAGATGCTCAATCTCGACTTCCGGTCAAGATGGCGGCGTAGGTAAACGCGGTATCGCGTCCTCCCACAACCACATCAAAGTTACAACTAAACTACAGAACAACCATCATTCAAAACCGCCTGAAATCAAACTGAATGGAAGTCTGACAACTACGAAATTAAAGAAGAAGCCGCATCCAGACTGGTAGGAGGGGCGGAGGCGCGACGGGCTGGTCCCACACCCACGTGTGGCAGATAAAAATTGGGACACCTCGGCTGGGAAGGTCCTCCCAGAGGGCTGAGTGGTCCCCGTCCCACACCAGGTGCCCAGCTCAGGGTCCCAGTGCCAGGAAGAGAAGTCCCCATCACTTCTGGCTGGAAAAACCAGCAGGAACTGAGGCTGAGGCGGCTGGAGCCCCCGGCAGCTCCTCTTAAAGGGCCCGCGCACGGACTTACTCGGACTCCCACCCTCCGGGCTCCAGCGTGCGGGAGGGAGCCTAAAAGGCACCAGAGTCATATGGGGAAGAACTGAGCTGTTTGGCATTGGAGCGAGGCTGGAGAGGCAGCTTTCTTCTGGACAGACGTGCTATCAGAGGCTTTTGTTCCTTTGGTGAGCCCTTCCTGAGCCAGCAGACACCGCCATATCTGGGACTCCAGCTACCTGGCTCACACTGTTGGCCCCGCCCTGGTGATTCCCTGAGGCCCCGCCCCACCCAACTTTCAGGCCCACCCAAGCTGTTGCCAGTTGCTTCACCATAGGATTGGCCTGTCTTGGAGCCTGCTTCAGCTTTTCCTGAAATCATTCAAACAAGCAGCATCTGGTCTCAGCTAGCCCCACACCTCTCACTAAGTAATACATTGGAACAAACAGAGGGAGGCAGCCAAAATGAGGAGACAAAGAAACAGGTCCCAAATGAAAGAACAGAACAAAACTCCAGGAAAAGAACTAAGTGAAATGGAGTTAAGCAACCTAACAGATGCTGAGTTCAAAATACTGCTTATAAGGATGCTCAATGGACTTAGTGAGAACCTCAGTGAACTTAGGGAGGGCCTCAAGAGCATAAAAAAGGACCAGTCAGAAATGAAGGAGGCACTAACTGAAATAAAGAATAATTTACAGGGAATCAATAGTAGAGTAGGTAAAGCCAAGAAGCAAACCATCGATTTGGAATATAAGGAAGCAAAAAACACCCAATCAGAACAGCAAAAAGAAAAAAGAATCCAAAGAAATGAGGATAGTGTAAGGAGCCTCTGGGACAACTTCAAGCGTGCCAACATTCGCATCTTGGGGGCGCCAGAAGGAGAAGAGAGAGAACAAGAAATCGAAAACCTATTTGAAATAATAATGGCAGAAAACTTCCCTAACTTGGTGAAGGAAACAGACATACAAGTCCAGGAAGCACAGAGAGTCCCAAACAAGATGAACCCCAAGAGGCCCACACCAAGACACATCATCATCAAAATGCAAAAGGTTCAAGACAAAGAGAGAATCTTAAAAGCAGCAAGAGAAAAGCAGTTTGTTACCTACAAGGGAGTTCCCATAAGACTGTCAGCAGATTTCTCAAAAGAAACTTTGCAGGTCAGAAGGGAGTGGCAAGAAATATTTAGAGTGATGAAAAGCAAGAACCTACAACCAAGATTACTCTATCCTGCAAAGCTGTCATTTAGAATCGATGGCCATATAAAGAGTTTCCCAGACAAGGAAAAGCTAAAGGAGTTCATCACCACCAAACCATCATTATATGAAATGTTGAAGGGTCTTGTTGAAGAAAAAGATAAAAAAATATGAACAAACAAAATGGCAATAAATACATATCTATCAACAATTGAATCTACAAACAAAATGAACAAGAAGAACAGAAACATTCTCATAGATACAGAGAACTTTTGATGGGTAGGGACTGGGGGAGGGGTGAAAAAGGTGAAGGGATTAAGAAGTATAAATTCGTTATTAGACTGACAAACCTCAAAGGGAAGGGGGGGTTAGGGGGTGGGAAGAAATAAACCAAAGAACTTATATGTAAAAAAAAAAAAAAAAAAAGATGCTCAATCTCACTAGCATTCAAGAACATGCAAATTAAAACCACAATGAAATGCCATACTTGTCAATTAAATTGACTAAATTATAAAAATTTGACCATATCCAGTGTTAGCAATTGTGAGGAACAAATGTTCTTTCAAATGCTATTTGTGAGCGTGTAAATCAGTATTGCAAGTGCATATTCCCTTAATCTAGGCAATTTCTCTTTTAGGAATCGACCTCCAGAAACACTCATGAGACTTTGTAGAAATGTAACAGCTCACTTTTACTGAATGTTTATTCCCTGCCAGGCTCTGTGTTAAGAGCATTTCACACATTGATTTATTTAATCCTTATAATAACTCTATCATGCAGATAGCTAAATATTTATTGGACACCTATTATGTGCATTACTCTAGGCTCTAAGGATATATCAATGAACAAAAGGATATATCCTTTTAAAAGGAACTTGCATTCTAGCAAAGAAGACAGACAATACATAATAAACATAATAAATAAAGTATATAATCAATTAAAGTGTGACAAGTAGTATGGAAAAAAGAAGAACTAGAAAAAGGCAAAGGAAATCAGTAGTACCGTGAAAGGCGGGAGGAAGGCTGTGGTATGAAGTAGGATTAAAGTAGGCCTCATTGAGCAGATGTGAGTTGAGCAATCCTAGAAAGAGGAGGAGTTGTCTGTGCAGATATTTGGGGAAAGAGTGGTCTAGGCAGAAGGAAAGCTCAAGTAAAGACCTTAAGGCTGGAGGTAGTCCATTCTAGGAATAGACATGAGCTCAGTGTGGGGAGAAGAGCAAGGAAGGGAAAGGGGCCTGGATAATATAAGGCTCCTTATGACATTGTAGGGATCAGAAACTTAAATAATTTCCATGAGTGTGACAAAAGCCTGAGATTGTTACACAAAAGCAAATGATACTAGAGAATGACAGTACTGATAATATGATATATACAAATTGATAAGTATGGAGCATTTTAACCATTCTATTGAAAAGTAGTTGGAAGTACGAGTAAAAGCTGATTCAAGCTGTTTCTTTAGGAACAAGAATTGATTCAACAAAGCCAGTGAATTGGAATATCTGCTACTACAAGAATCTTATCCTTCATAGGTACAACTGCAAATTGGAGTAAATTCTATAAAGCATCAGTGTTCAGAGTTGTGTGTGTGGAATACGAGGGCGACTGGGAACCTGGCGCAGCATTATCTTTTACCTTTCTGTTCTGACTTGTTTTAGGCTTTGAGGAATTTCTTCCTTTTTTGTGTAGGAGCAACAATGGCGAAGATTCAATGGGACACTCATGAAGAGAAATGTGGACCTTTTCGGAATACCGCTGGAAATCCTCGACCTCCACATCTCTGTCCAACCTGTTTGTAACAAAGGAGGAAAAAGCCTTTGAAAATATTGTTCAGAATTACATGATGAAAACTGTGGAAGTCAGAGAACTTTAGTGATAAGAAAATTTTTTTGTGTGTGTGTAATGTCTTTATCCATCAACCAGTATCTTAATCAGAATCCTGTAAATGATCATTTAGCCAATTAATTAATAACTTTGTGCCTGGTACCAGCACATTCTGACAGGTAAACATCGTTTTCCTCACCACACTCTGGATGATTGGGGCCGCCTCTGTGTTACTTAATTTATCTTAAATTCCTCCCTTGCTTGTTCCTGTACTCAGCGAGCCCTCATTGTTTTTGTTAAGGACCTAGATTAATGGCTTTGTTTAAAGTCATGCATTAAATTAAGAACACTTTCTTAAACGTCTAACAAGGATTTGGGTATGTTGTTCTGTACAATATCATTAATAAGCAGTATAGAAATAATCACATCTAATATTTATAGCTTGCTGTATGCCAGGTGCTTTATGCACATTATCTCATTTAATCCTCATAACAAGCTAACCAGGCAGGCACTATAATTATCTGCATTTTGCAGGTGAAGAAACAAAAGGCCTGTATGACCTTTGCCAAGGTCATACAGAAATTAAAGGGCAAGAAAATCTGATGACAAACTCAAGTATGTCAAGTTGCTCAAGCACATGCAAGCTTCTAATTACTACCCTATGTCTCAGATAAATTTCATAGTTCTGTTTTAATAATGTAAATATTTTCATTATTAACTTCATCTTCTTTATCAACCATGCAGGTTTATAAAAAATGAAAATACGATACCTGGTAAAGTAGGCATTACTTATACAGCCGGTGAAATTAGCATATTGGGGAGTGATGGGTGAGCCGCCGAAGTAAAACTTCTTTTCATCTGCTTGTGTGCGTTCCACTTTCCCTTTGGTAGGGTTCTTACTCCCAAGTCTGCTTTTATCTAATATCAGTTCATATCTGTGAAGAAAAAAGCTTCTTTACACCACACAGCTAACGTTCTACCTTGCTTTCCATTCTAGGCTGCAGGTTTTCTTGTGGAATTGAAAGGGGACATTTGGTTAATAAAAGGATGATAATTTTCTATACTCTTTATGAGGCCTATGATAGAATAATTGACTACTTCCATACACAGAAAAGACTCTCCAAATCTTGATTGGGATTCAAACCCATAAAATCAAGAAGTTAAGATGATTCATCATTAGCATTGTTTTTTGTTTGTTTTTCCTTTCTGGTGGAAAAAAAAAAAACAGGACATACCTTCCTCATGGTGATCATTTAAACATGTTTGTGGGAGATCATTTTCATTGTAAAGCACATTGAATGGTTTTGATCCTGATTGGAGATGGAGTCCAGAAAAGGCCTGTTAATGTTTTCCTTTGAAGGGAGGGCTCCATGGAAGTGGACATAGACCAGGAGCAGTCTACAACAGGTTCATGTCTTATCCTAGAAAGCTTCTTATTATGGAGAAGAAGTTCAGTATTGCATATTTTAAAGATAAAGTTAGAGATTTTAAAATGTGGCCATAAATGCAGCATTCTCAATTGTCAAATTTAAAACTAAATACAACCAATATTTCCTGAGCTCCTTCTATGTGCAAAACACGGCCCTCCACTGAATAAGTACTATGTTTAGGCACTTCCCTCAAAGTGATTATAGCCTATGGTTTTATTGGGGTGGGGTGGGGAAACCAGTTATATTTTTATTAAATAATTTTATAATGATTTATTTTGCATGTCTTGAAAATTTAGAGCAATTTTTTTTTTAAAAGGAGGTAAGTAGCTCCTTCCATCATTTTTTTTTTTAAACACTAGAAAAGTAATAGGACAGCTTATTATTCATAGTGGTCATTTGACAGAATCATGCCCTACAAATAAAGCCATCGCATGGAAAGAATATATAGTGAGGAGCTGTACCTTGTGGGTGAGACAGAGGTAATGACGAAGTGAGACAGCCCGTCATTATACTGCTTATCTGCCGACTGCACCTTGATGCCCTTTACATTCATGATCACAGTGCCATTGTCCAAAGAAATGGAGAACACATCTGACTGAAATACAAGCACAGGTTTTTAAGTAGGGAGCTAGGTATCCAAAAGATGAACATGCTTTCAACGTTTACTTAATGTTTTTGTTCAAAGGAACACCCAGTGTTAAAGAAGTTGGCTTGTAAATACTTTTTATGAATAACAACAAAAGCAAAATACTTGATTGCTTGTATTGCCTATAAAATTAGACACATTTCATTGGAAAAAGAAATTTCCCATATTTAGAACTAAAAATTTCTGATGATTTTGTCATGTTGAGAGTTGCCTACTCCATCATGTTTCAATTTTAATCCCTTTGGAAAAGGCAATATTTGAATCTCCTTGGGAATGTGGCTAGATGACCAGGCAAAAGTTAATTTGCCAGTTTGACTTTTTAAACATTTCACTTTTCATGTAAAGAGGCAAAAGAAAAAAAATTTAAAAAGCAAGTTAACATCTTTTTCTGAATTTGCTTATGGTTTGTCTTAAAATATTGGCAAAATGATAATCTCTTCCCTTATATGGGCACCAAACTCTGCAGTTAGCCTAGCACCTAACTACTTTTTGGGGACCAAAAGTGCTATTTAATTAACCATACTAGTTTGAGGTAGGTTAGGTGACAGAGGTCCTACAAAGTGCTTTGGGTAAATATTCATAGATGCTACTGATTTAAATTCAATTCAATATAAATGTGATAGACACAAAGTAATAAGTATGAAAAGTGAAAGCTGCTGTCATAAATTATATCGTGACCTGATCCATCAGTGGGTCTATTGGTAATGACCTCTTCAGAAATAAATTAGTTGAATCTTAGGATCACTAAACCTTTACAGATCTTATTTTATTCTTGAAATAAAATATCTTTAAGCTTAGCTCAAGTGTTCTGCAGCAGAAAGAGAGAAGTATGTTCTTTTTACTATTTTATAAATTAAATCACACATACATTTGTTCTTAACATACAGTAGCTCTTAACATTTTCTGTGCCACGGACTCCTTTGGCATTTTGGTGATACATATGGACCCCTTCATAAAATAATGTTTTAATATGCATAAAACAAAATGTGTAGGAACACAAAGGAAAGCAATTACATTAAAACACAGTTTCAATATATTAAAACAATAAATCTGTGATACAGTAATATATGTACTACTTTATTAAGGAATTAAATAATAAAATCTAGGAGCAGATTTAATAACTACTGTAATTTAGAAGTAGCAATGAGAAAAAATAATATTTTGAGATATCTGCGACAACGTAAATGTGAAATGAAAAATACTTGTGATTTCTATTAATGAAAAGTTACAGGTACTGCTAATATTATTGTGATTTGTTGTCAACCTTCAAAATTGAAGAAAATGCTAAATTTTAGAGAAAATATAGATGCAATTTTTCCCCACCCAGGTCTCCAGACCCCCTGAATTCTTTTCATGAACCCCTGAATTCCAGGTTAAGCACCTCTGGTGTTCAATACATATAATATTTTTTTAAAAAATTTTTCTTTATTGATATTAGAGAGAGAGGGAGACAGAGAGAGATGGAGACATAGATGACAGAGAACATTGAAATGCCACCTCTTGCATGTCCCCTCCTGGGGATTTGGACCACAATCTGGGTATGTGCCCTGATCGGGAATCAAACTGGCAACCTCTTGGTGCATGGGTTGATGCTCCACCACTGAGCCACACCAGCCGGGCTATATAATAGTTTATAAAACGTCTGAAATGGGGCATTCTGTGTGTGTACATATGAGTCCAAATGAATCTGAATAAAAAATCACTATTAATGTACTTTTTAAAAGTAATTTTAATAGTAATTTTAATAATTATCATAAAGAAGTTTCCTCAGGAGAAAACAAATACTTACCCCTGAAGCATAATAGAATAGTAACCCATTTGGCTGTAATGTTTGGAAATTAAAACCTCCTTCAAAGCCATCAAAGAAAGACATTTTCTGAGTTGAAGCAATGAAACTCTGTCCATTGAAATATGCTCTGCGAGATATCTGTGTGCCAAAAAAAATGAATTCAGTGTTTGTGATAATCATCAAATGCTTAAAATGTGAATTTCTCACATTCCAAAGGAGGTCTTGTCTGCTAGTTTCTATATTAATAGTTTTTTTAAACTTCTGGTTTATACTGGAATTCAGGCATGTTAACCTTCCTTCTGTGTGCCTCTAACAGATGGGGTTTCAATGTCACTTCCTCTACCCTGAGTGAGTAACTATGCTCACACAGCCTCTCTGGGCTTTGGAAGCCCATCTATGGGAAACTGAGGCAACTGGACAGTCACAGAGGAACCCCACAAGCCGTCCTGGCTTAATGATTCCTAGAATTACAAAGAAGCTAAAAAGAGCTTTATAGCTTTAAAGAGTGATAAGTTTTGTTGTATTTATTATTTATTACCATTAAAAAGCTTTTGATAGATTAGTACTTACAAGAGAGTCTTCTGGACATCCATAACCAAGTCCGAGGGTTTCCGTCTGCTCTAACAAGTTGAAATCTTTCTTTTGGAACTGGAAACCCTTCATGCATCCTCTGAAGTTGATATCTAGGGGAAGGTGTGCTCTTAGAGTCCTGGAAAAGAAAATTAGTCTACAATAATACAGTCGTGATGATGATGCTACCCTACAAATGTGGACTATGCAATTTAATTTTATTTATAATCATTTATAACTGATTTAATTAAAGGTAAAAAAAATGGTCAATTCTTGGCAATTTCAAATGGTGCAAGCTACAGAAGTAAACTAAGAAACGTTAATTTCTTTTTTTTTAATTGATTTTTTTTAGAGAGGGAGGAAAGGAGAGAGAGAAACATCGATGTGAGAGAAACATCGATGTGAGAGAGAAACATTGATAGGCTGCCTCCTGCACGCCCCCTACTGGGGATCGATCCCGCAACCTGGGTATGTGCCCTGACTGTGAATCAAATTGGAACCTCTCAGTCCATGGAACAACGCTCAATCCACTGCTGAGCCACACTGGCTGGGTGGTTTTTGTTTTTGTTTTTTAAAATATTGCATTGTGGCCTAATCTCAGAGCATTCAGAATTTCAGGAGAGTGGTCATGGACAATGGTGTTTATAAAAGCTCTCCAGATCATTCTAAAGAGAATCAGGGTTGAGAATCACTGGACTTGAATAACCTAAAGTTGTCTCTCTCGGTCTTAATGGTCTTGGATGCTATGAATTGAATGTAATAAGAGACAGTGAATTTTTGAATGTATTAGAATAACGTTTCACCATTCGTAATTCACAACCCCTTGGATAAGCTTAAACTTTTTACCTTCAGACGCTATTTCAGAATTCTGATAAGATTAAATTAAGACAGAAACAAATAAAGGGACATAATTAAAGAAACCTATAGATCACATCTAGTAGATACTAATTTAAAAGTGTCATAAGGGACTTCCAGTCAAGATGGCGGCGTAGGTGGACGCAGAATCGCGTCCTCCCACAACCACATCAAAGTTACAACTAAATCACAGAATAACTATCACTTAAAGACCACATGAAATCAAGCTAAATGGAAGCCCTGCAACTACGAAATTAAAGAAGCAGCAGAATGGAGACGGCATACTGCCCTCCAGGTCCCTCCATGTCGCCTCAAAGGAAATGAGATCCTGCAGCCAGGGGCGTGTGGGGAAGCTGAACGACCCCCCCCCCCCCACCACGGAGGAACCCAGGCGGAGGGAGGGAGCTGAGCGACCCCCACACCAACGGCGGAAGCCGGCAACACACAGGAGAACTGAGCAAACTGAACAACGAAATTGACCCAGAGACATGGAGGTGGAGTACGGGATGACGGGCCTCAGAGGAGGGGGGGAGGCGGGGGAAAGAGATGAATCACAGAGCCTATGTGCATGGGTGCATAACCAATGGACATGGACAACAGGGATGGGGACGAGGAGAAGGGGAGGGGGAGGAGGGTGTCAATGGGGGGAAAAAAAGGAGAAACATCTGTAACAAAAACAAATTAATAATAAAATAAATAAATAAATAAATAAATAAATAAATCAAAAATAAATAAATAAAAGTGTCATAAGGATGGGCTGCAGAGGGCCCAAAGGTACATAAATGTGTGTGCATGCACTTGTGCACATGTGTAGAAGTAGCAAGTGGGGGAGCTTAAACCTTTTACTAGATCTATCCTGGGTGTTGAATACTCAGCCCAGTACATTGTTAGGAACAAATAACCACTCAAAGAAAATGTACCTGGATTGTAAGATTTCTGGGGGAGCCCCTCCAATGTATATGTCTGTAAAAGGTATTTTCATCTTTTCATTGTCCATGCTCTTGACGTGTCGTCTGTCAACTACCAAAATCATTTTCTTGTCATTGTGGTAAATGATTGAGATCTGGGAGAAATAATATGTAGTAACTCTTGATCACTGTTTAACAATCAACGTTTGAAGACTACAGTATAATTTAATTATTCTGGTTAAAACAGTTGGACTTCTATGTTCTTATGTTTGTTCACAGAATGGGGAATAGATTTTCCTTTCTTCCTCAGAGACATGAAACTTCTTACTTATAAATGTAGAAGTTCACATTTTCTGGAGAAAGAGTTCCATGTGGAGAAAGAGCTAGCCCAGGAAAATCTGTCATGAGACCAATTGATTTCTTTGGTCCCTTTGAGGGGATTCGGGAAACAGGTATCTTCTGGATCCCAGACTACACGTTACCAGCTGTTATTTTGTGGTGATATAGTGAGAAGCCTTAATAAATCTATGAAAATGCTAGTCAGAGAAATAGTTAAACAATCTTTTACTGTAAACCATCCTCATGAAGGCTATGGACTTTTAACTGAAAAGAAAAATATAGACTCTTACTCTCAGCATTTCGGTTCAACTTTAAAAATATTATGCTTTTCATACATTTTATTAAATGGTAGATTTAAAGTCATTGTTAATAAAAATAGATGAAGTATGTTATCAGTATGTTGCACATCTGTTTCAAGACTAAAGAGCATTCTTTGTGGGTTCTCTTTATAAGGAATCTGTGTTAGTATTTTCTAAGTTCTGGATAAATGGTTTAAATGGAGATTATTTACTTATATCTACTCTTTTTTACACTTAGTAGGGCTCAAAGGATAAGAAAACAAATGGTTGTATATCTAAACTCTGGCATTTCCAACAAATGTATAGAAGGATGCTATAGGAGTGTCACTATAATCAAGATATTGAGCATAACAGGAGCCTTCTGGTTAATGAAGCAACTAAAATGAGAGGTCAATACGACAGAAAACATCCATTTTTTTTTAAAAAGCAGATGTTGTCCTGGAGTTAAGTAGATGAGAGTCCTTCAGTCGGTCTTTAGGTATTCAGTTTAATTACGTTCCCACTTATCTCCGTTGAACATCTGATTAGATCAATAGATCTAAGTTCAAACAAAACCAAATCAAACAGAAAAACTACCCAAATTGCAATGATTTGTACCTCGTGATATTTTGCATCATTAATACGAGCTTTCTTCAAAGTGTCTTCAAGATGCATAGGGCCATTGCTAAATCCAAAGTCGTAGAACACATGCAGGTAACCGTTGCGCATTTCCAGACTGAAAAACATGCTCTGTGGAAAAAAGGGAGTTATAAGATGTGAACATCTGCTATTACAAAAGTGCAGATTGAGCTGAATTGGAGAAATAACACTGTATTTTTATTACTGAAATTCTTTGAAGACCAAGGATGTCTCATGAAATTCTTAAAATTATAACTACATCCACATCAGCAGTTACGTTTCATATTAACAAACCAAAATGTTAATATTTATATATACAATTTAAAATGACTATCTTCTGGTTTTTTTTACTCTATGAATTAATGAAATTTTATGTTTAGATTATTGACCTTTAAAAATTTTTGAAAACAGAGTATTATAGGCCATATGTATTCAACTGTCTTTTCTGTAGGAAACTTTTGAAAATTGTAACAAGCCAATATGTGATTGCATTTCATTTTAAGAGGAACATTTGTGATATTAAAATTTAATTCCAAGGTATGCCAAAAAGAACCTTAAATAATTATCAGCAAATATGGATATAAAAAAGAAGGCTGTTTGTTTTTTTTTTGTTATTTTGAAGTACTGGTCCAAGTGCATAATAATTTTATATTATGCACTTGGACCCCATGATGTTCAAGAACCATAGTAATTATGTAACACTGAAGTAATTTATTGGGCAGGCTTGCTTGTTCCAGAAGATGGTGCATAGATACAAGAATTCAATGGATTTAAAAAAGAAAGTATTATAGCCCTGACCAGTTTGGCTCAGCAGTTAGAGCGTCGGCCTGTGGACCAAAGAGTTGTGGGTTAGATTCTGATCAAGGGCACGTACCTTAGTTGCAGTTCAATCCCTGGCTCTGGTTGGGGTTGTGTGGGAGAAAACTAATTGATGTGTCTCTCTCACATCTCTCTCTCTCTCCCTCCCTCCCTCCCTCCCTCCCACTCTATCTGAAAATCAATGGAAAAATATCCTCAGGTGAGGATTTAAAAGAAAAAAAGAAGGTATTATATAAATTCCCTATTTTATAGAAAGTAATATTCTGAGTGGAGTTTTTATACTTCTGAGAATGTGGAAAACAATCCACTGGGAGATAGAAAGAAAATATTTCAACTTCTATCTATGCTCATTTAAAAACTCTAAAATAGAAAGAGAAACTAACTTTTCATACTTAATACATGGATCGACCTGGGCCTTCATTTTATCCTTTGGATGGATTTTCACGGGATTCACATGTTATATATATGAGGCCTTAAGAGTGAAGTTCCACACTTGAAGGCTGACAGTGGCCCCTCACGCATTTGTTTGCTCTTAGCCTCTTGCAATTTATTGCAGTGTGCTTGGTTACATGGATTTATGGGTGAGGTGTCTTAAATAATGGAACATTTACAATGATTTTTTATAAAGATGCAGTGAAGGACAATATTTTGAGACACATGGACGTTTGCAGATTATGTCCGGCAAATGATTAAAAATGTTGTCAAGTTTAAAGAGAGTTACACATTTTTCTTTAGAAAATAAATTAGTCTAAATTTGTTGACCTTTATTTGTGATGATAAATGTCTTTCAGTAGTATGAAACCTATTAGCTATTAAAAAAACAATACTTGATCTGTCATTTCAAGGTAGGTGTGTTATAACAATGGATGAGAAAGTACATTTGTTTTGAAGGAAGTTATACACTGGAGAGATGGTTTTTAAAAAATATGTTTGGAAAATTTTCTATTGTTATGTGAACACGTTGATGAACACAATGAAAGTGTACTTCCTATGAAATCTCTCATATCTGTACTATTAAATCGCTTCTGGAAAGAAATTTCTAACCTGTTTAAAAATGAAGATTCCCAATGGTCTTAAACTCTTTTGTTAAAGTGTACAAAATAACACAATAACTGATTGGCTTGCAAGACCGACATTAGAAAAGCTAGAACTGTAGCAGAGAAATTTCATAGACAATTTTGTCAGTTGGTGAATGAGATTGAAAAGTAGTATAATGATTTAGTAAGCAAAGCCAAAGATATACTTCTCACAGTTTTATTTTTATGAGGTATCTTGTCCAGTTATGACAGCCAATAAAACTTAATTGAAATAAACTGGACTTAAGACAAGACTTTTGAATCATTCTATCACAAAGAGTTTAATGAGACTTTAAAAAATACTTAAGCATATTTAATTACATTGTTCTAACAATGCTATTAACAATACTTTTTGTATCATTAACAAAAATAATTTTATTTGATTTAATCTTTAAGATAACATTTATTTTTATTCAATATTATCTGTACAGAAATTGTCTTTTATTCCCAGTTTTAAGTATTATATCCATATATTGTATATGTACATCATTAATAAATAAATAAATAAATAAATGTATATATGTGTACAGTACAAACATGCAAACTTTTTTTGTTTTTACTGATTATGGCATATGATTTAAAAACTCAGTGTTAAATGTCCCTAGACACATTGCTTTTCCTAGATCTTGGCACTGATTTTTCTCAAAATTCCTTCAGTATATTAGAGTGGGTATATTTAATATACATCCAAAAGTATAGTGCAGAGAAATGCGTTTCAGGGCTGCTTTTATTTATTGCTGATATCGCTTCCCTGCAGAAAATAATCCAATTTTGATTTCTAAACTGAAAGTTCAGTTTGATGACATGACACAACCTTGGAAGGTTCCTACAAATATGCATAGCAGAAAGTAAAGGAAATAAAGGAGGAGATGTAGGACTTATTTTTACTCACTCCATTGACCATCAGGAGCACAAGTCCATTGTCAGCTGGTGTTCGAACTTCTATGTCAAAACGAGTCACCTGACCAAATTTTCCTCTCCTGGTGATATCCCTCACCACGGCATAACTAGAGCCATCAAAGAAATAGCTGGCAGCCCGACTCTGAGTGAAGGCCAGTTTATCTCTGAAATAAAAATGCAAGGGTCATATAAACATTACAATGTTATGCTTCTCAAGTCAGGCCCTTTTTTAGCTCATGTCTTGACATTTTCCTTGGATCTTCCAGCATTTAAATGAAGTCATGATGTCTGCATGGGCAACACAAAGAGGCATTTATAGGTATGTTAAATGAATTGTTTTTAATGGCTCTCTTCTCTACCCTATGTGCTAAGACAACAGAAGTCTCTAGGGAAACCTCAGTCTCTGGAATCTTAAATCAAAGCTGCAAACAAGTTGCTTAGCACTTCTTATAATTGTTCATGTTCATCTATGGTAGAGAAAAATCTGAGAAGTGTTTTGCAGGCCTGGCTATTATGCAGTTTCCAAACTGGTTTTCCCAAAGAAAAGATTGAGAACCTGAATATTGACCCACACTTGTCTCACCTGTTGCTCCTGTATGGCTATCAAAGTCTTTAGATCTCTTAACACTTTCTTACCTGGCACAGGGCACTGATTTGGAAGTATCCATATTGTAGATGTGCTTAAAGTTGTACAAGCTGATCACATCATTATTCAAAGTGGCCAATTCCAGGCAGCCAATGAAGCCAGGCAGGTTTAAGCTGGCAGGAAGCTGTGCAACAGACAAAGCAAAGTCCACTGTCCCAGGAATTCATCGCACTCGGATGGCACAGAACAGGCGATGAAACAACTAGCAGGTCCGGGAGATCTACCCATTGGTAAAGGTATCTTCCTGGCCCAGAGTTTGTGTCTACTCTATGCCAAATCATTTAGATCAATCATGATTTTTCAGTTGTACATATCTTAGCAGAGAGGGTGGGATTTATTGAGCATATACTATGTGCCAGTCACCCACTGGGCAGTGAATTCATGACCAAAATCAACCCTTACACCAGCTCTGTGATGTTGTTGTTTCTGTCCTCTTATAAAGAGAAAGTAATTCTCAGGCTCAATAATGTACCTATAACTAATAAATAACTCCTGGAATTGAATCCTAGACTGATTCCACACCTTCTTGGGCCTTTCCTTTACTTGCCTTTCATCAGTGCTCACACTTCCCCCTAGGTCCCACCCCCTCCTTCATATTTTATTTTATGATTATATCAGTTGAGATAACTAAGTTTTTGAAACTGTCATCTGTGAACCTGAAGACTAGATACAAACCCACAAGGTACAGATACTCCTGCAGTAGGTGGGGGTAATATTAATTACATATGCATGTATCAGAATGAAATGAATTGCTGTTCCAGTGTTAGCTATAGCTTGAATGCATCTGACACTATGAAGATGTGGGTAGCAGAGACCAGATTTATATACTAGATTTATAGATCCTGGTTCAGAATCCTACTACCCACTGAGCTAAGCTCTTTCTTAAAATATCAAGATTTCTATCCCACCCCCAAATCACTGTAGGTCTTACGAATTTTTTAAAATAATCATTATAGATTTGTAATAAGTTAAAATATAGCTGGAGAGCTTACCTTGAAGTTTGAAGGCACGCCACCAACATAAAACACAGTGTCCTCAGGGTCCAGATCCAACAAGGAGTCATCCCCTGCAAATTCCCCCTTTTTAATGAACTTCTCCTCTGCAGTGCTACTGAGACTTGGGACTGTTAAAAACACCTTTCCATGTTTTCCTACCCTGTTGAGATAAAGAATTTTACTCTTTATTAGCCTGATTTATAGAAAATGCATTTTTAATGTCACAATGTCAGTGTTTCCTTGTCACAGAATTAGTGATTTGATTTTGTCACACTCATAAGCATTTATAGAATGTCAGCAATCAGTGGTAAGGGCAAAAAAAAGACATTTCATCTCAGAATTAATTCATGGATAGGCCAGATAAAAAGATCTAATAATTGGACTGGTTTTTTAAAATGATGACTATTTTCTAATCTTCTGTTTTTCACTAAGGTATTTCGGAAGGAGTATAGGAATAATGAAAGAAAGAGGAGGAAGAATAGAGGGAAAAAATGCTGCTTACAACATCCACAGGGGTGTGTGTGTGCGTCTTATAAAATGTGCACATAGTCCTGTGGTATGGATTCACTTTACCTTTCAATCTTGACAATGCTGAAGTAAGCAGGCCATGAACTGACAGGCTTGGAGTCCAGGGGAATCTCCACATCCTTAGTTCCCAAATTATAAACATACACCAGGTTATCGTTTTTGATTGCAAGACCCATATATTCTTTTTTGGCCTGAAATGTCAAGAAGTTGCTTAAATAAAGTCCAAATGAATGAATATCACCTTTTGTTTTCATTTCTTTAAAAGACAATAAGCAATTCCAGTGCTTAGCGGTATCAAGGTACATCTGGTCTGATTTACAACGAAAGTTCCTGTTAAACTGGGCAGCACCTCTTCCTTTCCAGCTTCCCTGTGGCTGCATCAGCCTGCTATCCTCCTGGGCTTGTCCAAGTGCATCTGGACAGGGAGGCAAGCAACTGCAGGCTGTGGATATCTGACGGCTGCCAGGAGTGTGCTAACCTTGTTTAGTTATCCAGGGCTATACTGCAGCCTGCCAATACCCATTGCTATGCATCTTCCATAATAGGCCTCTGTGTTCTGAAGGTCTTTGAAATGCTACATTCAGACTCCTCAAGGTTAGCAGTATCCCAGACATATCCCACACAGAGGAAGTGCTTGCCTTTAAATCACTGCTTTAGTCCTGGCACTAAAATGATCTATACCTTTTGAGTTACCAGCATGGGAATTTGGAAGTTGGCACGGGCAGCTTTGTTGTAAGGCAAAGGAAAAGCACTTATTTTTCCTTTTAACATTATTTCCTCTTTTTAAGAAGTACAAATTGGCAGTTACAAAATAATCACAAGGATGTAAAGTCAAGCACAGGGAGTATAGTCAATAATATTGTGCTAACTATGTATGGTGCCAGGTGGGTACTGGAAATATTGTGGGGAGCACTTTGTAAAGTATATGATTGTCTAACCACTATGCTGTACACCTGAAACTAATATAAAAATAATATTGAATGTAAACTGTAATTGAAAAATAAAATAAAAAATGCTAACAAATAAAAAAAATATAAATAAAACCTCACGCTCTTACGTTTTTGCTTCCGAGGTATAGGATAAACTGATCTGCAATCCCAGCCAGTTCTGGCTGCTTCACAGAAGGAGGTTTCACGTACAGGCTCAGGGATGTGAAGGTCCTCAAGTCATCAATGCTGGTTTTAGGGTGCACTTCGACGGCAGACTGGCCATCAAACATCATGGAGACTTGGATCTGGAGTTACAAAATTATTCCATTAAAAGTATGCTGCAGGAATGGGCAGAGTGCTTTCCTATGGTTCTCAGTGGGTCTCCTAGTTTCTGATGGGGTCTCTGAGCTCTCCTATCTTCCATGCCTTTGTTTACTGATGTCTTCACCTTGTCAGAGAAAGGATTTAAGGCAGATTGTAATACAATAATTTAAATTTAAAGTGGGGTGACAAAGTAAGTCTAAGAATGAGGATACATATGAATTCCACAATGAACTACATACTTGGTTGGGGTGAACTAAGCAGCTTGAAGGGATACTTAGTTGTACGATTCACAAGACCTATAAGATTAACAACAGTGAATTGATTAGGAGAAGCAGAACTAATCTTGGGTACTAGCACAGATAGGAATTTCTCCCCAGGGCCTTCAGAAGAGGAGCATGCGGCAAGGCTGTGAGTAACATCCTTGACCACATCTGGACAGGTAGGAGGGGTCTAGACCCAGGTCTGAAGTCTGAAACAAGGTCTTGAAACCTGGCTCTGTTGCTTACCAGCTATGTAACCACAAACAAGTCACTTAACCTGTGGTTTCCTCATCTGTAAAATGAGGACAGTAAATTTGTTGTGAGAGTGAAATAAGATGGTAATTATAAAATGCGTTCCTGTGTCTGGCTCTATCATAATAATTCTAATGACGAGTTCATTAATATTTTTCTTATAATGATTCTCAGAAAGGCACCCCAACAAAGCACAATTCAGTAAATGCATTTCTAAGAGGCCATGTATGATATGCTAAATGGGTCTGATTCAAGGTGATTTCCAGAGTATTCAGAAATGGATAGCTTGTGTACATCCATGCCATTTATGCAAATATTTCTGAATAATTGGGTGTGTTTATGTCAATTAATGAAGATTTATTTGGTTAACACTGATGGTGAGTGAGCTCAAGGTTATGTTCCCAGGTGTCTGGAGTGCAGCTGCCCTATGTTGCCGGTTGGATGAACATCAATACATGTTAATAAACAATCAAGCAGTGTGTGGGACTAACGTAAAAACTGAGCACCGGAGAAGGCTATATTATCTGCACAGAAAGCATCTCACTTTAAGGACCCTAGAGGGTTCCAAAGTCATGGTCAAGACTCTCTTTAGAAAATGGTTTTAGGTGTTCAAGGCCCCCCAAATCTACTCCATATGAGTAAAATTACCAGAAAGCACTCATGGAAAACTTAGCTTAGGAAATGCCATTTCTTGACGATAAACCTTTTTAAAAATGTTCTCCAAGGTATCCAAAAAGGTAATTTGTGATGTGGAAACAATTACCATATATCATTTAAAAGTTGGGTACATTTACCGATTGTTACCTCCCTCATTACAAAATAGTTGATTTCCAACTCTTATTTCTGTCAGTAATTTGGGCCAATAGTCTGTTCAGGCCAATTCTCAAATGAGAAAATAAAATCATATAATTTGGTTGTAAAAAATGCTGCTGGACTATAAATCAATAAAGAACAAATTAAAAAGAAGGCCAAGAAAAAGACTGTTTCACACACTGCAAATGTTAATTGTTGTGTCGGGTTGTATTACTCCCAATGCTGGTGCCAGTTATGGTGCTACTGTGTGGCTTCTGTATAAGCATCTCAGAGTAGGTCTCTGTTGAGGTTATTCAGTGTAGCTGGTATGTGATTCCTCAGCTAAGCCTGTGGAGGGGTCAGTAAAAGCTTCATATTCTCTGTGTTGTATCAGAAAATTATTTGAAGAGGTAGATGGGCAAGATTATTCCACATAGCAACCGCACTAAAACAACTGTTAAAATAATTAATCATGAACAATAATAATTATAATAATAACCTAGTCTTTTACTGTGGTTGGCTTTACTTGGCTGCTTTTGCTAAATGAGCTTTGTTGACTGGGTTAAGTTTGTGGTCCTAAATCTTGGCTACACATTAGAATCACTAGGGAGCTTTAAGAAAATATAGGTGCTGGACCCTTTCTCTCTAGAGCCTGATGTATTGCTTTGAGCTTGGGACTAGGAAAAGTTTAGTTTTCAAAGCTCTTCATGTGATTCTGATGAACAGAGGGAGCTGAGAACTAGGGAGCTGGATACTACAGTAGACAGGTTCCAGGCTCTGGAAGCTGCTCTTCTTGTTCTCATTGTCAATGAGTGACTGATGATGATGACTCTTTTCATGGGTTACCTTGCTGGCGACACTTCTGGTCTGAGCAATGAGTGCTCGGATCCTCTGGATGCTAGCAGACACGTTGCTTGCAGGCCGCTTCTGCTCAACTGTACGAAGCTGATCCAACAGCTGAGGGACAACCTCTGTCAAATTTCTTACTGCAGTTAATAACAATTAATAACTTGAGTAAATATCTCATTATTAACTACATTACAGGAATCAGGGGAAGAGATAAATACATGGTTACTTCTGGTAGAACTATAAGACATTCTTTTTAATCCTGAAAAATGAACAGCTAAACCCAAGGCATAATTGATGTCTATTTTGTGACATTTATAGCACATACTGATTTATAAATGTATGCAGAACAAGCTGATTTATAAAGTACATGCCTAAAGGGCAGGATCCACAACAAATGTGCAGACGTTCCTTTCACCACACAGCACAGGTTCTGTTTGCACTTCTAACATAACTGATAAAACAGCTTTAAAAATGCTGGGTAAGTCCGGCTGGTGTGTCTCAGTAGTTGAGTGTCGACCCACGCACCAAGAGGTCGTCGGTTCAATTCCTGGTCAGGGCACATGCCCAGTTTGTGGGCCTGATCCCCAGTGGGGGGCATGCAGGAGGCAGCCAATCGATGTTCTCTCTCATCAATGTTTCTATCTCTCGCTCTCCCTTCCTCTCTCTCTCAAATCAATAAAGGGAAAAAAAAATGCTGGCAAAAGGAGTGGAAAGGTTGTTTTCCAGGACGCTCATTCACACCTCACATTGCTGCTGCAATGGTCCCAGCGGAGTAGAGGTAGATGGAGGAGACAAGGGAGCACCCAGAAAAGTGGCAGTTGTGCCAAGGTGTGTGTGGGCAGCAGTGGGCTAAGGGCCCAGAATTTGTGTTCAAGTTGGCCAACAAACGGTCCTTACTGAGAAGCTTCAGTGATGCTTGGTCAGATTCAGTACTTGTTGGTAATAACCTGCTTTTTTGGGATAAGGACGAAGCAATGCTGTTTAGTATTGTAATATAGTAAATTTTTTTTCTAAAAGCAAGATTGTGAAGATTATTTCCTAAAAGCAAGATTGTGAAGATTATTTACTCTCACATGTGATTGACCTTCTTCCTGAAAGGATCAGGCTTACATTGATAAAAAAAAAAAGTGCTGCTATATTTTACATAGAAAATAATCATGACTCTTAACCAATCTACTTAATGTTTATGTGAAATATATATATATATATATATTTCATATGTACACACATATATTGATAGATGAACTGAGCAAAAGCTTTTCTCCTTATCTAAGCGAACTTCTACAGTATTCCATTCTGAAATCCAAATGAAGAAAATCACTTCTTCACAAAGTATGTGTGGCCAATTCCCCAACTGGATGCAAACTGAGAACTTTCTAAGTGATACCTGCATCTCTGGCAGAGTCCACTGCAGTGTTGTAAGCAGAAGAGTCAAAATTTTGCAGATTCTGTGACCAGGTGGTTAGATTGTTAGCCATTGGGGCGGTAGCCTGCTGGACTCCCATTGTTGTCTTGTTTGCTTCCTCGGTGATCAGCTTGGACTGACCCAGGCGCTGCTGAGCGTCACCTTCACACAGAGCACAAGGACATTCACTTTGCAGAGAAGCAGGACATTTGTTGGGAACATTAACATCCATTTATTCACTGGGTGAAACAGACTTTAAATTTTGAGCTTTTAAGACAAACTAAGATCTTTAAATCTTTGTTAATGCTGTAAGTTGGGTGCACAGGAATATTGTAAGCAGTATTAATAAGTAAGCTTGAAAGACTGAAGTCTCATTAAAATCATGTAATACACTTAAAACATTTTCCAATTAGAGGTAATTAAAAAGAAAAGTAATTAGTATTTCTTTAGGTTAGAGACCTGGTGAGAAAGCCACAGACAATTCATATGAGAGTTAACTCATAAAATGTTTGTGTCTGAAATTCAGTGTAAATATCACTTTCTTCTATGTGGAAACATTTTTGCCATAAAAAATGATGCCCCAGTACAGAAGTAAATTGGTAAAAAAAGGTATTTTTGAATAAGAAAAGCAAGTTTCAAAAGAGCATATACAGCGAAATTCAACTTTTATTAAAAATCTATGTATTTAAAGTAAAAATATGTTTACAACAAAGTGTTTCTTTCCTAGGTAATGAGATTATAAAATATTTTTCTTCTCTTGTTCTTTCTTCTTATCTCTATTTTTAAAATTTTTCTAAAGTGCTCATGTATTATTTCTGCAATAAAAACAATAAAAAATCACTCAGGTGAGGTTGTAGATGTAATTTTTTTTAACTGTAGAAGTGTTTGTATTTATTTTTTATTTTATTTATTTATTTATTTTTGTTACAGATGTTTCTCCTTTTTTCCCCATTGACACGCTCTTCCCCATCCCCCCACCCCGTCCCCAGCTTTGTTGTCCATGTCCAACGGTGGGAAGAGATAAACCACAGAGCTTTAATTTTTTTAAAGTGGAAAAGCATTTAATTCAACCTTACATGCTCTGAACTCTGGTGGAAGTAGCGTTGAATCCTGGGTCTGCTTCATTTTTGGAACTGTGCCTTTTGGAGCAATTTCCTAATTTTGACAAACCGCAGGATACTTTCCCACGGGAGATAATGTATGTAAAACACAGCCCAGAGCCTGGCATGTGGTAGCTCTGACAGTGCTGAGGACGGGACTCTCGGTGGGACACCCTCCCGGCAGGGCTTTGGTGTACTAGAGCGCTGCAGCTGAGTTTGCTCTGTGCAGTAGAGCAACCACACCCAGCGGTCACGTTTTAGCTCCCACTGTGCCGGGGAAGGCACATCTGCTTCCAATCACGTCTTCCTAACATACCACTGTAGCCTCAGATTAGGAAAGATGCGTGCTCTTGCTTCTCTCCTTGCTTCACTGTAAGAATGACGTGGCAGCTGCTTACATTTGGGGCCAGAGAAACCCAATAACCATAATAGGGCATATTTATTAATGAAGAAGGATGGCCACAACAAAGTAGGTTATTGAACAATATGTAAAGTCAGTATGATTCTATAAACACACACACACACACACACACACACACACACACACACACACACACACGAAATTGGAGGAAAATGCTCTCAAATTTAATTGTCAGCCCTAGATGGTGTGGTTTTCCAGAATGTGTGTGTGTGTGTGTGTGTGTGTGTGTGTGTGTGTGTGTGTGTAATGAACATAGTTTCTTTTGTCATCAGAAAACAATAATTTATAAAAAGGTTGATAAGCAAGGAATACTTCCTCAAAGGTTTATCTTAATACCAATGAACAAACAGATGAGGCTTATGTTCTGTCTGTGATCCTTACCTCTTTCTGTGGCTTGTAGTTGCTTAATGGCATCATTTAGTCTGCTTTTAAGGGCACTCTTTCTTGCTACAGCTCCACCCACACGCCTGCTGGTGTCAGCCACTGCCTCATCATTGTCTGTGGAGAAGATGCCGAGAAAAGTACCAGTGGGGCCAGGATGCCAGGAAAAAATTCTCCATTTCAACAAGAAAAATTCTGATTTGTACCATAGAGTCATCTGCAATATTCTGAGTATGACATGAGCATAGAACACCAGTTCTGGAAAGCGGCATTTTAATTAAGAGGTACAGGATTGCAGAAAATGTGTAAGCTGCTTGAGAATGATTTCAGATGCCATCCAGTGACTCATGAAAGGTGAAGAGATAATGGCTAATTTCTTTGAAAAATATAGCACTGTTGTGACTAATTACACCTAGCAGCACAACTGATAAACAGCTGAAAAGATCCATCTATATTTATGGTGATTGCTGGTTATGTAAGAATAATTCTTTTTTTTTTCTGAATTGTCTTAATACAATTTTAATTGATACACAGCATATATCTAGGAAAGTGCACACATAAATGCACACCTTTCCTGGCCAGTGTGGCTCAGTGGTTGAGTGTCGACCCATACACCAAGTGGTCACCAGTTCAATTCCCGGTCATGGTATATGCCCAGGTTGTGGGCCAAATCCCCAATGGGGAGCATGCAGGAGGCAGTCAATCGATGTTCTCGCTCATCAATGTTTCTATCTCTCTCTCCTTCTCTCTTTAAAGTCAATAAAGAAAAAAATAAAAAATAAAATAATTGCACACCTTGATGAATTTTTGCAAATCAAGCACAAAATATAACCAGAGTCCAGGTCAAGAAAGTGGAGTGTTATTAGCACCCCTACAGTTTCCTGGGACTTCTGTGGTTACCCAAAGATGACTACTATTCTGAATTCTACAGCTGTTAGTTGTGTCTGTTTTTATTTTTTTATTATTATTATTTTTATTTATTATTATTATTTTTTTGGTACGTGCCCCTAGCAGGAACCGAACCCGGGACTCTATGGTCTGCAGGCCAACGCTCCAACTGCTGAGCCAAACCAGCCAGGGCAGTTGTGTCTGTTTTTAAATTTTATTAAAAAGAAATAATACTGTATTTAAAATTTTTTTTGTATCTGTTTTAATTTCTATAGAGTTATAGTCTTGATAACTGGTAGTTTAAGTCTTCCATCTTCATTATTATTCTTCAAAATTGTGCTGGCTATTCTTTTCCCCCTCCCCATTTCCATAGAAATTCTAGAATCATTCTACATATAGTGCTGGTACTTGAATTGGTATTATATTGAATCTATAGATAAATTGTACAGAATTGTCATTTTTACAAATTTGAGTCTTAATTCAGTTTTAATTATTCTTCTTTAGATCCAAATTCTCATTTTGATCTTCATTTATTTAGAACTTCTTTAATTTCTTTCAGTAGTATATTACAGTTTACTTGTAGAAATCTTAGCATCTTTCATCAGGTTTATTGCTAGGTATTTTATGCTATTGCAAGTGGTGCTATTTAAAAAAGTTAATTTCTAATTAGTATGCATAGAACTAAACTGGATTTTACACATTGAATTGATAATGTGGGGCTTCCCTGTCTTGCTTTCAGCTTTGGTGGGAAAGCTTTCAATATTCCAGTATTAATTTGCTGAATATTATTTTATTATTCTTTATTGAATTATGGAAGCTTAAGTCTACGCCTAGTTTGCTATGAGTTATTTTTATATGTTTTTATTGATTTTTTTAAAGAGAGAAAAAGGGAGAAAGAGAAACATCAATGAGAGAGATACATCTATCGACTGCCTCCTGCACGCCCCCTACAGGGGGTGGAGCCCATAACCCCAGCATGTGTCCTGACCAGGAATCAAACCTGGACCTGTTAGTCTATGGGATGATGCTCAATCCACTGAGCCACACTGGGCAGGCATGAGTTTTTTAAAAAACATGAATGGGTATTGAGTTTTGTTAAACAATTTTCCTGCATGTAGTGAGATAATCATATAAATTTTCTTCTATATTTTGTGAGTGTGGTGAATTACTATTGATGTTTTAAATGGTAAACTATCCTTGAAATCTGAAATAAAATTAACTTGGTCATGTATAACCATTTTTATGTATGCTAGATTTGATTTGCTAATGTCTTGATTAGGATTTTCATATCTCTTTATGAGAGAATTTGGCATATAACTTTCATTTTTGATAATGTCCTTGTCAGATTTTGGTATCTATGTTTTGTTTGCTTCATGGAGCAAGTCTGAGAGTCTTTCCTCTTTTTCTATTTTCTAGAAGAATTTATATATGAATGGTGTTACTTCTTTAAAAGTTTGGAAGAATTAATTGATGTCTTGAGATTTCTTTGTGGGAAGGAAATTACTGATTAAATTTATTATAAATATGTATGTACACACAGTCTATCAGATTTTCTATTTTTTCTTGTTTCAGTTTTGATAGTCTTTTTCTTATAAAATTATTCTTGAAAGTGTGCTTGTAGCATAGTCGCTAAACTGGGTTATCTCGGACAAATCCAAACAAGTCAGGACATAATAACCTGTCATCTGAACTGAAGGATCAACGTCCCCAAAATATTGGGTTCATGTTTTGTTTACTTTACAAAGCGTCAAGGAATTAATGCTTCTTGATAAATAGAAAAATATTTTTTTCACTTCCCATTATATGCTTTTCTTTATTTGCTATCGGCTTGTAAATATGTACTCTCCCATGGTGTGCTTACTTTTTTTTATTATAGTCTGGTTTGCTTGATTTATTGTTCAGTTATCTTTTTTCCCACATGTGTATAATGGGTATACAGTGGGTGGTGCTTAGTTGATTCTGTCACCAAATACAATGTATAATAACCAAAGTACAAGCATTTCTTTCTTATTTCCTCTGGGTAGTACCAGAGGAAATTTTCCAGAATTCAAGGAGGGGTTTAAACATGCTTTGTAGTTGCATTGTACTCTCTCTCCCTCTTTTGACTTCACTTTTTAAATATTGTGGTACAAAAAACCTTTCTTTTCTCTTTCTTTTGGGTCTTGTGACTGCAAACAACACTGGCTGATATACTGAGAAAGAATGTATTTAACTCTATATTTGGAGCTCTTGATAAAAATAGGAGAAAGAAAATCTATTTTGGGCTGGATGTTTATAAGAAGAAACGTTTCATAAAAAGTGTGTCCTATTTGGAACTTATTGTCTTACATAAACATTTTTTATTTTACAAATGAAGTCAATGGAATCTTTCTTTAAATAGCTGCTTCCTGAGTTTATTATAAATTGCTAACTATTTCACAATGAATAGAAGGAAGAAAATGAAGATGATTGACCATTGACAGTCATTTGGATATAAATAACAGTAATCTGAAATTATAATGTAACTCAGTAGATGAATATGGTTCAACTTGAAAATTTAAATTTATATCACAAACATGTGTATTGTTTAAAGGGAGACAAGTTCTTAGCCACACAGTCCTAACTTCCCTTCAGTGTCCCTTTTACAAATAAATAAATGAAGGGGTTTAACCAAACAAGATCATGAAATAGGTGACAAAATCTACAATATATTCAAGGAGACTGATACAGAGAGATTTATCTATATACAAAATATGGAAATTTCAAGAGATATAATTCCCAAAATAGAAAAATTGCTTTTATGAGGTGCAATAACTCAATAAGGACAGGATTGAGAAAATACCTTGCAAATTATCAAGGAGAATAAAAGATTTAAGTCATTGAATCATGAAGATCTGCATATTTTGGTTCTTACATCACATGAAACAAAAGCAACACATAGATATGGCAACATTTACTTAAAAATATTTTACTATTAATCGAATTCTTTACTGTGACTACTCTAATTCTTTTCTAAAGAGTATGTTCAAGATTGCACTTATATAATTAATTAGAATTGCAAAACTTAATAACATTTTTATTGCCTTTGTTTATCCAAAGACATAAAATAATGCTTACTTTATGATAATTAAATAGTTAAATATTCTGCTTATAAAAAACAAATGCATTTATTTTCCATGTATTTCTTTGTTAAAATAAAAGAGCACAGTTAGACTTGAGATTAATTGCTCTGATAAAATTACACGAAGTTTTCAGTTTCAAGCTTGGCCTTTGTTTTTAGGTGGTAATTAGAAGTTAGCTAGATAATGGATTTCCAATCTCATTAGTCAATGCTCGAATATCCTTAGAAATGAATTCATTACCTCAGTGATGAATAGTGTTCAGTGAAATTCTTATTCAATTCAATTGTTTTTAAGAGTAACTTGCAAGATTCAAAATTGACTAAAATGATTCACTCTCATTTTCTCCTCCCTCTCCCACTCTTGGAGGTACTTGCATCAGCAGATGCAAACACCAGCCTTTGAAAATGCTTCCTTCCCCATGGTCATTAAGCTTGTCCTAACTACAGTAAACTTGAAAACACAAACTACAAGAAAGAGCAAATAACCAAAGGCTTTGTGGTACCCTGTCCTCCCGACCTCACAGTGATGACCTTAATGGGTCATCGTCGGTAAAATTTTTAGGAACCTTCTGAATTGTCCAAGAAAGAATAAATATGTGCAATCTAGTTTTAGTGTTAAGTGTGTTTTATGGCATTATTTCTATAGAAATGGGTATTTATAGTAAGTTTCTATTAATTAGTCTATTTGATTAGCAAGAATATCCACCACATGTTTTACTACATAAGAGGTGTTTTTTAAACGAATGGTTTTATTGATTTTTTTTTTCAGAGAGAGAGAGTAGGGGAGAGAGAGATAACATGGATGCGAGAGAGAAACATTGATCAGCTGCCTCCTGCATGCCCCCTACTGGGGATTGAGCCTGCAACCTGGGCATATGCCCTGAGGGAATCGAACTGGGACCTCTCAGTCCACGGGATGATGCTCAATCCACTGAACCACACCAGCCTGGCAAAAGGTTGTTTGTTTGTTTGTTTACCCACAATTTATTTTAAAATATCTAATCTTTGCTTTGTTACACCTTGACTCTGAGCAGGAACTATTAATGTATTATTCAGTTGAAATATCACTTATTCTTTAATCCTAGAATTTTGAAATCTGTCTACATGCAGAAATATTGTTTGAAAGGGGGGAAGCATTATAAACCAGAAGGAGGCTGGGAGAGTGAAGACACTTACTGGAATCTGCCCTTGTTTGCAGTTCTCTGGCTTGATTGAGGAGGTTCTCACTTTCATCTTTATGGTAAATGATCTGAGTGTCAATTCCACTCACAGCCTACCAAGGAATTGAGTGGAGAGAGTAAGAATGATTGCGGAAGAGCTATTCGCGACTTTAGGATTTCAATGATGCAGTTTATCTGCTAAACATCAAACAAAATTCATACAGTTTCATTCTCATAGGTCACCTTTCAAGGTCAAAGGTGAACATGAGACAATAATGTCTTTAGCATTTTCAAAACAAAAGTTTTTTGAGGAAAATTCAGTGAACCAAGAATAGTGCCTGGCTGAGACACCACCAAAGTGCTCGTCATGTAGAAGCCATCAGCAAACAATTTTTGAGTTAAAAATTTCAAAAGGTGAAAGAGATTAAAAAGTAAAAATTGCCAGTTATAAAAATAGTCACAGAGATGTAAAGTATGGCATAGGGAACATAGTCAATAATATTGTAATAACCATGTGTGGTGCCAGGTGGGTACTGGACTTATAGGGTTGATCACTTCATAAGGTACATAAATGTCTAATAATATGTTGCACACCAAAACGAATATAATATTGTATGTCAACTGTAATTGGGAGATAAATCGATAAAAAGAAAAAAAATATGAATGTCTGCAAAAAACATATTCTTATCACCAGGAACTAGTCTTAAATATGTTTTATTCAGGGACCGTGGCTTCAACAAACTGACATTTGCTGTCTGGAGTAGGGCACATCTTGAAGAACTTGCGCTATTGAGACATTCATAACATAAATAAAATGGTCTTTTCTCAGTTCTGCTCTTTCTGCCATTTGTATTACATTGGAAGATCAAGAGATGACATTAGAAAACTGAAAAGTCATGTCTGGAAAAAGGCAACATAAAATGAACTTCAAAATAAGGGAATACTCACATCGTAAATTTGGTCAGTGATGTTCAAAGCCAATTCTGCTGTATCATTGGCTTCACTAACATAATTGGCAATGTTTTCATAGACATTTGAAGCATCCAAAGCCTTCTGAACCAGCCCATTCATATCTGAACTGTGTAAATTCCTGTTGATGAACAAACTTGTCATTATTTTTCCATATTACCTCTTGGGAAACAGGTTCATTTTTAGGGTTTGACTGGAATACTTTCAGGACCACAGACACTTCCTGTTGTTCAAAGCCACCTGGCTTGACAAGGTTTTCCTAAGCCCCTTTTCTAGAGGATCATCCCCTCTGCATTCCTCTGCCTTTGATGACTCTAAAACCACTTCCTTTTGGCTCCACAGCAGCTGCCTGCCTGGCAGTAGCCACAGGAAAAGGAAATGATGATTTAAAAACAGCCCTCTATACCTCTTTAAGTAAGAGTTTATGTGGTGGTGGTCAGGCAGAGGGATGACCCCACAATCACCCCCATCCACTACTTACCCAGATCAACAATGCTCTTTCCCTTTCCGTTAAAGAAACCAAGGCTCTCAGAAGGGGTGTGCAATCTCAGCATGGTATTAGGTATCAGCTGGTTTTACTATTTATTCAACTTTATTTCCTCTTTTCTTATATGGCCCTATTTCTCTTACTTAATAGATCATATATTTCCTTAAGAAGGGGAATGACATGCATGGAGCATCTATGTGCAGATACTGAGCTAGCCCTGTTCCATATATTATGTCTTTATTACTCACCACATCCATGACCAAGATATTGTGTTCCCTTTTCACAGAAGCAAGTAAAGCTCTGAGAGAGAGTACGTGGCTTGCCCAGGACGCACATTGTTAAGGGTTGTCTCACTCCTGAGGCCCAGCTGCCCCCCTTAAGCACACATCTCCACTCATACCCACGCCCACCTCTGTCCGATAAAACATGTTCTCTGCCTTTGCCCCTTTCTGGTCTCTGTAAGGTTCATCTAACATTTATTGAGTACTTATCACGCACTGGACACTCACATAGGTGCTGATAACAGGATATGCCTCAGAGGATTATTGATGTGAGGTACAGCAGGGGCAAAATATGTGAAATGATTGGTACCATGCCTGGCACTCGGTAAACATCACGATTTATTTTTATACCTAAGATATTTCCTGAACTGGAATTTCAAACTAGTCAACCATTCATTTTATTGACAAATACTTCTTCCTCTATAACATGGCCACCCCATTTCTGCAGCTCATGCTTGGTTATTTGTTACAATTTTGTTCAGTTTTAAATCCACCAGTTCCACCTTCTTTTCTTAGTTCCAAACACTGATGACTAGTATCCATTAATTCATTAGTAACTTCCAGAATATTCTCTGTGACCCAGTATATGAGACTGCAGATCCCACGCTGGTTCATCTCTTCAAATGCCCTAACCTGTTGAGCTCAGTCAATTGTTTCTCTGCCTCCTCTGTCTAGCTTCAGTTCCTATATGCTCTCTAAGGCCCAGAATGACTGCCTCTGTATTTCCTTGGCTACTTTCTTCTGTTTTTTTCAAGTCCATCATTATTCCGGCTCCTCTGCAACAGGGCTTACTTATCCATGAGGCATAGTAGGGGCCCACAAAAATGCATATAAATTATTTAATCAGAAGAAAAAATGAGGGTAATGATTACATTAATTTTTATATTAAGGCAGTCATGACATATAATTTTTAACATTTTATGGAGGAAGGGGCCCACAGAGGCAAAAGTACTCAGGGCCCATGAAAGTCATCATGCAGCCCTGCTCTGCAGAGGTAATTCTGATCTTGCCACTTCTTCCTCCCCACAACCCCTTGTTCTTAGAAATGGCCCTGAAAGTAAAGCCTGAGGAAACTTTTTTAAAAAAGATAACAGGAATAAACTTTTACAAATATTTATTAATATTTTAATATTTTGCTGGCTAGAGTGACAAGAAGATATACCAAAGAGCTTGAAACAAAGCCTTTGTTATTTGTTTTTATCACTAGGCACAAAACAGGTACTACATCAATATACAAAATAAAATGTGCTTTTGAAATGGAAGCTTCTTGATGAATTACGATGATCTCTTTTTCGAGGCACAACATGCAAATCATTGGGCACCCAGATAGATGTTGGGGAATGTTCACATTTTGAAGGAAATATGTCTATAAATTTGGATGGTTCCCTGCATATATTTAGTCAGAAATACCCTAAACACAAAAGGGACTTCAGGTAAACCATGTGATAACTTAGAATCCTGCTAGAACACTGCTCGCTGCAGAGCGGCATTTAGAGAAGATGTGTGCTGGGATCCCAGTCAGTATGATGGTTATTACAATGAGCAAAGAATTTGAAGAGTGCCATGGGAGGATCTTAAAAATAATATTCTAGCAATACTACATGTTATCCAAAGCAGTATTTTTTTTGTTTTGTTTTGTTTATCTCATCCTTCCCCCACCTCCCACCCCCTGCCCCTCTCTTCTAAGGTTTGTCAGTCTGAACAATATTCTTTTCTATGTCTCTGGGTCTGTTTTGTTCATCAGCTTTTTTTGTTCATTATATTCCACAAATAAGTGAGATCATGTGATATTACTCTTTCTCTGATTGGCTTATTTCGCTTAGTATGATACTTTCCAGGTCCCTCCATGTCGTCTCAAAGGATACAAGATCTTTCTTTCTTATAGCTGCATAATGTTCCATTGTGTATATGTACCACAGCTTTTTTACCCACTCATCTATTGATGGACACTTGGGCTGTTTCCAGACCTTAGCTATTGTAAATAGTGCTACTATGAACATAGGAGTGCGTATATTCTTTCTGATTGGTGTTTCAGGCTTCCAAAGTAGTATTTTACCCAAGCTCCATTTTATTGTTTTTTGTTTTTGTTTTTGTTTTTGTTTTTTTTTGGTGGTAATCAGGAATAAAAGGGTGATTTATGTTTTGAACAGAAGTTACTATTGGTTCTTATTTTGTTCATGACTTTTACTGATTCTTGTTTCTAATTGCTAGATTTGCAGTCCTTTCTCTATAATTATCTCATTATTTATCTATTATTTCAAGATTATGACTTCAATTCTAATCTTGCAGTACATTTCAATTAACATTAATTGAGTGCCCAAGGGGTGCATGACTTTTTTCTAAATGCTATGAGAAAAATTGTCCATTGATTTTTCTTTTAACAGGTGTTGAAATCAATAGATCCTGTTGGGCACTGTGCAGTGTTGAGAGTATTTACTGGAAGTCAGTTGTATTGCCAAGTTCCAAACAGCTTAAGACACTTAAGTGTGGAAAGCTAATGCTGCCTATGATATAAAGAGGCAATGATGGTAGATTTAGACCTCATAAAGGGATCTGATTTATTTGATATATTTTTTTCAACAGTTATGTCTCCAAGCAAAATGCATTAGGTCATCCTATTAATAATTGTGAAACAGAACCCCTTCACCCAAAACACAGGTCTAAGATCTGACAGACTTTTTTAAATTGAAAAATTGTCTCCCCAAAGCAATTATAATAAACAATGATTGGTTCTCAGACTGACCATCAATAAACAAATAGAAAAGCAAACCCAACCCTCAAACTAACCTGCTAACACTGAATCCCAGTAACTCTGGCATATAGAATTGAATAAAAATAAGTTAATCAGCCCATGTAGATATTTGTATTTCTAAAACCAGGATATTACCTGCTCAGTTCATCAGACTCTTGTTGAAGGTTGTGTGCATGGTCAACAGCTTCTTGGACCAAACCATGACTGAGGTTACTTAGGTTGGATAGCTTTCCTTGTAGTTCATTTCTGGCTCCATCTATTTCAGCATAAATCCCTGATGCATTCTAAAGAAATCATTTGAAAAAAAATGAGTTGAATTAAAAAAAAACACCTTAAAACATTTTCCCAGGGAGCATCAGAAGACAATCTCTATTCTTCCTCATTATGATGTTTAGTAAATTTCAGTCCAGGTGTACCTGAGCCTACAATAAGTAGATATTTATCTATTTCTCTTGCATCTTCAACTACTTCTTCTCTATTGATTGCTTCCCTAGCATTCAGACATGCTCTGCCATCTCTGATCTGAAAATAAAACACAACCAAACAAAGTTGGCTTCAGTGACACTGCTCTCTGCGGGTTGGTCTCATTTTCTGGCCAGGAAAGAGACCTTAAAAGCTGGTGTTCCGCAGCCCTTTTCCCCCTGAGAACTCTAACTGCTCTCTCTGAGCCCAGTCTTTTAGTCTTCTAATTCATTCTCTGCCATTTTGCAGGAATGCTGATCTTTCTATTAAACAAATCTGATTATGTTATTTCCCTATTTAAAAACAGCCATTGCTTTGCAGGTACAAATCCAATTCCTTAGCACATCTTCATCAGCTGACCCCTCCTCTCACGCCAATTTCATTTCTCACCACTCCTCACCCTACCACACCCTATGGTCCAAACTTGAGCAACTGATTGTGGTTTTAATGCTCCAGAATTTTCCTGGCCCCTGTGTCCTTGCACATACTATTTTCCCTGTATGGGGAATACCGGTCCCTTCTTTCTGTCTGATCCATCTGGAAAAGTTCTACTTATCCTTCCAAATTCAGCTCAAATATCACGTCCTTTGTGTAGCCATCCCTAACATCTACAGGGTGAGTTCAATATGTTAATCCTCACCTGAGGATTTTTTTTTTCCATTGATTTTTAGAGAGTGAAAGGGAGGAAGGGAGAGGGAGAGAGAGAAAAATATTGATGTGAAAGAGACATATCAATCAGTTGCTTCCCACACAGGCCCTGACTGGGGCTGGGAATTGAATCTGCAACCCAGGTATGTGCCCTTGACCAGAAATTGAACCTATGACCCTTCGGTGTATGGACTGACGCTTTAACCAATGAGTCACACAGGCCAAGGCAAGAAGGAACTCTTACCTTTTGAGACAGCATAGGAGAACCTAGAGAATATTATGCTAATTGAAATAAGTCAGTCAGAGAAAGACAAGTACCATGTGATTTCACTTATGTGTGGAATCTAAAGAACGAAATAAACTGATGAACAAAACAGGACCAAAGGCATGGATAAATGGAACAGAATGACAGATCTCAGAGGGGAGGAGGGTGGGAGGACAAGAAGAGATCAACCAGTGAATATATATGCATATATGCATAGCCCATGGACACAGACAATAATGTGGTGAAGGCCTAGGAGGGGAAGGGTCAGGGTGGAGGGAGGCAAAGGAAGAGAAAATGGGGGACAGCTGTAATAGAGTCAACAATGATAAAAAAAAAAAAAAAAAGCAGCCCTGGCCAGTTTTGCTCAGTGGTTGGAGCGTTGCCCCGTGGACCAAAGAGTTGCGGGTTCAATTCCTGTCAAGGGCACGTACCTCGGTTGCAGTTTGGTCCCCGCCCTGGTCAGGGTCATTCAGGAGGCAGCCAGTCGATGTGTTTCTCTCACATCAATATTTCTCTCTCTCTTCTCTCCCACACTATCTGAAGATAAATGGAAAAAATATCCTTGGGTGAGGATTTAAAAAAAACACAAAGAAATTGTGATTTTGCTGCAGACCACTCTGAGTGCAGACCACTCTGAGTTCTTACTTGAAAACGTCAATTAAGCATTTGGATTGAAGAGTTTGGAACTCGGTGAGTTCACAGGTATAAATTGTGGAATAATGCATATAATTGATTTTTAAAGCCATGCAATTCAGTGGGATTAACTAGGAAGAGAGTATAAATAGAAAGGAGGGCCCAGGACTGAGCACTGAATCCAGGACTGAGCACTGAACCATTCGTTATCCAGAGCAGGAATCAATGGCACCCAATGACAGGTATGGCTTGAGGCCTGTTTTTATATAGCTCCTGACTAAGAATATTTTAAAAATATTTTAAAGGAGTTGTAATGAACAAACCAAACAAAAACCAAGAAAAGAATAAGGGAGAGCAGTTGTATGTGGTCTGCAGAACCTAAAATTTTTACCACAGAGAGGATGTGCAGCAGTGAAGCCAGCAAAAAAGGCTGGGAAGGAATGGCCAATGAGGTGGGAGGAGAGCCAGGTGAGTGGGGTATTGGAGGAGCCAGGACAGGATCTTTAAATAAGGAGGAAAGGTTAACAATGTGAGGCTGAGGACGCTGAGGAGAGAGATGCAACCATGGTTTGGCTATGTTGAGGCTGCTGGTGACTTGGACAAGCACAGCCTCAGTGGAGTGGCATGGACTCCCATTTGGAGTGGGTTGAGTACAGTAGACAGTGTGGAGCTGGGGCAGGGATGCAAACAGCAACTGTAAATGGCTTGAGGTGTTTTGCTGTGAGGCTGAGAATAGTAATGAGGAGGACATTAGAGGGGAATTTATATGCACACATGCATAACCAATGGACACAGACAGTAGTGTGGGGAAGGCAAGAAGGGGACAGGAGTTGGGAGGAGCAGGTCAATGAGAGAAAAAAGGGGGACATCTGTAATACTTTCAACAATAAAGATAAATTTTTTAAAAATTCTAAACTTGACAGCAGGTTTTAAATCCCTATCCTATTTAATAGGCTTACATATAGTAAGCATTCAAATATTTGATCAAATAACTTATTATTATTATTATCATCATTATTATTATTATTATTATTATTTCAGCTATCTCCAAATCATGAAATAAAAGACTAGAAGTCTAAAATATATATATCATATTACAGCATGTCTGTATGTTGGCAGTAATGATCCAGTGAAGAGTAAGAACTGGGTGAATCAGAAGAGAGACAGCCTGCTTTTGGGAGCCATACCCTGTTACCCTGTTTTCAAGGTAAGGAAAGATAGGATTAGAAAACAGGTGGAGGAATGGGGCTGTGACGGGAGAAGGGACACTTTTATTATTTATTACAGGAAGGAAGGTAGACATCTGGATACAGATGCAGATGAACTGGTAGACTTGGGGAGGAATTATGAGGGGATTTCTCTTTGTTCTTAATTTTTTAGTGAAGCATGAAGCAAATTCACCAGCCAGACTGATAGAAGAGGAGGTGGATTTCATACCAGTCATGTTGGCTGCCCTGGTGTGGTCACGATGCTGGGGATACTTGGGTTTATTGGGGGATATGGGGTTATAATTCTCAGGTGAGTTCAGTAGAGCATAGTATGGAAGTTAAGGGTGTTTACAAAGAATGATTATATTGATAATTTTAGCTGCTTAAGGAGGGAAGAGAGGATATGAGAAGATAACTGAAGTGAAGGAGATCTCCATGTGGCCAGGGAATTGTTGGAGTGAGCATTCTAGAGTAAGAGAGATAAGAGATGGTGCTCAAGGAGGGAGGTGCTTGAAACTGGGATTTGGGAGGAGGTACTGTTACTGATGACAAGACCTGGGTATGGCCAAAGGAGAGATAACAGAGGTGGACTGGAGGAAAAGCTTGTTGGACAGGAGTTCAGGGAACTGGAGGTCTGGGAGCCAGTGAGCTCATCCATCTGGATTTTGATCTAAGGACAGTGATGGGAGTAGGGATGGAGAGGAAGACTCAGAGCTTGGTGCTGAAAGAATGAGATGGTAATCAGATGACTTTAAAATGATATCCTTTCAAAGGTAATAAAATGAGCTAAGAGTAATTTGGTGATGGCTTGGTTCACTGCATTTTATTGGAAATTTTCTACTTTAAAAAGTATGACATTTATTGATTTTGACCGCCAGCTTTATTAAACATACAAGTTATGAGTAAAGAGTGAGTAGGATGTACCTAGAGCTGCACTTGCAACAGAACTTTCTGTGATGCTATCTGTGCTGTGCACTATCGTAGCCACTAGACACACCTGGCGCTATTGAGCACTTGAACTATGGCTAATGTGATTAAGGAAATAAAATTTTAATTTAATTTAATTTAAAATTATTTAAATTTAAATTTAAGTAGCCATATATGGCTAGTGGCCACTGTTCAATGAGAGAAACTGAAATATTCAGTCACCTGATTTTATTTTTATAATGCCAGCTAATTTGATAGGTTTGAATTGGATTATTTTGTGACACTGAGCTGCTGTTTTAATCTGCTATCAACACAAACACAAACAAATCACATGTGTCCTTACCTTTATTATATCATCAAGTTCTGCAAGGGTCAGACGAGGCATTACCAGAGAGTCCGAAGATGTCCTCAGGGAAGTGTTCACCGCATCCATATGTCCCCTCACTTTTTCATGTTGTTTCTGTAGGAAGAAAGAGCAAAGGACAGAGAATGGAAGGTGGCTTTAGAGAAAGTATCAGGGACAGTGGTCAATGTCGACTCATTGTCTTTGCACCCAGGCAGATCTGGGTTCCAATCTCAGCCTCACCACCTAATTGCTGTGCAAATTTGGGGAATTCTACCCTTTGAATGCTCAGTTTTCTCATTTATGATATGGAGATAACAAAAGGAAGCACCTTGGGAGCTTTGAAGGGTATAATTGTGATTATTACTTAAAACATCATCATCTCAGAGTTAACACTTGATTGTTCTTCATCAATGTAAAGTGGAACTATGAATATAGGGTTAAATGTAGGCTCTATATTTGCAATAATTGAAAAATGAACTAATTCAAAAAAGTATTTATCATGTGCTAACTTGGGGCACAAATAGCTCATTTGGGTAGGAATAAAGCATATACAAAACAATCTTAATGTCCTTTAGAAGATTTAAAATGGCTTTATTTTCAAAGCATGACATTGTGACCTTGCTTTCTCCCACTCTGAGCTCATTATGTTAGGTGCTCAGAATTTTTGAGAAGGGAAATGGCCCAAGCTGCTAATATATTTTTTGATGAATGCTTTAATTTCCACCTTCACTGTGGGGCAGGGATGTTGTGATTCTGAAGAAATACTATGGAGCTTCAAATGAGTTCAAAGTTTGAAAGCAACACATAATGAAACTTTGAGAAGGAAAAGTAAAAGACTCATTTTACAGTCTGAGTAAAAAATGAGTTAAAGTTACTTTAGAAACAGTAATTTAAGTTGGGGTTGAAATATATAAGCTATGGTATAATCTAGGATATCCTAGAAATAATTACAGAAACCCAGATATGGCAGGACATACATTAAAACTTAAGTTCATCTTAATGTCTTTTTTGGTTCCTGAGGTCTTTCCTGATTTAGTGGAAAGGAAGATGGAGTCCATCTTCTCCAAATATGTTGCTACAGGGGAAGATAAAGCTCTAGGGACAGGAAAGAATCCCATTTGCACATCCTCTTAATGCAAGAACATTAAAAAAATCAATTTCCCCTCAATATCTATCAAGCTTAATACAGTGTGACTATCTGGGGTTAATTATTCTTATCTCCACAAGGAGTAATTGTACAGCTCTGCACAAAAGCAATATTTTAAAGTATATAAGAATGGGAGGCAAAAAAAATGTTGGTATTATTTAGCTCTCTCAGAGCTGTTTTATTTTTACAGAGTCTGAGAAATGACCCCATCTGGAAGCCCTTGAGTCTGGGTTGTCTTAAGGGACGATGCTAACACCCTGAGGTCATAGCCAAACTTCAAAACCGTGCACTCAACCCTAGATGGTAAGTTCATTTGCAGTAGTTGGAAAATGATATGCTTCAAGTTAGAAGGTTTCCCTCACTTATCATATGTAACATTAGATAGAATGAATAAAATTAGCTTTGAAACAAAGATATTCCCATGGAAAGATGGTCAACTTGAACAAAAGAAAGTTTTGGAATCAATTATGAAAATGCCATAATTAGCACTACTTTGCATGCCAGTATCCATTTCACAAATAAAAAAAAAAAGTTTCTCGATCCTTAAAAAAAATGATAGAAACAGTTCTGGAAAGGCAGAGTTTTGGCCTATGAGACTCTCTAAACAGTGCTTTTTAAAGAGTATTTAACCTACTTTTGAAATACAGAATTTTATTTTCTTATATCCATCTGATAAAGATTCTTATGCTGCTACCCTTTGGCATTGGGAGTGGGATAGTGAAATAAATATTAAATCTGTGGCTACTTGACACACATCAAAATGCTTTTTTTTGGTTTTGTATAAAGACTGGTATTTTGGGGTTATTATAATTGGTGAAATTGAAATACTTAGGTTGAGGGGGCGAGGCAGATCCATTAACAGATGCCACAATACAGGAAGAGATGAGCACAGGGCACACTATGAGATTGCTGAAGATGAGCTCCTGCTAATCTGGGAGGGTGGGGTAGGCCTCCTTGAAGAGGTGATACCTGGGGTTATCCAGGTAAAGAAGAAAAGAAGTCTGCTTTTCAGGCATATGGCATTATTAGTAGTGAGACTGTCTGAACTGAACATGGGAAGCAGGGAAATGGCAAGAGTCAGGGCTGAGGAGGCTGGCGCAGGCCCGTGGGAGAGGCTTCCGTGAGCCATGTGAGACAGCATGGACTATCCTACAGGACAGTGTCTTTCACGTGTTTTTAACCAAGACCCACAGTAAAAAATGTACTTTATGTTGCAATCCAATAAACATACATAACTAAAATAGAAATGTGATGAAACCGTTCCTTACTCTAGGTTATGTACTTGGATATTTTCTATTCTATTTTACTTCTTTTTTCCTCTCTTTTAAAAAAAATGCTAGTTACAGCACTCAAAACTTATTTTATGATTCACTGGGTCAGTGATTTTCAACCGGTGTGCCGAATAAGGTAACTGGTGTGCTGCAAGAATTTTTGAAACATATAATACCTGACTATTTAGTCAGGGGCACTGACCTCTTTTCCCTTAGATTGTCAAATAAAAAATTACAACAGCCAACACAAATATATATATATATATTTGTCAGATCAGCAAAAAAATAATACATTTTTGGTGTGCCACAGAATTTCAGTAATTAGTTTATGTGTGCCATGAGATGAAAAAGGCTGAAAATCGCTGTGATAAATGGTTCACAAGCTGGAGTGTCCATGGCATTGCCATAGGTGATAAGGAGAAAATTAAAGCTTTTAGTAGAGCAAAAGGTAGTCGTGATTTAGGTGGGCCGCTCTGGCAGGATGGGGAGGATGGGTTGGAAGGGAGCAAAAATGCAGGAGAGACAGGAGGAAGCTATTTTGGTTGAGAAATGAAGTCCCAAACTAGAGAAGTTGTAGAAAAAGAGAAAAGAGAGCTAAAAATATTTCTGTGGTAAAATTGGCAGGATCCTGTGGTTGACTAGATGTGGGAGGTGGGAAAGGGGAAATTCAAGAATAAGGATGAGTCCCAGTAATGCTCTTGAAATCTACTTGAAGAAATTATTATTTTGTGTTATAATTTTTTACGTAAGATAATCATGCATTTGCTTAACAAAGAATGGTATCTTGACCATTATTATTCTAAAAAATATTGGCTAAGGGATACCTGCAATTAGAAAATGGTAGTGATAAGGGTAATTTACTTTCATTTAGGGCATTTTATAAGGACTTACTGAGAGATAGTGGTGACTGAAAATCAGGGTAAAGATCCTAATTTAAGTCAATTTTGCCAATCATAAAAATAAACATAACTGAATTAATGAGTTTGCTCATAGCTGTTTCCTATTTTTTCACTCTAATATTTATAAATACGTCCAAAGTTGCATGTCTTTCTATCAGATGACTCCTCTTGATGGTGGTGGTTGTGAGTGCATGCATTGCTCGGCCCTGGATTTGTGGGTGTACACAATCCTGGCCCTATAAGGATAATTGCCTTTGCAAGTTATGGGCATATCTGAGATTTTCCTCACCTCTTTGTCTTTGCATGACCTTGGCTTGAATTAGACTCCCTATGTCTGCAGCTGCTGGGCAGCCTGGCGGTGAGACTTACTTATGCTTTTCTAAAAACTACACATATCCTTATAGGAACATGGTCCTGGGTTGCTTTGCTGTTCTGGTGCTCTCAGTGTAAAAAGAAGTTAGGCATAGGAATAGTGCAATACTTATTCACTTGTAAGAGCAGCACATTCATACCTGCGGACCTAAGCACCAAGAATGACTGCATTCTTATCAATGCAAAAGCTAAACAATTCTAACGGTTTCAACTTGATTTTAGTTGTATACATTTGCATTAACAAACTACAGTGGCAAAAAATGTGCAATATTTAAAAATATAAATATTTAGCTCTGGCTGGTTTGGCTCAGCGGTTAGAGTGTCAGCCCGCAGACTAAAGGGTCACAAGTTTGATTCCTAGTCAAGGGCACGTAACTGGGTTGTGGGTTCAATCCCTGGCCCCAGTTGGGATCCTGCTGGAGGCAACCAATCAATGTATGTCTCTCACATAGATGTTTCTCTCTCTCTCTCTGTCACTCTCTCTCTTTCTCCCACTCTCTCCCTCCCTCCCCTCCTTCTACTCTATCTAAAAATTGATGGAAAAATATCCTTGGGTGAGGATTAACAAAATAAATGAATAAATAAATAAGTAAAATAAAATAAAAATATAAATATTTAAATGTGCCAGTATTTTAAAATATTGTGTACCAACTGTACCCTTTTGGCATAAATTTGTGTTATTTATGTCTGAAATGTATTTACAGTTAGAGTGTCCACTGTACCTCATGGTCCCGCTGCCTGGCTGCTGTGGCTCTGTTCATATCTTCTGCATCCCTGATATGGTCAAGGGCCTGGTCAAGTGATTCCTGGAGGTCTGACAACTTAGCATTGTAGTCGTCCAGCTGCTCCAGGACCACAGGAAACAGAGAGCGGGTATCATTGTACAGCCGCTGCCAACTCTCAACCTGGCTCAACACTGGGAAGAAAAATGACATGGAAACTCAGTCTGGGCTTCTCCTGTCTCCTCCCATTCCATCCAGCATTTAGCAGAGACGCAAACTTGTCAGGCTATTCCATCTTTAGCAATAGAGATTGACGGTGTTATTCACAAAATAAGCCCATGTTTTATATTTGAAGTAAAAAAAAAAAAAGCTATTTCATAGGGTTTGAGAGCCCCTGGATGGCAGTCAGTCAAAAGAAGGGTTTGATTAGCTTTCCTATTGAGATTATATTTTATGTGAAAACCTTGTCATTATGCCGTGTTGATTATTACCGAGATTATTCCTAATTTTACCATATAAAGGGGATTTGGATATATTATAGTCTTACTATTAAAGTAACCAAAATTATTGTCTGTTACTGACAAATGATGTTTATAACCATTCATTTTCTGTATTCTCTCCAGGCAACTGTTTTTAGTTAGTTAGCTCCTTTAGGGCAAACCTAAATAATCATTTTGGGTGGAAAGAAGATTAAATGGCAATGTTATATGCTTAAACTTTGTATGTGTCTTAGTTCTATGATCAAAGGTACATACATTGACTATGTGCTTTAATTACATTTTTCCTCTAGGTAATATCAGGCTATCTTGCTCAGGTTTTGTATTTTCTTTGGTCACCATGAGCAGAAGACACAAGTTCATAGCTGAGTAAAGAAAGTGATTGAAAATGCCTTCAGTAGCTAGAAGGTGGCTAGGTGAGAGATGTGATTGGTCCCATTTCCCCAGGGCAGTCTTGTTAAATTCCAAGACTAGCAGCTTCATCTCAACTCAGAAATGGGGCCTGAGATTCTACTTTGGTTTTACTATTTCTATCACTTTATATGTTTGCTATCATAATATGCCTTTATGACAAGAATATTCCTCTTCTAGAGTGTTCACATTAAGTGTTGGCTGAAATTGATAGTGACAATTGCCAGAAAATGATCTAGTGCAGGTGTTCCTCATCCTTTCTGTGCTACAGGACCCTTTATAATCTAGTAAAACCCTCAGATCCCTTCTTATAATGTTCATTAAAATGCATAAAATAAAATACATAGAATTAAAAAGGAAGCCAATATATTAAAAAAAACAAGTTGGTAATATAATAATATATGTGCTTCTTTATTAATGCAATAAATAACAAGATTTAGAGGTGGGTCTAATAACTACTATAATTGTGAATTATTGATGAACTTAATGTTTTGAAATAATAGCAACAGCTAAAATATGATATGTAAACCTGTGGCTTCTTTTGTTGATTGTGTAGATTAAAATAGACACAAATGCTTTGCAACTCTTCCCATCAAGAGTGGAGTCTATTTCCTTACCCCTTGAATCTGGGCTTGTCTTGACCAATAGAATGGGTATGGCATTGTTGGGTTCCAAGGCCAGGTCTCAAGAGACTTTACACTTTCCATTGTTGCCCTCTTGGAAAGCAGCCACCATAAGAACAAGCCTAGGCTAGCTTTCTTGAGTGTAAGACATGGAGGAAGAAACCTAGTCATCTCAGCTAAGGCCTCAGACACATGAGTGAACTCAACCTTGCCACATGGAGCAGAGAGAGATAAGCTGTCCAGGTTGAGTCTAGCCCAGTTGCCAACCAATGAAATCATGAGCAAATAAATGGTTATTGTTTTAAATGAATATTTTTTGGATGGATTTTTAGATAGTAATTGATAACTGATATAGAGACCAACCTAGAAGTTCCCTAGTACTACTGTGTTTTAATGTCTACATGCATCATTAAAGGAAATGTTAAATTCCCATTGAGGTTAAAAGTCATTCATGAACCTCAGAACACGAATGTTGATGAGCTTGTAGCTTTATTGGCTTCTCAACATAATTTTCCTTACTGTAGTTCTGGGAATTGGTTCCCCTTAGCCTTCCTTCCCCTGCTTCATATGTTTTCATCAACTGCTAAGTCCCTATTTGTTCTCTTCAGGAGTAAAAGTTCTATAGACTCCTTGTCGAACTTCAGCTGTTTCTCAAAAGCTTAAGGTTGGGCCTGGATCTAAAAATTGTGGTCATATAGTCAGGGTGTGCTGAACGATTGCCCGAGGCCACATATAAGTTCTAAATAGCCCTGAATATTGGGAATTGGTTGTTTTGACCAAATGTTGCCCTGTGTCTCAGTGTCCTTTCCTAGACCCACAGAGAAAGCAGACATATGCCGGGCTCTAGGAGTTGAATGTACCTACATTCATGAGCTTCGTCTGCCTCTTCATCCGCGAGCTCTCGGTGAGTGAAGAATGGTGGCCGGCTTCTGATCTCCTCCAGCATCTTCTGGGCCAACATCAGCTTCTCAGAGATTTCCTCAGGGCTAAGCTCCTGCTCCTCCCCATAATAGAGCATCTTGTTGTTGATCTCTGAAAAGGACATGATGAGAGAAGGCAGGAGGGAGAGATGACTGGACATTTTACAGTGCTGGCATTGAAAACACTGGCAAGTGAGGGCAAAGGGCAGGGCTGGTCCTAATGCGGAAAGAGACTCACTGAAAGACAGTATATTGATGTCCACATGGCAAATACTCATGCCAGCACCTGAGTTTAACGTTTATTCCAGGGACAAGTAAAACCTGAGAAAATTACTCCTCTTTGCTTCCCATTTAGTGTCTTCAGAATGGGAATGGGATTAATACAAAGCCTACCCTGATTTCATGGAAACCTGTGTCTGGTTTTCATAGTGATTAAAAAATGTTAATATTTAAGGCATGCAAATCTGGGGTCTTTGATCAACCTTTTATATAAAATACATAACTTGGAGAAAATATTCTGAGGTATCTCCTGTCATATGTAGGATGCATTGGAGATATCAATTGCACTTTATTTTTTTATTTTATTTTTTATCCTCACCCAAAGACATTTTTGCATTCATCTTCAGATAGAGCAGGAGGGAGAGAGGGAGAAAGAGAGAGAAACATCCATGTGAGAGAGACACATCAAGTGGTTGCCACCCACATGACCCCAACCGGGGCCGGGGACAAACTGCAACCGAGGTACGTACCCTTAGCGGGAACCAAACCCAGGACTCTCTGGTCCATGGGCCAATGCTCTAACTGCTGAGCCAAATGGCCAGGGCATTAATTGTACTTTAGCCAAGGATTTATCAAGGCTTTAAGCCAAAATGAGAGCATACTATAGCTGTTCAAGTGAGTCTTTCAGATTGTTCTACAGACTAAATATAATATAAAGGTTTGTGAATGTTTTAGCAATTGTTATTTGCCCTCTGTAGTATGACTGTTTGTCAAGACTGTGCCATTTTAACTTTGAGTCATTTCACCCTGTGTCCAAAAGTAAGACGGAGAATTTTAGAACTGGAGGGGCTGCTGAGGTTCAGATGGATTAGATGAGTTGTCAAAACACCAGCAGAGCTGAATAGTTCTCTGACTCCCTGTTTCTACTACATATGCTCAGATGAAAGTTCTATAACTGCCAGCTTATCCTATAGCAGCTCTATAGGAAGCATTTTATCTTCCTGGCATAAGTGAAATTGTGTGCCTGTGGTTTACTGTGATCTGTGCAGTTGGCCAGACAAACACTGGTGTCAAATAAATTATACCAAATAAGGGCTTGTATTTTATATGGCTAACAGCTTGAAGGTCACCAGCAGTTATTTTAGAGATGGTTGGGAACAGGAACAACACATGAGTGGTGTTGTGCAGCAACCTGAACTGCGAAGGAAGGAAGATAAATGAGGAAAGAGGTTTGGATGCTAGAAATATTACTCAGAAATTTATGGGGACACCAAGATATGCTTAAAAAAACTTATGAAGGGATTAAGCATTCACTTTTCAAGAAAGTCTAAAACACTAATTCCTGAAATAAAATAAACATAGATTCCCTCCCCACCCCCCTTAGAACTAGCACTTACAAAACTAAATTCTTTGGTGTTTTGATAAAAATACTGTATTTATAATTTTAGTTTGTTTTATTTTAGCCACTTCTGGTAGAGATTAGAAAAAGGAAATGTAAACAATAGCATTTTTGCCTTTGGTCTTTGGAGACTGCTCATACATTATTATAAAAAGGTAAAAACTGATGGACATTATGGTTTCCCATTTACATTCTTTTGTAATTTTTTTCATCTTTTTTTAATGCTTAAAGCAGCGATTTTCAACCGGTATGCCACATGGCACACTGTTATGCCTCAAGAATTTTTAAAACACACAATACCTACTTAGTCAGGGGCACTGGACCTCTTTCCCTTTAAGTTGTCAAATAAAAAGATGGCAACAATAGCCTTATTTTGGTCAGACTGGCAAAAAATATAATATATTTTGTGGTATGTTGCAGAATTTTAGTATTCAGTTTATGTGTGTCATGAGATGAAAAAATTTAAAAATCCCTGACTAAAAGGGTCAAATAAGAGGGCTTGGAAGCTTTCCTAATGAAATACTTTAGAATAAAAATTTGAGTTACAAAAACAAAGGTAAATTATTTTTTCTGAATGGCTTAGTAGGATGCTGGCTTTACTTGCTACCCTGAGGGACATTTATTTCTTAATTAGATGAGGTCAGCTAATCTAGGTTCAATCTCACTTTTAGAACAAATCAATAGTAACTCTAAAATGTTAGAGGAAAATAATGTTTTATTGGTAGATGCAAAAGCATGCAGTAATGAGGGCAGGAGTGGGAAGTGTTTCAAATATATGCCATTTGTTTTTATTGTGCATTATAGGCACCAAAGGAAATAGCAAATGATTAATTTTGACTCAGTATATCCATTTTCTTGGAATATGCCCCCTTTACCTCAGTATGAAAATATGAATCTCCCACTGTGGGTCCCTTTACTGCCATTGTGCCCTGAAATGCACTTGGTATTGTCATCTAGTTCTTAATATATAGGATAATAAAAACTATGGAAAGACACATACTGTTTCCTAGCAGACTGTAACCAAGGAATTTCTTTATCTTGGAACAAACAAAATTGCCTGTTTTCCGCTGGTAAATGAAGGCTGGTTTTCAATGCACTATCAAGATAGTCTTTAAAATGCAGCCTGTACTTACCAGAGGTTAGAGCACAAATAAATAAACCTTCAAGGGGGAAGGTAAAATCTACCCCAAAGCTTTAGAGCAAAGAAATCTCTCTCTCACACTCCCCTCCCTGCTTTTCATCTGGATTGAGGACAAGAGCATTTTGCCTGCCTGGTTCTTGGGAAAGAGCATCAGAATAGCTCAGGACGACGATTTGGGTTAGCACACTGTTTAGTGCCACTCTAAAGGCAATTTTTGGCTGCAAATAACCAAGAAAAACATGAATCCTATTCCACTGTTGCATTTTAGAGACAGCATAGCATGTGATTTCCTCTGCCTAAAAGATATTTTGGCATTCCACTTCTGTAAAAGGCCTGGGAAGTGAATGATTCTGTACATTTATTCTTGAAAATGTTCAGATTGTAAGTAAGGACAAGTGCTCAGAAATCGCAGATAAACTTGAAAAGCAGACTTTATATAAGTTCAAACCTATAACACTCTAACAACTGTTCTTGGCACAATCGTAAGCACTAACAGCAGCTATTATTTTTTTATTGTTGTTAATAACAGGAATGACTCCTTGACATCAAGCTGAACCAGAAGAGGATATATTTACCTTGGATTTTATCCCTCATGTCATGAGCTTGCTCTACAAGCTGAGTTGCGTGGTTAATGGTATCCATACTTTCCTTCTGAGCCAGTTGGCTCTTTCTTGAGGCTTGACTTTCCTATAAATAATCCGTGTAAACACCAGATTAAATTTATAAGAAGGGAATGTTGTATATGTATATGTGGGGGTGGGTGGGCATAGTGTATCTCATAAACATAAATTTCCCTGACACATGAAAGTTCTATATCATACAAAATGGTCCCAGAAACCATGCATGAAGGCTGATGGGATGACCAGCTTTAGGATTACAGAATGCTATAAAATCAGATGCCATTCCCATGCTATCAGTCAGTTCAATCCAAACCAACCGGCTTTCATAGGTAATTTACTCTTTGGATTTTGACTGTATCTCAAGATGCCAGACTAGGACATTTTCCATGTGTGCTGAGCAGTTTGACGCTGTGCTGACTACCGAGATTAAAGCTTCAAAGGGAAATTTGTTGAGAAAGTAGGCAGATCTTGAAATGCTCCATGCATCCCATGGCTCCTGGGTGGTCCAACCACTGAATGACCACAGAAATTCAAAGGATTATGCTCGCTGGGCTAAATACTGTTTTCAGTGCTGCTCTCCAGATTCCCATCAACAGTCATGGCCCTCGAGTACAAATAACTGTTCAAGCAGATTTGGCTCAGAGTGAATGGCGCTCTCCTCTGAGAAGCTGACTCCATTCTCTCAACGTGGGAGCTTCCGTTTCAGAGTTCCTACAAAGAATTTGTTAAAATGAAATCCCAACTCAAATGTGGCTTCTGAAGAAAGGATGTGTGGGGGTGCATGTGTATATTTCTCTGTGTGTGGAAAGACAGAAACTGATCTAAGAAATGGTTCGAGGCCAGAACACTGGCCTGTATGCATGGCATGGGGGACGTTACTTCCCTTTGGCACCAGAAAGACTGACTCATGGGTTATATTTAAGAGGAGGAGAATTCCTTCAGTATGGCACTTGGTAGATGCCCCTTGCTTCATCTGGTGTGTTTGTTGTTGTTGGCTCAGCTCTGTCGCAAAGGGCTACAGAACCTGAACGGACTGCAGGCTGATCTGCCACACGGAGCGCTGGTAGACTCATTGCGCAGTTTCCCCAGGACCCGGAAGTAGCCATTTCAGACTTCTCTCTTTCATCCAGTGTTTTAGCCAGAGGATTATGCCATGATTTTACCTGGAATGTAAACTCCTCCCAGGCATCACTCAAGCAAGTGGCCCTTAGGGAGGATGATGCAGAAATAGCATCATAGCAAACATAAGCCCTAGAGGCTTTTTATAGGGCAAGTGTGAAATCCCCTCCCCACAGAGCTCCCTCTGCAGCAGCACGCAGCCATCAGTCCCTTCCCGAAACAGTGGGCTCTCTCAGTGGACTCTGCACTCTGAGTCAGTGCCTTCCATCACCCAATTCCCGTCTTCCTTCACCCAATTCCCGTCTTCCTCTTGGCTTGTTCTAATGCTGTCCAGTGACTCAAAATTTGTGGTCACTTTAAAATTAGATGATGCAGAAAATAAGATGAATGTTATTCTTGATGCCACCTCTCCCCACTTCTTAAAAATATGAACACAGCCATTTAAAACATTACAAAAATTTAATAAGTTGATTTTTGATCTAGTTTAAATTGAGTTCTATTTGCACAGCACAGTATCATATCTTTGGTTTCCTCCTTCAAGGGAAAATGCTACTGTTATTAATGTGTTCATTTAATTTATTATGGAAACTTTGAATTGAAGCAATGAAAGACAGCTGGAAGATGTATCTTTAAGAAAACCTCTTCTTTCTGACAAACACCAGAGGGCGCTAATTTATATTTAACAAAGGAGTGGCAAAGAGGAACTTCCATTGCTTTAAGTTGCAAAATTACTGGCTATAATATATAGCAATGCCTTATGCGAATGTTACTTTTTTTCTGTAATTTTGCTTATGGAAGGAAATTAATGATATGAACATATGGCAAAACAGGTGCACCTTGCTTTAAGAAAAGCTGAAATTAAAAAATTATCTCACAACCATAAATCAGTTAATGGTTTACCCTGCAAATGGAGTAATCATTTACTCACCTAACCAGTGACTTCTCCTTGTAGGTATTTGATATAAAATGTGGAAAGAAGTTTTTGTCATAAAGTGCATAAAGAGTAATATACCTAGAATACTAATTTTTAAAAAATCAACTAGATTAAGTGAGGATGATAATCAAATCTATCTAGGGTGATCAGATATTTTATTGTTTAAATGAGGACACTCCTGAGAGTGAAAGGGGAAATTTTAGATAATCACTCTGAGAGACAAGCATAAACAGGAACAGTCTTGAACAAAACAACAGTAGGAATATTGGTGTGCCATTTCAGAATCTGTACAGTGATATCTACTTCTGTGGGTCTGCCTACCTTCTTAACATTAAGACTTCCAAATAACTTTCCAGCCTTGATCTCTTCCCTGAGCAACAGACTCAAATCTTTAACTGCCCCTGGGCATCCATACATACCTCATCCTTAAAATGTCCAGGGTAATCCATTCTGTATTTTTAGTCTTGGTCATCCATTTCTCCAAGCCAGAGCTTTCCTCCTTGTTTATCTTCATATTTAATTGGTCACCAAATTATTTTTATTCCACTTTTCTTTCTGGCCCCCTTCCTATTCCCCACTTCCACAGTCTCAGTTGATCCCTGTTCACAGCAATTCTTTTCAAAGGAAGACAAGGTAGCAATCAACCACTCCTGTTTAGATGACTGTGGCAGTCTCCTAATTTGTATCCCTGTCTTGAGAGTCTTTACTCACCAATCTGTCATCCTTACTGAGGAGGAATGTTTCTGAAATTCCAAATCTGATCAGCTCATTGTTCTAAGTAAATGCTTCAATGTTTTCCAAAGTCCACAGGATGAAATCCATATGTTCCTAGCATTATGGCCAAGGTTCTTCATGATCTGGCCTCTGAGAACTTCTTTAGCATATCTCCTGCTCCTTGACTTACAATTAATCTTCTGGAAGGCCAAAGCCAAAGTTCCTCTAGTCTCAAGGATACAATGTGTTGCTTTACATCCTTCTGCTTTGTGGTAATATTCCCTTTCTTGGAAGTACTTGATAAACTCCTAGTCATTCTTCAATGCACAGGTCAATGGTCATCGTTTCTGAGAAGTCTTCCCTAAAGGACCCCTGCTGAAATAGTTATTTTTCCTTAGAGTTATCTCTTTAGGCTATATCATGCCTCAATTATTGAATACTGTTATAATTTTTTTTACATGTCTCTTTTTCCTACTAGACTGTGAGCTCTTTGAGAGCAGGGGTCTTATTCTATTCATTTCAGTATCTCTATCACCTAGCACTATAACCGTTATATACCAAGTATTAAGTGGAATTGAAACATTTTTATTTTTTGTCCTGCCTTTTAGTCAGGATCAGAAATGAGGCTTAGATGCTTTTGATGTGTGGAGGTGACCTACTTTCCTTCCATTCCTAAAGATTTCTTTTCATCAAATGTATGGGCATCCTTTAGGGGGTTCCCAGGACAAAACCAATAACTTCAGGTTAATGTAATTGTGAGATTTGGGTCACAAGAGATTCATTGTGCCAGATAATTTGCATACAGAGGTATTTTCAAGTTCAAGAGGCAACATTAATGTGATTTTTATCATTGTGGGAACCTACAGTGAAATCTTTCACTCCAAAGCCAAATATTAGTTACTTTCTTGATAGAAAGCTTTTTAAGACAAAGCTTTTCTTAAATCCTTTTCAGAATCAATTATGAACTCTTCTAGACTAAAGGCTTGAGGATGCTTGAGAAGTCCTTACGACAAACTCTGGGCACTGATTTTGAAGTATTTCAGCAGGTTCTTGTACCATCAGGACTGTTCTGGTCAGAAGGACATTATTTTCAGTAAGAATCAATAGAAACAGCTGAGTGAATGTTCCAGTAGCTTTATCACCATCTCCTGCTTTGGTGGTATGTTCTTATTGTCCTGAAGCCTTTTCTACTAGGATGTTACTTTCAAGCTTTCTCTCTATGAAAGCCTGCGTTTAACTTATATTGAAAGTAGAAAAATTACACAACAACATGATCTGTAACTCTGTGTCTGAGCTGTGGGAAGAACGAATCTTGGTGAAAACATTTCTTCAAGAATTGGGACACTTCTGGCAAGTTCCAACCATGATACCAAAATGAAATCACAATGAACTTTTCACAGAGATTTCTTTCTTGGTCTCTCCTTTGAAACTTAAGAGATCTTGCTGCTTTTCAAATGCTGGTAGTTGGATTACTATGCAACACTACATGGGAAGCAAGGACCATTTTCATGTACATCTCAAAGTAGTTGAATATTCCAAGGGTCCTATTAGAGTAATTAACATTTTTAGAAGCCTAAGCTTTTAAAAGTTGAAGAGCTCCAAGGTCAAAGGAGATTATCAGAGTTACTTCAACCTTTATTTTAGGAGAAAATGAGAATTGTTTTTGCAAAGCACTCCAACAGTTTATGTTAAACACCATTATGGGAAAGCAGAAATTCCAGAGTACTCTGAGCAGCATTGATGGAACATAACAAGGAAAATAAATGTGTTAAACATTATAATATGTTAAATATGGTGCCGTGTGGCTTAGTTGTATTTTTTTTTTTTTTATTACTATAGAGGATGGATAGTTTTCCATTAGGCTCCTGGGGAGTGTATTTAATAGTCTCTCACATTGACTGTGTTCAAGTTTTAATGCTTTTCTTGTTAATTTCTGAGAGCTTTTACAAGTCACATTTCCCTTAATATTTTTCTTAGTCTCATTGACTTTTTCATGTATTCAGTTGTTTTACTGGGTATTTGAAATTTTATCTTGTCAAATCTATTATATCATTTTATTGAAATTCCTTATGCTGGATTTAAATATATTGTTATTTCCTCTCAATTTCAAATAAATATTTAGTTCTGTTTTCTTGTGACTTTGAAATTTAAGCTCAAGTCTTCAATCTGCCTGGAACTTTTTTTCCTGCCAAAGTGCAAAATTGTTTCCTCAGCACAATTCATCTTCTTTCCTTTTATTTTTTAATGAGTCCTTCAGCAAACATTTACATTTTGTATTCTATATAGTAAAGCTTATTTCTGGGTGCTCTATAGCTCTTAGTCAGAAAATGTTAAGGCAAACAGCTGAATAACTATCCTAATTGAAACATATATCAACCATATTAACCAGTAGCTAGTATAAAAAAAGTTTCCTATAAAACACAGTTTTTCAAGGAAACCAGTCAAAATGGGAAGAAATACTAGAGATGAGTATACTCTTGATTTATTTTAAGGTACTTGAGTCACTGCATATTTTCTGAGCTGTGTTAAGCTTCAGTTGTTTGTGACTAGCTAGGCTCATACCAGCTAAATCCTTTCTCTGAAGGCAGTCCCAGAAACTGAATACATACCCTTTCAGCTAATTCGTCCAGGTCAGACAGAAGGCTTTTCATTGTATTCTCAGCATTGTTGATTTGTATCTTTCTTAGGATATACTGGTTTTCTCTTTCTGACAATTTTGTCTGTGGAAAAAAATGTTTTGAAAATAATCAGTAGATGTGCACACCAGGTATGTAAAAATAAACAGAAAACTCTTCCTGTGTTAGAGGACTCAGAGTAGAATGTGAGCCTCTGTTCATAAAATAGTTGGGGTCTGCAGGCTGTTGCAGGCTGGTGTGAAGGTTGAGGTCTGCGTGAGGGTTCTCAGTGCCCTAGGTGCTAAAATTCTTTGAGCTTTGCTCATCAGGCAGAGACCCTGGCCTGGGCTGTGCTGGCCATGGGGAAAGGGCACCTTTTTCTAATTTGCACAAATGCACAATATAGACTGATGGTGGCCTTGGGTGTCTGAGCTTTAAAATATCAGTTTTGGAAGATTTTGGAAGAAATCATCAACCCACACAGATTAATGTAAATGGAATTTAGAAATTTGCTTTTTTCTTTTAAGAAGAGCAATTCTCTTTATTTTAGACCATTTGCCCCTTTCTTTTTCATTTTTGAGGAGTTTGGTCCAAATGTGGCTTTACTCAGATTACTCTGGAGTAAGCCCATCAACCTTTGCACTGAATTCCCATCAGCTATCATTCCACCTATCTTGAAGTTGTGCTGTTGGCCAAGAGGATTCAAGTAGTATCGAGAGGCCTGCATCTGGGTGACTCCTCTGAGGATTAGTACCTTCATGTGTCCAAACATATGAGTTTGGACAAGAACGATTTCTAAGTTTGGAATAGAATGCTCACTAGGATTCCATCCAGCTCTACAATTTTGTGATTTTTATTTTGTTTTGCATTTTACATATTTGGCCAATTGCTGTGCATGGCATTTGCACCTCCAAAAAGTAGAGTAATGAGCAGTTACTATGCTAGGTACTGTTCTAACTGCTCTCCACATATCAACTCACTGAATTCTCTCAACAATCCATGAGATGGTTCAATAGTTTTCCTCAATTCTACATGAGAAAACTGAAGAATAAAGAGGTTAAATAACTTACCTAAGGTTACACAGCTAGTAAGTGTCAAAACTGGCACTTGAATGCAAATAATCTAAATTCAAAGTTTATGTTCTTAACTATTCTACTAAATTGACTAACCGTGTAAATAGAAGTGTGATGGTATTAACTGTATTGTCCTTTCAGCTAATTATTATTGTTTTGTTTTTGTTTTGTTTTTTAAAATATCTGTTGGTTGTGATAGAAGCCCATGATTTAGAGGGGAGAAATAAAACCACTTCTTAAAGCTTAAATATACAGTCACCGTTAGTCTGTTGCCTGCCTTTAACTTGTTTATTAGAGATTAACCACTAGACCTGTGAGGAGAAACAGAGCATGTGAGTATGTTGTGTGAGTGTGGGAAAATGACTAGAAATATGACAGTGAGAAGGAAAGGTAAGGGTAGGAGACAGAGATAGAGATAAAAATGGAGACAGAAACAGAGACAGAGACAGAGAGAGAAGTTTCTAGAGAAACTCCTCAAAACATTGCAGATTGAGGGTAGGGTAATGGTATGTCTGTGGTAATTACTTGAATGACAAATGTACAGCGTCACCAAGGAAATAAGAGTGTTTAGCGTCCCTCAATAGTTTAGTACATAGATACTAGTTTTTTAGTAATTTTATTTTCTGTATTAACCTTTTTTATAGATGGCAGCTTTTGGTTTAGGCTGAAGCCCATGCTTACAACTAACTTGTCATAATTTCCTACGCCTAACAATCTGTAGTAGCCATGGGGCTCAGATACCAAAACTGATAGGAGTTACTAGGGGTGACTCTGTGAAACCAGAATGAAAACGCGCAGAAGGTACAACATTTCTGCATACTTTGAGGAAGTAGATGGTAGAATTCATTTCATTCACGTGTCTGTGAGCAGCTGCACCAGAGGACACACTCAGCAGACCAGACTTGCTTTCTTCAAAGGAGAGCGCAGCTAACCGAAGGTCATCCGTCAGATCCCAGATGCACTTATCACAGCCTGGAGGTAGAAGGGGCATGTCATTTCTTCAAAATAAAAATTCAACTGGAAGCATATCACCGTATGCAGTTCCTTAGTCAATACTATTCTCATTTTTGTTTCTTGAGGTGCTGTCCTGGGCTACAGAACTAATCCTTATACTCAAAGTGGAGTAGAGCCCAAGAAGAGCCAAACTATACATCAAGAACGATCCCCACTTAAAACATAACAAAAAGCAAACAACACATGCAATAGGGAAAGTAGGTTAACATAAATTCTGAGTGTGAACTGAGACAGAAAGAAAGCACGAAAGGGCCAGCCATCCGAGTTGGGTAGGTAAGGAGAAGCCTTGTCCACTTTTTTTCAGTAGTGGACAGCCCTCTGAGATGACTCTCTTCATGTCAGGCTTTGGGCTTTTGTTTGGTGCCCACTGGTGAAGACAGCTATTTGCTAGGCACTCCTTCTTTCCTATTATCTTTTCTTATCTCAGTTCAGGTTCTAGCACCTCTTACTCCGTGGCCTCAACCCAGGGGTGACTGACTCAGCACCTCCCCATGGCCTGACCTCCTGTCTGGTGAGGTTGTTGCAATTTCTCATTGCTCCCTACATTTCACATTTGAGTTCCTCTGACCACTGTCATCATTTCCCAGGGACCCAATGCCTCCTAGATCACATTCACAAGTACACTCTTAGAAACTTTCCTGTTCTCAATCTCTCTCTCTCTCAGATTGTACTCTCTTCTGGAGAACTGGTAAATGAACACAAAAGTGTTAATAGTTGTTAATATGTTAATTTGTTACTTGAAGTTTAACATAGTCTTACTCATATCCACTTTCAGAGGAACATCAGGCTGGAGGGGAAAATGAATAGGGCCAGGCAGGTATCTTAATGTCCTTAAAGTGACCTTGCTTAGGTGACCACCTATTGTATCCATGTGTAAACTTTGCCCTGCTTGTGCCTCACATTCTATGCCATCTTCTAAAATGTAATTCATTGGTAATATTAATCTCTTGTGTCCAGAGGGACTCAGAGGTCAAGATACTTTTGTCTGAGGGAGGGAATACCTAGTGTTAAAAATATGTGAATAATGTTTAAATCACTCTACTTAAAGGTAAATACTAGTTACTTTCTTTTTTTAAATTAAATGTATTGGGATGATATTGGTTCATAGGGTCATATAGGTTTCAGGTTTACATTTCTATGAGATATAATATGTATTTTGCATTGTGTGTCTACCACTCAAAGTCAAATCATCTTTTGTCACCATATATTTGGCCTTCTTTACTCTTTAGTATCCCCCCATCCCCTTCCCTCTGGTAAGCATCATGTTGTCTGTCTGTGTCTATGAGTTTCAGTTTTATATCCCACATATGAGTACAATCATATGGTTCTTAGCCTTTCCTGATTGATTTATTTCACTTAGCACAATATTCCAAGATCCATTCATGTTGTCGCAAATGGCAGTATTTTATCTTTTCTTATGGCTGAGTAGTATTCCGTTGTATATATGTACCACATCTTCTTTATCCAATCCTCATCAAAGGATGCTTTGGTTGTGTCTATGTCTTGGCCACAGTGTATAATGCTGCAATGAGCATAGGGGTGCATATATCTTTGGGAATAAATGTTTTCGAGTTTTTTGGGTAGATACTCAGAAGAGGGATTGCTGGGTCATATGGCAACTCTATCCTTGATTTTTTTTTTTAGGAACCCCCATATTGTTTTCCACAGTGGCTGTACCACTTTACATTCCCACCAACAGTGAATAAGAATTCCTTATACTCTGCAACCTCTCAAACACTTGTTATTACCTGTTTTGTGGATAATAGTCACTCTAACAGGTGTAAGATGGTATCATTATATTTTTGACCTACATTTCTCTGTAGCTAGTGAAGTTGAACACCTTTCCATATATTTGTTGGCCATTTGTATGTCTACTTGGCAGAGGTGTCTGTTCAGGCCCTCTGCCCATTTTTTAATTGGCTTGTTTGTTTGTTTGGTGTTGAGTTGTATGAGCTCTTTATATATTTTGGATATTAACTGCTTGTTGGAGCTGTTGTTTGCAAATATCATCTCCCATTTGGTTGGTTGCCTTCTTATTTTGTTGTAGGTTTCTTTTGCTGTGCAAAATCTTCTTAGTTTGATATAGTCCCATTAATTCATTTTTTGCCTTTACTTCCCTTGATTTTAGGGTTAAATTCATAAAATGTTTTTTATGACCAAGGTCCATAAGTTTAGTACTTATGTTTTCTTCTATGTACTTTATTGTTTCAGGTCTTTGATCCATTTTGATTTAATTTTTGTACAAGGGGAAAAGCTATAATCTAGTTTCATTCTTTTGCATGTGGCTTTCCAATTCTCCCAGCACCATTTATTGAAGACGCTATCTGTTCTCCATTGTGTGTTTTTGGCTTCTTTGTCAAAAAATTATTTGCCCATGTACCTGTGGTTTTACTTCTGGGCTCTCAATTCTGTTCCATTGGTCTGTGTGTCTGTTCTTCTGCCAATACCATGCTGTTTTGATTTTCTTTTCTTTTTTTTTATATATTTATTTATTAATTTATTTTTGTTACAGATGTTTCTCCTTTTTTCCCCATTGACACCCTCCTCCCCATCCCCCCATCCCGTCCCCAGCTTTGTTGTCCATGTCCATCAGTTATGCATACATGCGCATAAGTTCTGTGGTTTATCTCTTCCCTCCCCCTGACCCCTCTTCTGAAGGGTGTCAGTCTATACCCTACTTCCACATCTCTGGGTCTACCCTGTTCTTCAGACTGTTATGTTCATTATATTCCATAAATAAGTGAGATCATGTGATATTTGTCTTTCTCTGCTTGGCTTGTTTCACTTAGGATAATACTCTCCAGGTCCCTCCATGTCGTCTCAAAGGATGAGAGATCTTTCTTTCTTACAGCTGCATAGTACTCCATTGTGTATATGTACCACAGCTTTTTTATCCATTCATCCACTGATGGACACTTGGGCTGTTTCCAGATCTTAGCTATTATAAATAGTGCTGCTATGAACATGGGAGTACATGTATTCTTTCTGATTGGTGTTTCAGGCTTCTTAGGGTATATTCCTAGAAGTGGGATCACTGGGTCAAATGGCAATTCAATTTTTAATTTTTTGAGGTAACACCATAGTGTTTTCCACAGTGGCTGCACCAGTCTGCATTCCCACCAGCAGTGTACTAGAGTCCCCTTTTCTCCACACCCTCGCCAACACTTGTTGTTTGATGATTTGTTGATGGCGGCCATTCTGACAGGTGTGAGGTGATACCTCATTGTTGTTTTAATTTGCATCTCTCTGATGATTAGTGATGTTGAGCATTTCTTCATGTGTCTCTTAGCCATTTGTATGCCCTTTTTGGAGAGGTGTCTATTTAGTTCCTCTGTCCATTTTTTAATTGAGTTTTTTGTCTTCCTTTTGTTGAGTTGTATGAGCACTCTATATATTTTGGAGATTAACCCCTTATCTGATGTATCGTTGGCAATTATGCTCTCCCATAGAGTGGGTTCCCTATCTGTTTTGATGGTTGTTTCTTTTGCTGTGCAGAAGCTTTTGAGTTTGATGTAGTCCCATGTGTTCATTTTTCCCTTTGTTTCTGTTGCCTTAGGTGATGTATCAGTGAAGATTCTGCTGCATATGATGTCCGAAATTTTGTTGCCTACATTTTCTTCTAGGATTTTTATGGATTCACGAGTCACATTTAAGTCTTTTATCCATTTTGAGTTTATTCTTGTGTATGGTGTAAGTTGATGGTCTAGCTTCATTTTTTTTTTGCATGTAGCTGTCCAATTTTCCCAACACCATTTATTAAAGAGGCTGTCTTTACTCCATTGTATGCTCTTGCCACCTTTGTCAAATATTAATTGAGCATAATGTCTTGGGTCAATTTCCGGATTCTATGTTCTGGTCCACTGGTCTATATGCCTGTTCTTGTGCCCGTACCAGGCTGTTTTGATTACAGTAGCTTTGTAGTATAAGCTGATATCCGGTATTGTGATCCCACCTACTTTGTCCTTCTTTTTCAAGATTGCTGTGGCTATTCGGGGTCTTTTTTGGTTCCATATGAACTTTTGAAATATTTGTTCTAGTTCTGTGAAATATGTCACTGGTATTTTGATGGGGATTGCATTGAATCTATAGATTGCTTTGGGTAATATGGACATTTTAATGATGTTAATTCTTCCAATCCATGAACAAGGTATGTGCTTCCACTTTTTTATATCTTCTTCTATTTCTTTTTTCAATGTCTTGTAGTTTTCTGCAAATAGGTCCTTTACTTCTTTGGTTAAGTTTATTCCTAGGTATCTTAATTTTTTTGCCATGATGGTAAATGGAATTGTTTTTTTAGTTTCTCTTTCTGTGAGTTCATCATTGGTGTATAAGAATGCCGTCAATTTTTTGACGTTAATTTTGTATCCTGCTACTTTGCCAAATTCATTTATTAAGTCTAGTAGATTTTTGATGGAGTCTTTAGGGTTTTCTATATATAATATCATGTCGTCTGCGAATAATGACAGTTTCACTTCCTCCTTTCCAATTTGGATTCCTTTTATTTTTTCTTCACGTCTGATTGCTGTGGCTAAGACTTCCAGTACTATGTTAAATAAGAGTGGCGAAAGTGGGCATCCCTGTCTTGTTCCTGTTCTTAAGGGAAATGTTTTTAGTTTTTGCCCATTAAGTATGATGTTGGCTGTAGGTCTTTCATATATGGCCTTTATTATATCAAGATATGATCCCTCTATTCCCAAATTGCTGAGCGTTTTTATCAGAAATGGGTGCTGGATTTTGTCGAATGCTTTTTCAGCATCTATTGATATGATCATGTGGTTTTTATCTTTTGTTTTGATTTTCATATCTCTGTAGTATAATTTTAAGTCAGGTAGTGTGATACCCCTAGCTTCGGGGTATTTTGTAGTTTCATACAACTCTGACAGTTTTTTGCTCTATTTCTTTAAAAAATGACATTGGGATTTTGATGGGGATTGCATTAAATCTGTATAGTGCTTTGGGTAATATGACCATTTTAACTATGGTGATTCTTCCAATCCATGAACACAGACTATCTTTCCATTTCATTGTGTCTTTTGCAATCTCTTTTAATAATGCTTTGTAGTTTTCAGTATAGAGGTCCTTCACATCCTTTGTTAAGTTTATTCCTAAGTATTTTACTCTTTTTGTTGTAGTTGCAAAAGGAATTATTTTTTATTTCTTTTTTTGAAGTTTCATTGTTAGTATATAGAAAAGCAGTGGATTTTTATATATTGATTTTGTATCCTACAACTTTACTGTATTTGTTTATTGGTTCAAATAGTTTTTTGGTAATGTTTTTAGGGTTTTCTATACACAGAATCATGTCATCTGCACAAAGTGACACTTTTATTTCTTTCTTCCCAATTTGGATGCCTTTTATTTCCTTTTCTTGCCTGATTGCTCTGGCTAGGACTTCTATAACTCTGTTAAACAAGAGTGGTGAGAGTGGGCATCCCTATCTTGTTCCTGATTTTAGAGGAAAAGCTTACAGTTTTTCACCATAGTATATTATTGGCTGAGTGTTTGTCTTATATGGCCTTTATTATGTTGAGGCACTTTCCTTCTATACTGATTTTATTGAGTGTTTTAATCATAAATGGAAGTTGCATCTTATCAAACGCCTTTTCTGCATCTATTAATAAGATCATATGATGTTTATCCTTTATTTTGTTAATGTGGTGTATTACATTGATCAATTTGTGTATGTTTAATCCTTCTTGTGCCTCTGGAATGAACCCCACTTGATCATGGTGTTATTATTTTTTAATGTGTTGTTTTATTTGATTTACCAGTATTTTGTTTAGGACTTTTGCATCCATATTCATCAGATATATTGGTCTGTAGTTTTCTTTTCCAGTGTTATACTTGCCAAGTTTTGGTATCAGGGTTACGTTGGCCTCATACAATGTGTTAGGAAGTATTGCCTCTTCTTCAATTTTTTGGAAGAGTTAGCTACTTTCTTGATAGAAGGCTTTCTAAGGCAAAGCTTTTCTTAAATCTTTCTAAGAATCAATCAGGGACCATTCTAGATTAAGGGCTTGAAGGATGCTTGAAAAGTCATTAAGACCAGTTGCGGGAATTTGTTTTGAAATGTTTCAGCAGGTCCTTGCACCATAAGAACCACTCATGATTTGATTGATAGGAGTGATAGAAAAATCCAGGAAATAAAGACAGCAGCTCCTTTTCATAAGGCCTAAATATTTTACTTCTGGTGCCACTTCAGATTTGGAGTGATTTGGGAAAAGCCACTGAAATCTCTTGGTATCTCAGTTTTCCCAGAGTTGTAAAGCATTGTCTATACAGCATATCTGGTGACCTGAAGAGAAAAAGGAGCTAAGATAAATTCAGTCATTGGGAATTGCATTTCTGAATTTGCCTTTACCTACTAAGTAAGATGCTAAACTTAAGACTTGATAAGATACATTTTGTAAAGTAGAGGTGTTTAAATGTAAATCACCTATTTGCAAATTAGAATCAAGCAGACAACTGAATACTTTTTGTTTGGGGTACATTTGGTTGAGGCACAGACAGGGTTAAAGCCAGGGGTGAAACTTGGGCAGTTTCTAGAGAGAGGGTATTGCATAGCTCTGCTAATCCTACACCTGCAGCACATTAGAAAGTGGGGTTAGTCAATCATGTACTGTTATTTTTACTTATGGTTGGGCAGTCCGTGCCTGTAGGGAGTTCAAAACCTTCTTCCAAGCATTCTCCGGTTACACTGTCACATGGGCCTCCCCCACAATTGCACACTGTGGGAAACAAAAACAAGAGATTAGGGATTCATTTCTTAGGGCTTAAACTATGGCAATGTACTCATGGTTTCTAGAAATGTTGGCTATCAGTATATAATTACTCACTGGGGATTAATTATATTCTCTGATATAGAGATTGTGCCCCTCACTAAATTAAGCCCCAACCCAGTGAGATTTTCAAAGATGACCTTCAGGCAAAAACAAATTTAATTTTTCTAGGACTCCTCTCCCAATTTTGGGAGGATTCTAAGATGACTGCTCAGTCCAGAAAGATCCTGGTAAATATCACAAGATACAAGATCATCATGGAGCCCTTCATTATTCAACTGGAATCTGAAAGCCAGCCTTGCATTGCAGACTGATTCTCCAGTTTAATCCAACTGCGGGGTTGATCATTGCCAGGTGTGAGGGAGGAGCAGTCCAGTGAGGAGGCCCAAAAGCAAATCTTGGCTTCACAGTGCTTGATCCTTGGCAAGGCTGACTCTAAACCTCCAAATGATAGCTATCAGTGTGATGGCTCGGAATAATGACGTGGAAAAAATTAGGGACATATTTAGATAAATTTAGAGAGCCCATTATTCATCTACTGAGGGTTTTCAAGAAAGTCATTTGGAAAAAAACAAAAACAAAATCCCCATTTTATCAGACTGTTCATTTTCCACTGAGTTTCAGAGTAGAACTTTATTTGTAATATTTAAAAAGGAATTCCTAAACTATCCATGCCAACAATAAGCTGAAATAGAATTGTGAATTTTCCTCACCTCTTAACTGTCTTTAAAGAAAAATCATAAAAAATTTAACTTTCAGGGGATATGTATTTATTACATTTCAGCTGTTTAATGTTCCACAAAATGTAGATTTATTAAACAATTCGGCAAGATCATGCTTTATTGCTTTCAACATTAGCTTCTTTTCAAAGAGTGATCTGCTTCTATGTAGTTTAAGTTGAGTAAATATTTTGAGAATCAGAACATTCATCAATGTCTAAGGCTTTGATTTTGCCAGCTTTTTTTTTTTTTTTTTAATTTTTACCCAAGGATATGTTTTTATTGATTTTATTTTTTTTAAGGGAGAGAAACATCTATCTGAGAGAGAAACATCAATCAGTTGCCTCCTGTATGTATCCCTACAAGATTGAACCTACAACCTAGGTGTATGCCCTGACCAGGAATTGAACCTGCAACCTTTTGGTGTACAGGACGATGCTCCAGCCAACTGAGCCACCCAGCCAGGGCTGCCAGCACTCTTTCTGATGCCTGCTTTTCTTGTTTAGTTTGGCTGGACACAGAGCTCTCTTCTTTGTGTCATTTTCAGTATTAAGCCTCTGTGTACTTTGTTTTCTTGTAGACATGTTTACTTCTATTGTGACTTGTGCACATCATATATGTTTCCTTCTCAATATTAAACTTTCACTTAAAAATCTTTTTAAGTGGGCCCTGACCAGCTTGGCTCAGCTATTAGAGTGTCGGCCTATAGACTGAAGGGCTGTGGGTCAAGGGCACGTCCCTGGGTTGCAGGTTTGATCCTCAGCCCTGGTCAGGGTTGTGCAGGAGGCAACCAATTGAATGTGTCTCTCTCACATCCATATTTCTCTCTCCCTCCTTCCATTCCAGTCTATCTAAAATTAGTGGAAAAATATCCTTGGGTGATGATCAACAACAACAAAATGTCTCTTTCAGTGGGACTCTGTTTTGATGAGGGGATTTCCAATAGGAGCGTGCCACCAGAGTACAATACCGCTTCCTCATCCTTCCTCCCCTCAAAGTCACAAAAGAGTAAGAAACATTCAGTCTCAAACTTCCTTTATTCCTAGAGGAAGGCAATTTAACTTTACCTCTGAAGAGCTTCATTCTATGTGGCCAATGGATTAGAGAAATTATGAATAAAATGTGTATATTTCAGTCTAACTGAAGTCAATTCTTATACTCTACCTGGGACATTTGCTGTGACCATTTGAGAAAATTGGGGCATGATTAAGCTCTACCCTTGACTTGCTCACCTATTTCACTGAAATGTCAGTTTTACCAAACATAACTGAAAAACGGAATTTAGTTTCCAGAATAAGAAAGTGATGTGAACCATGAAATTTTTCATTTGGAATTCTGGCCAATCATAGGCTATCCCTGGAAGTCTGATTTTCTTCTTTGATCAAAGTTGGAGGGATATAAGATAGTAAGACAAAAGTTCATTTGTGTCAGTGTCTCATGGTTCATGAGCTAAGTGACATTAGTAGTCTTGATAATAGCTACCCCTGATGAGTTTGGGATACATCTTCCTGGGGATGTACACTGCTCTGGAAAAATAACTAGGGAACTTGTGATATTTTCCCAAGGTAAATCCATCTAAATCCAGTATATGCATTGGCCAGATGGCTGTCTTAGGATTTACAGTACTGCACCTGCACAGTTCTTGGCTATCCTGGCATCCCCATAGTAGCCAGGAGCGCAGCGTTCACACTTGAATCCAGTGGTGTTACGTAAGCAATTCCTACACTGGCCAGTGACCTCATCACAATCTTCAAAAATCAAGTTAGGATCTGAATTTCCACTGCAGTCACATTTCTTACAGGTGTTTCCAATAAGCAAGGGGTTTCCATAGTAACCAGGAGCACATCTGCAGAGAAATCATATGTTGAAAATTTAGCAGACAACTGGGAGGTAGGCCACACAGGCCTGGCATTCTGAGGTTGAGAGGCTACTTTGGTTTTCCAGGCTCACATAGCTAGTAAGTCACAGTGCAAGACCCAGACCTTCTGACCCTCATGTTGTTTCCTTCACTCCACCCTGGACCACACTGCTGCTGCTGTAAATGAATGAGTGAACTCATCCAACAGAGGGACAATTCATGTCGATATTATGCAAGGCACAGAGAGACAGGAAGAGGAAAAACACATAGCCTATACACTGAAAGAACAGGAAACAAGTTAAGCATAATTATACATAATATTGTGAACTCTAGAAATCTGGGTCTATGATAAAGATGAGTATGAATTTAAGTGGCACATAACCTACAAAGAGATATCCCCAAGAGAAAATGTTTAATGAGTTTTGTTATTCATACTCATTCATGTTTTTGAACCTTTAATTTATAGCCCGCTGGTCCCTAAGCCAGCATAAATCATTCCTTTATGAAACATGTGGCTGGATTGGATTTGTAACCTTTGTTACAGTTCACCAAACAGAGAATATTAGACTCTTGGGCTCACTGGAATGGCACTCAGATCTGCCACCTTATGTGCAGCTGGGTATAAAGGGCCTTGCCCAAGCTCACAGAAGTCAGATGCCAGTTATTTTCTTTTCTTTGTTTAATTCCACTGCATTTGATCTCCATAGGTTGTCCCCTGGTCAGGACAATCCCAGAGTGCACAGTTTGGCAAGGCCAGCAAAGGTTGGATGGATTTCAGTCATCACTCTCCAACGGGGCTAGGCTGTGTCATGAAGGGCTCAGCCAGCATGACCATAGGCACCAGCTGTGCCCCCATAGCAAATGCAGTTAGGTGCCTGGCCTCTGTAGGCTCAGAGATCTAAAATGTTCAAAAGAATGGCTGCCTAGGCTCCAACTCTGTTTATCTGTGGTACTCTCAGCTCTGCCCTCTGCTTTATCTCCACGTTGCCTTCCCTCAGTCACAAGATGGCTGTCAGAACTAAGAGCACGGCCTGCTCTTCATTCACCTGCAGATGAAAAGAATGCCTCCCCATAACCCTCAAACAAGAGACCTCAGCTGCACTCCAGTGGAATCACTCCTGAGTCGATCCATTTTGAACAGGACAACGCCAGGCACTGACTGGCTCAGGTTTAGGTTATCTGAACAATTCACTACAGCAAGGTGGAAGGTGATTTATACCAGTGTTTCTCAGCAAAAGTATCATGAGCATTTGGACCAGAATAATTCTTAGCTGTGTGCTTGTGGTGCATCTCACTACAGTACATTTGGCATGTCTGGCACCACCCGTCATTTGCCAGCTGTGCACTCCAGTTGTTGGGGTGACCGAAAGCACCCATATTAGTCATATCCAGACACTCCTGCATCTGGAGGGCTGGAGAGACTGAATGGGCTGTAACACACTGGGGAGGGGTGGTTTCTTAAAAGCAAAGTCTAGTCCTATTAGGAAGATGGGAAATGTAAATGAATTCTGGGAAAGCAAACCGCAAATATTCACTGCATTTTTTTTTTTTTTTCTAGGTGGGAAAGAAGATAAAAGGAAGAACATATTTTGGTGATAGGTTCAGGGGCAACTCTGCCAAATCTACTGCAGTGAGATGTACCACGAGCACACAGCTAAGAATTATCCTGGTCCAAATGCTCATGATACTTTTGTTGAGAAACACTGGTATAAATCACCTTCCACTTTGCTGTAGTGAATTGTTCAGATAACCTAAACCTGAGCCAGTCAGTGCCAGGCATTGGAGTGGAGCTAAGGGCTCTTGTTTGAGGGTTATGCCTTTCTCTATTTTTCCCTAAGGTGCCCTGTGGGCCAGCAGAGGCCCTGCTGTGAGTGGTGGGACTGCAGGCCCCACTGAAGGGCCAGCTGCTATTTGGATCCTGTCAACTGTTGCCAGATTGTAGCCTCGAGGGAATGAAAGACCTGTGATGCCAGATCTTCCTATTTTTAAAGAAAAAAGTTAAAATTTGGATTTTATGTTGGCTTCAGATTGTAGGCTAGACTGGGGAGACTGAGGTGGGGTGTGGAGGGCCTGGGCTAGGGCATTGCCCTTGAGAATGAAAAGGAAGGGAGGACTTTCCAAGGAAATCAGTAAGGCCTGGCCAGTAGTAATAAGACACCACATTTTTAAAAACTTTCATTTAAAATAATAAAATCATGATTCAAAACATTTGAAAAATAGAGAAATGAAAAAAAAAATCACACTTGCAATCCCAAGTCCCTAATGGAATCATCGTTCAACATTTTGCATACCATCTTCTGGCCTTTATTCCTGTCCCAATTTTTTGTAATGATGGTGTGTGTTCAATCTTTACACCCTTGACTTACCTTGTATCTCATAGCTTCACCTAGATGAGTTTACTTATCTATTCTCAATCACATATCAGAATCTCAATCACAGTGGAAACCTACTTTAAGTTACTTTGAGTTTCAAGAACATGTTTTGGTGATAGGTTCAAAAGCAACTTTGAAGTCACAGTCCAAACTTCAAACCTACAGATTTTATAGACTCACAAAGCTAGGTTTCTTACTCATAGGTCCCTAAAACCCCCTAATTTTATAGATAAGAAAACTAGAGTATGGAGAAGCTAAATGATTTGTTCATTGTTACAGGGCTCAAAGCTATTGTGGGACTCCAAATTTAATTCTCATTCTACTCCACAAGTCTGGCATTAATAAACTAAGTGATTAATCAGTTAATGATGACAGCAATTGAATAGTCAAATGATATCGATGCACCCAATTCCTACCTTCAAAGAGGCAGCAAGAAAGGCTATAAAAGGATTAGCAGTTGGATTTAGAGTCAGTATTAAAGTTCTGGTTCCCAACAGCTTAGTTCCAATTGTTTTTTTCTTCCATAACCTCATTTCTAATTTTATTAGTGACTTGATTCACTCAGGGGAAATGAAAGAACTGTGGGATATGAACTTTGTCATTTCAGTTAGTGATTATATTATTTGGGCAACATGGAAAACAAAAGGGTGATTTGTGGAAATTAGACTACATTTTTTACCAATAATTATTGTTTTGGGAATTTTTGGAGCTCTTTTCTTGTCCTTGGCTTCTTCTCCCAGGACCATACAGGTGCCATTGAATGCCTCTATCAAGGATGCCAAAACTCACAGGTAGCACGGAAGGCTTTCTCTGTAGCTGTCATTGGGATTAAATTAAATGAAGAAAAAAAAGTGCTTGTTGCATAGTAGGTGCCATGTAAATGCTCTCTACTTCTCTACCACTGAGCCACACCGGCTGGGCTACATGGTGCCTTTTAAAGGAACATTAAAAATGTTGTTGTTTTTGTGTAAACAACAACAAAAGTATTACGAAAACAGATATAACTGTATTCCTACCATGGGCCAGATACTGTGAGGGGTGAAGAGTGGCTAAAGAGATAAATAAGACACTACCTCTGTTGAAAAACTCTGTTGAAGTATGGACTTTTAAAAAAATTGTGTGATTTTGGACCAATGTCTTAACTTCTTTGTGTCTCACTTTTTTCCTCAGTAAAAGGATAAAAATGGATCTCACAGAATTTTTTTTAGGCTTAAATGTATCAGTGTATATGAAGTGCTCATAACAGTGCCTGACAGACAGTAAACACTTGTTAAATGTTTATTATCTGTATCATTATCATCATAATACAACGTGGTAAGCTTCACAGTGAACCTCGTGGATTTGGGAAGCAGCAGGTCCAACATGTGGACTTTAAATTGTGAGGTGGGAAAAGGACTTTGGGAAGACAGGCAGGGGCCAGAGCAGACAAAGAAACATTGACCCTACTGTGAAGACAAGTGTGTCTGAGCTGTGTTACATGATACAGGAAGAGGCGCATGTTTTATGCTTTAGACCAGGGTTTCTCCAACTTGTATGTGGCATGAGTCCCTGGGAAACAAAAAGCATTTTTTATAGAATACCTCTTCCAGTGTTCATTTAAATTATCTTTAAACATTTCAAACATAAGTGGAAAAACTCCTTAAGTCTGTGGCTTTTAAACATCTTGAAAACCCAGATGAATTTTCTAAATAAAACACAAACAAAACTGTAAAATTAATCAAATTCAAATTAAAAGTATTAATTCAAGACAACAGTTGATGTCTTGTTGCAAGTGACCAGCCACTTGTAACATGACATGCTGGAGGACTGAGTTCAGCATGCACGTCCTGTCACGTGCTGTGTGATGATGTCATGCCATTCGGCCTCCAGTTGACCATCATGTCACTGACACGCCATCGGCTGTTATTTTCTCCTCAGCTCTGAGGAAGATCTCCCTTTATTATAAAATGGCACAGAAAGTCCAGAACATGTTCAATTAACATTTTAAAATCAAGATTATCATTGAAACTAAATGCAAAATTAATATTCACTGAGAATCCATAAAACTCCACGAATATTTTCAAGGATACCAGGGTCCTTGAGCCGCAGTTCGAGAAACACTGATTTTTATTATGCGAGTGTGGTATTGAAGATTGACATACAGCAGTAGTTCACAAAGTGAGAGGACTGGTGAGAGAATCCAATGAGCAGTCAAAATACGGGTGTCCAGGCCTCACTCCTAGAGGTCCTTTTATAGCGGGGAGGGAGGGGTTTTGAGGCGGGTTCAGGAATCTAAAGGTTTTCAGGAGATACTTAAACACAGTCAAGTTTGAAAACCATCCCTTGATTAAATAATCTCTAAGTACAAACACACCCTAAGTGTTCTTGGTTTGGACTCATTTTAATTTTTGTTTGAAACTGATACCCATACAAATCAGCTGCATATTTTGAAAAGATCTTGTAGACAAGTCCAAGTTCACAAATACACTGAAAGCATAGATTAGATGGAATTTAACTGGGACAACTTCACAGCTTGGTGTTAAACTCAAAACAGAAACCCCTTCTCAGGTCCAGGGTCAAACACAAATCAAAAGCAGCTGAGACCACCTTTTTTTTGATGATCCAGCAACTCCATGGGAAAGAAATTACTCTTTCCACTACACTCTTGAAGAATCTTTGCTTGGTTTCCTATTTAGCATTTCCTTTTTTCTGCCTTGTAATGGATGGTTTTCAGGTTTGTCTCCTCCCCTAGCTTTGACTCTCATCTAGGATAATAAATCATGTCTCAGATGTTTCTGCATCTCCATCCATTCCGCCAAACTGCTGTGTGGTCATTTTCATTTTTAAGGGGAATTCCCCTGGATTGCAAGGTAAATTTTTGATGTAAAAGACCTCAGTACATTCTCTTTAGAACTGTGGGGTGTGAGGGAAGGTGGAAAGAGAAGGGGAGGAGAAGAGAAAGTTGCTCAGAGTGATCCTGCCCCATTGCAGGTGACAGGCCTTAGAAGGGACATCACTTCCAGCACCTTTGCAGGTGTGGCCTCTTGTGGAAGGGAATCTAGTAACAGATTAACAATTTTTCTCCTGCATATCAGAGACTCATCTAATTCATTAATTGTCAATGTTTAAAATAGGAAGACATTTGGGAAAAGCAGTATGGGGACAGGGAAAGAGTCCAGAGTTTTTTTAAATCCTCACCCGAGGATGTTTTTTATTGACTTATTCTTTAGACTCTAGAACCTGTGGGTCGTGACCCCTTTGGGGTTGAACGACCTTTTCACAGGGGTCGCCTAAGACATAACAGTAGCAAAATTATAGTTATGAAGTAGCAACAAAAATAATTTTATGGTTGGGGTCACCACAACATGAGGAACTGTATTAAACGGTCACGGCATTAGGAAGGTTGAGAACCACTGCTTTAGAGAAAGAGAAAGGGGGGTGGGGAGAAAGAAACATCAATGTGAAAGAGAAACATCAATCAGTTGCCCCCCCCCGGCCATATGCATGCCCCAACTGGGGATCTAACTGGCAACCTAAGTATGTACCCTGACTGGGAACGGAAACCCCACCTTTTGGTGTACTGGACGACACTCCAATCAACTGAGCCACCTGGCCTGGGCAACAGTCCAGATTTTTAAGCTAAACTACAAATCCTGGTTTCCCCTCATAGCAATAATGTGACTTTAGACAAGACCCATCACCTCCCTTACCCTCTGTTTCCTCATTTACCAATGAAAAAATACGACCTCCTGTCAGGGTGGTCATGAGGCTGAGAGATGAGGAATGTAAAGCAATGAGAACACAGGAGACCATCAATAGAGGGCACTATTTACTCCAAAGCCATACTTTCTAGCTAAAGAAACTGAGATTCAGGGAAATGAGCCAGCATGTCCCAGACACACATTATGCCAGTGGTGGAAACTGGACAATGACCACAAAGACTCATACTGTCACCAGTTAGTTTTTATTGAGCCTTTATTAAGTGCCAGGTGCCATACTTAAAACTTGACAGTAGCACCTCACAACAGTCTTATAAGGGGGATGTTTTCATTTTCTCCATTCTGGAAATGTGGAAATAACGTAGAGGTGAAAATAACTTGCCCAGGAGGATCACAAAGGGCTAGAGATGAGATACAAACTCAGCCAGGCTCTCTGCTTCCACTTTCCAAACTAGTGCCTCTTCTCCATTCTGTCAATCCAGGTCCATCATAAGCACCAAATCGGACCCAGCCTTACTGGGTAATGGCAGGTCCCAGGAACCGCTGATATGGGCTGGGGAATTTATTATCCACAATCCCACATTTCAGGTGGGCATGCTGTCCTATGCCAGGTCCCCCATGATTACAGATAGAACCTTTAGCTGAACCCCTGTGTGATTTTGCAGGTCTGAGATCTGGGGGCTGAGATCACTTCTGGGAGGCCTTGCATTAAGTTAGCAGGGACCTATTTAAGGCCATTAATTGCCCTCACAGGAGCCATTGAACACCCATTCTCTGGTAATACAGCTCAATCCTTAACAGAATAAACTGAGTTTAACCTCAGACACTGGCAAGAAAAAACTCCATCCCTGGCTGATTAACAACCCTCTCAGACCACAAACTGAGCCAGAAAACGAGTTAATCAAGTGCCTCATATTCCTGGGTCTCCAAATAAGGAAACACAGAATGAGTGTGTCACCAACATTTATCAATCAAAGGTTATCTGATCCTCTGTAAAGGATGAAATTCACACGGGCCCTCAGCTTTTACTTTCCCTCTTTATAGCAAAAAAGGGAAAAATCCCACAATCCTTTAGGGAAAGAATTATCCACATTTCGTACATTTAATAATCATAATAGCAATGACCTCCAAGTATAGAGATTTTCTCTGTGCTAGACATTGTGGCTTTTCATAAAGAGTTGCAGAACTACTTTTTGAAAGATGGAGGGTGTTTTCTTTGGAAGTGGGATGGCTTATAGTTTAAGGTTTATGTTTTGATCCCGAGGCTGAGTGAGTCCCATTCAGGGCAGTTGGGAGTGTGCTGCTGTGAGGTGAGCACACTGTAGAAGCTGGACTAGATGTCACACTGGTCCCTCCTGACCCCTCCTCTGTCTCTATGGCACCACATATCATTTTGCTGCCTAAACACAATGATGAGGCCAATGTTAATGGCATTTCTGTTGAAAATTAGAAGCCTGAAACACCAATCAGAAAGAATACACGTACCCCCATGTTCATAGCAGCACTATTTACAATAGCTAAGATCTGGAAACAGCCCAAGTGTCCATCAGTGGATGAATGGATAGAAAAGCTGTGGTACATATACACAATGGAGTACTATGCAGCTGTAAGAAAGAAAGATCTCTTATCCGTTGAGACGACATGGAGGGACCTCGAGAGTATTATCCTAAGTGAAACAAGCCAAGCAGAGAAAGACAAATATCACATGATCTCACTTATTTGTGGAATATAATAAACATAACAGTGTGAGGAACAGGGTAGACCCAGAGATGTGGAAGTAGGGTACAGACTGACAACCCTCAGAAGAGGGGGTGGAGGGGGAGGGAAGAGATAAACCACAGAACTTATACGCATGTATGCATAACTGATGGACATGGACAACAAAGCTGGGGACAGGGTCGGGGGATGGGGAGGAGGGTGTCAATGGGGAAAAAAGGAGAAACATCTGTAACAAAAATAAATTAATAAAAAAATATATATATATATATATAAAAAGAAAATTAGAAGACCGTTTTGTGAGATTATTTTAGTGAAAGCCATTTTACTATAGAAAACTGTGAGCAGCTGACAGGTGGGGAGAATGGGAAATATCTTGCCAGGAAATCATTAGTGAGAAGCCTCTTATCCTTAGTTGCCAAGGCCTTTCTTAATTGAGCAGAGCCAAAGCAACTCAAAAAAAAAAAAAAAGGAGAAAAAAAAATTAGGTGTAAATACCGAACAGGGATTCAGAAAATACAAACTGTCATGGAATTTGTTTGTTTTTCAGGGGAAGAATGAGTTAAATAATAGATTCGTGCTTTTTTTCAATGTATTTTAATGGATTGCTCTGATAGAAGACTTATTTTCTATTTTCAATTTTATTTCAGTGCATTTCAATGTATTTTCAATTTATTGCTCGAATAGAGGGTTAGACCTACTTTTTATTTACCAAGGAAGCCTCACTCTCCATTACTTGTGCTATAGGTTCTCATTGATGGAGAGAGAAGGGAGTTTTACCAAAACTATCCAGACAATGTTTTTAAAATACACATACTCACCTCTTCTTTCCATGTCCATTTACCCAGTGTGGCCCTGGCCTGGGCCCCTAGGAAGCATACTGTATGTATATCAGTACCTGGGGCATGGGATTAGGAAAGCTCTCCCACAGGGTTCTGAAATGCTATCCCCTACTCCTTCCTCTCAACCATCCACTTCAGGGTGGTTGAAGGGGAGCAAGACAGAGCTGATGAGTGCAAGATACAGAAAGCTTCCTTTGACCCACACAGAAAATAGTACATTTTATTAGCCTACCTTTCACAGTTAGGTCCAGCATAGTTTTCTTTACAAATACACCGAACTGCTCCGCTTTTCCTGTAGCAGGATTCTGCAAAACTAGAATTGTAAGGGAATATTAGAACTCAATTCCATAAATCACTGAAGAGATCGTCTTCAAATGGGTGTGGTCATTTGTTTTATTTAAATTAAATCCTTTTCCTTTTGGGAAAGTTTAGACCAGCAAGCTCGGACAGAAAATGCCACTCCATTTGCAAAACCATTTTTCAGGTTCACCTTACTTATTTTTTCATAGAGGCATTTCATTATTTTTACTTGAAGCAGTGGAAATTTCAGAAAACCAATATAGTCTAAAACACACATTTCAAAGGCAGATAACATAGCCACACTGTGCCTGCAATTTTAGATTTATATGAGAATTTCCTCTTATTTCCATCACTTTCAGCATATAAATGGAAAGTTCCCCTTTCGTTCTTCCCTAGATCTCTTCTACTCTTCAAGGTTATGAACCAATTCTAAACTCTACTCTATAATCTTCACAGAACCTTAATTTCTTTTATGTGTACTGTGAAGATTGGGATTAAAGGATAGAAGGACCGGTTTAGTTGATCAAAGTCACAAAGCAAGTCCTCAAGCAGTAGGTCCCACAGTAAAAGGATTCTAGTCCATGAAACCCCTCTCTTAATTCTTCATCTTCATTTTTTTTGAAGATAATAAAAATTAGGACAGAAAAGTAATAAAAATATTAGTTCAGCAGAATAAATAACCAACTTAATTATTAAGGCAGGGAAAGTGAAATATTACTCTGCACATGTTTGGAAAATTCTACATTGACACATGAATCCACCCATATGAGGTAGGTATGAAAAGTTTTAAAGACTCTTAAATTAGTTTTGGCCCAAGTACTGTACAATCAATGGAGCATATTTGCTTTTCTCTCATTCTTGCATGTAAAAGCAATTTTACCCTAATGGGCTTTTGGAGGAAAGAGAATGGATGTATTTGCTTTCTTTAAAGACATTTATAAAATCAAGTCAGAAAATAATATGTGCCTCTCAGTGAAAGGTAATACCCATAATTTATTTTCTCTAGCAGTTTGATTAAAAACATTCCCATTAAATTACATTTCTTTGGCCTTTACTCTATATTTTGCTCGTTCTGATTCCTTAGCCTACTTAAAGAAACACCGTAGGTTAAGAGTCCAGAACATGAACAAAAACCTCACGCGTGTTTCTTTGAAGATGTTTCTTCCAGCAGCCTGCCTACTGCTGGAAGGACTGAAACATCTGCCGGTGTCTGAAGTCGTCTGCCTTGAGCTAATGTCCTGCTGTTTCAAAGAGATGACATTTTCCTTAATTGGAGCCATTACCATAGCTACTAGTAGATGTGGAGGATGTCTGGCCAACCCCAAAATAAATAAATGAATTCTGTGCAAATGGTCCTTGGGAATATCTGCATGATCATTGGTTTCTGTGGTGGGAGACTCAGAGGCAATACCAGCCGCTGAGGGTTCCTTTTTTGTTTTTCATCAGCATTAATTGTTTGTATTTTTCTCAGAGGAATGTCTATCTTGGCCAGGGAAATGAAAACACTGCGCCTTTCTCAGCCCGCACTAACAACGATGGCGCCCTTTCTAAGAGGAAAGGAGCCGTTTGCTTTTGGAAAACCCTCAGGGAACTTAAAGAAAAATAGACTCGGCACTGTTTGTTTGCTAAACCCCCTCAGACATTATTTCCTTGCTTTCTGATGTGGCTATTGTAACTAGAAATCCAAACCCTGGGTCAGTAGGCTCAAATAGCAGATCTCTGAAAGTATAATTTAGATTCCATACTTGGTGCCTTTCTGAGCTCAAATCAAAATCCTGGTAGTTTCGTTTTTACAGAATTAGAAATATAAATTTCTAAAAAGCTGAAAGAAGCAATAGTGTATTTGATTTTTGATAATATGTTTGATTAGTGCTTGAGATCAGTTAACTAAGTCAATAATAAGGCCAGATCAAAGGCTAGAACTTCATAGGGTCCAGGCAAATTTATCCTGTTTTATGATCACAAACTACCTCCCCAATCCCATTTTTGTTGCCAGTTTTTTCCCCCAAGGGATTCAGGAAGCAGAACTATTGCCACTACAAAGAAAGCAGGTCTCTCACACCCTTCCCAATTCCTCCACATTCCACATATGTTCTTTACTTGTAGGTGATATCTTTCTGCTTTTGTGTTAATTTTCAGCGGGGTTTTCAACCTCAAATCTGTGCTATGGAGACTTTAGTTTTCATGTCTGTGAATAAGTTCCTAATTGCAGAGCACATTTCCTGAGACCTTCAATTGCTCTTTGAAACTGGGACACACACACACACACACACACACACACACACACAGAGAGAGAGAGAGAGAGAGAGAGAGAGAGAGAGAGAGAGAGAGAACATGGGTGGACATGGTGATTCTTGGTGCCTATGGAAACTGTTTTCTTTTTCAAGGCAAGAAGCTGATTACCCAATTGGCAAGTTTCTGATTCAGTTATTTAAAAGAGTTAACAGCCTTCAGAATAGCTTCTTGATCAACTGAAATACTGGATAATCTTGCCTCAAAGGGACAGGTCATTCGCTGTAGGAGTTTCGTAATACTGCTGCATTTTGACCTATCTTAATGAAGGCAGGACTTTTTGACTATTTCATTTACTGCTGTAACCAGCAAATGGTACTGACTGGCACATAAGTGCTCTATGGATATTTGTTGATTGCATGTAGACAGAACTTCTCAGTCCATAGAAATGAGGTTCCAAAATCTCTTATCTCAAGACATTAATGTCAGATCATTTAGATTAAAAAGTCTTGTCATAGGAATGGGATAAAAAGTGCAAAAGTCAGCCTGGCGGGTTTGGCTCAGCGGTTAGAGCGTCAGCCTGTGGGCCAAAGAGTTTCAGGTTCGATTCCTGATCAAGGGCATAGGTTGCAGTTTGGTCCCTGGAGATAACCAATCAATGTGTTTCTCTCACATGGATGTCTCTCTCTCTCTCTCTCTCTCTCTCTCTCTCTCTCTCTCTCCCTCCCTCCCACTCTATCTGCAGATAAATGGAAAAAATATCCTTGGGTGAGGATTTCCAACAAAAAAAAAGTGCAAAAGTCAGACAATACAATTATCATTTGAGACTGCCTTTCTAATTCATCTGTTAATTTCTAAAGAAACTGCAGCTCAAAGCTTATAAACCCGTTTTGAGCAGTTAATGCTATATAACATCTTTGTTTACATGGGCAAATGAGTGAAACCTGTTATTAGGAAGTTAGAGGTAACTATATTTATCAACATAATAAGAGAGTAACATGTGAAACATGTCATCAGATATGGTTAAGACTGATGTTTGAGAACAGAATATTAATGAACAATAAAACAATATACCTAGATGAGGCGAAAGGAGCTCATAAATCAGGACACATTTGAGTGGAAATAACTGAACATTTAATGTTGGAGTTTTCTACTCTTACTCTCAATACCATCCATTTTGTACACGTAATTAATACCATCAGACATGAAAAATCACAAAGTAAGGGCTTAGGCAGTTTTATGATTTCTAAAGAAAGATGGGGCTATAAAACATCTGACTTCTTCACTGACTATCAGACCCTCAGAGGATTTGAACAAATCACAAGCTATGAGGTGAAATGTTATTTGATATTGGTATTCAATTAAGGTAAAGAAATTAGGCAGACATTTGGTTGTCATCTTTTTTTAAGAAACTGTGTGTGTGTGGCAGGTATTCAGGCCTTTTTAATTATTTTATATGCATTGTTTAATTAAATCTTTAAAAAAAATTTTTTTTCTTTATTGATTTTAGAGAGAAAGGAAGGAAGAGAGAGAGAGAGATAGAAATATCGATGAGAGAGAACATCGATTGGCCGCCTCCTGCATGCCCCCCACTGGGGAATTGGCCCACAACCTGGGCATGTGCCCTGACCAGGAATTGAACCGGTGACCTCTTGGTACATGGGTCGATGCTCAACCACTGAGCCACACTGGCCGGGCTGTTTAATTTAATCTTTACAATAGCTAGCAACTAAATATTGCATCCAAACCCTTAGAACAGTGCCTGACATAGAGTAGGCAGAATATAAGTGTTAGAAAAAATATAAAGTATGTGTTTACTAAAGCCAACATCAACCATAGACCTTTCCGTGGATAAGGCATTAACCCAAATGGTCCACACACATTATCCTAGTCCAACACTATGAGGCAAATCCTGATACCAACTTTGATTTACTAAGGAAAAACCTGAGATCCAGAGCAGCTAAAGGAATAAATGAATGGAATAAAGATCTGAATCTAGTCTCCTTGACCCCAAATCTCATGAAAAGTGAGACTTTATCTGAGATTATACAGCCATTATTGACCAGAGCACAGATATTAACCTTTTATTACTCTGTCTCCTTGAAGTATAATAATAATAATAATAATAATTATTATTATTATTATATATATATTTGGTTTTTTTCCAGGGTTCTTAGCATAGAACTCCTAAAACCCTTGGAATTTCAAGACTGTCTTTTGTCATTCATAATGGATTTCTTTCAACCATACCAGAGTTCCTGATAATGAAGTGACTCTCTTTTTAAAAAAATAATTAATTAATTAATTTTTATTATAGATGTTTCTCCTTTCCCTCCCCCCAGACACCCTCCTCCCTATTCCCCCCTCCAAGCATTGTTGTCTATGTCCATTGGTTACACATATATGCAAAGTGACTCTTGGTGAGCTCCTGAATAGCTTCTGGATGGAGGCTGGTCTGCCAGAGGAACCAACCACATGATTAGAGGGTTGAAACTTTCAACCCCATCCCTCCCAAACCTCAGAGGGGAGAGGGGCTAAAGATTGAGTTTAATCACCAATCATTTAATCAATCATGACTATGTAAAGGAACTTCAATAAAGCTCTTCAACAGCAAGGGTTGAGGAGCTTCTGGGCTGGTGAACACACTGATATTCTGAAAAGGTAGTAGCCCTGGAGAGTAAGTACACAGAAGCTCTGGTCCTTCCCATTTCCTCATCCATACCCCACCCCACATATCTTTTCTGTTGGGCTGTTTTTGAGTTATATCCTTTATAATAAAACTCAATTTTCTGAGTTCTGTGAGTCATTCTAGAGAATTACTTAACCTAAGTGGGGTTGAGAGGGATCCCTTAATTTGTAATTAGCCGGAAAGAAATGTGAAAAGCCTGGGGACCCCATTTTGGCTGGCTTCTGGAGTAGGACTGAGCCCTTAATCTCTGGGGTCTGCACTAACTCTGGGTAGTTAATGTCAGAGTGGAATTGATTGTAGAACACCAAGTTGATATCAGAGAACTGAAGAATTGGTTGATATTTGGAAAACCAAACACCACTATACTATTTTAATTCTACATTCCGTCATTTTTAAGTCAATAAAATGGCTACTCGTGACTTGACTACTGGATTTATACAAATTAGGTACCTGAAAAGAAATCCATTATTTCCATTAAGATGTATGTATATTCTCTTTAACTTCTCACTTAGGTCAAAACATAGCCAGTGTTGAAAATTCATTTTCTTGGGGATCTTCTATGAAGTGATTAGCCTGAAGCATGCATTCTGTTTGTATTATAATTCTGATTGAAAAGCTTATTTGGCTGCAACATGTAGGGAAATATCTGCTCTGTCAGAGTTGAAAGAAACACTGCCACTGAAAATATTGGATTATAATGAATCTGTTGGCATTACCAGTTGTAATCTCTCTAGGTCAAATGGCAGCCAAGAATAGAAGAGACTAGCTTTGCTTATAAAACTTGGGACACTTCATTAACTTTATGATGCACCCCAATATTTTGGGAATGGAGTCATCACCTGTACTGCAAATGCTTAAGCTTCCCTGAAAGTGTGTTTAGGCTAGAGACCTTTCCTGTATCTTTTCCAGTTTCACCTCAACATGAGGTACTCAGTTTTGAGTATGAAAAAACATTAGAACTCTGGATAGAGCCAAAAAAGGAGGGGTAATAAGCAGCAGAAGAGACCATCTTCCCTTAGAACTTACTTGGCCATGTATGGTAGAGGACAGGGGCATGGCTGGCAGAGCCGGGGGGGTCCCCTGATGGAATCTCCGATATAACCATCTAGACATTTCTCACAGTGTTCTCCTGTCGTGTTCCGCTGGCAGTGCTGTAAGATCAAAGATAGGTAAATTGACAAGGATGCAAAAGAAATTTTATAGACATGAATCTGGAAATCAAGTGTTACTTCTAGCAAAGAGAATGTCAGGTCTGATAGAATAGATGGTATGCAATAGTCTTTGTCATCACAAAGGAGCCAAATTGTCCTAGTCAGTGCTAGAAGGTACACACGATGATGCATGACTTCATCCTGGACTTCTGTGTGTGCACTAGCAGCCTGGTACTCTCTTTAGAATTTGTGTGCTCATTTCAATTCAGAATGATAATCAGAATGATAAAAATCTGGATATTGTAGAAGTGTCAGCTTACTGACTTGGAATGAATATGAAATAAAAAATTTTCCTGGTGCTCACAATTGTGGGAAAAATTTAAGGATTTATGGACTTGGAAAAACAAAATGTGTCATACTGAAGCATAAATGGAGTAGAAGGTAGATAAAGAATATTGTGCTAATGGGCTAGTGTCTTGGCTAGTGACATAAAAGAAATAATAAACTAGTTTATTTGTATGATTTATCCATTTGTTGTGAGGGTAATTAGAAAAAAAAAACCACCACAAAACAGACTGATTCTTCTGCCCAGATGCCTGTTCATCATTCAGGATCTTTACCTGGTCTTAGAACTTAGAAATTCTAAGACCAGATCTTAGAACTTCCTGGTCTTAGAATTCCTCCCCGATGCTCCCCTGCTGCTGCCACTACCCACAATGTATTGCTATCATCTGCTCCCAGCTAGTGTCTTTAATCACTGTATTGCTGTCAACTTGAATGGGGTAGGTATTCATAGCTCTTTGCCCAGCTGATGGATTGACTTCTGACTAGTACTCCATAAGAGACAGTGATGCTAGTTCACTGGTAGTTTTCTCCAACTGGACTAGCCTGGCTTGCACAAGGGAATGCCATTAACATTATGATATCTTCATCTTTTATTCACCAGAGTGTTTAAAGGTTGAATAGGATTAGAATCAGAATGCCATTGAAAAGACACTCTCTTGTTTTAACAATTCCCTTAGTAAAACGTATGCACAGAGCTTCAACAGACCAAATTTTCCAAACAGTGCTCTGTGAGGAAGCCTGGGGAAAGCAAGATGGAGCCATAGTAGGCTGAGCTCTGAACTCTTGTCTTTATGTTCTATGTTGAGGTTGAAAATAAAGTTATAGCGAGGCCCTGCTGTAAATATTTTACATAGATTAATTTAATTCTCACAATAATTCTAAGGAAAGTTACACCCCTCCCCCATTTTACATATGAAGAGATAGAGGCACAGAGAAGTTAAGTACATTTTCCAATGTCATGTAGTTGGTAGGTGGCAAAAGTGACATTCAAGCTTAGGCAATCTGGCTCCAGAGGCTAGGCTGTTCATTCCCACATTATACTGCTTCTCCAGTGTGTTAGAGAAGAGGCTCCTTCCAAGGGTCCCCAAATGACTGCATGAGAAGGTGTCAGACTATTTTATGAATAGTTTGGGCTTCAGTGTACAACACACTAGTCAAAAAGAGAGGGACCTTCCTATGGCAACAAGCCATCCTGGTTGAATACCCTTTGCACATTTAATTGGTCACCTCCTGATTAGAATTACGTTAGAATGGAATTTAGGGAATAGTTCAGATTGCCTGATGGGTCAGTGAGAAACTCTGAAAAATAAAGTCTGATGTGCAGACAACATGCTGTTAGCATAGTTCCCTCACAGTTCTTAGTACTGTGTCTTGTGCTAAGTCAGTTGTCAGGAAAAAAATGAAATAAAAAGAGGCAAAGGTCGAATTAGTCAATTGGTGTCTGGAGCAAACAAAAAAAATTAACATGCACCCAAAGCCAGCTAAAAACTAGTAGCAATCTCTTATTCCAGGGAAAACCAATGAGCCTTGCCCAACTACTGGGAATCTAAGCCATAAGCAATCTGGCAGGGCTACTTGTAGAATGGGGTCAAATTTGTCTGAGTCCTTGTTGGACAGATGAAGCCCATCTGTGCAGGCCATTCTTCACGCCTGGAAAGCCTATTAAGCTGCAAAATGAGCTAATTCCCAATTATGTCCCCTTATGGCTCAACAGATGCTTTGGATTCCTTGTCAGGGCTCTAATTCTGCCATGGCAGCCACGGGGAGCAATTACCCTCAAGGGCAAAGCCACCAAATCTCTCCAACCTCTAATGCTCAGAGTGCAAGCTGACTCTCCTCATCTGCCTCCTTTTAAAGGGTTTATAATGAAATTCCCTAAAAGGCACTGAGGCACAGTCTGGGACATGAACAGAGAGAGTGCTGGAAACAGGACTAGCTCTTCCATTTTCTAGTTGGTTGACTCTGAACACGTCACTTGACTTTTCTGGGTCTCTATTCTCTATCTGTAAAATGAGGAGGTAGACTAGATGGCTTATAAGGTTTCTTGTAGCTCTGAAAGTCTTTTATTCTAATATTGCAAATATTCCTTTACCTTTAATGCTCTGCCATGTAAAAAAACCAGAAAACAAAAATGACAATAATCGGTAAGTATGTTGTTGGAGGGGAAGAGTTATTTTTAAATAAAACTGACCTCACTTAAAAATGAAAAAAGTATTCTGAATCTTTGGCCAATGGTTAAGAAAGTTACTCTCTAGACAATTGATTTCAGCTTAGCATTAGGAATGACATTTGGATCCCAGCTGTGTCTACTTCGCCTGAAAAGTGATGTCCCTTACTGACTTGACCACAGTATAATGTAGGGAGAAGGCCTGAAGGATCAGGTTAGCATTGGTGTGGTTTGTCACATGCTTTGTGCAAGACTATAGTTTATCTAGATCCGTGTTTCTTAAAGTATGCCTAGGGAGATGAAGACTATTTTCATAATAATACTAAGATTTTATCTTCTTTGGCACTCTAGTTTTCTCATGTGTGTAAGATGGAGTTCTCCTGAGGCTACAAAACAGGAGCTATCACCACAGATTGATGCAGAAGCAAATATGAGCTCTAACTGCCTTCCATTAAGCCAGACATTAAATATATTTTCAATTTGTAAATTGACATGCAATGGATTTATTATTGTTGCTTTCAAATAAATTAATAGGAAAATACTATTTACATTTTTCAGTTTTAAATTTCTAATACAGAAAATATAGATAGATATATAATCCACATAAACAAAAGCCATTTGGCAACCTGAATAATTCTTATGAGTGTAAAGGGCTCATGAGACCGAAAAGTTTGAGAAATGCTGCTCTGCCTAGATCCATGCTTCTCAAACTTTAGTGTGCACACAGATACCCTGGGCATCTTGTGAAAATGCAGGTTTTAATGACGGAACGCTGGGCTGTGGCCTGGGTGTCAGCATTTCTAGCAAGTTTCAAGTATTGTCAGTGCTTCTGGCCTAGGCTGTACTTTGAAAATCAAGTGTCTGGCTAGTTCCTCAGCATTGAACCTGAGCCTGAGTCTCTAGCATAACAGACAGTACCTCTTCCAGAAGTAGCGGCCCAGGTGTCTCATAAATTATACAATTAAAGGTTTTTGCATTTAAGTTGGTTATTTTATCAACCAATTCATTCAGTCACTTAACAAACCTGGATTAAGCTGATATCCTGACAGATAATGAGCTGTGACTGTTATCAAAATGAAGAAACCTGGTTCCTTCCTTTCTTCTGCTCACAGACTTGTGAAGGAAACAGAGAGATAAACAGGAATAATATAGCGCTTGTGCTCTGACTGAGGTATGCATTACATACATTCCTACTGTGGGACAAAGAGGAGGGAAAGGTTCTAGCTTTTCCTGAGAAAGGTGGAGAAGCTTAATAGAGGTGGTGACATTTGTAGGACTTGGAGGTTGAGCAAGAACTGCCAGGCAGAGAACAGGGGAGCACAAGTTCCCACATAGAGTACGAGACACAGAGTGTGTTTAGGTGATGGTGAAAAGCTCAGTGGGGCTGGAATAGAAACTCCTGAAAATTTTTAGAAAGGTGAATGCCTTGATTAGGTTATATTTTTGAAAGGTGTCTCCATTGCTAGTGAGGAAGACACATCAGGGAAAAGAGATTCTGGAGCGGGCATTCCTACCACTAGCCATCTGTCTGCCCCTAATTCCTTCCTCATTCATCCTCTGGAGCTTCCCACAGAGTCTACCATATCCACTAGAGTTGCCTGGCTTTTCGGCCCCTGCCTACGAGACTCAGCTGAGAAACCTGTCCTACACATTCCAGTTCTGATAAGATGCAAGGTGGCCTTTTGGAAAGATACCCAATACATGTTAAATTTCATTAGTTAAGCCACTTTTCACTTAGCCACATTTCTGCATTTGATAAGTTAGCATTCCTCTTGTAAAATTTTTTCTAAGCTTTTTTGATATGTCCAGAAATGGTAACATAACTTTATCTACTCTATATTTTATTGTCAAATGGCTTAGTTCCTAAAAATCAGTCTGTAAAGTATAAGGTCAAATTGAAATTGGACATTGAAGTGAAACAAGAATTAGAAACAAATGAGGGAGAACAAGGCAGAGGCATTATGAGCCTTTCAAATAAAAGCAAAATAAAATGAAATAAGAGAAGGTCTTTTATGTTTAGTTGCTTATGGAAGATGGAAGACATGAGTTAGGCCAGGTGAATTACAACAACTGACTGAAACTCGGGGCCCACGGTGAGCTGCAAGGAAGTGTTCATGTGGAGTCCTTGCTTCTTCTCTTGCTCCCTGAGAACTGAGAATGAGCTGGAACTACAGAGCAGGAGCCAAGAAATTGGCCCTGATAGACCAGATGGCCGGAATAGAGATACAAAAAGAAACAGACAAACATAAGTTTGATTCCAGTATGACAAAATAGACAATATATTTGCTAACTAAATGTCAACATATTCTTTCTATATTGTAAGCCTCTTCTGCTCCCTCACTTGTGCTTAATTAAACACAAATTACATTTTTTGTCCTTCTAAATTAAATTATAAGAATATGTTTTAGCTCTGGGGGATAAGATAGTGGTTGCTTTCCCGTTGACTCTCGTGTACAGTATGTATCTGTATTGTTGTTTTGTTTGTGGTTTTTTTATATTGACCATATATTACTTTAACTAGGATGAAAAAAGTATTTCCCTCCAGGTAGGGTGGGGTGGAGGAACCACCATTAGGATAAATAGGATGGCTATTCCTTCTCTCTTTTTTCCAATGTTCTGTCCTGAAACAAAGTACTTATAGAAAGACAGGCAACTTCCCCGAGTGTGCATAAAAGTGTTTCACCCTCAGCACATCCCCAAATGTTATTAGAACCTCATATGTACCAGGTGCTATGAAGTAATCCCATGATGACTGTCCCCTTCAGAAGTTCATGTCTAGTTGGAGAAAAACTATGATAGCTCTTATTCTGACAATGTCATTGTCAGCAAGAGTGGCTTTGTCATAGCTCTCCATAGGCACTGGCAGGAGGAACTTATTCCTTTTAATTTATTTGTCTTCCATCTTATTTTTAAAATATTTTTTCTTTATTGATTTTAGAGAGAGAGGAAGGGAGAGGGAGCGAGAGATAGAAACATCGATGAGAGAGGACATCGATTGGCCACCTCCTGAATGCCCCCCACTGGGGATTTGGCCCACAACCTGGGCATGTGCCCTGACTGGGAATCTAACCAGTGACCTCTTGGTACATGGGTCGACGCTCAACCACTGAGCCACACCGGCCGGGCTGTCTCCCATCTTACTGAGTGCCGCACAGTAGCTGATGGACTTGTCAGTCCTTGTTGACTTATGTTTTAATAAACCAGAAAACAAAGAGCCTTTAATTAGTGAAACTATCAGAGCTGTACATTATTAGTTCAAGCGCATCCATGGGATTTTCTTTTCAAATGTCACTGGGATTAAAATAACAGGAAACCGGAGATGGAAGCATTAGAAAGGGGTAGATTTTGGCAGCTGCAAGGGCCTACACTGCCACAGAGGACATCCTGGATGTAATGGGTGTTTGAGGAGATGGGGGAGGGGAAAACAGAAACACCAGGACTAAACAAACACTACAAAGACAGCAACAGTTAGGTTAGTGTTTGTCACTTAATTCTCTCTGTCCCTGGGAAAATGGCAGCTGCTACGTTTAAAATAAATGAAAACATTCTAACTTGCATCTTAATGTCAACCACGAGTCAAGTAACACCTTCATGTACACACCTTGGAGCTCACTTATAATCAAAACGATCTGCTTAAAAGAATAATGATATTAATTTTAAGGTAAATAGGTATAGTTAATTCAGTATTCTTATATTTAATGCAAAAATACTCTTGCAGTTTTGGAAAGTCTCTTTTGCCTCATAGGAACTTGAAGAACATAATTTTTCTGCTATGTAGCATAGTTTATGAAGAAAAACATGACCTTAGGGCACAAGTCTTTAAAAATGCCTCCTATGGCTTCTACAGAAGCTATTTCTGGTAAATTTTGCAGTTCCCACTTTCACTAAGTTGTCAGTCCATTCAGTGAAAATGGGGAATATGTAACAAGTCGGGTTTTTTTTTTTTTTTTTTTTTTTTTTTTTTTTTTTGCTAGAAGGCTTCTAAGTCTTATTCATAAATCTCTATCATATTTCACTGAAGAATAGTCTACTAGAGAATTCATTTCAGTTAAGAAAAAAAAGTCTTCTCGGGGCTTGATCACAGAATGACAAAGACCACAAGACTCAAGCTTTCATTTTACTAGCAATTTGGTTCAAACCTAATTTTATTTTTTTAATTTTGATCTATAGACCTGACTGCCTTATAGGTTGTAAAATAGCCTATGAAACAACTGTTTTATTCTCCCAGTTTACATGGAGTGAAGCCAAACATATGGCAAACTATACTATTACAGAAGAATTTGGATGGATGATTTCCTCCAACGTGTGTTACTTTCCATCTCTCATTGGCCCACAACAGGAAGCCAGCTGCAGAGGGTGGTGAGGCAGTTACCCCGAGGGGCAGGTGCACATTCAGATACACACCTTGGTGGCCACTTACATTCATAGGCAGTTTATACGGGGTGTTTTACAGGAAAAGGTGAAGGGTAAAAAAAAAGATCTTGATTAGCAGTTTGTTCCTACATAGCTCCAATGTCCAGGAAGAATATTTTATTCCCACCCAAGATGCAAAGGGCCAATGAAATATGTGAGAAGTGCCCCGACCTACCACACAGAGTCCAGAGCCATCCAGGCAATCGTAGGAATTCCCGTTACAGTCACAGGGCAAACATTCTCCTGACTGGGCGAGAAAGAACCCAGCACCACATGTCTGAAACAGATACAACAAAAGCATTTTCATTATGGAAAACATCAATTTTGGTCAATATTTTATGAGAAGAATAAGAGGAGATGATTATGAAACTAAATATTTCTTTACAAAACATACTAAAATATATATACTACTGTTCAATGCTAGGTGATGTACATTCAATTTTCTTTGTTACACATTTTTCCTCTCTTTGCCGGAAAGTAGGAATAACCTGAACAGTGTCCTGTCTTAAAGAAGAATAAGAAAACTTTAGGTAACAGTAAGACAGAAGAAATGTTCTAGTGTTTTCTTCCAAAACTAAACAGAAAACGCAACCATGACTATTAGGGCGAGGAATCACATCCTGCTCCCTATAAAAACTTGTGGTTTCAGAAATTATTGGCTACGGTATAACAACTTAGAGCTGTGTCTTTTCATACGCTTTGGCTCTGGAAAATTTTTATCTTTTCAGATCTTAAAAATTTAAAGGGTGGATCCTGTATGGATGCTGTTCATATATTTCATTTAATCCTCATAACTCATTATTGTCCTTCATTCGAGTGATAAGATAATCAGACCCAGAGGTGCTGAGAGTACTGTGGCAATGTTCAACCAGCTTGCAATGCACTTGTCTATCTGAACAACGATGAACCACCCTCCCCAAATGTCACTAGTGCTCCAGCTGAGAAACTGTGAGATTGTTCCTGGTTTATAGATATGTATTTTATGTTTCTTTGGAATGTCTCGATGATATAAGGCAGCAATGGCCTTATAGGCCTGGAAATCTACTCCCTGTCCACCAGACAAATTTACTTCTAAAGAATTCCAGACAGATAAGAATCTGGGTTGTTATCACAAACTTACAAAAGTAGGAGATTTCACATCACTCCCTCCCCCCAGTTGACCCATTGTAGTTTGTACTGTCTTGGCTACCAGGAAATTTTTCATGATATCTGGCTGGAGTCCCTCTGACTGCTATGGAAACCCATTTCCTCTTACGTTTTTTTCTGTAAAGAAGAAAAAAATTGCTAGACACCATTCGCAGTGTGAAAACACCACCAGTTTACTTCCTAAAGCTAAAACGTAATATATTCCATTTGGAGAAAGTTTAATAGAGTATAAGGACACTAGCCCATGAAGAAAAGGCAAAGAAATACCATTTTGCTGAGAGAAAGTAACTGAGAGAGAACAAATTTATAATTTATGATGGAGAGTTTGTGGGTGATAGTAAGCCTTTATTTCAGTTTCCACTAGAGACCAAAAGGGAAAGGTGCTAAAATTGAAGCTGGAAGCATTTAATTTAGACCATCTAATTTCACATTTTTGACTTTTGTTTCAAAATATGAAAACACAGGTTTTAATTGTTATGTAGTGTACATACATACATATATATATTTTTTTCTGAATTTTATTTTAAAATATACCCTGGTTATGAGACATAAAATTGATTTGATGATGTTAACTGTGTTTCTTCTTGCAGTTTGACATTAGGAGGGTTTTAATTATAAGAGAAATGGATAAAAGTAGTAAGGAGCTTTGGATTAGTCATCTCAGTAACAGCCAAACGAGTGGCTTTCAAATTCTCTAACTGACCGTGTTACAGACATCTGGGGAGCTTCTGAGTCAGTAATTCTGGTGGTAAAGCCAAAAAATCTGTATTTTTTTAATAAAATAAATATTGTATTCAAATACTTATTTTAATTAATTTTTCTCCCCCGGCTTTACTGAGATATAATTGACATATAACATTCTGTAAAGTTAAGGTGTACAATGTTTTGATTTGATACATGTATATATTGCAAAATGACAAAATGATTACCATCACAGCATTAGCTAACATCTCTATCATGTCACATAATCATCATTTCTTTTTGTTTTGAGAACAATTAAGATTTATACTCTTTTAGCAACTTTTAAGTATATAATACAGCATTATCAACTATAATCATGGTGCTGTACATTATATATCCAGAACTTGTTAATTTTATAACTGGAAGTTTGTACACTTTGACCACCTCTCCGTATTTCTAACCTCCTCACCCCACCTCCAAGCCTCTGTAAGCACCATGCTGGTGTCTTCTATGAGTTCCAATGAGTGGGGCAGAGACTGGAGGTGTATATGCAGGAGAGTCTGTCAGTGAAGCCTGGGAACAGTATGTGAGATCTACTTATACCATCAACTACAGTAAGGACCATCAACAACTTTGGCCCAAGGAATCAAGTTTCAGTAAAGTTGTTTTAAATTGATATGATTTCCAGTCTTTTAGGCATTCCTGCAGCTCTTTTTTCTGAAGAAGACAAAGAAAATTAAAACTTGCCCTAAATAAATCATTTTGAATATGACAGTGGCTAATCCTTTATATCCTTGAGGCCCTGGCTAAATCAAGACTCATTTTTTAAAAAACAACAATAAAATTGTCATAATATAGAAAAAACAAACAAAAAAAATTGGTCAAATTTGTATTTTAGAATAACTTTATAAAAAATTACAAAGGGTCTTGCTGTTTTTGTTTTGTTTTGTTTTACTGACCCTAGAGGACATTCTGGAAGAATGTGGGGCACTTCTGGCTTGTCATAGGGTATGCTGGGCAAGGTGCAGTGTATGAGAGTCCCACACAATAAAGAATTATCCTTTATCCTACAAGATTTGGAATGTCCAACAGGATATTCCTGTAGATTAAAAGCCTGTTTCTCCGAACCCACAACCTAACTTCATTTTTCATGTTAAAAACAAAATATTCTTATAAATTTTCAATATGCAGTGCATTTTCCAAGTGCACAACTACCATGTACATTGAGGGAAAATTATTTGGTTCTGCATCCTATCTCAATATACAAGTGCTAGAGCATGACTATAGAAGACAGAGCCTGGCAATTCGTCAGGAATACAACAGGTACAAATGTATGCAGATGCAGGTGTGTTGAACCAGTGACTCCAATACCACCAGTGCTTTTGGTGTGAGTGATGTACGTTTTCCAACATGTAAATTAACTCATTGAAATTCTGAATAAAACAAAAGATCTGTATTTTTAAAAGTCCCTCCAAGATTCCGGTGTGTGATCGATTTGGAAGGATTGCTACCAAGCATCACTCCCAGTGCCTTGTCCATGTTAATTGCTCGATGAATGCTTGTGATTTGAATAGTTTGGATCAGGATAGGAAACCTGAGACATATGTGCTGTTGGAAACCAATGGTTTATACTGCTAATCCACCCACTACTCGCTGCTTGTGCTGGATTTAGTCTCCAATCTTTCTCAACACAGTTCAGGCAGCCTCTGGGTAGACTGGACTGTGTGCAAGATGAAATCTTTATGTTATGCCAAGTTTAGGAGGAGAATTCACTCTGAGAATCTGTGGTTATCCACTTATCCACTCCCCAGGCTCAGGCCTTGTGTGAAGGATGACTTGGCTCCAGTCTCTCATGCTGCAGGAGATGGCAAGAAAAAGGGAGGCAGGGATAAGGTTGTATGAAGTGGTCATTTGGCCTCCTGCCGAGAGGGTGAGTTTGGGGGTGGAGACCTGGCCAACTCCTTTCCTGCTGGGTTTTGAACAACTGAAAGGATTATATTTTCTAACTCATCTATCCAGAGGGGAGACACCATTTTAAAATTCACATAAAGGCACCATATAGGCTAATGGAAACCCTGGTCATAGGAGCTTCTGATGCCATTACTAGAGCCTATGTAGTTGGATGCCTTGGACCTTGTGAGGGAGGAAGAAACTTTTCTCTACTCATCTAGGTTCTGTTGGCTTGTCTAATAATCAAATTGACATGAGATAGATTAAAAAAAATTTTTTTTTCCTTTATTGATTTTAGAGAGTGAGGAAGTGAGAGGGAGAGAAAGATAGAAACATCGATGAGAGAGAATGTTGAATGGTCGCCTCCTGCATGCCCCTCACTGGGGATCAGGCCCACAACCTGGGCATGTGCCCTGACCAGGAATCAAACCGGCGACCTCTTAGTGCAGGGGTCGACACTCAACCACTGAGCCACACCAGCTGGATGACATGAGACAGATTAATGAGAAAATAACAAAATTTAATTGCATTCATACATATGGGAACTCCACATACACAAAAGAGTTAGAGACCCTACATACATGAGAGCTTCAGAGACAGAAAGGGAAAATGGAGTAATAATGATGTTACCTTAGGATGAAGTAAGAGCCTTGGGGCTTAAAAGAGAAGGAAGGTCATGTGCAGGATGTTCAATAATTAGAAGTTTGCCCTGCCCTATAGATAAGCCATAAAAGGTTCTTACTGGTGATAAATCTTTTTAGGGGCAAAGTTCATAGTTTAAATTCTTTAAGGGAAGGGTAAAATTTTGTCATGAGCTTGCAGTATCTTGATTGCTTTCAGCTCAAAAGAATATACATGCCAAAGTGTCAACATTTGGGAAGGCCTGTTCTGAACCCCTGTAAACTTGTGCTGTAGAACTTGGGGGTCTTCCTTGGAGTGATAAATTGTTAAGTGGTTCAAGAAAGTTTGAGTATTCTCAAGGAAGAGCTGTTTAAGTTTTTTTTTTTTTTATGTAGAAATGTCATCATTTTCCCCCAAGAAAGTTCTGTTAATTTTTACTGAATCTCTTCTTGAAATTCTACAGGAACTGGTAAAATTGACCTTAATTATATTATTTAAAAGGTAGATATTTTCAATAATAAAAGCAGAGACCTTTTTTTTTTAAGTTTTGCTCCTAGTTAACAATCTCTTTGCTAAGTAATTCTAAGACCTGTATTTTTTGGGGGGACTGGCGAAAGCTGAATAGTTTTCCACAAAGAAGATAGTGTCTGCCTGCTTCATTTTGGAATAGTCTTAAGAATTTACTAAATAAAGAAAAAGTCTTACAATCAGTTTTTAGATGCCACAGTCCAAAGCAGGCTAAAATGGATAAACAATATAAAATCTCCCCTTTAAACCCCAGAGAAAGAAATCTTAAAAAATAGATGCATACCTAAAATATATAAAGTTATTAATATATGAAAACCATTGAATGGAAATATTTACTTTTTAAACTATTTCAGCCAAATTGTCATTTTGACCAATTAATTTCTTTCCACTTAGTCATTTTATAGACCTTTTACAGTTCTCCATTACTAAGCCACTTTGTTATTACAGCTTGCCTTCTGTCTAACACTAAGATTGAATTAATCAATAACATTTACTTCTGCTTTTGAAGAATAAGAGTGAAAATTGCCATTTGCTTATTTGGTTATGATTAATGTAATGTTTGGCGTGCAGCAAAAATCAATGTATGTGTACTTGGCTAATTTTACATTTGTAGCAATTAGAACTAGATGGAACTTTAGGAGTAAATTAATGTGGTATTCCCATGTGCCACTTATATTAAAAGGAACTGAGAATGACAATATATGTTGATATCATTCCAGGGTCCATCATGCAATCATATTATTAATTATTTCATTAGATATAATAAAGGTTGTTTTGTAACAAAGAGAATAACATTTATATAGCTGATTGATTATTTCTGTCCTCATTTGAAGAAGTCCCCTTGAGAACACTAGACTTAAACCAGTAATACCGTCATTGTATTAAACATTTTTGTACTTTCTTAAAATTCTTAAATTATGCTCTTTTGAAGTATAGTTCAGTATGCATCCTTTGTTGTAGCAAACTCTAAAAGTCAGGTGAGGTAATTAAATAAAGCGAGTTCCAAACTAAGCAATACCAATTTAGGTAGAAAACTTTCACAAAAATCTCTGTTTTCCAAATATTGTCACAGAGGAGCTAATTAATTGACCACAAGCCACTACTTTTGCATAGACACTAAATTTCCAAGAGTTTCGGAATTTCTGTTAAAATGCCTGATTGACTAAATAATTTAAATGCTCTAGTAAATTCTCTAGAAATCTAAGGTCCCCAATCACCCATTGAAACAAACTAGCTAATAAGTGACAATGGCAAAAATTGACCAGATTTATAAGTCTGAAGCTGTCTCTAGGGGTGTGAAACACATTTGGAGATCTCTAAGTAGGTACTGATATCCCAGAGAATCAGATCCAAATCTCCAGTTTCAACAAACAGCAATGAATTAAAAAAAGATTCCATTACAAAGAGCACACTCTACAGTCCTGGTGCCTATTCTAATAGGATTTGACCTATAATTAGAAAAGATATTTGCATTGTGTCTTCAACCAACGATCTACAAACACTTTACAAATATTGACTCACCTTGCTTTCTGAATTAGACTTCCAGAATTTTTATTCATCAACTTTTGCTTTAATTTACTGAGGCTCAATGTGGAAAGCATTGAAAAATAAAACTTCTCCAAGTTCATTCAATTGTGTCCGAGTTATTGCTACCTTCCAAATTAGCATTTTTCAAATTTGACAGCACACATTCAATTATCTTTCATTTTTGAGCTTAGGTTTTTGTGTGTATATGATAAATTCATTTTCTCTTGTTTCCAGGAAATCATTTTAGCTCTAGTTTTAATGAATTCCACTTTTTGTTTTATTAAATGAGTCAGCTTAAAATGTAGTCATCTTAATATTAAATATTATGTTCAGTTGGGAGCTAAAGCTTTGTGCCTTAACTCAGAGCCCACGGGTCCTGCACAATGCTGACTTCCATCTGCTTAAAAGTTGGGCAGACTTAAAGACTGTATTCTGGAATCTTACAGTAGAGACCAATAGTTCAATTTAATATACTCAAAAACATTAATTTAGCATTTGCTGGGGAGAGTGACTTCTGAGAATATAAGCATTTAATACATGGGTAGGCATCTCACAGGCCATTTTTTTCTGTGTCTATAAAAATAAAAGATAAGGTGCCTGGGATGAAAAGCAGTCCTGAATTAAGCTATTGATAACTTTGGCTCTATATTTTTAATGTAGGGATTAACAAGCCCTGATTGTTCATATATAAAGTTGTTCTCAAAGTGCCAAAATCAATTAAATTATACAACGTACTCCAGTTAGCAAACAGTTGGCTTCTTGATTCATTTTACTTGACTATGGAGAGAATTACCCATCTATCCTCCCTAGGGTCTTTTAAGCTCTTATTTGCGCAATTGAAATTCCCCACATTTCAATAGGCAAAGTGAAATTCTAGATTTTGACAGGGATTTCATCATAGCTTGATTAGGAAAGTGGTTTCAACATTCTTCAGAGGTTTATCCAGTTCAAAGGTATTTCTTCTTAGGATTGGCATAGTAAAGCTAGGGCATCAGCGAAACACACACTACGGTGCCAGTTTCTCCTAGTTGGTTCTTGGAGCTTCCTTTGTGCTTACTGCTCAGCATTCACGTCTGCCATGCCTTTGGTCAGCTTGCAAAACACTCCAGCTCTCAATTTAATCACCAAATGAAATAGAGACAATGATTCAGGTCCTGAGGAATTCTGAGGAGTACAGAGCTGTTAAGCCAGGTCCCTTCATTTTGAAAAACAGAGAGATATTTATCACGGCCTTTATGTTGTGTCTATGTGAACGTTCCTCAACACGTTTCATGGGCCTTGTGCATATTTTCTCAGGCATGAAAACCAGCGCTCCACTCAAAGATCTCAAATAGCTGTTCTCAAACCCTGCACTTGATCAAATACTTATTTGGACTATAGCTACCAATAGCCACAGCCTGCGATGAAGTACTTACCACAATTGCTAATAAATAGCTCTTTTTAGTTGTATAAGTAAAAGGATCAAACAAGAACGTTTAGAGCCCGAAAGCTGTAAAGACTTTCCTTGTGAAATTGGAATGATTATGTTCATGAAGTCTGATGAAAATATTTAAAATTTTCTCCTTGAAAAGTTACTTAAAAACACTTAAGTTGCTCCTTTATAGTAGCGATTGCCACTTATATAACATAATAGGGCTTTAGTGGTGCCCTTTTTCCTGAAAAAAAAAAAATCTCCTGCTAACATCTGGCTTTCTGCTCCGGGTCCTCACACTGCCTCCTGTAACTGGCTTGTTCTTTTCACTCCTCGCCTTCCAAGCTATGTTTACACAACATAGCCTCTGCCAGATTTTTTTTTTTTTATATTTGAAAACTGACTCAGTTTTATTTAATTTACTAGTGTAAATGCCCTGGACACATTTCCAAGAAAGGAAGAGATGCAGACCACAAGGGCTAGCTATTATAATGAATAGAGAGAAGTGATTTCAGAGCTACGGGCCTTTCGGGGATTTTGATATGACTCCTTAACCACTTAGAGCAGGAATCAATGTTGTGAGGTGACAGACATCTTTGTCATCTTCGTCTGGGTTTTTATGAATAATAACAGCTAATATTTATTGACAGACACCAGGCACTGAGTTAAGTGCTTTTTATAGACATTGCAATTTGGTTATGACTATTTAATGGCCTATACTCTTGCAAATGTCTTCCTAATTCCCTTTCCCATTTACTGAAAGTTGGGAGGTTTAATTGTTTATACACTGACAATGGCTTCTCTTGAGTGTGCCCAGGGAAGGCAGCAGTGCTTCCTTGGGTGGGGGTCTCTGGTTGGGGTGCTCCATCAGTTTCTATTAGTAGACGTACCTGCTTCTGTCCTGTGGAGCTCACAGATACTTCAGTGCTACCCTTACCCTGGACCACTCAAGAAACAAAGCAGAAAGTGAGTGGCAGGACATGTCTGTTTCCTTACACTCTCCCTTGGGGGTTTATGCACCACTGAAGAAATGCTGTTGTGCATTAGTAGGAAAGGAGAAATGCATCTCAAACCTCTACTGCACCTACTCATCCTCAGGAGATAATCTTGCTTCCTCTTTTAATGAAAAAATAAAAGGTATTGGATGGAAAAATATCTCACTCTATCTCTCTTCTTCTCAAAATTCACCTGGACTCATCCTAATGTCCTCTGTCCATCTAAGACAAGGTAGTGCTTCTCATTTTAGGAAAGACTAACTCTCTCTTTGTTCTTTGAGACCCATACACCTGTGGCTGAAGACCCTGTTCCATTCCCAAGCCTCCCTGCCTCACATACCATCCATTTCTTTGTACCCATAGGGATGAGAAGAGACAGAGCACAATTAGGTGCTGGATCCTGTGTTGGACGAGCCTTGACTTAGGTCCCCTGGGCTCAGATTCTAAAGAACACCTTCCCTCAGCTCTGCCTGCCCTTTGTTTCCCTCCTTTCTAGCCCAGCTAAGCTTCTTTTTTTAAAAGATTCTCACCTGAGGATATGTTTATTGATTTTTTTTTTTAAGAGAGAGAGGAAGGAATGGGGGGAGAAAGAGAGAGAGAGAGAGAGAAACATCAATTGGTTGCCTCCCATATGTGTGCCGACCAGGAGTGAACCCGAAACCTCGGTATGTGCCCTAAGGGGAATTGAACCTGCAACTTTTTTGGTGTACCAGACCATGCTCCGTTCAGCTGAGCCACCTGGCTGGGCCCAGCCAAGTTTCTTGAGTGAAAATTCGGTCACACTGGCTGTGCTCCGTTCATGCCAATCTGTGCCTCTATCCATCATTTGACTTCTGTCTCCATTGTGCCACTGGAACTGCCCTGGCAAACAGTTGGCTGATGTCTTTGTGGCTTGGCTTTTCCAATTTATGTTATTATGCCAGTACTTAACATTGTTGAAATTCCCTCCATAAAATTACCCCTCCTCTTTGTTTCCAGGACAAAGCCCACCTTGGGTTTTCCTCCTGCTTATCTTTCTCAGTATTTTTTTGCTGGGTGGGGGGAGTTGTGGGGAAGGAAGGGATAGTCCTCTTCCTCTGTTGTCCCTTTTGGTGTTCTCCAAGAGAATCTCCTTGTTCCTTTTTTCTCTATATACATTTTGTGTACACACTTCGTGATGTCAAATTCTCCCTCAGTTTCGTCCTCCATTTGTACTCTGGAGACTCCCAAATCTCCCTGCGTACCTCTGATCTTGCTCTTTTATGCCCAAACTCTTGTTTCCAGTGCCTGTTAGTTAGACAAGTCCATCTCCAGTTCTATAGGCAAGTGGAACGGAATGTGTCCCACTCTGACCTTATTATATTCTTTTCCCAATCTACTTTCTCCTTATGTTATATCTCAGCTAGTGATAAAAGTTATAGAACATAGAAGGAAAAAGTAATAGCTTGATACTTTTAAATTACATTAATGTATTTTTCATTAATGTAGTTTTGGGAAATAGTTCTAAAAGAGTGAACCCTGCAAAGATCAGAGAATAGTTTGTACAAAGAAGACAAAATTTAAGTACTCAAGTTCTGTGTCTTCCATTTCATAATCATGATGCTATCACTGCTTATTTCAAATCTATGGTTTTCAAATGGTAGAGTTTTAAGTCAGAAATAATCTCACACAATTCTGAACTGTTATAAATTTACTCTCTAAACTGATACCTCTATCTGTGTTGGGATGCACTGTAGGACTAAATGTTTGTTGAATTAATTTCTGTGTAGAATAAAATGTTTATTAAATGTCAAGTAATCAGAATGTGCTAATTTGAAGCTTACATATTTTTTATATTACTAAAATCAACGGTAACCACAGCAACTGCTTAGAACTTAGACAACAAAAGATTTTTCAGGGAGGAGAATTTTGTCACTGACATTGTTTAGAATTGCCGGCAAGTGGTGTTAATAAAAAGCAGACTGAGATTTAGTAACTTGTATTATTGGTTTTAAATTCGCTACACACAATGTGTCTCCATCTAGGTTAGACTGTTGTCACGCTTTCTAAACTGGTACCTCATAGAGTTTACACTCTACTTATGAGATATTTACCAAGATAACACTTCCTCCTTGTTCGCAATACCACAGTTTAGTTCAGGATAATGGTGTTTCACTTGTAGATTGTTATAATTGCCTCCACTCCACTCTCTTGGTCATCAGATTTTTCTTCCTTCCAGTCTAATCTTTATTACCAAAAATGAAAAACACCTATCATACTACTTTTCTGCTTCACATCTCCTATTGGCTCTTCATTCATTGATCACATGACTACATAAAATTCCTTTGCATGACATACAAGGCTCCTCTTTTATAATCCAACCCCAACCCATCTTTTTAGGGTCAACCGCTATTCCTTCCACTTTAATTAAGTCACCTATCCTCTCCCCCTGCCCCATCCAAAGATACTGTTATCTTGACCACCTTGACTGCACACACTTTCATAGAGACTCACAGTGTCTTTCTCCCCTCCAACACCTATGAATCCTTCCCTTGGTCTCAGACTCACTTGCACATCCCTGTGCTCACATGGCACTTTACTCATACCTCATTAGAACATATGGAACATGCTATTACAATTTTTAATTCACACATGCATTTAAAAAAAAAGTGTAAAGAAATAGTGGGAATCTAAGAAATCAGGCCATTTAAGGATAAAGGAGGACAATGAGATTAAAGAATGTTATATAGACTTCAGTTATATTGGCAATATTTTATTTCTTAAGTTACATGGAGGGGATAAAATGCTTATGAAAGAAGGAAAGAAAGAAAGAAAGAAAGAAAGAAAGAAAGAAAGAAAGAAAGAAAGAAAGAAAGAAAGAAAGAAAGAAAAAAGAAAATGAAAACAAAAGATCCCACTCAGGTTGGCTGGATATTGGATTTTCACGTCTAGATCTGGTGAGGTCTCTAAAACACCCTATCTAGGAAGTGACTAATGTGGTCTTGACAATAGATTCAGATGCTTGTATATAATTTCCCTAACTTCCTTGTTATTCACTTTATGTATCATTATCATTACACACAGTTAAAAAAAATAAGCAAGAGAACATTCCTTTCTTAATTTGTTCTTCCTTTGTTTTTCATCTTACAGTGAGCAGCGACCTCATCCCCTGTGGAAGCCTTTCCCATGTCTGTATGCGTTTCAGTTAAAGCATGTATCAGGCTACTGGTGTAACCTGGAGGACTTTTGGGGCACTTATTTATTCTAGTTGGGACTTACTAATTTAAGGCAAAGGTAAAAGATTCTCAAAGTAGTGCCCAATACTCCCATTTTCCAATATCTGAGAAACTGAAATGTTAAAATCCAAGTCAGAGGGTTTACAAGCTAGATTTCTGTTTTAAGAGGGCAGTTGGGATCCAAACTCAGAGAGCCCTGTCTCCTCAGGGACCAAGGCAGGTAATAATGGGAGCCCCAAGCATCCTTGGTTAGACTGGCAGAACATGGCAGAGTGACCCACAAGCTCAGGTGAAAGGTTGTCTTCTCCAGCTGGTCTGCAGTTGAAAAGGGAGGACAGGGAAAGATTGTGCAATGATTCCAACCAAATGAAGCTGAATTGTGGAATTCAAGATTTTTTTCTCATAGTTTGCTAAATATTTTTGGTATAATGTCTTCCTCATTATTCTCATACATGAAAGTAAAGTAATTTGGAATTGAAACAGCTGGTTGCAAAACATGCTTTTGGAAAGGGTTCCCCCACCAGAAAGGAAATGAAAAAAGCCATGGATTTCGAAAGAGGAGTTGTCATTGACCTAGTCAATCAGTCTGTCAGGGGCCCAGCGGGAAAGAGAATCTACCTCAGAGGGCTCAAATGAAGAGAAGGAAAATAGAGAATGAATGGCTGGTTTGCAGAAGCCTGGGCAGGTTAAACCAGCAAGGAATGGAGAGGTAATGGGAACAAAGATCTATCACTCCTGGGGCTCAAGGAGTGAAGAAACTTGTTACACTACCCCAGGGAAAGGCCATAGCTATAGAGGAGAGGCTGTCTTGGGAACTGCAGACTTGGAGAGGTTACAGGAAGGCAGAGCTGAGGCAGAGAAGGAATAGGGCAGAACTGCCCATCTCTCCCTTTTCCTCCTTTCTGGCTCAGCAAGAGAGCCTGAGTGCTGCAGTCCACAGGGGTCGGCCTCTGGAGAAGGAGCAAGGAAGGTAGGCAGGCAGAGCTGAAATCTAGGGAAAATGGATAACCAGCAGGATAACCAGCACACCCTCATTCCCAGGGGGTGTGGCAGGAGGGTGTACCCAAGATACAATAGGAAATAATTGACCTGTCAACTCTTTATCTGGGGACTGTTCAAATGGTCCAGTAGATATGTGAAGTGACATCTGGTTGACTTCAGACAGGCCTAGGCTAAGGCCTCTTTCAAATAATCAAATTGCTTTCACCAAATCTTTGAAGGCTTATTAAAAAATGTTAATTTACAAATTAGAATGGTTTTAAATCTTGAAACAGAAGCAAAGTCAGCTTTTGCCGGAAGCTTATAAAAGATGATACCAGATATTCCTGTGGCTGTGTGGATGGAGCTAGAACTAGGCCAAAAGTTTAGGATTATTTACATCATGCTTCTTTTAAATCATAATTTCCATGTGGCCCCACTCCTCCCTGTCTTTGTTGGTGGAGAGTAGTGCATCTTCTGTGTGTTTTTTGCCTCCTTAGAGAGCCCTGTTCTTTAGCCTTCCTCAGGCATAAGACTCCAAAAACAGGCAAAACCATAACCGTACCCATTACCTCCTCCAACATCCTGAACTGAACTTTACATTTCATTTAAATTTAATCAACTCTTGGGCAATAACTATTTTTTGTTGAAGTGAAAAGGTCTTTTTAGTTGTAATTATTTCAAACATTAATTTGGTGGTAACAACAGAATTTTAAGTGGTTTCATTAAGGGCCATAGTCAGGACAAAGTATGGATATATATGCCTCTTACAAGACATATTTCTGGAATAGTTTGTAAGGGACTGAAAAGAACTAACAAATTGAATTCTATCCATCTGGGGATTGAAATTGCAGGATCTAAAGATGGATTGCGCTTCACATATTTGGACTCTTCTATCATAATTTATAACAATTTTTTAAAAATGACATATTTCCCCTGTTCAGTTGACAGAGCATATTTTCAGGGAATCTAAATAGATAAGGGTTTATATCCAAAGGTGGGATCACTTTAAAAAAAATCAATTTTGATAGGTTTCTCAATATAATGTGGTAAATTATTGTTAAATCAAAGAAATTAAGAGCATTTCATAGGCAGGGGGGAAACTGCCTTTCAAACCTGTTCTTTTTCTTATTCTTTTAACAGTTTACAAATCCTTTCCTCTGTCCCCTGCCCCAGTAACACATACCTTGAGGTAATTTATTTTTTTTTAAATTTTCACCCCAAATTGTCAGAATATGATGAAAATCTACACTTTGACATTTTAAGAAATGCACAAATGTGTGTCTATGTTCAAGTCCCCACTTGTCAACTATGCATCTGGCAGCCATTCAATAAATATTTGTTGAATGAATGAATGAATTTCTCCTCCAAATCTGCTTGCATTTAGGATACCCCCAGCTTCTAGACCTTGCTGATTTAGCTCCCAAGTGCACTGATGGGGTGCACTACAATCTACTCCTTGCAGCAGTTATAATTCCCTGGAACTACATGCTTTGGCGACAACTGGAGCTGTGGAAAACATGAGATCATCTGGGTTCTAGTTCCAGCTTGACCACTGGTGACCTTTCCCAGGTTATTTAACTGTTGGCCTCAGTTCCCCTTTTTGAAAAGATAGAAATGATCACTATTATCTTCTAGAGGGGTTGTGAGGATTCACTAATGCTGTGCATTTAAAGTCCAGCAGTTGGGCATGGAAGGGCTTCAGTAGCTGTTAGTTTCTTCCCTTCCTTTTGGATGTGTCTGTGTGAGCTGCAACTCTTTCTTTTGTATGGCACACAGCTTCACAATGACCCCTGAGGTTACTGGCTTATTGTCTTTCTTCCTCAGAAGACTTACGCCAAAATAACAGAAACTAAATTTGCCACTATATCCTCAGTGCTTTGCATAGCAGATGCTTAATGAATATGTATTGAATGTATCTTGGCATTACGGAATTACAGGATTCCAGAGTTGGCCAAGATCTTAGTAGTTACCTTGTCTAACCCCTCAATTTATATTTTGGAAAACTGAGACCTAGAGAAGTAAGGGACTTATCAAAAGTCATGTGTATAGAGCAGGTTAATGTCACCCTTAGTGCTCCTTCCACTAAACCACACTTTTTGATGATAATGAAGAAAAAAATGATGTTGTGAATTGTAGGGGTTGTGCTGTAGCTCATACATCTTCTGGGGCTGCAAACAGGCACACCTTCTACCTTGCCTTTCCCAGGCACATCTGGGATAAAAGTAAACTCTGCTCAGTGTTATCAGATTTATCAAGAATCTCGTTAAAATTATTCCATTAGTACCATGTCCCCTTTTTCACAGATGAGTGCCATCATCATCATCATCAGGAGATCTTAATACCACTCCCCAGGCACAGGAGTAAGGAAGTGGTGGTGGGGTTGGGTGAAGAAGTGGAGGTGGACAAAGGGAGAGGAAACACGTTTAAGCCTTGCCCAGGTCTGCTCTGTGTGTGTAGCTCAGTCAAGACAGCCAACATTGCCCCTCAGCCCTCAGTCATTGGTTTGGCATGTAGAAATTATTCTTCATTTAAATATAATAATTTATAGCTGGTGTTTCCATTTTTAACAGTTCCTGTGTAGAGCAAATAGAAGTGGACTGCAAAGCAAGTAATGTAGATTACTCATCAGAGAAGGCAACCCTTGTTGGAAGCTGTGCATGACATCCAGCTGTGTTCCTGATACCTCCTTTGTTCCACTGAAGGATCTGACAGAGTCTTGGGAAAGGATGCCCCTTTGTGTAATATACACCAGCATGTGTGCAGGTGTTTCCCCTTATGAATCAGAAGCAGCTGTCTGGTTAGGCAGAATGTATGACAGCTTGACATATGTCTGGTCTCACCTAACAGGAAAACTATGACCCATAATTTGTACTAATAAAATACCATCACTACAATTTTGATTGAGCCATGAAACTAACACCTTCATCCTTCAACACTGAGGGAGGCTAGATCTCACAGAGGCATGGTGACAGGCTCAAAACAGGACGGTGCGCTGACCCTCCATGCTGCCATGGGTGTATTTTATGAGACAAATTTTATGAGGAAAATGACAATGAGACTCTACTCCAAGTGTTCTTACTTGTAAAATGTGAACAGTAGAATTCATTAAACAATATTTTATAGCTTTACTATGTGTTAAACACCTAAAAACCTCAGAAGAACAAATCTTCAGACCAAGATCAACGTATTTGAGTGGTAGTCTGTTCAGGAGCTCTGTTGACAGGGCCATTTTCAAATAGTTCATAAACCAATACATCAAACACCAACTGCTTACAGAAAGCAAAGTAAACGAGTTACCATCCTGAACAGTTAACTCCTTAGTTTGGGAAGCCAATTAAAAAAGAAAAGCTTCTCCAACTAACACATTTTTTTAAAAATCCTCATCTGAAGATGTTTTTCCATTTATCTTCAGATAGAGTGGGAGGGAGAGCGAGCGAGAGAGAGAGAGAGAGAGAGAGAGAGAGAGAGAGACATTGATGTGAGAGAGACACATTGACTGTTTGACTCCTGCATGACCCCAACCGAGGCCAGAGACTGAACTGCAACCAAGGTATGTGCTCTTGACCAGAATTGACCCCGTGACTCTTTGGTCCACAGGCTGATGCTCTAACTGCTGAGCCAAACTGGCCAGGGCTATGCTAATAAATTTCAAACTACAAAATCGTGAACTATTCATAAGCTACTTCTATGTTCTTTTAGAACATGAATGGTATTGGCATAGAATTTCCATTCTTTTCTTGTTATTTGGAATTATTTCCTGTGATTTTTCTCCCTGACTTCCCTCCGCTAAGATTTCATTTTGTGATTCTGGCAAAATACTACTTAATTTACATCTTTATTTCATTCAGTTTTACATTTATGAATGGCATAAATAATCTGCACATTTCTTTTTAGTAAAAATTCTAGATAGTTTCAGAATCACTTTACAATCTGGTATTAGCCATCTGTAGCTTTTAAATGCCTCCCCCCATAACTGTTGTGATCCAGATAGTTATTCTGCTATAGAGTGTTTATAAAAGTGAAGTGAAAGTATACACACTAAAGTAAAAAGAAAATGACTGCAAAGGAGATGGCAATGCCTCAAGTGCTACAAATCTATTCTATGCACTGCCATTTTAATGACAACAAAATAATGCATATTTATGAAAGGAAATGGATGGGAAAAGCTGAGAATGTTTGATTTAAAGCAATTCTGTTATCTGTCATTTGAGGGGGGAAAATTGTGCTGATTTTAAAACAATACTCTAGTTACAGATGTTTCCAGACCCCTTCCCTGATCCAAGGAAACAAAATACCATTCAGCAACAAGCCCAGATTTAGAGATGGGGCTTGTTCCAATATAAACATTTCTTAGCTAGACCTTCTCCATGAAAGTGCATAGTCAATTTTTCCATATACAGTGGGAAAGACAACACTTTTAGCTTAAAAGGCATTCTGCCTTGCAGTGCAGAGCTCCTGGATTGAATAGCTTAGGAACACCATGGTTCTCTATTGCTGTCAAGCTGAACGCTGATTTGACCATCAGAATTACATGACAGAATTATGTCCGAGTGTATACATGCTACAAACAGAATACTCAGCACTATTTTGGCTTTCAGTATTTGGCATGGCCACACTTTCATTCTATTGTTCTGTTTCACATACCACTGTTTAGGGTGTGGCACAAAGAAGGCATTCAACAAATGACTGAGGAATGCATACATTATTTTTTGATCACCTATGATACCGAAGGCACTTGGCCAGGCAATATGGGGAATCAGAGGCTGAATTATGGACACTACTGGCCTCCAGGAGTTTAGTAGGGGCATTTAGGGTGTATGTATAATACGAGTTAGAAAGTTCTAAGGATCATAATATAAGAGAGAGATGGAGAAATGCTGGAAGAGTGAACAAGAATAGGTTACTTTTAACATGAAGGGTGAAGAATGGTTCTTTGAAGGAGGTGGCATTTGTGCAGGAGTTTTTGGAAGGAGGAAAGCTGAAGCTGAAAGTCTGGAAAGCATAGGGCATTTTTTTAGTCACTCCTAAGGTATATTCCTACTGTCGTTCAATTACATTCTTCACTCCTGGTAATCTCCTTCATTAAAGGCACCAGATGGACCTACTTCTTTCCTACTTGCTGGGATTTTCTTTGGAAGGATTTGTTTAATATCAGCAATTGTGACATATTCAGCAATCTTCTGGCTTACAGTATACTCATGAGGAGACACCCCTCTCTTTCTATACTTTGTAGATAATATTGAAGACATGCCCTAATCCCTGGAATAACTGTTAAGTATGTCCAGAGCCTCATTAGTTTTTTGTGGTCACTAGGATTTATGAGTGACTGTTACATGGCTTAACTGTGGTGACTGCGAGGTGGGGTAGGGGGATTGGGGGTGGAAGAGAGTATATGGGGGATAAAGAGTAATAGAAAAAAATAATAAAATAAAAAATTTCAAAAAAATGTTAGGAATTTTGGAATCAACAATAATTTCCAAGTTATAATATATTCACAGGGAAAATGTCATTCAACTATAAAAAGACAGTATTTTTATTTTATCCTCTTTTATTCTGCTATCTAATATATGTTGTCCAAAGTGAGATGACCAAAGGAATGGTGACAGGAAAACTTAGTTTTGTGGCTCTCTGAGTAGCTACAACATTGCTTTTATTGACTTAGAACCTACCAAAAATTAAAGCAAGAACCTGGTACTTGGTTTTCAATATTCAACTGTCAACAACCCAGTTACTGAACAGCTGAAATAGAGAAAAAAAGCATTTAAAGCTTCAACTACTATTTCAGTTTTTTCCTTTTTAAAAAAATTTTTAAATTTCTTAGGTAATTTGAACTAAGCTCATAGGAAATTCATACTGACTCATGACTTTGAAGAGAAAGTACATTTTCTAGATGAACGTGAGCTTATGCTAGCAGATTAAAAAAAAGATTATAATCAAAGGAAAATCAAAACAGTTTGGATAATCTGAGATGAAGATATAATGTCTTAAAACTAAAAAAGAGATCCAACACTTGTTAGTTTTCAATAACCGAATGGGAGAACAGACAAAATACATGTTCTACAGAAAAAAATCAATAAAATGCTTATTTCCACTGAACATTTTGATAGAGTGCAGGTCCCAAAACACAGGTCGCAGGAAAAATGTACTTCATCTGCCAAAATAATCACAAATACTCTTTGAGAGTAGAAAGAGCCCAGCCCTTTAATAAAACCCAGAGATTTTAAGCAACTTACAAAGAGTATTCTCCTTCCCTCATAGAGATTATTACTCTGATCTTATAAAGATATTTATATCACCTTACATACAGTATTATTCTCCCCGTACTGAGGCTCCTCCTCACATCAGGCACTAGTGGAGAGAACAGGGAATGATGTTGCCTGCCATTTTGAAAATGAATCACTGAGTGAGCAGGTTAGAGCTGTCCTGCCTTCCAAAGACCTTCCTATTCGGTTGACCATATGCGGGCTGCCCTAACCCTTGAAATCCTTCTTATTTCCTATCCTCTATTAGACGCAGGACACATCTAAGCAGATGACATTCATGGGTCAGTCCCTGGATATTACCAACTATAGTTTTGCTGGGAATTGGCAGATTTTCTTTGAGAAACAGGTATTATGTATTTCCTTGCTGTTAGAAGAGTTGGAGCATGTGGCTTTGAAATCAGCAGTGAAAAAGCTGCATGAATAAAATGGAGATGCTGAGACTCGGGATTGTTATCAAGCTGGTTGGGATGGTTTTAGTGGGATGTGACTGCCAGAGCCGGCCACTGTGGTGCTGACACGAGTTTCATGTTCTTCACTAATTTCTCATGTTGCAATTTCTTTGCTACGTGATAGAAAAGTTTCATAACACCATATGAAAACCTGAAAGATAACTGTGTAGGCAAATAACAGACATGATGTGATTGAGGAGTTTTTAAAATTAGTTCTTCCTATTGTTTTAAAACAAAAGCATCAATGTTCATTTTTGAAATAGTTCCTTTTTTTTCTTTCTCCCTTTTAAGATCCAGGATGTGTTGTTTATTTTTACATTACCAACAGAAAACTCTAGCCGGACATTCTTAAGTCTTATTGCACTTGAAAGCTTTCTCTCTGAGTATACGTGCTGGAAGCATCGTTTAAGGGGTCAATAGCCATATGTGGCCAAAGCAAAATCCTTGAAATAAAAGAAAAGGCATGAATGATGTGGTCATAAATTAAATTCAAAATTGGGATAAACCTAATGACCAAAAGGCTAAGAAAACTTCTAATATTTTAGTATTTAAATTACTTCAGACTCAGGCACAGATGGTGACATACGACATAACAAGAAGGTAAACATGGATATGTTCGTCTGATCCAGCTGTTCAATGTCCCAACACACAGATCACCAGGTGCTCCTCACCCCTATCACTTGTTCTGCCTCCAGGCTATGATCAGAAAGGCAAGCAGACTGCTCCAAGAGCCTGGGAACGTGGCTCTGGTTCCAGTTCTAAAAACCCTGAGGAAGTGACTTAACTTCTGGCTCTGGTTTTCTCCTCTTTCGGTGACATCGGTGGCCTGATGATTTCTAGGCTCTTCCCACACTAACATTCAATAATTCTATAAAACGTCCTGCTGCCTCAGTAAGGTTACATGCTCTGAGACTTCAGGCAAATGATTGAACAGCTCCATGTTTTTATAAATTAGATTAATAACCACCTGGTTTGTAAGATGGTTGAGAGAAATACAGGTAGAAATATGCAGACTATACCTTGTAATCCCTGGAAGTTTTATAAGTATTAACATTATTTTTCAACTGAGTTAATAGTTACTGCAAATTCCAATACTTGGTAGTTATGAATAACATTTGTCCAATATCAGTAGCTTTTTAAATGCTTCGAGCTACAGGTTGAAACATAAAGGAAGCTTTCCTAATCCACCAAAAGATCAGTTCTCCCTCCGTGTTCTGCATTTACGTCCTAAAGCCAAATAAAACAAGGTGCAGCTTGCCTTCGTGACACCGTGAAACGCTTCAGGTGTTACTTTTTTATTCAAACGAAAAAGTAAAGTAAAATACAGTTTTTAGTATTAATTTTCTCCATTTTAATAGACATAGCATTTATAGTGGAGGCATTTTGGCTTTTGGAGATAAAGGACCACAGATTGGTGTAATCGTATATTGAGGGAGGAGAGAGAAAGACTAGGAACAATCTTTATTAGCACAGGGTGCAGGTAAGAAACTGTGGTTTAAGTTTTAGGATAAGGTGAATTTCATGGTGATGGACTAATTGGTTTAGAACAATAAGAACCAAGCAAATATCTGAGCACTGTTTATGAGGACCAAAACATACCAGTTGTCTGGTCTACCTACTTCCACCCTATCCTTTTCCCAAAGTTCCTTTGTTGTTTTGCTCAGCACTCCCAGATAATAACTGAGACAAAAATGAATTTCCTTATTTCCTAGGAAAAGGCCAAAAATATCTTCAGACAGGAAACAGGAAGCATAAAAATATCTCTCAGGAGAGCACCAATTGTTTAGAGATTGCTAGCTCATGTTTGGGGCTGCTACAGAGAAGCTCAGAGCATCAGTAGCTCTGGGTTATCAGCACCATGTACTGGCCCTGAGGCAGTGTCTGTAATTCTGTGAAATTGCCTTGGAGGCACTGATTTGAACAAGATTTTGAGTAACATTTTGGACACCTTTCATGATTTAGAATATCAATGTGGGAGCTCCCAGCATAATGGTTCTCAAATATTTTAGAGCAGAGAAATTCCCCCCCTCCCACCCCAGTGAAATATGACGTGGAATTCGTGTATAAAACAAATTTTAAAAGATGCTCTAGTAGAAGGAAGCAGAGCCCCAACTCCCTGGTGCTCAGCCTCCCTCACCCCAAGTTATACCCGAGGCATTTCCATGATACCTGAGCTTAAAAGCCACTGATTTAGTAGGTCTTATGTTAAAATTTCTCTGAAGAGATTTTTTTTGTCCCATGATATAATATATTTCTACAAACACCTTGACTTCTCCATCATCTTTGCTCTCCAAATATATGGCAAACCATCTTGATAGAATCTCTGCAATGACTCCAGTATGTATTTTCCTTTCCAGACCACAGCCACCATCCAAATCCAGGTCCTTCTCTTTCTCCTGGAAAATTACCCATGCACAGCACAGCCTCCTGATGGGAGGCTCTTTGGTTCTCTGCTGCCTACTGCCCAATCCACCCAACAGCCTGTTTCCAGATTAATGTTGATGAAGCACAATTCTCACTGAGTTTCTTTTCTGCTCTGAAATCTTCAATGGCTCCCTGTTGTCCAGTCCCACTAACTGAGACTATATGCCGTTCTGGAAGAAATCCTATGTCTTTTTTCTTTACTAATCCAGTCTGCTCAGTTTAAATATTCCTCAATCCAAAGATTCAAATCGAGTGCCACTTCTCCCATAAAGTCACCTGTCCACTTTCCACCAGGAGGGAAATGTCCTTCTAAATCCTCTAAGAGTTTTTTTAATAACATATCAATTTAGTTGTATTACATTACTAGTGCACTTGTTTTATCTCTTTGATTGTGCTTATTCTTTGTAGAATACATGGCACTTGCTTTAAAGAGGTAGTGGGCACCTTTTTTAAAATAAGAGGATATATTGATGCTGATCAATCAAGTATCCCTGGACACCTAAGGAATACAACGTGACGATATAGGGCCCAACATACTATTTTCCATATTTTAAAATATCTAATTAGAATTAATTGTGACATACTGTTTAAAACAAGTACAACTAAAATGAAATGCTAAGTTTTGTGTTTGTTTTTACTTTTGACAGAAGTTAATACAGAATGAGAACACTGAATATCTTATTTTACCAGAAGCTCTCTTTTGCAGTTATAAATTACTCTGCCTCATTAAAAAAAATGAGTTATTGTTCAGCATACTTTACTTGGTAGGCATAGCCTCAATTTTATGCCCCCTCCCCCCCTCCCCAGTTCCCATGTGTCTAATGCCCAGTGTATTTGGAGATAGGGCCTATACGGAAAGAATAAAGGTTAAGTGAAGTCATAGGGTGAGGTCTTATTCTGATAAAACTGGTGTCATTATAACAGGAAGAGACACCAGTGATTTCTTGCCCTCTCAGTACCTGCACAGAAGAAAGACCAGGTGAGAACTCAGAGAGAAGATAGCTATCTACAAGTTAGGAGGAGAGCAGTCACCAGAAATCAACCTTGAGGGCACCTTGATCTTGAACTTCTAATCTCCAGAACTGTGAGAATACAAATTTCTGTTGTTTAAGCTTCCTAGCCTGTGGTATTTTATTATGACAGCTCTGGCAAACTAATATAGTAGGCAACATATTTCAAAACACTAGGCTAGAACAATAGAAGAAATAGTAGATTCTTGGGCATGAACATTTGGGGAACTGCCACTGTAATGCATTCCCCCTCCCAGGTTAACAGTGGACTTCACGAGTGGCCAGTGCTACCGCAGCTGATCTCCTGGTCCAGGAGGGCAGAGCCTACCTGGGTCTGATCCACATGGTATCACCCATGCCTTTTGGCTCTCAGCTCCTAATCATTATGCACTGAATGAATAACACTTATTTCAGGCATATTGTTTTATCAAGTGCTTGAAAATTTCTAAGAAAGGAGTTTACCTGTGTTTCGTTTAGATCTGATAAATCTTTTCTGTTGCTCAACTCTCTTTCTTTTCATATTGTCATTTATAGAAAAAATTAAAAATAAACTGTTTCTAAACCTTCAGTTTTCCTATGATTGACATACTCTGTCTGATCATTTCCCCTGAGGTTCTGCTTGTACTACATTTCAAATTCTTTTCTTATCCTTCTATCAAGTTTTTTTAAGTAGTAGGTCCCTAAAGTAAACTCAGGATTCCATTGACATCACTAATGCTGAGCACTCATTTAAATGTTCTTCACAGATTCCTCAGCTGCTAAAACCACTCTGGCATTCCTGGATGATACTGGGGACTCTTGTTAGCTGAGATAGTCTAAGGCACTCTGAGATAAAAACATAGATGTTAAGAGGGTCATTATAGGACAACATTTAAGAGGTTGGAAATGGATTTCCTAAACTGTGACCTTGGGTAAGTTACTCAACTCATATATGACTCATCTGTAAAATGGTACTAATAGTAGTGTCTTCCTCATTATGGTATGAGAATAAATGAGTTAATAATACACAAAGTGCTGAGAACAATGCCTCAGTCACAGCAAGTGCTAATCAAGGGTTTAGGAATTAAAGCTACAAGGATCTTCAAAGAAATTAGCCAGCTAGCCGTCCTGAATGGGTTCAAGGATAGCTCCTGTCCTTTAAGGCTGTTATAAAATAGCACAGGCCCTCTCAGGGCTGAGGCTGCATCAAGGAGACCTTGAGTCTGCCTGGAGAATGGCCAGGCCTTCTCTGACGCAGGACGAGGCACAGACCTCGACTTCAGAGCGCTTTGGTGCAGATCTCAATCCCTCTAGAAGAGTACGGTACCAGCTGGAGGACTAGACTGAGCAATTTTCCTTGTGAGGAACTAGTGCTTCCATATCTCTTAACATTATCTTTCTAGTCTAGGACCACAGACCACACGCTTCACTCCCTGAAGACACATTAACCTGAATTAGAAAACCTCCCTTGTTAGCAAGAAAAACATTACAATCTCGCTGTTTTCTGAAGAGTTTGAGCAACACTCTATTTTCAAGCAGATTCCACAAGTATTTTCTTCCCCCGCCTCCCCTCCCCTCAAGGACACAGGGTCTCCAGAGGTATTTCTAGGCTATGGGTATTGGGAAATAGGCAGGAGTAGGAACCCTTCCCTATCATTTCATGCTTTCCTTAAAACCCCGTCTGAGCACCTGCTAAGTACAGGCCAGTAAGTGACATAACCTTTCAGCTTCTTCAATATATATATATATTTTAATTCTAAAGTGTAACTTTCTAGGTCACGGGCTAGTACATGGGCAAATCTGTGAGCCCCTCACTAGCCTCACACAGTCTTGATTTGGTTTTCTATTTTAGGCCTCCCTATAATTACAGTATATCCAAAAAGCGTCCCATTTCTGGATTCTCAATTTCCCGTGAGTCCGTTAAAATCAAGCCCAGCTGCACTTTAGAGGTGAGCGCTTCTCATACTGTAATGTGCACATGAACAACCTGGGGATCCGGTGAGAACGGGATTCTGATTCTGGGGTGGGAGCTGAGAGTCCGCAGCTGAACACATGCCCTGTGCTGCTGATGCGGCTGTCCTTGGGCCACACTTTGAGGCTTGATGATTTAGACTCCTCTTCCCCGAAGCCGGAACAACCAGGGCATTCATACACCAGGGCGGGTTTCCTCACTTACCGACAATTCTGACACCCAGAAATGTCCTGGAAAAGATTTGCTTCTAAATGTTGCATTCTGTCCAATCTAGAGCAGATTATCAAGTTAGGCTTCCTCTTTATTTTATCATGAAGACTCAGTTGACAGCTATACTGTGTACGCTATAATGCAGTGATTTTAGTGGGTGTGTATAATGAGCCAATAATTCATCACCAGCCTTCCCTTCCTTTGGCACTGCATGAAAATACAGCCTCCTCTCCGGGACTTTTGTCATGTGCCACTTAGCTGTTAGGAGGTGCATTGACCTGAGGCCCTTCTCAGTAGTTCTCCATGCCCTTTACTTCTGCCATGGTCATCCTTCCTGTTTCTCTGTGTGGAGTTTCCTGTTTAGAGTCATCCTGATGGTCTGGATAGGGCAGGTGACAGCACCTAGGAACCTGGTATGGGAGACTACCGACGTTCATTGGACACGCTTAGGTGTCTGCAGCTAATGCTGTCTGGAAGCTTCTTGGTGCGGCACCCTGGAAAGGCTCATGTCTGTGGCTGGGCCAGGGCTCTGGCCTGCAAACCATCCTCAGCCCTGCACCTGGGGTTGTGAGGAAGCAGGAAAAGGATTCCATGGAAACAGCCCCACCCACCCCTCCAATTCAGCCTGTTTCCCTCAGGCTCCAGACTCCCAACTAGGGGTCTAACTAGGACAACAGCTGTGACTCTGAGTGTTCCTGCTCCTTAAGCCAGCTTCCCCTTAATTAGTATAAATTTTGATCTGTTTCTTAGACAATTATAGAACTTCATTGCTAGGAGTAACCTTTTGTTTTGTCTCATTCTGTTCTTTTTAATCTGTAGAAACTGAGGCCCTGCCAAAGTTCCTTTAACTGGTGAGGGTGATCTGGTTGTTAGTGACACGGCCAAGAACCAGAATAGTTTGTTCCAGGCTGACAGTGCAGCGCATGTCCCCACACCACTCCATTCTGTGAGACTCGCCTACTGCTGAGTCAACTTAAGGATAAACAAAAGCAATAAAAAGTAAAGTGAATAACAGTATATTAGAAGCAAACAATTTTTCATATATATATATATTTTTTTTTTCACTTAATTACCTCCAGTTCTAAAATTAAGGATGAGAACATAAAGCTGGAAGTCAGAAGACATTGTTCCTGCCGCTGCTGCTAATGAGCTTTGTGTCCTTGAGTGAAGAACCTCAACTCCTTCCTTAGACTCAGTTTCCTCACCTACAAAATGAAGGGGTTGAATCTCTAAACATCCTTTCTAGATCGAACATTCTATGATCTCTTTGATCTCATGGCTCACACTGCAAGGTACAATAGAGTTATAGATCCAGTGATAACCACCCCCTGGCTCTGCATTCCAACAGGTCCCCTTTACGCTGAATTCTGTGCTGCAATAGGGGCTTCAGGATTTGTCTCTTATGAAGGGAATTTCAGGGTGTCTACTGGCATTGATCATGACAGACAACAATTCCAAGGGAACAAAAAAGAATGAGGCAATTAATCATGCACCACAGAGGGACACTGGTCCATCTGCAGGCATTCAGACTCTGTTCAGTCTTCAAATAACAGGCATTTAGCACCTTACCTGTGACCTGAGGATTGACAGAATCACAGATGACAGAACCACACTGATGCTCCCAGGACTCATGTCATATCAGCAGGAAGGGAGGTTACACTTAGTTTGTCAAATTGTATCACTGTTGGTCAAGGGAATCACACACATTGTGGTTGTGCTTTGAAGGCACTGAGGACCCATTCCACTGTGCAAGAAGAGGCCAGCCATGATTTGAAGCCCAAGACTCTAAATATGTGCTCTGGCTTTTTCGATTCTAGATGATTCTGTAGCCCTAGCATCTGACACTATGAGGCTCATTAGACATTTCCCTTGCTTTCTGCTGGTGTCTACATTATGCATTCTTTTGGGCCAACATTCAGCTTTACAGAGCTGCTTAATTCAGTATGCTATGCTGCAGTTCACTTTGTAAATAAACAACAGTACTGCATGTAACAGCCACATTTGAGGTGAGTTTTAGTAAGAACATCTTTGAACTCTGTACTCCCTGATTTCCATTAAAGCAATCATGTCACTGCATCTAATGGAGGCCATAATCTCAAACTAAATATTAATACACAAAATCTGCACTATGCTCAAGGGTCCTTTTAACTGTGGTGCCCAGCATGGATTACTGGTCTAGGCTACAAGAGACTTGTGCTCATGCATCTGTTATTGTTAGGGGGTTTCTCTAACTCATCGGTTCTCATGCAGTCATAACTGGAGATATTTCACTCTATTTAGGTAAACACTAGCTTACTAGCTTCCACCAAAATATGTCACACAAACTAAGAAAGTACTGGAAGGGAAAAGAGGGTCCTATTGCGTATTACTCAAAGTACATCTGATCACCCCTCTCTCCTTTCGTTTTTTAAACAGAACTTGTTTCTTTATGTATTTTTTCTTTATGCAGAGGATTTGGGTTTGTATATGAACATTTTCCCACTACCACTCAGCCTTGGAATGCTGTTTCCCAAGTTTCTCATGAAAAAGTGTGATTCAGAGCCGAACTGCTGGCAGCTGAATTTCATTAAGACTTTGATGGGAAACTTAAGTTGGAATTACAAACATCTGTGGTTAAACTTCCCTTTAGTAAAGCATTTCCCAGAATTTAACTTTACCACACTAGGAGCAAAAAGAGAAACAGTTGAAAAAAAAAAATGCTGCTCTTTGGCAAATGCTGAAGTAGATATTTAAATATTCTGCTGTGTGGTCACTGTATCTTGATGAACTAGCAGATTTACTTGTTTTAGAAAACAAATAAGTAGTTGTTTGCAAATGCTAAGTTTTGGAACGCAAAGCGTGTGTTGGCAATCTGATTTTAATGGTTTCTAATCGATCAAATGTCTCAAAATTATGTCTGGCCATTATTGTATGTATATAATTACTTTGAGCTAGGAAAAACTGTAAAGGAGAGGAGGGTTTTGGGCATTATATACTTCAAGGAATTGGGACAAGTCAGGTTTGAGAACTTAATTGTAAAAGGGATAAAAGGTTATAGTCCATGTCATATCAAAGACACTGGTTTTTGTTTGTTTGTTTTTAGATTTTTGGGACTCAGAAAAACTCCTTCATTTTTTTTAACTGCTCAGATCATCCTATTGCTGGGGAAGGGCTATGTTCAAAGAACCATCAGGAATACACTGATTATAAAAACTAAACTACAGCCTCCTTCTTCTCCAGTGCTGGATAATCAGCAAATTTGTAAGCATAAATTAAGAGTAATCAAATTTACAAAATAAATACAAATTTAGATAAAAACAGACTGGTACAAATCTTAACTTGCAGACAGATAAAAACAAAGTAGAAGAAAGAGAGAGGTGCAGTGAGAGGAACAAAAGAGAAAGAGAACTGAGGGCAGACTTTGAGTTAGGCACCTTATGTATATATTATTTCACTTAAATTTCACAGTATTGCAAGGCAAATACACTTCTGTTCATTTTACAATCAAACAGAGTCTCTGAAAGATGAACAGATTTGCCCAAAGTCAACAGCTATAAAGTAGTGGAGCTGGGTTCTTAGGACATTTGTCTGGCTAGATGCCCATGCTGTGCCTGTGATGAAAGGTGAATTTAAAATGTTTTAATTCAGAGACTGCAAATAAACAGCCCTCAGGCTGAATTGGGCCATCAGATGTGCTTCCCACAGAGCATTTTTTAAAAATTGAGTCAACAATTTCACCTAAGAATTCAGATTCTGTCTCCTCTTGAAAAAACAGAAGACCTGGCAACACAGAGAGGTGGCTCCCCCCCTGGAAGGGGCATGCCTTCCTCTCCTGTTGCTTCAGCCCCAACACTCACAGGCTGTGCTCCTTTCACTGCCCAGTTAGTTTTTGTTTGGTCTCTATAAGAATTTGAGTTTTATAACTTTCTCTGTACCATATGATTAGCAATTCCACTTCTGGGTACATACCCAAAAGAACTGAAAGCAGGGATTCAAACAAACACGTGCAAACTAATGTTCAGAGCATCACTATTCACAGTAGCTAAAAGGTAGAAACAACCCAAACGTCCATTGATAGGTACATAGATAAACACATGTCATATATACAGACAATTAAATATTGTTCAACCTTAAAAGAAATAAAATTTGGACACATGCCAAAACATGGATGAGCCTTGAAGACACTATATTAGGTGAAATAAAGCACACAAAGGAAAACTATTGACCCCAAAAGACAAATATTATAGATTCCACTTATACGAGGTACTTAGAGTCATCAAATTCATAGAGGTAGAAAGTGGAATAGTGGTTGCCAGGGCCTGGGAGTAGGGGTTAATAAAAAGTTACAATCAGTTTGGGAAGATGAAAAAAGTTTTGGAGATGGATGGTAGTGATGGTTGCATAATAATGTGAATGTATCTAATGCCACTTAAAATGATCAAAATGGTAAATTTTATGTTATGTATACTTTACGACAACTAAAAAAACCCTTCTTTTGGTCAAATCAGAGAACTCTGTAACTATAGCAAAAGCTATTTTTTATTTTCCAGGAATTTTATAATAAATTCTGTAACATAAGACCATGTATTTATTGCTGTAAGTGGTTTTATTTTGAATTCTCTACCTCTTAATCTAAATTAGGAGCTTCTAATGTAGACTGTAGCATCATGTGGAGGAAACATCCTGGAACATGCTTATAAAAGGAAAACAAAATACAAGAAAATCCTATACTTAGAAATCTATCTATCTATCTATCTGTCTATCTATCTATCTATCTATCTATCTATCTATCTATCTATCTATCTATCCATTCATCCATCCATCCGGGAGACCCAGTGATACACTATGAAGAGAATGGAATTTGGAAACCCCATAACAATGACAGTTGCATTAGCACAAGTCTTTTGCAGACTAGACCAGGAATCCATGCCATAGAACGTCAATTTGCTCATCTGTAAAATGGGTATAATTTTCACTCTTAAGTATTAAATAAGGTAATGCATGTAGGTCATGGGACATAGTAGAAATTTATTGTGTTAATTATTTCTTTTTCTATGAGTAGTAGTTTAAAAAGTAATTAAAAGATGGGGCAGGAAGGGAAGGTATCTCAATTCTTTGGTTTTAAAATTTTATGTTACTCATCTAGCAAGCACTACATAAATGGTCTTTGAATGGCATTTTATATATCTTCATTTTAAGAAATTCCTAAAACTTTGACTAAAATTATGCATGCAGAGAGTTCTATTTACCTACTTTTTCCTAGATACTCTTGCACAGTGGAAATTACTCTCATAAACTTCTTTGTAGTTGAGTTAACTACTAGGTAGTTTGCCAGGGCAAATGTTCTATGCATCAGTTTCCATGTTTGCAAAATGAGAAAATAACTGTATTAGTCCCATTAAGTTGTCATGAGGGTTAAAGGAAATAACTCGTGGAAATCGCTTAGATCAGTGTCTGGCACGTGGTAAATTGTTAATGAGTGTGAGCTACAAGCCATGCTATTATTATTACTACTACCATGACTATATTCCGGTCCTTCTAAAATAATGTTTCCAGGAAACTTCCCTGGTGTTTGGTAAGTGGGTGATGGTACCCTACTGGTCTATCTCAAGAGCAATACTTTTCCCATGCTACCATCATGGCACTCATAAGGTTGTAGCCACTCTTACAGAACATTGACTCATTCTGCTTTATATAGTGGCTATGTGTGTGTGTATGTGTGTGTGTGTGTGTGTGTGTGTGTGTGTGTATATATATATATATATATATATATATATATATATATTTTTTTTTTTTTTTTTTTTAATCCTTACCCAAGGACACTTTTTCCATTTTTTGTTCAGATAGAGTGGGAGGAAGAGAGAGAGAGAGAAACATCGATGTGAAAGGGAAACATCGAGTAGCTGCCTCCCACATGACCCAACCAGGGCCAGGGACAAATTGCAACCGAGGTACATGCCCTTAGCGGGAACCGAACCCGGGTCTCTGGACCGCAGGCCGACGCCCTAACTGCTGAGCCAACCCGGCCAGGGCTATGTATATATTTTTATTTCATAGAATGCTTATTCTTTGAGGGTAGGGATGTGACTCTGCCTTCTTTCTATCCCTCCTGGTACCTACTTTATTGGTCTATATGTGGTAAGGGTTCAAACCTGCTCATGGGATGAGTATCAAGTAAATGAAATAATGACTACATGTAGGGGATCAAATGACCTAATTGCTCTGTTGAATAGCAGTATAGAATGATGGTTCAGGCCAGTGAATGGAGGTCTTAGTATGATTCTACATGTCCTTTTTCAAAGTAAGGGACCAAGATAAGGAAAAGGAAAGAAGGCTGTGAAAGAGATCTAAACTATCTTTTAGTAAACATTCTGCAGTCCTTTAGTAGCAATCCTATGTGCTGGAGAATGGGCATTGCATATCAACAGTGGAAAGAGTCCAGAGGAGAAGTCCCTCAGAACTAGACTAGTTCATGGGCTTTTTTTTTTTTTTTAGTAGGTAAGTTTTTTCAGTGTGGGCTACATTGGTACATGTGGCTCATGGGCCAATAGATTTCTTGGAGGGAAGCCAACAACAGCAATATCCAGTCAAGTTACAGGGGATAAATTCCAGTTTTCCCCTCTCAGAAAAGTTTGCTCATATTGTCAGTTAGGTCCCTTATTTTCTCAATTATCTACCAAAGGCAGTAACAGCCCCATGGCCCTCCACCGCCTCCCACCTTGCCCTTCCAGCAGAGTCCCCACACTCATCCTCTGAGTCTCTATGTAGCTTCTCTCCAGCCATACAGTGTGGACCTCTAGCCTAGTGTTCTTGACCTTGTTCAACTCCTGATTCTTTTTGATGGACCAGAATGTCACTCCTTCCAAGGACACTCTAAAAACCTCTCCTTGGGAACTGTTCCCATCTCCACCCCTACAGTTTTTTTCCACATCCCTATGGTCAAGAAGGCTTTTGCTTAGTTTCACTTGCTATAGTGATCATTACAAAATAAAGACTTTCTTTTCTTAAATGTGAAATATCGGAAAACCAAATATACCTTTTGAAACTGCCGAGTTTCCCACCTACTGAGAATCACTGCTTTCACCATCAACTAAGCAATAATGGACTCAGTGAATTGCTTATAAAGTAGAAGGTAGTAACATCCTCCCAATAAGCACAAGTTTATCCCTGAGTGCTCTTTTTTTCAAATTCTTTGCATCCTGAGGGGAGCTGGGGCTTGTTTTGGAAGGGAAACTATCCAATTTCTCCTTGGATAGTGCTCAGCACCCTTTTATTCAATGCATCGTTCATATATATGCTCCCCTAACTTCACTGTGCACCACAGTGTGCTGGAGTCCATGGCACAGGCTGAGGACCCAGGGGTCCTCAACCCAGTTCTGCTGTTGAGGAGCTTGGGAGCCTTAGGAAGGCCTTCAGCCAAGTGCCTCCCACTGCTGCATGTTGGCTTCAGTACTTTCTTCCTTCCCTTTGAAGGAGAATTAAGGAATAACCATTCATATAAATCCAATTCAAATAAAGTGAATGTATGTTTAGAATACCCTTCCATCCACATCTCCATCCTTTCATGAATAATTGATTATACCTATCTGTGTTCTCTTTCTCTCTGTGTAGATTTAAATACAATCTCCTGAACCAATTCAGTAGGGTGGTTGTACTGTGTTGTTAAATCTCCGGAAAGTATTTGGTTTAAGGTCTCCGTACTGGCTATAAGGAGCATGGGAAACTCGATGGTAGGGGCATTGAGATCCTGTGGGACTGCAGGCTAACTGGAGGCATTATGTGAAACTATGCAGTGGGAACATAATTACGCCAATCCCACCCTTTCTACATCATATACTTTGACCCTCCTGGAATGACTAATGGTTTCTTTCCATTTCCCTAAACCCAAGGCCTCAACTGGTATCCCAAACCTATGAGACTCAGACAGTATTACAAATTTAACCCACCCTAGGCCATTCTTTCTGGCTGGAAGAATATAGACAGAGATAGTAGCAATATTAAGTAAAACAGCACTGTAAAAATAAAGTTTTGAGAAATATTACCAGATAAGTGTTTCTTTTTATCCAATCATCCATGTATTTTACAATAATAATAACAACACTTAGGATGTATAAAGCATTTATACTATGTCAGGCACTGTGTTAAGCACTCTATATATTTTGTCTAATTTTATAGCAATAACTGCATAGAATGTGAAGTAGACATTAATAATTCCTCTAAGCTTCAGTTTCTTTATCTGCAACTTGTGCATCTATAATTTACTCAAGGTAAGGAACAAATAAGTTTAAATTTGAACTTGGGATCATTAGACTACAAAGTCTGCAAGTAAACACTGGTGTGCACCCTTCCTATTATTTTACTGAACATGTGGGTATACAAGAAACTGCCCAAGGTCTTAACAATAAATATAATTTCTCTAAAAATCTAATAATTATTTTGTTATGTTTTATGGGAAGAAAGTTATGTATGTCTGTCTCTTTAAAATTAGCAGACAAAAATACAGGATGCCCAAATAAATTTGAATTTCAGATACACAATGAACAATTTTTTTAGTTTAAATACGTCTCATGTAATAGTTGAAACAAACCAAAAATCTATTTGCTGTTTACCTGAAATTCAAATTTAATCAAGCCGCTTGCATTTTTTTTTTCTGGTAACTCTCTTGTTAAGTCAAGCATTTCATTCAGGGACTTTCCATGCTGGAAGCAACAGGTGGAGACAATGCCTCTCAGGGTAAATTCCAAGCCTGTAGAGAAGGGATGCTTTCCCAGGACTTTCCAGGATACTGCTGGGCCCCATGTCCAAGTGCTAAAGTGACCAGAAGCTCTGCCCCCTTTCTCATGGAGGTTGCATTTTGCACCACAATAGGGAGTTGGTGTGTTCTATTCCTACCCACTCCTCCCTTTTTTGGGTGTGGGTAGGGATCACTCTGGAGAAGGATCATCTTCATGCACATTATTTAACAGTAATAATAACTACAGTTACATTAACAATTGGTAGAGTTAATAGCCATAATCCAGACTCCCATGCTGTTAGAATTGTTGTGAATCCACATAACAGCCTATTTCTATAGCTGCTGTAACCATAGCTATAGGATATGTGTGTGTTTGGTTAGGTCAATTGTTTCTTCCTTTCCCATGAACTTAGGTGACTTCATTTTCCTCTTACTTAGCATCTCCCACGCCCTGGACATGCTGTTGTCCGTCTCGACTCAGGAGTTCTTTAATTACTTACTCCGAGTTCATCTTCCTTTACCCAGTTTCTACTCTTTGCTTATGCTTTCAACATAAAAGCTGTTGTAAGGCATTACAATAAACAGCAACTCTGAATAAACATATCGTCAATAGCATATCTTTTGGGATAGGGCTCCACTTCCACTGTAAGTCTTGTTTCTGGAATATAAGGGCTCAGGTCTATTTAAGGTTTCTGCTCTGCAGTTCCCTAGGCTTCTTTAGTGTCCCATCACCTTCCCCACCCCTTCTCTCTCGGTGGCAGAGGATCCTCTGTTGAGTGTGTGACAAAAGGATTGGCCCTGCCCTATTGTTCCCACTGTCCTAACCTGACAGAAGAGCAGGAAGCCAGTGCAGGGCACATGCATTAAGTGCTGTGGACGGACCAAAATGACTCTACTGGGGCATCCAAGTGGCAGAAAGTCCAGGAGGTGCCACTGCAGCCCCAGGTGACGGTTCAGCAGACTGACTCCCTCGGAGTAGGCTAGATATATGCATTTTTGCTAGTTTGAACGATGACATCTTCCAAAGCCTCAACGCTCAACTCACAACGTCCAAATCCAACTTAAAAAGCAAACTCTTTATTTTAAGTTTCTGAACGGACCGAATCCAGGTGAAACTCAAGGCGAACCGGGGAAGGAAAGAAGAAAGGGAGAGAGGGGACAGGGGCGAGCGTGGTGCACACAGCCCGCGGGGCGCAGGTGCCCAGCAGGGTGACAATGGCAGGAACACTGTACCTCTGCAGTAGGCGGCAGCCTCCCGGGAGCCACGCGCCGCTCGCTGGTCTCAGGCGGGTCTTGTCTGCCAACCGCTGAGCTCCCTTCAATGTCAAAAGGGAAAGCGTTGTCCCCGTGCGCCGCGCGGGAGCCGGCAGCGCCCCAGAGGAGCCACAGACGCAGGACTGAGCACCAGGCTGAGCTCAGAGCCATCTGTCCGCTGACGTCCAGCGAGGCTTTCAGGGGCTCGGCCACCGTCTGTCCTCCTTGGGACCCTCCGTGGTGCAGAGGTGCTCGCTTACTTTACCTTCTCTGCGTTTGCAGTATCCAGATGTGGAAACCCAAGGCAGCCCAAGGAGCAACTTAGTAAAAAAGAGGAAAAAAGGGAGAGTGAAAGAGTAAGGGAGAGTCTCTCTCTCTCTCTCTCCCCCCTTCCCTCCCTTCCTCCCACCCTCTTTCCCTCCTCCCTCCCTCCTTCTCTCTCCTCTCCTCACGGTTTGCCTCTCACTTTTTTCCCTCTCTCTCTCTCTTCCCAGAGGTTCTGGCTGAAGAACATACAGATGGATGGAACTCAAAGCTGAGCATCAAAAGGCAGACTGAATTGGGCGAGCCCGCCTGCCCTGCCACCTCCTGTCCCTGGCGGGTCTGGACTGAGGGCTGCGCTGTCCTGGCTTCCTGCCCACACCCGTTCTCACCACTCCCTTTTTACCTTTTACTTCCAGGCCCTCCCCCTCCAAGCTGGCCTTTCACCCACCAGGGTCGGCTTCCCTTGAGGCCTTCCCTCCCCTCTCAGTTTGGAGCTTCTCCAAGGAACCCAGATGAATATTCAGCCTTTTCGATTGTTTCCTCACATATCTTAGTTATTTAAGCCAAGGTACCCGGATGTCTTATCTATATTTATATAGATCTTTTATGTACACCCCCCACCCCCCACCAAGTTTGCAGGAAAGTGGGTGGAAAAGGGATTCTGGGGGCAGGAGCCAGAGGAAGGTGATTTCAGATGGCAGAGGGGAAGGACACCCACTTTCCTGTGCAAGGTTTCTGGTTTTTTAGAGGTGGGCTGCTGCACTCTGTGTGCTAATATCTTCTCTGGAGTCTGACTGGCTACCCCTCTTCCTCCTGACAGTCCTCACCCAGAGGGCTTGGGAGAATATCTTTCACTGCAGCACTGGAAAATGACTTCATTAATCAAATGCATGAACTTTTATTTACAAAGAACATCTTGTTTTAGTCCTAAAGAGGTGCTTTGTAAGGGGCCCGGAACAAGGCTTGCAGTGTATGAGCCTGTCAAATATACAGCCCACAGCCCCGACCTCTTCCTCTTGGCCTGTAATCTCATGCTTACCACATCTGTCTGAGTCCCGTAACCTTTCCAAGACTTTGGGGAAAAATTGGTCTCCAATTATGCTGGGGTACCCCCATGGATGGGTCAGTGGCCACTATAGCTGATAGGTATCTCTACTTACATTGGCTTCATAATGGAGCTTTAAACATTCCCACAAGACACAAACATGACTTAAAAAGGATTAGATGAGAAAACCATAAAATGACGCTCAAGTAAGTTTCTAGGTGTTTGAAACCACCCACAATTATGCAATAAAGTATTTTCACAAAACCTAATCATTAGCTCTATTTTATAGGACAACAGTCATTTTATCTAAGGATGAAGAAAACAACTATTTATTTTGTACCAACTATATGTCAGATACTTTGCACATGTTATTGGTTAGCCTCACAGCATTCCTGCAAAAAGGACTATGATATCCTTTTCACAGAAGAAGAAAGAGAAGTTCTGAGGTACTAGGACATTTGCCCAAGGTCACACAGCTGGGAGAAAGCTGAGCTGAGGTTTGAATCCGGATCTCACTGACTCCAAACTATCTTTCACATCTATAGTGCTTGAAACTCGTGAAATAAAAGCCATGAATTCAGAGGAAGGAGAGATAGCACTCCCATTTTTTAGTATCTTCTATGTGACCCCAAATGTGCATAAACTATCTCATTTCATTTCATCTTCACTATAATCCCATGAGATAGGTATTGTTATACATATTTGGTAAGTGGTAAAAGTACTACTAGAACCCAGGTAAATCTGATGCTCAAGTCACTGGTTTTAAATGATAAAATGGTATTATATAAAAATGTCAAAGCTGGAACAAAAGTTTTCATATATCCCAAAATATTTGCAATGTTTTCATTTTAAGATATAAAAATAGTATTGCAACAAACCAGTAAGCCAAATTATGATCATTTTCTTCCATATAAACTGGTTAACCAACTTAATTAAGTGAAAAAAACTTAAATATATATGTTTGGTTTGGTTGTAAGAAACGTCCAAACCTGTAGAAAATTTTTGTGAGTTTATTTGAGCCAAACTGGTGACAATTTCTGGGAAGCAAAAGTCTCAGTGGATTCAGAAAATGCTACGAGTAATGGCAGTTTTGCAGCTTATTTTGTACATTAGAATCAAAGGAAGAGACTTAAGAAAAGTTACATGATATCCATTGGTGGTTGATTAATGGCATTGGAGAAAGCAAGGCGGGGAAATCTCTGGGATTGGATAAAAAGTAAAATGGAGAGACACATACTTCTTTTACATTGGTAGGTACAGGATAGCTAATAACATACATCACATAGAGATGGCATTTGGGAAATAAAATAACAATGAAGGTATCTGGAAAAGATTATCCTGACATTTCAAAGGTATGTTATCTTAGATACAAAAAGACAATAGACAGGCTCACCTAGTTAAGATTGACCTTTGTCAAGTAGGCTACAGGCCTAGGATGTGACTACCTGCCTTGACAGGTTTTCAGTTAGGAATTTTTACTTCAGACCATCCTATGTGGTTACTTTCAGTTTCTGAGTTAGTAGGGCTCACCAGGCAGGCCTCCCCTGAGCATGTCAGGTTTAGTATGTGGCCCCTTTTTCATCCACAGTTGGTTCTTTGAGAAACTTGTTGGCTAGACTCTGAAGAGAGAAAATAATTCTCAATTATCCTGCCCCACTCCCGCTTTAAAAGAACTTTAAGTAATGATGATGATGGTAATAAATGTATACATCATGTTCTGACTTCAGATACAGACCTCTTCAGTACACAAAATCTGTTCCCATTTGTTTTCTGAAGGACTATGTCCTGTTCTTCATTAACTATCAATTAATCACACACTTTTTTATTTGATCCAGGGCCTCCCCTCCCTGCTTACCAGGTGCTGCTCGGATTATATGAGAGGCTTGGGCAATGTGCATAGGAGTGTATTTATTTATCCATGACCTATGGACTTCTTATTTTTTATTAAATATTTGCTTCTAACTCTTCCTCCTCATTTTCTTTCTGCAGATACTATCACTATTTTTGAAGCAAAACAGCATAATACACAGGAACATGGGTTTTGTATGAAATAATAAATCTTAGATCTGCTTACAGAAGTTCTGGGACCTTGACACATAACTTAGCTTCTCTGAATGTCAATTTCCTCATCTGTAAAATGGGTATAATGATACCTCTTTCATTGAGTCAATTATGAATAGTAAATGAAATAATAGAAATAAAATGTTAACACAGTTTGGCATAGAGTCAGTGCTCAATATATAGTCTTTAACTATACTGTATTTTAAAGTCTTTAAAAAAGAACAGAATAACTATTTTTAAAAAGAAAAAATAGCCATGTTTATTTATTCTGTGGCTTGGGTAACTTCACATTTGCTGAAAATAGCCTTTCGTATTTCTGGCTGCTACGTGGCCTTCCCTGTGCTAACGATGAATGAGGCAGTCACGGATCACAGAGTAATAGGGCAGGCAGGCAAGGAGAGAGCATGGGGGACGATGTACAGCAAAGGGCCACCCCCAGACCATCAAAGGCCTGAGTGTGGGAGGATTTTATTCTTGCTAAAACTACAACTGGGGAGTGTCTCCAGTGTGGCTGCTTTCTTATCATGACCCTCCCTCTCTTTCCTGAGATTGGGGCAGGGAAGTCACCCAGTACTTTCAGGCCCATTATCTCCTTTGGGACTCCTACCTACTCCAGGACTGAAGGAGTCTGCTCCATCATCCCCAGTGCACAGAAGAGAGCACCGCCGCTCAGAGAGGCTAAGAGGTTAAATGAAAGGACACTAAGCCAGTTTATGTGAAATGAGGGCCCCACATCTTCTGACTCCCAAACCAATGCTTTTCCTGCTAGGCCAAGTTATTTTTAGTTTTGGCAGCAACAGATCTGTTGGTTTGAAGTCTTTATTAAAAGAAGGTTCTGGAATTCCCTTCTGAGCTTCCCAGTACAGTTATCAGTAGATAAATATCAAGCCTGCCCATTTTCTTCAGCACGTGGTTGTTGGGCCTGTCCACAGCATCCAGGAATCAGTGAGGGTGTTGTTAACGCATCCCATGTGCCCTTTATAAATAGAAAGTCATGTCAGATCTATTTTGGATGTTTAGGTGGACATAATTAGACGAGGATTGTTGAGGGGGTGTTGTGTATTAGGGACAACAATGTTATGATGAGATTGGCCAGAGAAGCAGGCAGGAGCGATTTCCGCCGTGAGATCTCTAGTTGATAATCAGATGGCAGGAAGGTAAGGTAGAAGACAGTGTCTCCTCTTCTGCTCACACTCCTCTCCTCTCAGGTGGAGCTTCTCCTCTGTGAAGGACTCTGGTGGAAATTCAGGCTATCTGAGGGGAGCAGCAGCAAGGGTGCTGGGTGAGGGTGGGGGCCACCTAACAGCTGTTCTTCTGCTCATTAGTTTCTCAGGCTTTTTGTTCAGGATGTGGATAGCATGTAGCTGTCTATGCCTCCTCTCCTGCTATGATACTTGTCACAGCCTTTTTTGACTTTTAGCATGTCCTCCGTGCATCCTTTCCATCCATCCATCCATCCATCCATCCATCCATCCATCCATCCATCCATTTATTCATTCATTTAATCAGTTCTTACTGAACACATCATGGCAGGTTAGATGCTGAGGGTAAAATGATAAACATCACTATCCTAACTCTCAAGGAGTTAAAAGTCTGGTGGGACAGACCGTAAATAGACCCTGTAAAGAATGCAAAGTGATTAACAGGAGTTCAAAGGGAAAGTCCAGACATGCTGCTTATAAAATGTACAGAACAAATCCTTTATCTGGACTCAGTTAGGGGGAGTCAGGAAAAGTTCTAGAAAAAGGGGGTAACTGCGCTGTGTCCTGTCTGATGGGAGGAGGGTAGGGAGGGTGCTCCAGGAGGGAACTGCTCATGCAGAGGGAGCCGGTGCCACAGAAGGGTGCAGGAGCCATGTGATTCCCAAATGCTCTCTGACTGTTCACGGTGCACAGCGGTGCCTTCAGGGCCCGGTGACCGAACCTGTGGGAGAGGAAAGGGCTTCCCGGCCTCTTACTGGTCTCAGTGCTGCCCTGAGTTCCAGGCACCTGTGCAACAGAGGGTTCCCCCCAAAATGAAAATCTGAATACTAGGGAGCTAGTCACACTCATATTTACATCCTGAACAAAACCCTGAGAAAACTAATGGCAGGAAAAACAAGTTTTTAAAACAAGTTTTAAAAAACAAGTTTTAAAAAACAAGTATATATCTATATCTATATCTATATCTATATCTATATCTATATCTATATCTATATCTATATTAAATTTTATTGTGGTAAGAACATTTAACACAAGACATACCTTCTTAATTGGGTTTGAAGTGCACAATACGGCACTTTTACCTGCAGGCACAATGTGTACAGCAAAGAGCAACTTTTCGGTGGTCCCCACCCTCACCCAGCACCCTTGCTGTTGCTCCTCCTCTGTAGCCTGAACTTCTGCTCTGCCCAAGCTGAGCAGAGTCCGAGCAGGAGAAGAGACACCCTCTCCCACCTCACCTTCCTTCCACCTGATTGTACGTTAGAGACCCCGTGGCAGGAGGTGGGGGTGGGAGGTGGTGTTGGTGGTGTGGCGGTTGCTCCTGTTGCTTCTCTGATCAATCTCATCGTAAAATCGTTGTCACCTTTAAAATTTTTGAAGTGAAGACATTTAAGCCCAGGTATGACATGATCATATTTGTATTTAAAGAATTTAAAATGTACCAGGTATTATAATAATAGTAAAACCGAAATTCTGGATATCATAAAAGGAGGAAATAATGGTCACCAGGAGTCATACCACTGTGTGGCAGTGACTTCCAGCACTAAAAGTGTTTGGGTGTAAATACCCTCAGACTTCAGTTACATCAATATAAGTGTGTTCCATCTATTCTAATATATTTTGTGTGCATATATATATATATATATATATATATAAAATATATTTTACATATGTTCATTTTATGTATTCCATCTATTAATTTCTTAGAAAAATGAATCAAAGTACATAATATTTTACACTTTTCTGCCAAGTCAGTGTAACCCCAATATGTTACTGTGAATAGCTCTCAGCATTCTGATTTTCACTTTGAGAGGACCCTCTGGTGTGGAGGGGGGGACTGGAGTGCAGCACTGTGAGACCAGTAGGAGTCTGGGAGGCCCTTTCTTCTCACACTGGCTGTGTAAACCTCAAGGTCGGGGACCATGCCTGTGAAGGATGTGGGTGGGGGGTTCAAAGAGTGTTTGGAAACAATAGTTGCAATGAGGACAGCCCAATCCTAGTGGTTCAGACTGATGGAGAAAGGGGTGAAACAAACGAATGAAAGATAATGGTCCTAACTGAAATTATTGATGGCCTCAGCTATGGCATCCCTCTGGTCTGCTAGGATACTTAATCAATCTAAAGGAAAATGATTGATGATTAGTGATAATGTAACCAACAGAGAACAGAGGTGTCAACATGTATTAACTCAGTGACGAGATCAAGATAAAATAGGAGCTCCTGGAATTGATAATGAAATGATACAATTAAGGGCAACATTCAAGAAAGGGTGGCTTAGAAACTGGCTTAGAAACAGCATCACCAAGAGAAGAGAAGATTCTTTGAGAGAAGGGTTAAGAGAAGACTTGTCACCATCATGGGTGTGTAAGCAGAACGGAGGGTTAAAACGTGTTCTAACCTGCTTCGTGTAGGGGGCGGTGGAAACTAGTTTGTAAGATTCTAACTCAAAAGCTCTATAGCTTGACTCTGCACCCCTGAATTGTCCTCTAGAAAATGCATGCTCACTGGACATGTTTACTTTAGGAAATCAACTGATTTTAGAAAAAAAAATAGATGTAGGGAGAGCATAACAATAAAAATACCTCGAATTTGTAATGGTGCTTTACAGTTTGGAGTTAAAGTACATACAGTTATTGCTCCTCTAACAAGTGAGAAACTGCTATGGTTCAAAAAGTTCAAATGTATAGCTTCAGACCTTTAGAAGAAAGATTCTCAAGTCATTGTTTACCATATCCCTTTGGTAGCCCGAAGCCCCTGAATATTTAACAATCTAAATGAGATTTATTATTCATCATCTATTTCTAATGTCTACTTTGCAATCAGCACTGTTCTAGACTTTGTGAATACAGCAAAGAAGAAATCAAACAAAAATGTATGCCTCCACTGTTTACACTCTAATTGAGGCAAGGGTAGGAAAGAGATAGAGAATAAATAGTCAAGCAAGAGGAGTATGCAGCATGTCAAATGGTAAGTTCCATGGGGAAAAATAAAGCAGGGTAAGAGGGATAGAGAGTGAACCCTGCAGGGGGTGGATAGTTCTTGCCTTGTTGAAGAAGAGGCTAGAATGGACTGATGGAGGGAAAGAGTAGTTGGAAATAAAGTTAGAAAGGTAGGGGGCTGTGTGGTTAAATTATGTAGGAACATTGAGATAATTACTAAGACCTTGGCATTTGCCCTCAGTGAGATGGGAAGTATTTGGAGGGCTCTGTTCAGAGGAGTGACATGATCTGACTTATTTGTCTGCAATGTGAAGAATAGACTGTAGGGAAAGAGATGAGGGAGGAAACAGGGAGACCACTTAGAGGTTCCTGCAATATTATAGGTGAGACATGATGGTGGCTTGGTCCAGCATATTGGCATTAGATGTGAAAAGCCATCAAATTCTGGATTTACTTTGAATGTAGAACCAATGAGATTTGCTGGGTATGGGGATTGAGAGCAGAAAGTACTGAAGGTGGATGTCCATGTTTTTGGCCTGAACAAACTTGAGTGGTGGATTTACCATTACTAGAATGGGAAGGACCTCCAGGAAAGAGCAGGTTGTGGGGAATGGAGACAATCAAGAGTTAGTTTTGGACAAGTTTTTTTTGTTTGTTTGTTTGTTTGTTTTTTGAGCTTCCTCTTAGATCAGATATTTACATTGTATTTCTTACTTTTTTTTAAAGACTTGTTTTGGAAACATCATATATCCATACTACATAATGCATAATGCACAAACTGTCATTTTACTGGGGTCTATGATGTGCAAGGTACTGTGGATAATACTACGGGACAGCCTTATAATCTAACAAGGGAGATTTATAACATACAGGTAACAGCAATGCCTACAATTCAACTCGGTGCTCAAGATAGTCACGTGTCCATTGCACTTGAGGGTAGAAACAAGAAAATATCCCTTTGAGCTCAATAAGAAAAGAAAGTATTATGTGTAGATTGGAGCTGGGTCTCTGCACAGATACAGGAATTAGGTATGGGAAGACAGGTGGGGTGACCTGGGGGAGGGAATTTCAGGCAGATGGAACTACATAGACACAGGCATATGAGTGGGAAAACACATGCATATTTAGGCAAGGACAAGGGCAGACTGGCTGAAGCATTGTGCAAAGTTCATTTGGGTGATTATTGGAGATAGTATGAAATAGGTAGATGTGATCCTGATTACAGTTTACTACCAGAAGAGAGAGAGAGGATCACAGGGGAGTTAGGAAGGATTAATTGAATAACCATGTGGAGGGTGCATTGGGATGGAGAGACTGGAGCCAGGGGGACCAGCTGGAGATGGTTACAATAACAGTCTAGGCCTCAGGTGACAAACACAGAATATGAACTGTCACTGTGTCCCCCGAACATGACTTCCCATCCCTGGGGCAATACAGATGCAACACAGACATCTCAATTTGTAAAAACAATATTTACTTGAAGCTGAAGTGAGTTTTAGCTTCAATCGGGTCATCCCCTCCTCTTGGAGGGAAAGGATAGGCTGATACTTGTGTTTCTCAGTTAATGCGTACTGTAACGAGTTTACCAAGCCACAGCACACTGGGCCCCTCTGCCAGTGGCAGGCGTTGTCACGGTAAGTCCTATGAGATAGCTTCTGTCCATCACACATTTTATCCCTTAGTGAAGTTCATGAATTACTGGCCCTGGGTCTACTTTGACTATTTTGACTACTTCTAAATAATCCCCTAGTTGTTCTCTCCCTTTCTCTGTCTCTTAGTTTTACTTTCTTTTCTTTTTTATTGTCCTCATTTGTTTTCTCAAAAGTTCCACTCTGACTTTAATGATATTTATCTCCAGCTAAGTGCATATATCTTTTCTTTATTTAATAAAAAGATATTTTTTCTATTAAACCATCTCCTAAGGCCTCTTTTACTTTTAATAATTAAATAGAAATAGGTGTGTATATACATATACATGTGTAAAAACAAACAGTTATAGTATTTGAGATTGTAACCCATGCAGTTTCTTACTAATAAATACAATCAGATTTCTCTATGAGAATTTCTAGACTAATTCTCACCCTGACATCACTGGGACCTAGAGATGCTGTTGAAAATTAGTGGACTTGGCTAGAGCTCTTAGTAACTACTCTTATTTTCCATGGAACATTCACACTTCCTCCATGCAGGGCCGGTGCTAGCGTCTCTTTGCTGCAATCGTTATTACTAGCAATTTTCATATTATTGCTGTTGTTATATGACTAACATGTTCTGGAAAAAACTAGAAGACAGAGAGATAAGTTAATGATAATAAAATTAATATAATTCTCTGTTATCTATCGCATAAACCACTAAGTATTTTCCACTTTTTTTTCAATCATTTTAATATGCAGAGCTGTGACTTAATTGCAGATACCTTATTATCAATGCAGTATTTAATAACTGTTTACATTTCTCATGGAGGCTGCTATCCAGGTTATCACATGGTTATGTTCTCATTATCAACCTAAGACAACAGTGAGCCCTTCATTACAGGTCCCATTTTAATCTTTAGCATCATCCAGATAATTCATGACCCCAACTACTCTGTCCTTCATTATTTGGCTCTTTCAGTCCAAAGTGATTTTAGTATGAATCATGTCCTTAATTGACTCAGTTCTCTACTTCAATTTCATTTGTAGACTCAGACAGAGTAAAATTTGCTAGGATTTAGTACCTAGATGTGAGTTCAGGGGACTAGACCATAATTTAAGGGACAATGTCCTGCCTGGTATTCTCAGGGACTCAATTTCAGGCTCCAGTTACCAAAGGTTTTCAGTACTCTGGCATTTTACATTGGTCTTTATTTTTCATCCTTTTGAATATGTAGATGCTGTCACCTACATTGTCTCAAATAATTCTCCTGACAACTCTGTGGAGTGAGCATCATCCTCCAAATTAAAGCTGACAGAGACAGCAACATTAGTAAGTAGCAGACCATGACCCAAAGGCTGATCTTCAAGTTCTCAGCCTGGCGTGATTTCTTCCCATTACACCTAGCTTGCAAAGTCATTAGTCTGTGACATTTTTACTTGTACAACCCAAATTAAGACATAGCTGAGCCTCAAGGATATAAAAAGAACAGTATTCAAGATTGCTGTCTATCAGATTTTGAGAAGTACTTCACTTACTAGAAAACAAAAATACCAATGACAACAATTGATTATGGAATAGAAGGAAGGAAAGAACATGTTTGGAAGGAGACATTTGATTTGTTAAACAACTGAACAAAAATGAAGGCTTCTTCTCTCTTTTTCTTTATTAAGTAAGATACATGAGCACAGACAGTTTAAGAACTGGGCTTGTAATCTAAGAGAAGAGATGTCCAGGGTGAATATGATTATGTACCAAAGACTTTGAAATAAGCATTTCTTTCAGCTGGCTACTGAAGATGGGCCCTATGACATTTCTGTGTTTAATACAGACGTATAGCCTTTGGGAACGGTTTAGTGTGATTTTTAACCTGGTGTTATGATGAGTGATGACCATCAGCTCCATGGAGGGCCTGGGAAAGAGCACAAGGAAGAGACAAGGACATCTGGTGTTCTTATCCCAGGGCTGCCCCTGGCTAGTCACAACCTTGAGCTAGTCTCTTAAGCAATCTGGCCTTCAAGCTTTCCTTCTATAAAATGAAAAGTGAGACAAGATGAGCCTAGGGTCCCATTCAGCTTGAAGGCTCTCATGTTCTAGGAAAGAAAGAATCCCCAGATACTATGACTGTTCTGGCCCTGGCCAGGAGCAGATGGATGGTTTAGGAAGCAACACCCAGAGGACTATTCCATGGCCTCCCCTGCTGGAATACTTAAGCCCAGTGTCCGGTAATTTGTGCCTGAAGCTACATATTAGGTGCCTTGGGAAAACCTGTGGATTTGTCATGTAACAAATCAAATGTAACAAAGGAAAGAGAAATTGAATTATTATTTTAAACTCTGCCAGATACAGGACCGGAGCCCAGGAAAAAAATAAATAATGCTGCTGAAGACCACAACAGGAAAATAATTTGGAAATAATGTCTCCTGTCCTGGATTCAACCTCTTATTATACAGCTCTTCACTGGCTCTTCCTGGGGCAATAGGCCATCAAACCATGCAGTGCTAGAGATGGAAAAAAGACCAGGCAAATGTCACAGGACATTGCAACAGGAAATTGTGACCCTACTGGCAGAAAAAGGTAGTCACTCCCAGCCCTTAGGTCACCTGCAGGGCCATTCAAAAAATATTTATTGAGTTATAATGTTCAAAAACTGAATTTCATTCATTTGCTTTAGCCCTTATTTTTTCTTAGCTGTGAATCATTTTATCCTTGCTCTTTGTGGAGATGCTAAAATAAATACAATTGTTGAAAAGCAAAAGGGCAAACTATGACAAGATGTTTATGAAGTTCATAAGCCCAAGGCCAAGTGTAGACACAAGACTAACTGAGCTGGGTAGAACAAGGAACATCTGCTTGTATGCAGGATGCTGAGGAACATGGGAATTAATGTTATGAAATTTGGGCTGTGAATTCCTTATTTACTCACAGGTTTTATGTAATCCATTCCATAGACCAAATACAACTCAGTCTTCATGAAAAATGTTCTTATTTAACCCCAAAAGAAAACAGCGCTGAATCTGAGACCAGTAGGTAGTTTTGAGTAGCACATATAGCTAAAGCAGGACACAGGCAAACTCAACCCTTCTGATCTACACGTGATGCAGACATGTGGATAAAAGGAAAAGAAATTTAAAAACAAAAAGCAGACTTCCGGTCAAGATGGCGGCGTAGGTAAACGCGGTATCGCGTCCTCCCACAACCACATCAAAGTTACAACTAAACTACAGAACAATCATCATTCAAAACCGCCTGAAATCAAGCTGAATGGAAGTCCTACAACTACAAAATTAAAGAAGCTGTATCGAGACTGGTAGGAGGGGCGGAGGCGCGACGGTCTGGTCCCACACTGTGTGTGGCAGATAAAAATTAGGAGGATACCTCAGCTGGGAAGGTCCTCCCTGAAGACTGAGGGGTCCCTGTCCCACACCAGGCACCCAGCTCAGGGTTTCAGTGCCAGGAAGAGAAGTCCCCACAACTTCTGGCTGGAAAAACCATTGGGAACTGAGGCTGAGGCGGCTGGAGCCCCAGGCAGCTCCTCTTAAAGGGCCCCCACACGGACTTACTCCGACTCGCACCCTCCAGGTTCCAGCGTGCGGGAAGGAGCCTGAAAGGCACCAGAGTCATATGGAGAAGAACTGAGCTGTTTGGCATTGGAGCGAGGGCTGGAGAGGCAGCTTTCTCCTGGACAGACGTGCTATCAGAGGCTTTTATTCCTTTGGTGAGCCCTTCCCTGGGACAGCAGACGCCGCCATATCTGGGACTCCAGCAACCTGGCTCACACTGATTGCCCTGCCCTGGTGATTCCCTGAGGCCCCGCCCCACCCAACTTCCAGGCCCACCCAAGCTGTTGCCAGTTGCTTTACCATAGGATTGGCCTGTCTTGGAGCCTGCTTCAGCTTTTCCTAAATTCTTTCAAACAAGCAGCATCTGGTCTCAGCTAGCCCTATACCTCTCGCTAAGTAATACATAGGAACAAACACAGGGAGGCAGCCAAAATGAGGAGACAAAGAAACAGGTCCCATATGAAAGAACAGAACAAAACTCCAGGAAAAGAACTAAGTGAAATGGAGTTAAGCAACCTAACAGATGCTGAGTTCAAAACACTGCTTATAAGGATGCTCAATGGACTTAGTGAGAACCTCAGTGAACTTAGAGAGGGCCTCAAGAGCATAAAAAAGGACCCGTCAGAAATGAAGGAGGCACTAACTGAAATAAAGAATAATTTACACAGAATCAATAGTAGAGTAGGTAAAGCTAAGAAGCAAACCTTTGATTTGGAATATAAGGAAGCAAAAAACACCCAATCAGAACAGCAAAAAGAAAAAAGAATCCAAAAAAATGAGGATAGTGTAAGGAGCCTCTGGGACAACTTCAAGCGTGCCAACATTCGCATCTTGGGGGTGCCAGAAGGAGAAGAGAGAGAACAAGAAATTGAAAACCTATTTGAAACAATAATGGCAGAAAACTTCCCTAACTTGGTGAAGGAAATGTACATACAAGTCCAAGAAGCACAGAGAGTCCCAAACAAAATGAACCCCAAGAGGCCCACACCAAGATACATCATCATCAAAATGCAAAAGGTTCAAGACAAAGAGAGAATATTAAAAGCAGCAAGAGAAAAGCAGTTAGTTACCTACAAGGGAGTTCCCATAAGACTGTCAGCTGATTTCTCAAAAGAAACTTTGCAGGCCAGAAGGGAGTGGCAAGAAATATTCAGGGTGATGAAAAGCAAGAACCTACAACCAAGATTACTCTATCCTGCAAAGCTGTCATTTAGAATCGATGGCCATATAAAGAGTTTCCCAGACAAGGAAAAGCTAAAGGAGTTCATCATCACCAAACCATTATTATATGAGATGTTGAAGGGTCTTCTTGAAGAAAAAGATAAAAAAATCTGAACATACAAAATGGCAATAAATTCATATCTATCAACAATTGAATCTACAAACAAAATGAACAAGCAGAACAGAAACATTCTCATAGATACAGAGAACTTTTGTTGGGCACCAGATGGGTGGGGGCTGGGGGGAGGGGTGAAAAAGGTGAAGGGATTAAGTAGTACAAATTGGTTGTTAGACTGACAAACCTCAAAGGGTAGGGGGGGTTGGGGGGTGGGAAGAAATAAACCAAAGAACTTATATGTATATATGCATAATCAATGGACACAGACAACAGTGTGGGGAAAAGCAGGAGGGGGGCAGGAATGGGGAGGAGGGGGGCAATGGGGAAAAAATGAGGAACATCTGTAATACATTCAACAATAAAGATAAGTTAAAAAAAATAAAGATAAAAATAAAAACAAAAAGCAAAAGCCAGGAGCATTAAAACACAAAGCAACCACAGAGAGATCAGAAGAACATTGTCTATGCCTTCTGTCTCCCTAGTCCCACCCCTTTTAATAACTTGAACAGTTGCCTCTGATTGCTTCTTAGACAATAATATATGCTCTGGTTTATCCCCAACCCTGGCAAGTCTCTTACTGCCTCATGGCTGGACACCATGGTAGGACATCAATCTGGGAGAAGTCATTTTGAGCTGGGCAGAAGGCATACAAACAGTAGGGTGTCCAACAGACTGGTCAAGTGTCTGAGCCTCTATTCCAGAAACAACTGCCAAGATGTTTAGGCTTACTCAACCACTGCCTTAATGAAGGTCTGAGACTGTACCTAACCCTGCTCAAAATAGTAGGTCAGGATTCATCCCGGTGAATCTGGGAACCAGCAGACATTTTAATTCACTGATGTTATTTCATGCTTTATTAAGCCAGTGGGTTTTGCCTTTACAATTGGAGCAGCACCTCAGTCCACTCCCCTAATCATAACATTAGCACAGCTATGATTCTTTGAATGAAAGTGGAGCAACCAAGTGGCCTGTCACTCATTGAAGCCAGTCAGTCTAAAGGCCATTCTGTCAATCATCAGTGCAATAGTCAGTTCCTCATTTATTTATTGTTGTGAAACACTTTTTGCCTCTCAGGACTTGTCACCATCTCCCCTCACCAGCGTGCCTATTCGGCACCTGTTTGTCTTTTCCTTTGCTCCAGCTCACAGGGTACCTGGCATTAACATGGAATGCCACAGTATAATTCAGACTCTACATCACAAATCCTTCCTTGTCAGGGTCCTCAGAAATGCCTGGCAACCCATTGATTCACCTGTTTTGAATCCTTTTTGCATATTTTTAGAAGCTGTAGTTCTGGACTGACACCATCACTCACACAATGTGTGTTCTTTGGCAAAGCCTTTTGTCTAGTGGCTGGACTGAATGGCTTCCCATGTCTCCCTGGCTCTAAAACTGAGTCCATGTTCTAAGCCTTCTCCACCTTTCTCAGATGCCAATCTGTCACCCCTGCTCTCACTCATGGATGACGCTGGCTTCTATTTTATTGAGACACCAAATTGAGTTTCCTAGTTTTTCCTCCTTTATGTAACTTTACCATCATACGTTATTGTCTTTCAGGAGAAGGGGGCTTGACCCTCACCAACACTAACTCATCATACTGCACTCTTCTTCCCTTTTCTTCAGTGATTTTGTATCTTTTATTGACACGGTGAAATTAGCAAGAAACGAATGCTTATAAAAATTTAAGAATACAAAAGTAATTAGAATAAAAGCAGATTTACTTCTTTTCCTCCACTTCCCATCCAATCTTGTTCCTCAAAGATAACTACTTTAATTTGCTGATTTTTCCAGAATTTTTTTCTATGTGTATATAAACATATACATATATACTAACCAAATACATAAATACATAAAACAAACGTGATTTATTTCACATTATACATGTTATTCTGAAACAAGTTTTTAAAATTCAACATTCCAGTCCAGCCAGTGTGGCTCAATGGTTGAGCATCGACCCATGCACCAAGAGGTAGTGTTCATTTGCTGGTCAGGGCACATGCCCAGGTTGTGGGCCCGATCCACAGTGGGGGGCATGCAGGAGGCGGACAGTCGATGTTCTCTCTCCTCCATGTTTCTATCTCTCTCTCCCTCTCACTTCCTCTCTCTCTAAAATCAATAAAGGAAAAAAAATTTTTTTTCAATAAATAAATAAATAAAATTCAACATTCCATTCAACAACTATTTATTGAGCACCTACTATGGGTGAAGCTCTATGGTAGGGCATAGGTATGCAAAGGTAAAACAAACAAACAAACAAAAAAAACAGACATGGTTCTTGCTCCAGTAGAGCTTATAGTGCAGTGGAAAAATATTTTGAATTTAATTCCATTTCAGTATATACATATTTGCTTATTGTTTCTAACATCTGTATTATATTCTGTGAAAAAGTTCTACCATGATTCATTTAAATGTTCCTTTGTTGAAGGACACTTGGTTTCTCCATATTCTTCTATTATAAGTAATATTATAATGAATATTCTTGTATAAGTGCACTAGTTTTTCTGTGGAGCAGAATTGTACTAGTGAAATTGCTGGGTTGAAGGATATACACATTTACATTTTTGACAGATATTATTACATTGCTCTCTAAAAACACTGGATCAATTTATCTTCTACCAATAACAACCAGACTCCTGACCTCAGTCATAGCTCCCTTTTTACTTAATCACTTTCTTGGTCTACAAAAAAGCTTAGGTTGTCTTATATCCTAAACATGTAAATATTCCTTCTATTCTGCTGTTTCTTGTTATCAATCTATCTTTTTCATTCCCTTCATCACTGACATACAAAATCAGTGCTTATGGTCATCACTTCCTCTGCACTCTCTCAACTCTTAAACCTTTTTATAAATTTTAGTTTCTCACCAGAATGTTCCAATGTTTTCTGAAAAGCTCCTAGTCACCTCAAATCACTACATTCATGAGCTTATCTCGAGTCAGTTTTTTAAACCTCTGGGTAGCTTTTGATTTCTTTGTGAAGACTGTCTCCTCTTCTGGTTTCCAGAGGAACACATAAAACATCGGAAGGAAATGAGCAGACAGAGGAAAAGAAGTGGGTCAGATGGCGAAAATTAATATTTATTTTTTATTGACTTTAGAGAGAAGAAGGGAGAGGGAGAGAGATAGAAACACCAAAGAGAGAGAACATTGATTGGCCGCCTCCTGCATGCCCCCCACTGGGGATTGGGCCCACAACCTGGGCACGTGCCCTGCCCAGGAATCGAATCTGCGACCTCTTGGTGCATGGGTTGATGCTCAACCACTGAGCCACACCAGCCCAGCGGATGGTGAACTTTTATAATAAAAACCCTGGTCATCAAACAATGAAAATAACCCAAAGGTCCTCTTTATGAGGACAGAGATATATGCAAATATTAAAAGATCTCCATCTGAAAAGGATAAGACAACACACAAACAAAATTGGTATTTAAAGTAGTAAGTTCACAGCTATTCCCGAATCTGCACTCCCCAGAAGGCTGGTTTGATGAGCCCAGAGGCTGACTCCACATTCCCTATTGCTCACTGGAAGCCCACCCACATCCATTTTGGGTGTGTCTGTAGCCCTGACACCAGGCCACTTCAATGGGTTCTGCATATGCTTCTCTGCAAAACATGCTGGAGATAAAGAATGACATGAGCAAGAGCAAGTTTCATTAGCACAAGTCTTGCAATATTTCCCCCCCTGAGGATTAACTGTGCTTTTCTCGTTTGGGATCAAATCAAATCCAAGTCTTTAAAAGCGTCTTATTTTCTGAATATATTTCTAGATTGGTTTTTAGAGTCAGCACATTATGTAACGATCTAAGAAACAGATATTTTGCACAGTTCAAGTCAGAGAAGATGAGGTAACCTTTTACCTCTCTCTACAGTTTATGAGAGAGAGGTTAAGGCAGCCAGTGAACCTCTGGAGAGAAGTGTTCCTACTAAAATAAAGGGGGAAATGAGAGCAGGATAAAGAGGATTGTGAAGTCCTGGCCATGTCTCTCTCCACCCTGTGCTGTTCCATCCTCTGGGGAGGCTGCACCCTAAGACTACAGGGGCTGCCACTTACAGAGACAGCAGCTGCTTTTGCACAGAACATTGGACTTCCACGGTTTGGGACTAAAGTGACATCTTTTCTCTCTCCACCCAGATGAAATCATTTCTTTTTACCATCCTCCAGCTTAGTTCTTATGGAAGAGAGGAGTTGAGGTTATAAAAGAGAAAGGGAGGGAAGGGCAAGGAAGAACAGCCAGCCTATAAACATGCCAGGGGTTCCTATGTGAGCGTGAAGGAAAACTCACACTTGCAGAAAGACAATGGTGCTTAAAGGCCTGAACTGCCCACATTGATGAATACACTTTCCCCATCTTTGCCAAGCCAGATCCTGGAAAGATAACATGCTATTCCCTGAAAGGAATCCTCTTAATTAAATATATTTTGCTTTTCTCTTTTCAGAGATTATTAGGGCTTTATAATAGCAAAATCTTGTTTGGAGTTAACAGGCAATTTTCAAAGTCATATTAAATCATGGGGTGGGGAAAATACTCCCTAATTCTCATAAACTTGCAAAAATGGAAAATGGCAAGCTTTGCCTTTTCCCCACAGCACATACAATTTGAAAAATAGCGTGAAGACTGCATCCAAACCCTCTGTCCTGAAAATGGCATAGCAATCTGAAGAATGAGTGTATGCACTAACATATGTTGTTGGCTGTCTTAATAAAAGACTGTTTCCATAATATGGTGTTATTTCTTTAAGTCACATTCAATATTTTTGGTTGCCAGAGAACAACAAAGGGGAAAAACAAGACACTTTTAGGGCAGAGGATGAAGACTCAAGAACTGTTGGGGGTGAGAGAAGAGGATAAGAGTGGGGTGGGGATGGGGTGGGGAAGATAGTTTGAAATTTGTTGCTCCTCTGGCTGTCTTAATTTTCGAGATGAGTGGGGAAGAGACAAAATGCAAGAGTTTGGAGAAGACCAGTGCCTCAATGTTGGAAGTGATTTGGAAGATATTTTTATTTATTTTCATATTCAATGCTCCATTAACCAAAGGGCCAAAGTTGGGTGAACTTGGACTAACAGCAGAAGAGAAAGACTCTCAGGCTGTCCCCAGGGAAGTATTAGGGCTGGCCTCTCAGAGAGTTATCTTTTGAAGATGGCAGTCAAGAATGGAATGACTATTGACTTAAGATATTTAATAAGGACATAGTAGAATCTCTTTAGTGTTATATTTAAGCTCTGGCTTCTTACCACACACACACACACACACACACACACACACACCTTTCTGTGGTTCAATTCTGGTTAAGAGAGAGTTTTGTTTTTCATTTTGTTACACAACGTGGCAAAGATAAGTAGCTTGAGAAGCTGGCCAGCGGGGCCTTTTTGATATCCCCTTCCAGTAGAGTTTTGAGGCTTCAAAGGATTGCAGATTGCTGACAGGGAAAAAAAAAGGTCATTAGTGGAGAATAATAATTCTTAACCACGCTTACTACATGTTCAAGGATTAATATTCTTTTCACCTCATCTTTATCCATGTCAACATGGTTTAGACTGTAAATCGGTTGAGGGCAGTAGCAATGACTGTATGCCCTCGATTTTCTAAGATAGCCCTGATTTCAGATGTTCTGCTCTGTGGTCCCCTGAAATACCCTCAAACTGACCACAAGATCTGCCCCATTGCTATGCTGTCTACATGGCCTCTTGTCCAGAAAGGTGCTTAATTAAAGCTTCGTGGTATGGACAAAAAGGGGCCACATACTATACCTGGCAAGCTCAGGGGAGGCCTGCATGGCAGGCCTTACAAACTCAGAGACCTAAATTAACCAGAGGGTGGTCTGAAATGAAAACTTTCTTGCTAGAAGTGAGTCATGGCAGGTAGTGATGTGCTAGGCCAGTGTCTTTCTTGACAAAGGTCAATCTTTGCTGCAACTGAGCCTGGCTACTGTCTTTCAGTATCTACAATAACATGCCTTTGGAATATTGGGGTAGTCTCCTTTTTCCAGACCCCTCAGGACACAATCACTGCACCAGAGCAGAGACCACAAAACCCCTTATTGTTATTGGTTATTGTGTTAACTGTTAACTATCCTGTAACCACCAATGTAAAAGAAGTATTTGTCTCTTCATTTTATTTCTTATCCAATCTCAGAGATTCCCCACTGTCCTTTGCTTTATCTTGCCTCACTAATCAATCACCAATGGATGTCATGTAACACTCCTTATCCCTCCTCTTTTGATTGTAATGTATAAAATAAAGTACAAAACTGCCATTTTCTGGAGCATTTCCTCAATCCGTTGAGATTTTGCTTCCCAGCAATTGTCATCAGTTTGGTTCTATTAAACTCATAAAAATTCTTACAGGTTTGGACATTTCTTATGTCGACAGCGGTGGAAAGTCAACGGTGACATCCAGGTTAGGGTCTCCCGCTGCAGAATTGCTCCCATAAGTGGACACCATGGTTTTATTGTTCCCAGAGATCCAGAGGAGGGAGAAAAGTCCCTTCATAGCATCTGGAATACTTTTTTTTTTTTTTTGAGCCTGGACAGTTTTGCTCGATAAAGTGAAATTTACCCCAGTGTTGGCAGTGACTGTACAAATGTCTTATTTTCAGGAAATGATCTGTAACTCATAAATTTTGCCAAAACATGAATAAAATGAAAATATCCCTAAGTGAACTTAAACTCATTTTGGACTCCCCTGTGAGATGAGACTGACTTAAAAAAAAAAGTTATACTTTGAAAATGAAATTTTATTTCATTTTTCTCTTTAGTTTCCTTTTCTTTTTTGGAAGGGACGGAGAGAGAGAGAGAGAAACATCAATGTGAGAGAGACACATCGATCAGTTGTCTCTCACATTCTCCCTGACCTGGGCTGGGGATTGAACCTGCAACCCAGGTATGTGCCCTTGACCAAGAATTGAACCTGTAACCCTTTGGTGCGTGGGCCAATGCTCTAACCACTAAGCCATACCAGCCAGGGCCCTCTTTAGTTTTCTTGATAAATTTTTTTCAGCAATTCATTTGAAGTATGTGTCTCCTTTGGGTTCCCATAAAGTACTGTGGTAATTTCAGCAATTTAAAGTGATTCCACTGGGATCTTATGTTTTAACCCACACTATCCCCTCCCGGATACACACACACTGCTGGGAGGAGAGCTTCTCTGAGTTGCGGAGGGACATCTGTGGACGCCAGCAGCACAGCTGACCTGTATTTGAAAAGTGAAGTGTTAGTGTCATTTAGGGAGCAGAGTAATTTCCTCCATCAGAAATGAACACTTGGATTAAGAGACAGTACTTAGTTCCCACCAAAGTTAGGGCCTGAAATAAGTGCCTGAAGCAAATCTCTTGACCCTCAAGTTGAGGCCAACCACCCCAGGGCAGGGTCAGAAACTTAAAAAAATGCTGTTAATACAGTTTAATGATGTGAGGGCTATTTCCAATTGAATCTTCAAAAGCCCTTCAAGCTGCAATTAGCATTTCCTGTTTGCTTAAGAACAGCGACTTAACCCGTTCACACTCACTGACTCTTATTTATTGCTATTACTTTATGAGAGAAAGCAATATAATTACAGCATCTGAACATTCAATGTTAATGTTTATTCCTTTCCCTTCCTGCTCCAGCCACACCAAAGGTCTTAAAAATTTTCTGAACAAGATATCATTTTATTGTTAGCTTTTAAGCATGCTCTTTTCCTTTAGAAAACCTCTATCCTTTCCTCCGCCTCTCTTTGCCTGGCTAATTACGATCTATCTGTCAAGTCTCAAGCTACATCTACTGCTTCTGTACCTGGGTGGGGTGCCACTCCTGTGAGCTCCCTGAACTACTGTTCTAATTCACCCACTTGCAAATCTTTACTTGTCTGCCAGGACCTTCCACCAGTGCACACAAGCTATTCTCTCCAGTGTCTGGTACATATGAAGTAATCAGTATTTGTCGGATGGGTGAATAAATGAAGAATAGAGGAATGAACAAATAACTAAATCACTTTATAATTCGTGGAAATACGGTGTCTTTCAAATATTGTGTATCAGGATCATTTGGAGTACTTGCTAAAAATGCACATCTAGGTTCTAACTGCAGAAATTTTGCATAAAACATAATGATGTATGTGACAAGCTACAGATAATTTGTTACCACCAGAGCTTAAAATGGGAGACAGAAAGTGGAGGTTGATGAGGCTTGAGGAATAGGCAGGGAGTACGATCTGGAGGAGTCTGACAATGGGATTGGCTTTCATCTGCAGTACAGGTTACAGGAAGCCAGCAAAGGTCTTTAAGTATGATTAGATGTCTGGTGTCTATGTAGTAATTAGATTCCGTACTGGTTCTCAGCATTGGCTGCATATTAACAAATAAGTAATGATGTCTGGGTGTACCCTGAAGGATTTGGACTTAATTGGTCTGAGGTATGGTCTGGGCTTTCAGATGGTTTTAAAATCCAAGGTGAGTCTACGTAAAGTCAATGCTGAGAGCTACCAAAATGCAAGAGAAAATTTGTCCGTATAATTTGGAGATCAATCAATTCTTTTGCAACATCCCTTAAATTGTAGTTGTGTACTGAGAAAAATCAAATTAAAAACCACAGTGAAATATCACCTCACATCTACCAGAATGGCTAAAATAAAACAATAGTAGTAAACGTAAATACTAGAAAGCACGCAGAGCAACTGGATCTCTCTTACATAGCTGGTAGGAATGTATGGCAGTTTCTTATAGACCATGCAACCACCATACAATGTAGTGTTTGTACTCCTGGGCATTTAACCCAGAGAAATGGGAACGGAAACTAACAAAAACTTATATATGAATGTTCATAGCAGCTTTCATCATAATAGCCCCAAACTGGAAACAAACCAAATTTCTTTTAATGGATAAATGGTTAAACAGACCTTGGTATGTGTGGAATATTACACAGCAATAAAGAGGGAAAAACTCTTGACACTTGCAACAATTTGGATGGATCTCAAAGGCATTATGTTTAGTGAAAAAAAGCCAATCTCAAAAGGTTACGAACTATCTGATTCTACTTATATAATATTATTGAAATTAAAAACCAATAGAAATGAAAAACAGATTAGTGGTTGCCAGAGGACAGAAATAGGATTACAAAGAGGTAGTCTGAAGGATTTTCTTTGTGATGATGAAATAGTTCTCTATCCTGATTGTTGTGGTGGTTACACAAATCTATACACGGGATTAACTTCTATAGAACTACATGTACACACAAACCCGCGAGCACACACAGAAAATGAGTGGCAGGTAAAAAGTGCTGAAAACTGAATATGATATTGTACTACAGTCATATAAAATGGCACCGTGGAAGCTGGGTAAAGTGTTCATGGAATTCCATGTACTATTTTTGCAACTTCTTGTGTGTCTACAATTATTTCAAAATTTAAAAAAATTATAATTATGTATCATTACTTATTAGTTATATAAAATATAAATTTCATGATTTATATTTTAATTCTTAGCTAGAGTAGATATTTAAGTATAATAACAGCGTTTCATAACTGTCCTAATTCAATTCAATGCAGTTAAACTCAATTCATTCCAATAAATATTTGAGGGCCTACTAGATGCAAAATTGAGGTTTAATCTTCTCAGCCTTAGTATTATATTGTCCATCCAGCTTAGCACAGTGACTTCTCCACAGTAAGATCTCAAAAAATGCTATCATTTGGCTGACATTTTAAGTTTTTTTTGGTGACGTGGGTTAGTTCCCTTATTTATATTAGTGCTGTGTTTTATTTACTTTGTTTTCTTTCTCTGAAAAGATGAAACATATATGTAAGGAAAATACATTTTCCAAATTATTTCTGTTATTTAAATTTTGAAGCCATAGGATTGATGAAAATATTTATATGCTCCATAAAATTATTTCAGATTTGAAGTTGTAAGTATGTTTTGAGTACATTATTTTACATCAAAAGATATATATTTCTACTTTTACCTTGAAATGAGGACAAATTGCTTAGGCTACCAAATGACATTCTTGTTTTGTTTTGTTTTGTTTTGTTTTTAATAATCACTAAGCTTAAATTTGTGGGGAGGAGGGCAATTTTCTTAATGTTTTCTACTTGGTTCAACATTGCCAGATAGCAATTACAAGCTAAATATCATTTCAGTAAATGAGAAATTCTTGTTTTCATGTCATGATTGGCTTTATTACATGAGAAGGTTAATTGGGAGGCTTCTCCAGCTTATCTGGGTAATGAACAGCTGCAGTAAATTATACTCCCCTGCACCCCCACATCATTTTGACCGAACGGCACCCAAACATTAAACTGCACTGCAGACCCTGGTTGCAATTGTTTCTGGGGGAGCATTACAGGAAGCCAGAGGGAAACACAAAGCCTGAGAGGAAATGTTCAAATTAGCAGTGGTTGCCCCCTCCCCTGCTACCACTGAAGTTGTAGGATTTGACTACTTGAGTTTCAACGTACTGTATGTACTTGACTGGATTTTTAAACCACATAAGTGGTGCTACCCATTGCAAAAATGCGCTTGCCTAATACAATGGCACTAAATGGCAGATTTTTTGTATCCTCAACATAAGAATAACATTGCTGATTTCAGTAGCAAAGAGAAAGGATGCCTCTGACTGCTTTGAATAGCTTATAACGAGCTTTGCTTGTCTTATAATATCTTTAATAACAACAGCTAATATGTTTGAACACTTATTACAGGCCAAGTATTGCCCTAAGTGTTTCACATGTATCTTCTCAGCTAATCCACTCCATAGCGCTAAGATAGAACTATTAAGTGTGTGTTAGAGATGATGCCCAGAGCACTTATGAAGCTTGTCTAGGGTCACCAAACCAATAGGTATTCAAGCCTGGACTCTGTTGAATCCAGGCCCATCTTTCCTCAGACTCATGCTCATCCTAATAGGTAGGTTAACAGAGAATGTTGTATAGGGAACTCATTGAAAGGAGGCTGCCTGATAGAGTAGTTATTAGGACAGCAGATATTTTCTAGTTTTCCATTGAGCAGCTCACCAAGCGGAAACCAGTACTCTGTGTGATTATCTACATGCATATTTGACATGACCTGCTTTATACTGTGCTGTACTATGATGCTGCAGTGTTTGTTAGGGAGACAAAGTTTTCAGGTAAAAGCAACTTGCTTAGTAATAAAGGAGGAGCTTGTCAACAATGCTTTAGATGGAAGAAGGATGTGCACCTCTGGTGTCCCTCTGGCTTCTCCTTATTCAAGGCTCCTCTTCCCTACACCCACATTTTTGGCCTCTTCTACATAGTTTGCTTTTAGGGGTTTAATAAACAGTTTTCATCCCCATGTCTGTTTTTAAAATGGTCCCTTTTATCTCTCTTATCTTTCAGCAAGAAAGTACAAAAATAGGTTAAGAGGGAGTCAGACAGACCTGGGTTCAGATCTCAGCAGAGGCACTTGCTGACCCGCATTTTGATCATGTCATTTTCCTGGAGCCTCAGTTTCCTCATCTGCAAAATGTGAGTAACAATGACACAATGTTTTTGGGTTGTTGTGAGAGTCAAATGAGATGCTTCACGGAAAATCTTATTCTTCCCAAGTGGAAGTGCTCAAAGTCAGTCATAAATGATTGTCAACAACACAACTCCCCTAATTTCCAATCCATCATACCTGCTCTTTCCATAATTTGGAATTCCATTTTTCTTCACTAATCTCTGAGCTTACTTAGGCTCAAATATACTATTTGGCAACTATGAAGACCATGTACGTGTAGTTCTATACAATTTCAAACTTTCATTGCTCTGTATTCTAGTTGCCAAGCACTGTAACAACCACTACTTTCTTATTTCTTAATTTTTTCTTCTCTGATCTATTATTTAGCACCTGTGTAAACCTATGCAGCTGTGCTCAGCTATGTATAAATATTTGCTTATGTGCTTCTATTACATTTATTTATGTGTACAGCCAGTTGCTCTATTAAATTATAAACTCCTCAGGGCCAAGGGCCATACTTTCTTCTGCAATTGGTCTGAGTGTCGTTCTAAGAATAGCTTCCAGGAAGATTGGAATTTCAACATATACTACTGCTTTAATTAGATGTTAATGACAAGTTTCCAAACATTATGTTCTTATCTAAAGCATCATTTTTTTAAAAATGTTATCAATAGCCACTATTCTATAGAAATGTCAACTTGAGGGCCTTTAGTTGATGACTTCAACATTTGAAACATTTAAAAGATTAAAAGAACACATCTACAATTTGAGGGCAAAAAGTCAACAATAAAGAAAAAGAAAAAAGGAGTTTAGTATGTTACTTTCAAAAAAAATTTAGATCATATTGCCTTTGATCAGTGAAGTAATTGATGCATTGAATTAAGAAAATATCGAGTCATGCACGATAATCATCATCATAATAGCTGCACTTCTAGAGCACTTAGTAGATTCGAGGTGCCTTGCTAAGAGCTTGGCCTGTCCTGTCATTCAGTCTTCCTGGCACTCCCATGAGTTGGCGCCGGTGTTCCTCCCCATTTCTCTTACAAGGAAACTAAGGTTAAGGAAGGTTTACCCAACGTCCAGGATGCAGCTAAAAAGTAATGGAGCCAGGCCATGTTAATCACTGAACTCTACTGCCTTCTTCAAACGGGAAAAAGCTTCACAGATGAGCTATGAAGATAATTCCAACGTTCCTCTTTTCTTCTTCCACAAGACCACCCCTTTCCTGACCGCCCCCAAAGGGAAGGAAATTCTATCAATATATTCATAATTAAGCTTGCTTAGTGTAGATGAATGATGACAACAGTAGGGGTTATGGATGATTTGAAGGAAAACTTAGGGAAAAAAAGTCTTTCCCTGGTTGTTTGCTTTCCTATGTCCCTGCTCTCCAACACTGCTTGCTGGTGACGTCCTCAGGGGAGTCTGGTCCTGCCAGAGGGAAGCCATTAGGGAACATGCCTCACTGCCTTTCAAGAGGAAAGACAGGAAATACATTTTGCTTTCTCTCTCTTTTACCCTTATCTTCTCCCTTTTCCCTCCTCAGCTCTATTCTTTTGGAATAAATAACAGCTGACTTCAGCCAGGCGTTCAGTAACCTGAGCCTTCCCAGGAAACTGTCTGAGAACGCTGGCTCTAAACACACACACCACATGCAGCTGCCTGGGCCTGGCTCTTTGGCAGCCTTGCAGCTCCCCGCCTGCTCCTCCTGGTTCTCAGGACCCCGCAATTCCAGAGCTAGCCTCTGGGCCTGCACGTAAAGCATGCTCTCATAATAAAAACATCGAGTTGATTTCTTCCAACTTGAAGCATTCTGTGAGTCTCTCAGCCTTGAGCTGTAGGGGATCCAAGAACCTCTCAGTGGAGTCAGGACCATGCTGTGGCTGATTTATAGAAGAAGTCTTACATTTGTTCTGTTTTACAACAAGAGAACAGAGAGTTTCCAAGTCATAGCAACTTGCTATTTTCTATGATGTGACAAGGGAGGGCAGGGGGGATATATAAGGATGCTAATGATGCTTAAACGTCAGGCTCCTCAAATACCTGGCTTCTAACGGGCTCTGCTGCACTTACATTCATAACTGTGCTTTGTGTTCTAGTTCTTTAAAAAGGTCTGCCCCCAAATTGTGTAATCTTCAGGCCACTCAAAATCTGGCCACTATCCCTGGTTGAGTGACTTTTTGAACACTAGTTCTACACCATGTTTGACTTAAGATATTCAAACCCTTGAAGGTTAAATATGAAAAAGTACAAATAATATGAGCAACTATCATTTCTTGAGACTTTACATGTATTAGGCAGTGTTTTAAGCATTTTTCTTATGTTAATTCCTTCAATCCTTACATCAATCCTAAGCAGTAAGGTCCATTATTAGCCCGTTTTTAGGATGGGGATACTGATACATATGGGGATAACTATACTGATACTGTTACATAATACCCCAGGGGTCCAGCTAGTAAGTGCCAAAGATTGGATCTGAGCCCAGGCACTCCGAATCTAGAGCCTGTGCTTTTAGCTGCTGTGCTGACGTGAACTGAGAGTTTTTATCTTATTTCTAGTTCTTTTGATGTCTTTGTTATCTTCAGTAAGTCGATAAATTTCTTTTTGCCTTCGTCTACTCATCAAAATATTTTTATCTCTGCTTTCCAGAGATGAAAATGGATTTACAGTTGTTTAATATAGGAGAATAATCAAAGAGTGTGCAAAATGTTCTCCGACAGAAAGCCAAAGAAGACAGTGATTTGCTACTTGGCAACAGAACTTAGGTTGGGACTCAAGACTGTTTTTCACTCCTCATCATGAAGGCTCTACTACAGAATATACTTACATTGTAATAGGTATATAGTACAGTATAATATGTTTGGTATGGTATAGTAGCATGCTAAGTACAGAATATAGAATAGAATTTTTATATGCATTCAAAGTTGAATTTAAACAAGTGTTTTTATTTTAGTTAAAAATTTTTTTTTAGTCCAGCCGGTGTGGCTCAGTGCTTGAGCGTCGATCCATGCACCAAGAGGTCACCGGTTCAATTCCCAGTCAGGGCACATGCCCAGGTTGTGGGCCCAATCCCCAGTGGGAGGCATGCAGGAGGCGGCCAGTTGATGTTCTCTCTCATTGATGTTTCTATCTCTCTGTCTCTCTCACTTCCCCTCTCTCTAAAATCAATAAAGGGAAAAACATTAAAAAATTTTTTTAATTTAATTGTAAATAAGTGTATTTTTGTTCACATCAAAAGAAATTCCAGGTTGTAATCCAAAAGGAAATAGTTAACTTCTGTGACTAACATTATTATTTTTTAAAAGAACCATTCAATAAATAAACCACCTATATTTCAGTTCACTGTTGTTTTCAATACATTCTTCTATAAAATATAGCATAAATAAATAAGTTGAAGTTGTTTGTTTAGACAAATCTAAAACATTTACTCCCACATGAGGAATGAAGTGTAGATTTTTCTTTGGAGGTTTAGATGTTTCTCACAGTATTATAGCTGTTAACTAGAGTCTCGTCCATACTCAAGGTTCTTACAGATCTGAAACCCACAGGAAACACAATGAATTATTGTTCTTGAACCACTTGGACTGTAAAGATGGACTGAGTTAAAAAATCATATCACGGGTAAAAAGCACAAAGCTGTGTAACTATGGTTTTCTTCAAGTAATCCCAGAATTTTTAACTGTTGCTCTAATTATGTATGACAACAGCTCCCCCAAACACCATTGTAAGGAAATAACCTTCTTTATTATTTCTTCTTGCATTCTCCGTGTGTAAATTGTGGAGGCTCACAATATTTTCTGTCAGCTCTGCTCTCACCTGACCCACATGAAGAACTTCCATTTTCGTCACATTTCCCAATAATTCCTCACCAGGCCTCTGGGCTATAAAGGACAAGGGACTCAACTCATCCAGTCAGATTTCTGTGAGCCTTCTCACTGCCAACCCTTTATTCTTGCCATCCTAATAGAAGAGAAAGAAAAAAAAAATACCTCTCATCTAACGTAACTTCTCCTCAAGATACCACACTACATTTCTGCCTCTTTTTCCTCCTTCACATTCTTGGAAGGCAAACTGACATATTACTTCAACATCCTTGGCTCTTTCGGTTCTTAGACACCTCCTCATCATTTGTGACTGTGGCACTGGTGGGCACAGGTCACCACTCCATTCTCTGAACTCTCTACACTTCTTGCTTTCTAGACACCACTCACACTTGGCTTTCTTCTTAGCTCTCGGACCACTTTTCTCCTTGTTTGTCTTCTTTGCTGATTCTTTTCCCCTGCCTAAATCTTAAATGTTATCAAAATTTACAACTGTTTTTTTTTTTTGTTCTTTTCTTCAGCTTTACAAATCACCCCGAGTCATTTTACCCAATCTATTGGTGTGAACTACAATTTTGTTTTTTTTGGGTACAAGTTCTGCCTCCTGCTTGATCCTAAGTACTGAACACAAACTCCCCTGAACTTCTCCAGCTGTAAGTCCTGAAGTACCTCAAACTCAACATGTCCAAAAGTAATATTACCACCTTCTTTGTAAAAACCCATCTTCTGCTTTGTTCTTTATGGACATTGGTAAATGTCATCACTGTTGATGAATTCATTCCATCTTAAAACGTCAGAGCTCTTCAACCCCTTCCTCTGCCTCACTTCAATATGCAGCATTCACCTAAAGCCTGGCGATTCTCTTGAAATGCCTCTCAAATCCATCTACTCTCCTCTGTTGTTACTCTCAATATGTCACATTTCATCTCTTAGCCTAGATACTTCTATTCACCTAACTAGTGCTTCTGATTTCAATAGCTCCCTTCTGCTCTCCACCTCCATGCCACTGGAGTGGTCTTTTAAAATATGAATCTTATTAGAAGATGACTGTTTATAAGCCTATAGTGGTTGTGTGTTATTGCTGAGTCTTAATATTGGGTTGAGTTGTATTTTTCTTTTTCACTTGCTCTTATTTTCAACACTGAGCACACGTTACTTGTGCAACAAGGCAAAAATATTTTTATGGGTTTAAAAGGAGCTGACCTAAGAAACTTTGGAACGTAATGTTTTTACTAGATACCATAAAGCTAAAAACAACAAAACTATATATAAACAGTGTACTCCAGTTGGTAAATTTTTTCTTATTTCTTTTTGCATTTATCTTCAGATAGAGTGGGAGGGGGAGAGGGAGGAAGCAAGAGAGAGAAACATTGACGTGAGAGAGACACATGGACTGGTTGCCACCCACACAATCCCAACTGGGGCCGGGGACAAACTGCAACCGAGATACATGCCCTTAGCAGGAAGGAACCCGGGTCTCTCTGGTCCACGGGCCGATGCTCTAACCGCTGAGCCAAACTGGCCAGGGCCCAGTTGGTAAATTTATTTCCTACAGGATACGGGTTAGTAATTGAAACTACAAGTACAAAAGGATTAAATAAATATGTAAATAAGTTGTAGATAATGGGATCCAGGTTTCTTACTGTCAGGGACAGAATTTACAAATAAGGAAGAGGGGAATAAACCATGTGGTGCAGGATTGGAGTTGGAAACATCAATACAAACTCATGTTTAGTTCAATATTTGACGAGCTAGATAGATGCAAAAATAATTACAAACATGTTGTATGCACGGGTTAGAATACATGTATATATTTCTTAGCTCTGTCCTTTGAGAAGGCCTAGAAGCAGTGAAACCCCAGTGAGTAACAAGTACACCCATCACCTAGGCCTTCGTTTCCTGATGTCATTTTCCAACACAAGGAGAAATGTCTGATTCTAGTCCAGGGTCAGGAAAAATCCAAGATGAGCCTGGAGTATTTGTAGTGCCAGAAAAAAAAGAAAATGCATTAAAAAACAAGACAGAGCATGCCAAAAGGCAAAGGAGCCAACCTGAAGGGGCAAGAAATGACCAAAGGTAGAATAATTTGATCAATTAAAAATTGGATTATAACCTGCCCCCCCAAAAAAAATCCCTGGTTTCATATGAATATAACCAATTGACTAAACAAACAAATAAACAAATAATTAAATAAGGAAGACGAAAATCTTTCTTAGAGAAGAACTCCCAATAATAGACATAGACACTACTTTCCTATTTAGGAAATCAGCTTAATTGTCCTTGTCTTCAGTGTAGGCTAGACTTAACGATTCTCTTTTAACAAACTGTCATTAGAAGAGTATAGAGATTGTCCCTACATAGTGAAGAAACCTAGCAGATGGCTTTTTAACCACATGATCAAAGTTGACATCACCAGTGATAAGTAATTCTGACATTATGTCTTCAATATGATGCAATGAGTGGGGTATGTCACCTCTGCGATATTCTTTCCCCAAAATCATGAGGAAACATCAGACAAACTGAAATTGAGGGATGTTCTTCAGCATATGTAGCCAGTACTCTTTAAAAGTGTCAAGGTCCTAAGAAACAAGAAAGACTAAGAAACTTTCACAGATTAGAGGAGACTAAGGAGACATAACTACTAAATGCAATGTGGTCCCCCGAATTGGATCCTGGAACAGAAACAGGACATTAGTGGAAAAACTAGGGAAATCCCAATGAAGTCTGTAGTTTGATTAATGGCAATGTACTAATGTTAATTTCCTAGTTTTTATAAGTGTTCCAGGGATATGTAAAATGTTAAGATTAGGGGAAACTGGGTACAAGGTATATGGGAACTCTGTACTATTTTAACAACTTTTTTATAAATCAAATATTATTTCAAAGTAAAAGCTAAAAAAGGAAAAAAGCAAAAAGCAAAAAAAGCATGGCTTCCCACTATCTGTGGAGTGCTTACTAACTTGTCTTCAAAAACTCATCTGGAAGTTTTTCAGTTTACATGTCTGGGCCCCACCTGGGAGATTCTGATTCAATAGGACTATTGTGGAGTCAGAGAAGCTGCATGACTGTGGCATAGGAGACTCTCACACACTCCAAGTGTTGCAAAATCTCTTGTCTATAGAACAAACAGAGTCTGCTTATGACATTTCCCCTATATGGACTTTTAAGTTTTATATAATAAACAATTGGTCAGGGACTATAGCCAGAATTGCCTTTTACAATTATAATTAAAAAATACACTGATTAATAAAACATAAATGATTCTGGGTATTAGGAATGTAACTGCTAATTGAGTAGCTTTGCACGCAAAGAACTGCATGAAGCCTGTATTTATAAACATAGTATATTGTAAGTTTGCCATTCGACAACCATGAGCTCCAAAGCTTATTAAATATTTATGAATGAGGGAATTATTTCCACATCTTCTTGCATTCTATTTGCTTTGAAGTGAAAATTTACACATGATACATATCCAGCAGGATTTTCATACGGCCGTCCTGTACTTGCAAGCTTCTTGTGAAACTGAAACACAAAAGTTATTTCAATAAAGAGACCAAACCTAAACCAAGTTGGTCACATGTGGCAGAAAGTTTAAAAAAGGAAAAGGTGCTGGTAAAAAAATTTTTGAAAAAAGATAGAAATCAGAGAGAGCATGTAAATTCAGTCCTAAGTGTGTGTACATGTCTCTGTGAGGGTAACTGTGCATGAAGCTTCTTACTGAGGTCCATGAGTATCTAGACATTCATGAAGAAGTATCAAGGTTTCCCTAGATTCTCTGAAACTGAAGAAAAATATATGCATGTACATTTTCCTGGGGATTCTCAATGAGGACAGTAAGCCAAAAAGAATGAAGGAACACAGACCATGGGTAGTCTTTTGAGAAGCGATAACATACTTCTATATTAACGACATTATACTTTTAAATTAAAGAACTGAAAAATGTATGTACTGTGGTCTGATCTCATAATAAAATCTATTTCTATCATAGAGCTTAATTTTTCCCAATAAAGTGTTGAGAAAACTCTTAGAATGTAATGGACATTCCCAGAAAGGATGACCGAAATCGAAGCCTCAGAGTAAGGATAGGTCATTCATTCATCAATGTTTAGAAAGCCCTTACTATGTGCCAGGCACAGTTCTAGGATTTTGGAACATATTAGCTGACAAAACAGATAAATATCTATTACAGAGTTTGTTTTTAAGTAGGTAAGATAGACAAGATAGACTAAACAAATTAAGTAGGGTGTTCGAGGGTGATATAAATGCTATGAAAAAGAGAAAAAATACAGCAAGCCTTTACACTATTCCCCACCCACAAATGGGGGTTGAAACTGCCAATTGGGGGACAGGAAACTGTTGTATATTAAATAAGGTGAGAGGGTAGCCTCAGTGAAGAGGTGAGATTTGATCAGAGGTTCAAAGGAAGTGAGGGAATTAGCCATGTGGTTCCTGGGGAAGAGCAGTCTAAGCAGAGGAAAACAGTTAGAACAAAGGTGATGTTTGGGGAGCAGCAAGGAGGCTTTTGGAAGGAACTGAGCCAGTGGTCAGGGAGGAGGAAAAGGGTTGGAGAACAGGACAGAGGAGTGAGGAGGCAGTGGGGGCTTTGTAGGCACGGTAAGGACTTGGGTTTTCTCTTTGCATGAAATGGAAACCACTACAGGTATTTTATCTTGTTTTGTTTTTACAGATTTATGAGTAGAAACCTTAATGTACCTTTCTCAGAAATTGACAAATCAAGTCAAGACAAAATATGGAAGGCGAAAGGAAATCTGATAAACTAAATTAGCATACTAACCATCTCAAAAAGTAGAGAATGCATTTGCTTTTCAAACACACAGGAAACAGTTATAAACATTGTCCATATATTAGACTGCACATAAAATCTTAATATAGTCAAGAAAAAAGAAACCATACATAGCATGTTATCTCATAACAGCACAACAAAAGCAGACATTAACAAGAATAGAATAGTTTTTTAAAAATATATGCATTTAGAAATTTAAAAGCACTCTTTCACACAAGGATTTAACCAGGCTATCTTGGTTTAACAAAGATATCAAACCCAATTACAAACTAGGCAACAATTAATGACAAGACGAACAGTGCATATTGAAACCTATGTGACATAGTCAATATGCTAACCAGAAGCAGTAAATTGAATTGACAACCTCTCGAGATCTCTTATGTTGAAGTTATGGCATTGACTGGGAAGTAGTGGACCCTGAGAACAGGGACAGGAACAGCAGGAGGATCTAATGTAGTTGAAGAAATGGAACATCTAAATTCTGCTTACTTTGCCAGTAGAAGCAGCTTTTCCTCTCCGACCTGCAACTCCCTTGAGGCAGTTGCCCTGTAGGGAATGCTGAGGACTGTAGGGCTTTACATAGAGGAATAAAGGAGCTTATGTTTCAAATTAATACTCTGCCTGTTGTATTGAAGAAGACACTAGACAGCAACAGTAGATACGGGGAGACTGTTCAGGAGGCTATTAAAGTAATTCAGATGAGAGAGGACAGTGACTGGATCCATCTGGGTGCAGTGGGGTTGATGAGAAGTGGTCAGAGTCTTGATACATCCTGAAGGTAAAGCCAACATGATCTACTGACTGGTTGTAAGGGGCATGTTGGAGAAAGAGAAGAGCCAAGGATGACTTCAATGTGTGTGTGTGTGCCACCTCCCCCATGGGAGACCTGTTGTTGATGGTCAGGCTGCTGCTCTCTCCCCTCACTCTCCTCCTCAGACTGAGCCCTCCAGGGTGGAAGGAGGGGGTGGAGGACATAGAGGCCGAAGTGTGTGCTAGAGCATTGGCTCCCAAGAGCCAGTTATTCAATATCAGGAAAACAGTCAGCTGCTTATTAAACTGCTGGTAGCCTGAGTTCAGTTATGGTAGGTATAGCTATATGGCAGAAATTGGCAAATGTTGTATAAATCAGGACTCTCCTCACTCTGGGTAGCTGTTTTACCAACACACTACTGGGTTGGGGAATGGCCTTTGGTGGCTTTGAGCTCTCTAGACTTGTCAGACAGTTCACCTCTCTTGACCTGGTCCGGAGACTCTCATCATCAAGGACTTCTGATGTGATGGGCAAGGCACATTGTCCTGTGACAGGACACTCAGAATCTTCAATAAGCTTCTGGTTTTGGGTGATTACCCCCACAGCCCTCCTGTTGTTCAGGGTTCCTTTGTGCTCTGGACAGGATCCTTTCTGGTATCACCTCAGAACAGCATTCCTATTATATTAGCTTTCTATTGATGCATGAAAAAATTACTGGAAACTTAGTGGCTTAAAACAACATACATTTATTACCTGTTTCCGTGGGTCAGGAGTGGGGTCCTCTGCTCAGGGTCTTACAAAGCTGTGATCGAGGTGTCAGATGGGCCTGGATCCTCTTCCAAGCTCATTTGATTGTTGGCAGAATTCAGTTCTGAGTGGTTATAGAACTGAGGTCCCTGTTTTCTTGCTGGCCATCAGCCAGGGGCTGTTCTTAGCTCCTAGTAGATAGACACTTGCAGTTTTTTGCCATGTGTCCCTATCAGAGGCCCTTTGACAGCATGGCAGCTACTCTTTCAAAGACAGAAAGAGAATCTCTCCAGTTTGCAAAGAGGAAGTCATATAATGTAATATAATGACAGGAGTGACTATCCCATCCTCTTTGCCTAATCAAGGTAGTGACACCCCATTCCTTTGCCACACAGTGCAACATAATCAAAGGAGTGACAGCCAATCACCTTCTCCATCTTCTATCAGCTAGAAGCAAGACACAGGTTCTGCTCACATTCTGTGAGAGGAGGTTGTACAGGAATGTGACTCATTGGAGGTCACCTTAAGTTGTATCCACCACACCACCATAGGTTCTACACCAGATCCCTGAGTTTTACAGACTTTTGAGCCATTGTTAGAGAGGAGCACAATTTCTTCCCAATGTAGACTCAGCTTTCTCTGTGTCTTGCTACCCAAGCAGCCTGTTGGCTTCTCTTTCCTTCAGGATTTCCTGGACAGAAGTTAGAGACTTGTTTTCTGTGTTCCACTGCAGGGACCATGTGTGAATCCCTCTGATGAGCACTTTGAAGTCCATTGTCTTTGGCCTTGAAGCAGAGGAAGTTGAAACTGGTCCCATATGCCTGCCTTTGGGTGGAAAAAGAACTGGTTGTCACAGCGTAATTTCTCCAAAGAATTCTCCTCAATTATTGTTTTCTTTTCGTATTTTGACTTCTTTGTGTAAATTTAATCTTGTTGATGGACTCAAGAGTCTGGTAGAAACTTCAACTTCCATAATAGGAAACCAATAGATTACTGTGTAAAATGCATAAACAGAATAGCAGCTTGTATATATTATTTTTAAATGTGTATAACTATTAAAAGAAATAGTTAAAACATGAGAAGTAGGTGACATTGGAAAGCAGAAATAGGTATGGACAAAGGTGGCTATTTTTCCTTATAATCTGGGTAGCACTAATTAATTTTTTAAGAATATCTACCTGTATGTTTTGGATTTTAAACAAAATAAGCTCAGGGTCACTACTTCCATTTGGTCTTTGTCCTTTCCTATGCTGTTGGGAATTTTTATTCTTCAGTTTACTCATCTGCTAAGTGAGTACAATAATGCTTTAAAAATAAAGAAATATGAACTCGGTAACATGCTCTGAGACCTTCTCAAGAAACATCCTTAAAAATGTTAGTTGTGATGAGCCAATTTGCCATCATCAAACCTTTGAAATGTTGAATCAAATACTCTTTGTCTAAGTAATTTCTCTCCCGAAGTTTTGGTCCATTTGAGACAATTTGGTCTCAGCTGAAAACATATTTGCTGAGCACAAACTTCATTGATGCCTTATATTTAATATGGCTTAAAGTTGAATTATTGATTGCATGTTTCACATTCCTGGAAATCAATGTTCACTTTACTAGAATACATTCTGTCTAAAATGTTCACCAACATTTCTCATTATACTAGTCTTCCACATTAATATCCTAGGTAGGTATGTTAACATATAGATATATTGAACATATAAACTGGGCAAGATAAGAAATCAAAGCAAATGCTGAAGTATTTAAAGCAGCATTTGTAGCTGAAAGTAACTGGCAAGTGTAGCATGAAGCAAACTCTCAGTGATCATGAGGGTTAGGCCAAAGTCACAGCAGGGACAGTCCCTGTAATCAGGAGCTAGGATGGTCAGTGTTCAGGCTGAAGAGGCCCGGTGCTCAAGGAACTCTCTTTTGAGGTGTGATTTTCAACATTTGAAAAAGGAAATTAGAAGCAGAGGCAGTTCTTCCAATTAAACAATTATTTATCTATTGTAAACAGGCCCAGGCCATTTTGGAAAAGCACAACTCTGAAGTTATTTTTGGTAGATAATAGGAGATTCCAATAGTTTGATGTAGGTGAAGTTTAGCTCCTATCTCACCGCTCTGGTATGAGTCGATGATAAAAGAAATTCTCAAAGAGAATTTTAAGTCACATGCAGACATTTGCTACCATTTGTTCTTAAGCAGGGCCAGGCCAGCTTACTGTACCTTTAAAGGCTGAGGAGGTCCTAGCTCTGTGTCTTTTACATGGCAGGGCTAGTTGAGGCAGACACAGTGACTTCCTGGAGGCAGGATTCTGTTACCCTGAGAGTTCACATCAGGCAAATGGAATTCTTTTGACATTTCAGCTGCATATAGGATGGGGGCACAGGCCAGAGGTCATGTTAAATTCTTATTCTAGAGTAGGATGTTTCTTGAAACTATTTTATTTGCGCTCTTCCTATATCTAGAGTGTCATTAATTTAATCATGGAGGGCCTATATCTAATATTCTTTATGCTAATTTCCCAACCTCTGGTGTGAATGGAGTAAAGGAAACCTGAAGATTGTGCTGGCTGCTGGAGTCTGGGCCTCCCAACTGAGTACTCATTAACTAGCTCACTAACCATCCCTGGGGTAGGAATTTCTGCTCAGGACAACAGACTGCACCCAAGGCTTTACTTTATTTTATTATTTTAAAAAGAAACACAGACATCATAACAATGCCCATTAGTTGGATTATATACGGTTGCATTTCCTCCTACATATCGGTGCCCCTGGAGCAGGCAGTACACATTCGAAAACAAGACACTTGAGGGAATAATATTGCCTCAATCTCTCACACTGGAGCTTGGTGTTTCAGCTGTGAACCGAGGGGAACATAAATTTTATTGTTCCACTTCATTCTTCTTCCATCTCTGAAATAAACTTGGCAAACGGACTGCAGGCTCCTGGTCATCACTAAGCTGCCCCCAACCACTGGAAGCTCTTCGTCCTTTCTCAACGGCATTAGCAGAAAACTGATGTCTTCTACGTGGCATTAGTTCAAACATAATGCCACCTCTCAAGTAAGAGGCATGTTCTTTACTTCATGGCTCCGTCCTCCCAGGGTAGCTCTAAAGGAAGAAATTCATCTCTCTCTCTTCTTTCTCCACCTGTCTTAGCTCTTCTATTTCCTGCATTAAAAAAAATCTCTTTCAATAAGATAATGGATTGTTTGGTTCTTTCTATTAAACAGGACTAAGCTACTTCTACAAAGAAAGTTGAATTTTCGTTATTCTAGGTTATAAATTCTTCTAGCAATAGCAACGTCTATTGTTTCTGCTATCCATTTAGAATGTTATAGATCTGCAAGTTATTCCTGGCCAGTGTGGCTTAGTTGGTTGGGTGTTGTCCCATGAACCGAAAGGTCGAAGGATCAATTCCTGGTTAGGGCACATGCCCAGGTTTTGAGTTCGGTCCCCAGTCAGGGTGCATACAGGAGGTAACCGATCGATGTTTCTCTCTCTCAAATCAATTAAAAAATATATATATATCCTCAGGTGAGGATTAAAAAAAAATCTACAAGTTATCCCTTGGCCAAACATGTCTCATCTGGGTGGCACCAGCCCTCTGCTGAGCTTTTTCTTGGTGTCTTTGTCCCTTTCAGCAGGTGTCATGGATCATTAGTTCCTGTGGGCAAGCATGTAAACATTCAGGTTGCCTGTGGACATTTGTTTTTTCATTCATCCATTAAATATCTACTGATTACCACTTGTCAAGGGGAAGAAGATGCATATAAAAATGAAGGAAGCCCTGGCTGGTTTGGCTCAGCGGTTAGAGTGTCGGTCCGTGGACCGGAGAGTCCTGGGTTCGGTTCCCACTAAGGGCACATACCTTGGTTGCAGTTTGTCTCTGGCCCTGGTTGGGATTGTGTGGGTGGCAACCATTCAATGTGTCTCTCTCGCATCAATGTTTCTCTCTCTCTCTTCCTCACTCTCTCCCTCCCGTTCTATCTGAAGATAAATGCAAAAATGTCCTCGGGTGAGGATTAAAAAAAATTAAAAATGAGGGAAATGCATCATTTAACCACAGTGAGATACTCAATAATGGCTCTTTAACAGTAATGCTTGACTATTTCTCTGGAGCTCCTTCCATTACAAAATTGAGAACTGTATCTGTAGAATGACATGTGAATTCCACTTCAAAAAGCCATGGGTTAAGCTATAAACCTAGGGGTTGAATTAACCTTAGCCTCTCTCTCTCCCTTTCTTTCTTCCTCCCTTCCTTTCAAAAAAGTCTAGACTGGACCGACAGCTCAATTAAGTGAAGCAAGCAAGAATTTCACAGCTGGTGCCAACTCAAAATGCATTATATCAAGAAAGGGAAAGCAGACATTCTATCTGGAAAGCACCAAAGATTGGCCGGGCACAGCATGGACCAGTGCAATAACAGGGATGGACAAGGCAACGAGAATTTGGCCAAGCCACCATGTCTCTCCAATGTGCTGTTCGAAAGCATGGATAGAAAATATCTCTGGCTCACAGGGAAGGTATATTGAGTAATAAAGTACAACCCCTGCACAGAGCTCTGCACAGAGCAAGTACTCAGCAAATACTTGCTGAAGTAACGTTTGACTTACATTGCCTCTAAAGCACCTTCATCTGACCCAGCAGTGTTTATGGACCAGATTCTGGGCACCGCCATGCACTGGCTTTCTCAGAGTAGTGTCTCCATACAGGAAAACCTTTTAATTTCCAGTAACATAAAAACTTGCATAAATATTCAGTAACTTGAAGATTTAAGTACGTAAACGCTCAGCATCCTTCCTACCTCTAAACATGCCTGCAAATCATTTGCTTTGTTCCTTGGAGATGAACCAAAAGTTTTAGCTAGTGGTATGACAGTCTCTCTCCCTTTGCTTGTATAGACCTGCCCTAACTTAAAAATAAGTGTTTAGTCAAGATGACTTCCAGCTCGACCTTTCTGAAGGCACAGGAAGCTGCCTTAGTGGAGTTGTTCATGGCTATAGGTTGGAATGTCTTAGTGTCGGTGAAACTGTTCCCAAGGAAAGTTCTTCCTCATTCACTAGCTGCTCAAAGTGTTAATGACCTTTAACACTTACCCTCGTGTTCAACAAGTCAACATCTGTGGGAGTGTGGTAGGCAGTTAGACAGACATGAGCAGAGCAAAGACGATAGGCCAGGTACAGAAGGTCACCAGGGTGGAAAGCCCTGGGTGCCTAGCAAGGGGCAAAACTGGGAAAACAAGGACCTTGCCCCCAGGGTAACCTTTCCTCCCCTAGCATATCACTGGTCATTTGGTTTGGACCCTCCCCTGACCTTTCCTCCCCTGGCATGTCATTAGTCATGCAAGTTAGATCCCTTTAGAGGAGGAGGAATAAACAGAGAGGCTAGAGAATAGCCCTTAAGCATTAAGTCTCCAGGAAAATGGGATTCTGGCCCACATCAAATACATCTAGTCCTCAGCTGTGTTTCAGCTCCAGATCCAGAAAAGCAGCAAAATCAGATAAGAGACACCAAGGCTGATCTCAGGACCAGCTGCATTAACTAATGACCCCCCCCGCCCTGGTGCCAACCAATCAGTGGAGACCAAGACCCTGAAAGGACACACCTGGAAAGCTGATGAATATTCTATTGAGATCCTCTCCCTGGGACCTCCCCGAAAATCCTTGCCTTTAAAAGCCCTTAGGAATGGAGGACCCAGCATAGCTCTCTCTACAGAGCATGCCTGCGCTTTTCTCCACCAACTGCCCCAGGTGTGTTTTCCTCATCTTTCTCTTTCTGCTAAGCTCCAAGAGCCCTTCTTTGCCTCTGTAACTTGTTTCTTGAGCTCATTCCTTCTATAGCTCACTTCTTCTACCTCTGTTACTTTCTAAATAAACTTTTTCTTATAGTTTGAGTCTGGGCTCTGAATTCTTTCTTAGCTAGAACTCAAGTACCAAGGTTGCTTAACTAAGGTCTGGTCTGATGCCACTGGTCTAACACCTGGTACCGTTTCGCCAACAACAGGGATAATAGATACAATGGATATTGGGGAGTGGATTTTACTTTTTTCTCTTAAACTGACACAGCATATTGATGTGCTTGTAACTGATGAGTGAATTAGGCTTATCATTCAACACTATGGCTGATTCTATCAGTTTGTAGTATTCACTGGGAAAAACTGATGGCTGTGCTTACCAAGTATGGCTATTCCTTCTCATTTTCCTGCAGTCAGCTAGTTCAAAGCTTTCAAGTTATGGATAGGTAAGTTGACTTACCAGGAACCAGTGGAAGGAGCGTGGTGTTGGTATTTAAACTCATCTCTTGTTTGATTTTGGGCAAACATATTTCCTGCTCTGATAATTAATTTGTTGACTTTGTAACAGTGTAACATCAAGGCTGAGTAGAATTTTCCTTACTGCCCCAGAATCATCAGTAGGACCTAGGGCTGAAAATGTATCCCAGATTCTAAGCCATAAGAAATGCACGTACTGGGATCTGCTATCTCTTTACAGAGCTCACTGAGAAGGAGTATTCCAGCAGACTTGGCGATACCACTCCACTATTCCTCCTCACCCCTGATAATATAAGAAAACTGGGAAGAAGAGCCTTTACACGCAGTGGTTCTCAACCTGTGGATCGCGACCCCTTTGGGGGTTGAATGACCCTTTCACAGGGGTCACCTAAGACATAACAGTAGCAAAATTACAGTTATGAAGTAGCAACGAAAATAATTTTATGGTTGGGGGTCACCACAACATGAGGAACTATATTAAAAGGTCGCGGCATTAGGAATGTTGAGAACCACTGCTTTATGGGGAGTGAAGTGCTCATTTCCCCTCTTCATCTCATGTGTGCACTCACAGATGTCCATGTCCATGCACTGGCATGCTGGGGAAAGGACTATGGGGTGGAGGGGTCACTAGGTTTCTCATTCTCTGCATTGACATGTGCCCCTTTTCAAGACATACTGAGATGGCTCCCACATGGATGTGTTGCAGGCCTAGGAACTGGTCATGGAAGTTAGAGTTTGGAGGCAACTGTCTCTGGAGGAATCCCTCAGCGAGGGACAAAAGAATGTGACACAGCAATGCCATCTGGGGCCAGCCAGAGATGAGGCCCCATTTTGTAGGGCACTGCCAGTGTCTACAGTTGTGACTTAGAGGGAGTATGCTGGTGAGGGGGAAGCCTGAGGAGCCACATTCCAGCAGGGGATGCTGATTAAAGGGAGGTATGCAGCTTCACTCTGTCCTGCCCCAACTCTAGGCGACATATTACAAGGAAGGGGCAGGCATCTGCTAAAGACCATGCCCTTGGATGGGAAAAGAATATGGTGAATTGGATATAACATTAAATCTTAACCAAATAAAGTGACTAAAACCATGGAGTAGGGCTAAGACGTTGTTGTTGGGGGAGGGGTCTTGTTCTAGCCTAGTTGGGTACAGTTACTGGAAGAAAATAAAATGGTTTCATATTCATAGCCTGAGTCTAGACTCTTCAGTGTTCTCCCCTTGCCTTCTGGTCCATTGTTCTTGCTATCTGGTGTCCTCGGCTAAACGTTGTCTCTCTTATAATCCAATACTGTTCAGAACACATTAAATATTTGATTCTACCGCTCCCATACCTCAGTTATACAAACCTTTGAGATTTGAGTCAGATTTCACCTCTTCCCAGCAGTCTTCCTTAACAACCCCGGGCCTGCTTTCTACCCTACCCTTTTCCCTATTTCCCTCCATCATTTGGCATTTTCGGGAATCCAACCTTGCTTTTCATTCCAACTGACAACAGCCTAGTTCAGGACCTCATCAAACCTTATCTCTGAGTTGCCACATACTGCCTAAGGAGAGCTGGCTGGGCCCTGATGCATTTGGCAAGCCTTGCGCTCTGGAACAGCACAGCAGGAGCCCGGAGGAATGTGTTTTTCTAAATTGCACCAGACTGTTAGCTCTCCAGGTGTGTGCCTATGAGGTCATGAACGCTCAGAGGGAGTATCATTTTCTCAGCTGCATCAAGGTAACCCTGAACTTTTTTTTTTTTTTTTTTATCCTCACCCGAGGACATTCTTTCATTTTTTGTTCAGATAGAGTGGGAGGGAGAGAGAGGAAGAGAGAGAGAGAGAGAGAGAAACATCAATGTGAAAGGGACACATCGAGTGGCTGCCTCCCTCATGACCAACCAGGGCCGGGGACAAATTGCAACCGAGGTACGTGCCCCTAGAGGGAACCGAACCCATGTCTCTCTGGACCGCAGGCCGACGCTCTAACTGCTGAGCCAAACCAGCCAGGGCAACTCTGCACTTTTTAACCATTGCTCTCCCCACCCTAATTTCTTCTGACTTCAAATTGTCCTGTTTATAGCTAACAGGTCAACTTTTTTTTTAAATCCTCACCCGAGGATATTTTTCTATTTATCTTCAGATAGAGGGGGAGGGAGAGAGAGGGAGAGAAAAGGAGAGAGAGAGAAACATCGACGTGAGAGGGACACATCGACTGGTTACCTCCCACACAACCCCAACCAGGGCTGGCGATGCCCTTGACTGGAATCAAACCCGTGACTCATTGGTCGACGGGCTTATGCTTTACCACTGAGCCCAACCGGCCAGGGCTCAATTTTTTTTTTTAACTGGAGAAAACCTTTTTTTGTACATAAAAGTCACCATCAAGGGCACTACCTGCATCATACATATCAGATATTGTTGTAGAAGGGCTAAGAAGAGACTCAGACTGGGTGTGAAGTGAAATGAAAAAGCTTCCTAGTACCATCATTCTTAAACTTTAATGTGTACACAAATCACTGGCGAATCTCATTCAAACATACATTCTGATTCAGAAAATCTGGGTGGGCTGTGACAGTCTGTATTTTTAACAAGTGCTTAGGTGATGCTGATGCTGCTAGTCCAAGGACCACACTTTAAGTGGTGAGCAAATCTCATTTAGTCCTCACTAAAGTCCCTAGGGGTTGGGTGTTATTTTTAATCCTACTTTTGAATGAGGAAATTAATGGTCAAACTAATTAAATAATTTGTTCAAGGTCACATATCTTGTAAGTAGAGGAACAGGGACTCAAATTGAGGTCTGCCTTATGTAAGACCTTCTCTTAACCACTAGAGTACATTCCTTCTAGAAGGGTTGGGCAGAAGAGAATAGATTTAAGGAAGAAATTCCATTCAGAATGCTGTCTGCAGAAGGGAGGGCCCGGGTCAAGTTGGGTAGATTCTTTTTTTTTATATATATATTTTTTTAGAGCAAAAGGAAGGGAGAGGGAGAGAAAGATAGAAACATCAATGAGAGAGAACATCGACTGGCCGCCTCCTGCATGCCCTCATTGGGGATTGGGCCCACAACCTGGGCATGTATCCTGACCAGGAATTGAATTGGCGACCTCCTGGTGCATGGGTCGACGCTCAACCACTGAGCCACACCAGCCGGACAAGTTGGGTAGATTCTAATGTGGCTCGCAAACTCCACAATAGAATCACCTGTACATCGTTTCCGACGTTTGATACTGAGGAAATAACCCAAACCCAGTAAGCCCCAGTCTCTGGGGCTGGGATATAAGTGCCAATATTTTTTTAAAGCTACCCAGATGATTTTAAAGTAAAGATAATTTTGGCAACCAGTGCTATAGACTATTTGCTTCTAACATTAAAGGGCAAAGTCTTTAATTATTTATAAAGAGTCTAAAAAGCATTAAATAATGGCTTGGAGTTTGGAATAGTTCAGAGTTTGGCAAACATTTTTTTATATAGAGCCAGATAGTAGATAAAATATTTTAGGCCATGCAGGCCAAGAGACAAACCTGAAGATGTCATACATTTTCTTTTTTTTTTTTTCAACCATTTAAAAATTTGAAAATTGCCCAGCTGGTGTGGCTCAGTGGATGGAACATTGTCCCATGGACTGAGAGGTCCCGGTTTGATTCCCGGTCAGGGCACATGCTCGGGTTATGGGCTCGATCCCCAGTAGGGGTCGTGTAGGAGGCAGCTGATCCATTTTTCTCTCTCACATCGCTGTTTTTATCTTTCCCTTCCATTCTCTCTAAAAACTCAATAAAAACATATTTTAGAAAAAATAAGAAAAAATAAAAATCTGAAAATTATTGTTAGCTTGCAGGCCATACAAAAATAGGCAGTGAGTTGGATTTGGCCACCTAGCTGAAGGGGTGAAATTTGCTGACTCCTGGTATGATTAATGACATACCTTGTGGAAACCAATGAAGCCATCAAATGTGTGCATTTAAATAAAAATTCATCAGTATTCAAAAGAGTGCTTTACTTGACTGACAGTAAAACTGGCCTTTGAAAAAAATCATTGTACTTTTTACGAACAAGGTGCAAATCAAATGACAACATTTTGAGGCAAAGCCTACTTTTGCCCACATTCTTCATGATAAATTGAAAATAGCTGGCTAAATATGGACAAACTACACAGTCTACTAGAGCAGTGTGGGCTATAAATGATTCAAAATACTTTAATTTAAAAATATCTTAAGAAAATATAAATAGGATTTTGATTTAATTTTAAAACACCTTGGTGTTTAACCAGATGTGGGTTCTCTCCAGGCCCCAGTTTGTTAGAGTCGTGGTTGCACAGTGCAGCCCTCTTGCTTTTCTGTTTTGTGTATTTGGACACAGAAATTATAGGCAAAAAAACTGTAATTTTACAGAAATGCTGCCTGTGTCATCGAGTGAATATTCTGAAATACACTAGAAAGTTTATAGAAGTCACTCTAGTGTCTTGAGGCATTTTAAAACTAGACCATCCTGATTAAAACAAATATGTTTGTATTGATTTTTTTTAGAGAGAGAAGAAGGGAGAGAGAGAGATAGAAACATCACTGTGAGAGAGAAACATTGCTGGGCTGCCTCCTGCGGGCCCCCCACTGGGGATCGAGCTACCTGGGCAGGTGCCCTGACCGAAAATCGAACCGGGACCTCTCAGTCCATGGGAGGACACTGAATCCATTGAGCCACACCAGCCGGGATAGACCATCCTGATCTATTGTATTAATAACTTCAAATAAAGGGTTTCATTAGCAAAAAACACGGAAAACAATTTAAAGAATGGAGCCTTAGTACTTGAGGGTCTAAATATTGTGTTTGCCATTTATTTCCAAGTGCATAGTTGTTGTTTTTTCTTCTTGTATATAAAAATGTTCAATTGCCAGAAGTTACCAGAAAATAAAAAGCTCCTCCATGTAGAATTTGTCTTTCTTGAGAATTCGCCAGGCGTTGAAGGGCGCCCTCTGCTGTTTTTTATGTTTATTACAGTGAAATTTGATTTATGTTGTGTTGTACCCTTCCTTGAACCTACTCAGGTTTTTAATGTTTCTGTTATGATTGTACATTTCACATAACAAAGAAAACATAAATTCCACAACGCCAGCTGGTATGGTTAATAATCTGTCAATTCTGCCCTCTCTGAACTATACCATAGCATGGGAACATCTGGCAGTTTCCAATTTCCATGTTAGAGTGGGGTTTTGACCTCTATTTCACTTTCAAATGGGTCTCTTTGGCAGAATAACTCTGCTTTCTCGATTAACTTCACCGTTGACATCCTTTACAGTGCGTATGAGGCTTTAAACCTAGTGCTTTAGAAGGTAATTGTGCAGTTCTCAGAGGAAGCTGCACCCCCCTGCTCCTTTAATTGCCTTTGTTATTTTCTCCTATCCATTTGCTGTGAATGCTCCTTGAATCTTACTTCTTGGGCCTTTAATTTAAAAAAAAATTTTTCTACATTAGTTGCCTCTGAGAGCTCGTCTACTCTCACAATCCCAGTTACCGTGTCTACACTCCTCAACTGTGTCATCTCCTGGGCCTTGGAGGGGGAGCAGAGAACAGTGTGTTATTGGGTGCCCACTGCATGAACACAGTGCTATGTGTGCATATATGTATGTAATATAATATGTAAAAAACTATATAACATATAAAGTATTATAAATAATATATGAAATATAAATATAAAAATGGATATACAATGTAATGTATCTCTTTGCCTCTCTTTGTTCGCTGGCATCAGACTATCTTCACTCTCTGGGACTCAATCCTTGGGAAGTATTTCAGCATCTGTAATTCTGAAATGATTCCTGTGCTTTCTAACCCCACAACCATCATAAAGACCCCATCAGTTCACATCTGGATGGTGGTTTTGTCATTGTAACTCTTCTTTCCTGCCTCCAGTATCTTTTCCTTCTGTCTGCTCTGCATGATCTTATCACACCATCTTCCTTTGCACTTCTTCGGTCATTTCCCTTCCCTTTGAAAATACCTGCAGTGATTCTCCATTGCTTAAACTGTCAGTTTTAAATATCTCACCCTGATATTCTAGGCCCTTCAAATTTGGGCTTTACCTCTCCAGCCTAATACCCTGCTCCTCATAAGGCTATTCCTGCAGACCAGCCTCTTTATTGTCTCCCCTTCGTTTCTACACCAGGTCGTGCATTCCTGCCTCCATTCTTTCTCATTATGCTCCTGTCTGAAATGTTTTCTTCTTCTCTACTTGCCAAAATACAACTCTCATTTGAAATACTAATATTTCCATTAAATCTTTAGTAATTAGTCAGCCAACACTGATATGACCATTTCTCAGCTACCTGTTCATGACCTATTATTAGTTCCATGCATGCTAGTATTTTATTGCATTTAATTTGATGCTAGCGTGTATTCTCTTGGGAACTCTTAGCTGTTTCTTTAATATACCTTGAGTCACTCACAAGACTCTACATTTCTGAAGATAAGAATGCAGTCTTGTATTTCACACTGAGGTACCACACTGGGCTTAGTCAATTACTTAAACTCTCTGAAATTCATTTTCTTCTTCTGTAAAATGGAGGTAATGATATCTCTCTACCTATCTCATTTTGACACTTGAAGTGAAAATGAAATGATGTGGATAAATGGGTCAAAGCTTTCAAACTCATTTGTTACCACTAATGATGATATATAACTTGCTTTTTTTTTCTGAGATGTCACCTAATATAGAGTCATGGAATTTCTTTCTGAGGCTAGAACAATCACCTCTGAAGGCATATCAGATCTGCCAGAGTGAAAGACCGAGGTCCGTATCCTCAACTCAGCTTTATTCCTCCTCCATGAACTGTGAGAGTGTCTCCTCCATTCATGCACAGGATTTTCAAATATCAGCCTGTACTTACTGTTTGTACTCCAGCAATCTGGGGTCAAAACTCACAAGTATGCAGAAATTGCTCTCTAAAAGTGATCAAAGACATTCTAATTGATCAAATAGCTACTCTGCAGTCCTCATCCTTCTAGACCTCCCTCGAGCATTAGATGCCTTTAAGTAGAGTTATGAAATAACGTTTGATGTTTCAATGAAAGAGATTACAACAGAAAAGACAGATTTGACTGCATTATAATGAAGGGCGTCTCTACATCAATAATTGCATAAACAACAAAAAGAGGGCAAACAAAAACTTTGAAACTATTTGCTGTGTATTTGACAATCATGCTACTTTTCCTCATATTAAAATTGATAAATAATATGAAAAAGAATAAACAGCATAATAGGAAAATGGGCAAATGTTACCAATGTATAAATCACAGAAGAGAAAATATAAGTATGACATTTATAGTATGTTCAACTTCACCAAAAAACCAGTCAGTGGTCAGTTTTAGGTTCTGTCTTTTTCCTTTTGAAACGTTTTAGAAGTATATTTAACTTCTTTTGAAAAAGTTTGATAAAAAACTCTTGCCTTGGCTGGGTGGCTCAGTTGGTTGGTTGGTTGGTTGGGGCATCATCCTGTACACCAAAAAGGTTGCTGGTTTGATTCCTGGTCAGGGCACATGACTGGGTTGTGGGTTTGATTCCCAGTCAGGGAGCATATGGGAGGCAACCAGTTGATGTTCCTCTCTCACATCAATGTCTCTCTCTCTCTTTCTCTCCTTCTTCTTATCTCTAAAATCAATGAACACGTCCTCAGGTGAGGATTAAAATAAAAAAAACAAAACCAAAAACCTCTTATTAACCTGTCTGGAGTTCTTCAAGTTGAGTCCAAAATGGTGGGCTGTCCTCCCTATGCTTGCTTGGGGGAGTCAGCTGGGCACAGGCTTTCCTTTTTTCCAGGAAGGTAATGGGGCATGTGCACCCTAACACCAATCCAGAAGAGAGCATTAGCTTGCAAAGACCTGTTTCCATCAAGTTATGTCATTAATAAAGTATAGCTACTATCCCTCATCCAGTAAAGAACAGAATCTAGGAAAGATGGACAAATCATTTCAGGTCTTGTTGCAATGATGAATGATGGGTTTTTAGGAAGGCAAAGAACAAGCAGAATCCAATTCCCTTTAATATTGTTTGTGTCAATATTGTAGGTTTGTATCCTTGATTCAGGTATAGATCTTCCCAGGGATGGGTTAGCTGCCAGAAATAAAGACATGTTGCCAAGAATGTTCTTACTGCCTTGAACCCCCCCCCCCATATGTGATTCCATTTGTATGAAATGTCCAGAATACTCAAATCCATTGAGATAGAAAACAGGATGGTGATTGCCTATGACTGAGGGGCTGGGCAAAAATGGAGAGTGACAGCTAATGGGTATGGGGTTTTCCTTGGGGGTGATGAAATGTTCTAGAACTACTTGTTGTAATAGTTGCACAACTTTGTGAATATACTAAAAACTACTGTATACTTCAAATGGGTGAAATATATGGTATGTATGTGAATCGTATCTCAATAAAGCTGTTATTTAAAAAGTACTATACAATATAAGTCATCGTAACAGTTCTTTCTAACATTTTTATCTGTCCTTTACCACAACCATCATATTGCATTAATGTTTCTCAGTTTCCAGCTCTAAGCTAGAGAAAAAAATACACAATACATTTCTTGTGAACTCTTATTTCAGATTTTCTTGGGTAATATTTTTACAAAGGAGTCTCATCAAGTTTGTTTTGTTGCAAAAAATCACAGGAAAACCCTCTGAACGTTAATGTCTGTGACTTGACCACAGAGTAGCACCTGTCTGTGGACTCCTCCAGGTCAGCTTCTCACCTGATTAGTCCACACTTACTGTCATCTGATGGGGTTTGTTCAACCAGTAGTAAATGCCGTGAAGGTGAACCCTTCCCAATTCTCAATTTCTCAAATAATTTACTATAGTTCCAGAAAGAAATCTGCTCTATGTCCAAGATTTTGCTCTTAGAATCTATTGTGTGTGTGGGCCCATAACTTAGAAAAAGGTTATCCTCTTAAAAAACAAAACAATCTGGTCCATAGCAATTTGCTCATCAGATTGTAATACATTTTTTATTTATCTTCTTTCAGTACATTGCAAAGTTGGTAAAGATAAGTTGTGTTTTATTTAATTTTGTATCTTGTGGGCTTCACTCACGGTCAGGGCTCAGCAAGTGTTTTATTGACTGATGAATCAATAAATGAGTGGAGAAAACAAGATGAGCAGAAATATTGGCATTTACCTGATGCGTGGGACACAAAGAGCCACTCTGCTCTGGGTGAATATTACTCAGGGCCTTGGCAGGCTGGAACATTGAGGTTTTTAATATTCACAAATTCCTTTGAGGGAGGGCTCATGGCAAGTCGAAATTTGTAATCAATCTGGATTTCACAGACTGTGACAAAGGCAGGATTGTGGGAGCAAATCTCTTAGTGAGAGTGAACCTAATTGGACACCTGTCTATAGCATTGAACGTTGGTGTGCAAGCATCTCCTAACCTCTCACCGAGGAAAGTGAGAGGAAATAATTACTTGTAATTAATTGTATTACAGATTCTGGAAATTCCAGAAGGCTTCCAGAAGTATCCCTTGAACAATACCAATGATCTGTACTACCAAAAGTGATTTAAAAATTACTATAAGGTAAATATAAAATTGAGGTTGTGATTCGATTAGGTAGATTATGTGACAACTACTTAGACATGTTGCTCTGAGAGAGTGAGCAGACCCCCCACCCCCACCTTAGCAACCTGCAGTGTGTGTTGTGGCCTCGTGAGAAACCACTGACACTGCAGGTCACCCCATTTATTTGGGTTTGTTCACTGCATCCCATGCGCTGAGGCCGTGGTCCACTGTGCCGACCCCAATTCCCCACCACCACCCGAAAGGTTTGGGTGAAACCTGATCCGAAAAGAGAATTGAAAAGGGCTAAATCCCAGAGGTGCACACATCTGGCCGCAAAAGGGCCATGTGTGGGGTCCTGGGTGGATTGTTAATCAGCGCAGTTCACAGTCGTCCGCCCCCTGCCTCTCTCCAGTTTTCTCACACCTCAGACAACAGCACGGTGTGTGAAGATTTCTTTCTCGTTAGTTTTCTTCCTCAAGAAAGAATAAAACTTTACGTTTCTTCTTTTTTATCTGGCTCTCTATTTATAGATGAGAGCAGTGTCCTTTTTCCACATTCCTGGAGCCGACCCTGCCAGGCTGATGCCTGTGAAGGTTTCCAACTGGATTTTTTTTTGATAACTTATTCTGAGTCAGCTTGTACATGCTGACCAAGTAACTTAATTACGTTTGGACATATTGAGGGATTTGTGTTTCTTCAATACTATTATAAACACCTACATTTTACTGGGGTATGCACTAGGCAGCTTCGTTCTTTGATAGTTCCTTTCTTAGTCAAAGTGGCTTCTCACTGCACAGGGAAGCTCAGGGAACTGGATGGAAATCAGGACATGTTGGATGGAAGAGGAACAGAGAGTGCAACGGCCTGTCCACCTTCTTCAATGATCACTGTGAAGAGGCCTTGGTTCAATCAGCGAAGTGCCCATTAGCTGATTGAGAATGTAAGCTGAGCATTCTGAAGAGCTGAAGCACATGGCAAGGCTGGGCATGACTCGCTCCTATTCATTCATCACAAACAATTATTGTTATCTGTCTAAGGACTGGGAATACTAATAAGAGTGAGATTAATTTTTTTGCCCTTGAGGCACTCATGATGTACTGAGGAAGACAGACACAAATCCACCGTGGCGCTAGGTGCTGTGAGAGAGGCAAGCTGAGCTTTACCGGGGCAGGAGCTGAGCTGGGAGTACCTCACTGCGGATCTGGAGACTGGGAGAGGAGAGGCAGGCCGTGCAGGGAACCCCCCCCACCACCATCTGGTGGTTAAAAGGCAAATAAAATATCTTTAACTTAAACCTCAGCATTTGGAGATGTTGCAGATGTGATGTCCTTGGGTCTCAAATGTAAAGAATATGTTTTCAGAGATAACTTTTCCCTGCTGATTCACAGGGAGCCAGCCATGAGCCCCCTGACAGCTTTTGGTCTGGGAAGTAATCCCTGCTTGTTTTCTCTGCAATCACAGAGAATCGAAGCAAAGTCTTTTCATAACAGTAACGGTAATAGCTGTTCTTTTAAATACTCCCTGCATTTCATATTCTCTGTAAGGTACTTTGCATACACGTTTTTATAAACACCTTATAAAATAGTATTATTCTACTTATTCTGCAGAAAAAAAATAGATCTATAGAGTGGTTAAATTAATAATTTAGTCACTGCTCAGATAGTAAGTTTTGGAAAAGAGGTGTTAGTCTGATCTTCTGCCTCTTTATAAATCCCTGCTTTCAGTTACATTAAACCTGCAAACTATAATCCCTAAATCATCAATGCCTGCAAACACTTCCTGAGTGATGTTTCTAGGTGGTTTCTAAAATGTTTTAAAATGCTTATTTTGAAGTTTTTCAGATTAACAGTCATTCAAAAATGTTCAAGAAAGGAAACACCACCTCCAAACAAGGAGTTGAGTTCTGACTTGAGGGACAGGAGGGTATAGGAGCAAGATTAGGTGCTTATGGTGACTCTTGTTACAAAATGCTTTACCCCCTTGGACTGCCCCTTCTTTCTCTGAAAATGAAAGCGGTCGCTTAAATAATCTTAAACCTCTCTTCCACTTCGAAGATTCTTTTATTTCAGGTAAGGAAATGTGACATTTCTGCCAACGATGTGAACTGAGAGGGCTTTGTTACATTAGAATGATTGTCAAAACTGCACACATTCTTGACTGTGACAGTCAGGGGAGAAATTCCTTCCGAGGATCATATTACAAATATTGTTTTGAATTCAGAGTCATACCCATCCATTTTCTTCGCGGGATGTGTAGAGGTTAGTGTGCATTTTTTGGTTTCTGATGTTTTGCTGTAAGGATCTGACTTAAAAGTTCATTTCCTTACACACCAGGAGCAGTGTTTGTAGGTCAAACTTCCAAACTGTGAAATACTTGAACTCTCTAGGAAATATTCGAGGCCTATGATTTAACTTCTGGCTGACTAGGTCTTGAATGGGGGCATTGGAAAACATGGGACAGGGACCACACCAACAACTGCATAAGGACCTCATTTTATTTCTGGCCCAAATAGCATAGCTGAGACTCTTACTGATTTTTGCCATCTTGCTTCATTACTACAGCCTTTCACTACTTCTGCACAAAGTGGAGTCCTGGTTCTGTCTGCCTCTTCTGCTCCCCTGCTCCCCTGCTCAGAACAGTGAACACTCTGGACGAGAAGCCACACCACCTGGCAGATCAGAGGCACTGCCAACAGTTGGTCTCCAGTCTTGGCTGGGTGCTCACAGTTCCTGTCAATGCTTTTACTTGTTCAGAGTTGTTACCTTCTCAAGCTTCCCCAAAGACTTCCCACACACTCACTAGGATCCTTCACACCCCGTCTTGGTGCCCCCTTCCTCTGTCTCCTCAGATGACTTTGCTGTCCCTTCACCAAGGACAGTAGTGTCTCAGGGAAGCCCTTCATCAGCCATGAGCTGGGTACCTACATGCATCCCTCTGTCCACACCCACACTGATTCCCATGAACAGTCTTCTTGTCTCAGAGGAAAGCTTGCATCCTTCTTAAGTTCAAGTCCTCTAGGCCACTGACCTAAGTCACGACCTGCAAGCCACTCAGAACTTCCTGGCATCTCATTCCTACTGTCATTGGCCCAACTCTTCCATCTCTCCAATGTGTCCCTCTCCATAGGTTCCTAAATAAATAAACTGCCTTTGAGGCCATTTCTCTCTCCAGCCACCATCAAGTCTCTCTCCTCCTTTTGAGAATTTAAAAATTTCAGAGGAGTGGGCTAGACCCCTAACTCTGCTTTCTTATTGCACAGGTATCTGGCTTTTGTCCCACTGTCCCTTAGCTGCTCTTACTGAAGTCACCAAATTGTCCTCATGACCGAGATGCGATTGACCTTCTTAGTCCTTATCTATCTGGGTCTGTGCTGCACTTGGTAAAGTTGACCATTCTCTTTTTCTTAAAATAGTCCATGTATTGCTTTGGTTTCTCCAGCACTGTGCCGTGGTTCTCTCCATCCCAACCTGGTTGCTTCTCTCTCATGCCACTTCCCTCCCTCTTCTGTCTGTTAAAAGTTTATTGTAGGCAGAATTAAGTGGTAATTAAGAGTGAGGGTTTTTGAGTTAGATTGTCTCTTACTATCTGTGCTTCCATAGATTTTATTAACTCTTCGATGCCCCAGTTCCCTTATCTTTTTAATGGGAATAATAATATTTCACATTGTTATGAGGTTTAAATCAGATAATATATGTAAAATGCTTAGTATAGATTTTTCATTTCCAAAAGAAAATTTTATTGTTCAAAGCTAATTTAATTGTATAAAGAAGCATTCCAAAATGAAATGTTAAGTTTCCCATTTGCAATAGCAGCTCACCAACATCCCATTTCCAACTGTAAATGTCCTAGGAACTATAGATGCTCCCTGACTTAACAATGCTTGATTCACAATTTTTTGACTTCATGATAGTGCAAAAGCAATATGTACTCAGTAGAAACTGTACTTCAGATTTCAAATTTTGATCTTCTCCTGTACTATTGATATGCAGTCTGATACTCTCTTGTGATTCTGAGCAGTGGCAGCCCAGCCACAGCTCCTGTTCAGCTCATGGTCATGAGGGTAAACAACCGATACTGTACAGTTTACTGTGTTGCCAGCATTTTTTGCATATTGTGTTTTATGTTTTAGCATCCCATCATGTCTACAAAATGCTCATCTGCATCTGGTGAGAAGAGGAAAAGAATTACTCTTGAGATGAAACTCGAGATAATTGCCCAACTGTAAGCTAGTGTAAGCGTTTTGAGCACATTTAAGGTAGGGTAAGCTAAGCTATAATATGCAGTAGGTTGGGTGTATTAAATGCATTTTCAACTTATATTTTCAACTTATGATGGGTTTATCAGGACATAATTCCATCGTAAGTCGAGAAGTATCTGTATTTGAAAAATCAAGGAATGTGCTTTTCTGAATTTGTTGTGACAGAGCCAATTCAAATTTTTAGTTATAGAGGAACATTTAGCAGAGTTTTAGAGCATCTAAGACTTTTTATTGTTGTTAATCCTCACCCGAGGATATTTTTCCATTGATTTTTAGATAGAATGGAAGAGGGAGAGAGAGAGAAAAAACCATCGATGTGAGAGAGACTCCCACACGACCCTGACTGGGCGGGGGGGGAGGAATGAACCTGCAACCAAGGTACGTGCCCTTCACTGGGAATCAAACCCGAGACTCTTCCACCTGAGGGCGGCCGACACTCTAACTGCTGATCCAAACCGGTCAGGGCAAGCATCTAAGACTTTTAATATAACTGGGTATCTAGTTTTGATGACTACCAGAGATTTTATTTTAAAGGTGTTAAAACTAAAAAGAAGATTTGGAACTACACAAAATCTCAAAAGCACTTAAGTTTTTGGAATCATTCACAACATTTTTTTGTTTAACTGATCCTTAAAATTAAAGCAAACCATTATTAAATTAAAAAATAGGTAAATTCAAACTTTATTTCTGGTAAGTTAACACAATTACTAGAGATTATTGGCTTCTATATACAAATATAATAATATATAATTTCACTAATTTAGGTTGATTTTAAACTTATGTGTGGAGCCCATCATAAATTAGAGCAAATCACCACTCAAATGCTCATAAAATTCAGAAACATGGGTAAAATCTTATAGTTGTAATGTGATATTTCTTTAATTTTTATTTGGCTATTCTAGAAAACTAAAAATCTATGTCAATATTTCAGATTCCTGATGAACATTTCCCCCCCAAATCCCAACTTAACTATTTTTAATCAGAAGTTTACAGACTCTTCTAAAAGTATATTGATCTTTTGGAATGTTAAGATATTGTTTAGTGGATTTTTTATTCACTAAGTGGTGAGTATTTTGTTCTCTGAATTCTTTGGTCTGAACTTCAGATCAGTGTGATGAGGAAAAGCGATCCATGTTTTAGGTGCTGTGCACAGGCATAGGTGATCAGCTGTCTTGATTTGCCCAGGACTGTCCTGGTTTTAGCCCTGAAAATCCCTTGTCCTGAGAAATTCCGTAGGTCCAGGCAACCAGGAAAATTGGCCACCCAAGGCTTGGCCAAATCCACCACGTGGCCTGATCAAAATTGTCTCCTTGTTTCAAATGAAAAAACAAAACAAAAAACCAACGCTGGGCTTTCAACTCATGTGTCCTTAATTAGAAACGGTTCCAGACATTGATTTCATGTTTTAAGAAGCTCAGCCAGGTTTATTTATGTGCTTTATTTCATGTTTCTTTTTCTTGCAACCTGATGCTGAATGTTAAAGGCAAACATTTTCAGATCGACATGGATCAAGTTGGGTCTATTTGAGCATCAGATGCCTGAATAGATTCCATGTCTCTATCAAAGGCACTTCGATTTTTTCCACTCACTCAGGACTTAGAAATAGGACTGATGATGAAAAACTGAGAGCATCTTTGACTCTGGTAATACGGGACCATAGGTATGGGAGAGTGGATCCAGCTCTGGCTTTTTATGGTAAAATTATTCACGTTTTGGTTTATTTCACTTACAGATTACGGACCCACTGAGAAGTCCATTTTTTACTCCCCCTGTGGGAGGAGATGAAAAACTGCATCTGTTTCAGGGACATCCCACACCAAGGAGACACAATGAAAACTGGCAGCAAGTGGCAGGACCATTTAGTGACTTCTCCAGCCCATCTCTGTTTCATGGTACAATTTAAGGTGGATGAATGGTTCGCTCTGGGCTCCAGGCCAACTAACTGGTCCTGGGGAAAATCGTTCTCACACCCACGCTTGATACGCATACACTCTGCAACTCTTTCCTGCCCTGCAGCCCCCCAAATAAAATCCTTAGACTCAAGGAAGCAGCAGGTTCTTTCATTGCTGTCTCTGGGCTACAAGAATCAAAGAGCAAAATGGATGTTTTCCTCTGAGAACTGGCACTGAGCAGAAGGAAGGAAACAACTACTCTAATTCAAGCATGTATTAATCTCTGGAGAAGTGGAGATCGGGGAGGGGCAAAATTGGCAGAGGATTCAGTGGGAAAGTCATAAATTTTGTCTCTTATCCCAGCAACGAAGGTTCTTCCTTTACAGTGCTGCCTACTCCTTTTCTCTTTTAAAAGAGTTCAAAATCTCTCAGTAAAGGAAGAAAAGGGAGTTTTTTCCAGTAAATCTGGACGAATAATTTAAAAACATGCTTAGAAATTTCAAAATTCACACACCTCTCATGAATATACTGTTCTAACCGAATCTAAAGGATCTGGTACTAAAACAAATCAATAATACTTCTCTTTGATACTTTAAATATTTGAAAAGATCAACTCATATTTTAAATTTATTTTAAAGAATTGTCTGTCCTTCAAAGATACAGTGAGCAGTAAACATTGTTGTGATCTACTTTTTAAAATGATGGCCCTGCCCTGGCCAGTTTGGCTCAGTGGTTGGAACGGTTTCAGGTTCGATCCCCACGATGGAAAATATCCTCGGGTGAAGATTAACAAAAAACAAAAACAAAAAAATGTGACCCCGTTTGACCTGAACCTAGTCTTGAGGACACAGTCCAGAAGGGAGAACACTCTGCAAGTTAACTGGATGGACTTAGCATGTCACTGTCCTGAAAAATGTTTTAAAAACGGTGCTGCTAGTGGGCTGTGCTAGAAGAAGAGAGATCTAAGAGTAATGACATGCAAATAGAATGTAGACCCTCACACCTTGAATATTCTTTTTTTTAATCCTCCCCCTAGGACATTTTTTTTGCATTTATCTTCAGATAGAGCAGGAGGCAGAGAGGGGGGAAGAGAGAGAGAGAGAAACATCGATGTGAGAGAGACACATCGAGTGGTTGCCACCCACACAACCCCAACTGGGGCCGGGGACAAACTGCAACTGCAGTACGTGCCCTTAGTGGGAACCGAACCTGGGACTCTCTGGTCCGTGGGCTGACGCTCTAACCACTGAGCAAAACTGGTCAGGGCCCTTGAATATTCTTTTAATCCTCACCTGAAGATATGTTTATTGATTTTTCAGAGAGAGGAAGGGGGAGAAAGAGAGAGAGAAACATTGATGTGAGAGAGAAACATCAATCAGTTGCCTCCCATATGTGCCTCAACCAAGGATTGACCCTGCAACCTGTGACCTGGATTCGAACATGCAGCCTTTTTGGTGGACTGGATGATGCCCCAACCAACTGAGCACCTGGCCAGGGCTACACCTTGATTCTTGATTGTGATGGTGATATTGTGATTATGAAGGAAAATTCCTTTGTTCTTAAGAGCTCTATGTTAAAGTATTTAGAGACAAAATGTCTTGATGTCTCCAACTTATTATTTTTTTTAATCAGGAGAGAGGGAGAGAAAGTCATGCACACAGAGAGAGAATAGAAGGTGCATGTTAAACAAACACACTCTAGCCTACATCTTGAGGTGCTCACATTGGAAAAATTCCCTATTGTTTGTGATTCAAGGCCAGGCAAGCCCACAAGATCGCCATTTGGACTCAGTATAAATTTGGCTGTTCTGACATGTTCCAAAGATCTGACTTTAGTCTGGCTTTCATTCAAGTTTTAGCTAACAGAAGAAGAGCTTTACTGTCTGAAAAGGTATGTCAGAGCAGAAGAATTTCTTACAGATGTCCCTTATAGAAGTATTCCAAATTTGTTTCTCTCAATTAATTTTCAATCAATTTCTACACCCACTTTATTTTATTTTTAATTTAATCTGCAAATAAAATGGCATTTGCATTTTCTTGAGTACCTTTGTCCTTCCAATTACCTCTCATTTGCATTTCTAGAATCTCAATTATGTTATGATATGTGCCACAATAATTGCATTGTAAAAAGTCATGAACCATGATAATAAGGAGGCAATTCATAAAGAAATTCCCTCACAGTTTATTCACAGTAGGGTCTTGATTCATAAATCTTTTGTTGTTAATCCTCACCTAAGGATATTTTTTCATTGATTAAAAGAGAGTGGAAAAGAGGGAGGGACGGAGAGAGAGAAACATGGATGTGAGAGGGACACATCGATTGGTTGTCTCCTGCACGACCCTGACCAGGGCCAAGGATTGAACCTGCAACCTAGGTATGTGCCCTTGACCAGAATCAAATCTGAGACCCTTCTAAATGCTGAGCCAAACCAGCCAGGGCTGATTCATAAATTTGAAAGAAAAATGCCACAACTATCTGAGGTAGTGGAGAATCTTTGTATTTTAATAGGTTCAATAGCCCACGGTACTAAACCTATTCACATGCGGAAGTTTTTGAACATGCTTTTAAAGCAAGCTGTTGGGGCTTCTTACTTTAAAAATATCAAAAGTAGCTGGATATAAATTCACTTTTTAAAAGAATCCTCAGTCACAAATTTGACCATTCTACTCTTGTTGGGTCATCGTTTTTGAGTATCTTGGCAAGATAGATGACATTAAAGTTTTGCCCCAATTCTTTGATACCTTTGAAAGACTCCCCCCGCCCCCTGCATCACTCAGTCTTTTGCCACTTGTACTTGAAGTATCAATATTTTTTTCTCAAAAAGCATCTGTAACTGATTTTGCTTTGTGAACCCAGGGATAAGGTCCTTCCCATTGCACATAAAATTCATGAGTCTGTACCTTTTGTAAGATTGGCTGCATAGTCAACGGTGCATTAATCATTCTAAGTGTAATTATTCTCTAATTCTTTATTGAGGATACATTTATTGAGTACCTTCCATGTGTCAAGCATTATGCTAGCGCAGGACCAGCTACATAATATGCGGGTCCCAGTTCAAAGTAAAAATGTAGAGAGACCCCTGTTAAAAAATGAAGACTTTTAAGACAGTAACCGCAGAGCAGTAAAGCAGGCATGGTGTCTTTCCAGAGCGTCTGTGCCGCTGCAGAGATCACACGTCTATGAAGCTGACCACGGCCAGCAGCTCAGGATGGAACACTGTGGAGAAACTGCTCTGGCCCTCATGGAACTCATAGTCTACTAGGAGAAACAGCTTATAAATAAATCGTCACATTAAATAATTCTATTCTTTGGTAAAAATAAAAACACAATAGTAATAATAATTATATGCGAAGTGCTCCAAAGGAAAAAATTCTACGAGGCAGTTTATCAAAGGAAGGAGACCTCAGCCGGACTCAGGGAGAGCTTTGTTTAAAGAGTGAGGAGAACTAAACCAGGGACAAAGGGAAGGAGGGACCTCTCAGGCCCAAAGAACATTTCATCAGTACATGCCCAGACACTGGGAAGAGTGACTTACCACATCACAGAACTGAATGTGGGCCCATGTCAGGGGGAAAAAACGGGGAGAGTGGTAGGAGCTAAGAGGAAGATAATGTCCAGACACTGGGTAAGGCATGGCCTGGGTAAGGATCGTGGTGTTTATCTTAGGGACCATGGGGATCCACTGGAGAGTTTTAACCAAGGGGCAGGGAATGGTGGGTCTCAGTAACAGAAAGACTGGAAGAAGGACAGAGTAGAGGCAAGGCCACCCATTAGGAGGCTGTTGTGGCAGTTGGGGTGTCTGAGCCTGGGGCATCGGTGGAGTTGAGGGGGGTGTGGCTGGCTGTGACAAATGAGCAAACTGGGTAAACACATGCAGAGGGGAGGGGAAGGCAGGAGGCGGGAGGGTGTCAGACTTAACTTGTATGAGCTTGCTACTGGCAGATATTTAAAATTAGGGGCCCAAATGACATTTTGCTTGGCCTTGCCCTTCCTAAAAAAGATCCAGAAAGATGAGATAAATAAATATTTGGAGCATGAGAAAGGATGAAAAACTTCCCTCATCTACAAACCCATCTCACTTTGAGGGAGAGAGAAATTGATGATTTTTTCAGTCCCTTGAGGAGGGAGAGCAGTGGATGGTCAGAGTGAGCGGTCTGAAGCCCCTAACGCCACAGGATCTAGTTTGTTCTGAAAAGCTGGATCAGTCCAGAGGGGCAACCCATGGCCAGCACAGCTGGAGCCCAGAACTTTTGCCATACTCTTCCCTCCACAAGGGATAGCCTTGCCTTTGCAGCTGTTATCTTTCCTCAGAAAGAGAGTTCAAGCTGATTCTGGAAGATCTGTAGAGATTCAAAGGCTCACAAACAAGTCTTTCTTGTGTAAAACTTGCCACCATAAAAACAAAACAAAGCAAAATGAAACAACTCATTTTCTTGATATAACAAATTTTAAAAATCGCGATGGAACCCTGTCAATCTTTTGGGCTGAGGAACAAGAGGGTAAGAACCAATATGAACAAAATTGCACAGCAGGAGTGGCACCTCCCTTCTCTTTCAAACCCTTGCTCTCCTCCCCACCAGGCTGCTGTGACTGTTTCCTTTCCAATGCTTCTCTTTCCCGGGGACTGAATTCTTACCTATCAGGGAATCATCCTACATTGTTATTCTACCCAGAACAGTTTTTGCAAGATCATGCCTACCGTACCAGAAAGAGATGTGTTTGGAACTGTGACATTTCAGGCTCTCTGCTAGTGCACAGTGCTTCTCAGCAACCGGCCGGCACCTTGCAAGTCTGGCCTTACCCAGGGGCCATGAATATTAGGTACAAGTTGTGTTCCAACTAGGCAGTAGTCACAAATTATAATTACCTATTAAATCGACACCCAGTATTCAGTTTGTAGTATTAGTGATTTGGCGAATTAAATCCATAATGGAATTCTATTTGAATTTCAAAATCTCTTCCCCCACTGACCTATTAGAATTGCTAACGAGCTCAGCTAATGTGCATGACGGTTAAGCATTATTTCTGTGTTATCTCTTTTTCTTTGGCCTCACAATTGCAGAGAAATGACCAGGAGTTAGGTCCCAAGATGAAAAATAGGAGAGGATGGAACAATTGTAGACTCTTGATATTTGAACAATTAATGCTTGATAATACTAGAAGAGTAAATAAAACAGACGCACGAATTATTTTATTTTCTTCCACATATACATAATTCAGTCATCTTAATTAGAGTTGTATGCTTTTGGATTTAATTTTTTAAAAAACTTGAATATCTTTTTATCTGTTTTCTTTGATACCAAGAAAAGTGATTATAAATTGATTTCCCCTCAGTAAAACAATTTCTTACCTAATTTTACCCTACTGTTCCTAAAGTTCCTAAAATCATCATCGGTGGATCTCAATGAATCTAACAGCATAAGTGTGCATCTATCATTTTAATTTTAAAATAATATTTATAAAACCTCCCACAAGCTAAGGGAAATGATGTTCATCGATTGGGTTTCTACTTGCCATCAAGGTTAAGATCAAAGATAATGAAGACTGGAGCTGCAGTTCCTGAAAAGATCCATTAGATGGCAGTATGCAACACAGATTCTGGAGCCTGACTGTGTTGCAATTGACTGGGAAGACATTGAATCTCTGGATATGAATGTTGTTTTTTCCAGTCCAGTCAGAGGACGAACTTGGTTTTGCTGAATCAGTACAGTAAATTGCAGTGTTTTGAACTACTCTGACACCAAAGAATGTTAAGCTTCTTTTATTTAAGTCTGAAAAAAATCTGTACTTCAAAACTCTTCTTTAGTATATGGCATAATCTGTTACATGATGTGTTGACCTCCCTGCGCTTCATAGTTTATTAATCTCTAGAATAAGATTGCTCTGGGAAATCTGCAGGTTAGCCCTCTGGACATTTTATAAGCACATGCTGAATATACCAGGACTTTGTGGTTTGACTTTTCAACATCATGGATAGACTAATTTGAGCATCAGTGTGTACTCACAAGGCCATGTTTAATTAGTCAACTGTGTTTTATGATTACTTTAAAACATTTTTATATTTTTGCATAATATCTCCCCCAAACTTAGTTGTCATTTTCCAGTAGCCCTAAAAGATAGTCAACGCACCCAGCGGACAGCTTCAGATCACGTCTAAGCATCGCCACCCAACTACTTTCACAAGCAACACACTGGGGCGGACTCAGCAGGCACCAGAGCCCCACTGAAGTAAGTCCTGCTCTGTGGGGTGGGCTCCTGCACAGCTGATCCTCCACGCTGGTCAGAGGTCAGTGGTTGCATCCAGTCCTTGCAGCTGATTGGCCTGGGGGTAAATCTTTCCCATTGACTTGCCATCAACAATCAAGGCTAAACTGCAAGAGGAGGGTGTACACAGCCCACATGAGGGGCGGGATGCACTTTGAGGGCTCAGTTTGGGTGATTCTGGAGGTTGTTGTCACTGAACCTACTACATTAGGCCACTCTATGAAGCCTGGGAAATATGGTAGCTCTACCTAGCACATAGAAACAAACACAGGAGGCTGCCAAAGGGAGGAGACAAAAAAACATGTCCCCAGTGAAAGAACAGAATTCCAGAAAAAGAACTAAACAAAATGGAGACAAGCAATCTAATAACTCATAACTATGTATGGTGTTAGATGGGTGTGAGATTTATCGGGATGATCACTTAGTAAGTTATGTAATGTCTCATCATCAGGGTATCCACCTGAAACTAATATAGTAATGTATCTCAACTGTAATTGAAAAATAAGAAAATGAGTTAAAAAAGAAATAAAAAATAAAGAAGTTGATAGAGGAAAAAAATAAACAAAATGTATGCGGGATAAGTTAAATTTTTTATTTCAGAAGAGACAGGCATCCTGGTAGTTTTGCTAAAGATTTTAAAACTGTGATTACTTAGTAAGCAAAGAAATAATTTCTAATGTACTTCTCATTATTAAACAGTAACAAAGGAGACCTTGGTCAACACCAGTAACAGATATTTTTAAAAAGAGAATTTCCCTAGCCCTGGCCAGTTTGGCTCAGTGATTAGAGAGTTGACTCTTGGACTGAAGGGTCATGGAGGCAACCAATCGATGTGTCTCTCTCACATCAATCTCTCTCTCTCTCTCTCTTCCTTCCTCCCTACCTTTCACTCTTCTTAAAAATCAATGGAAAAATATCCATGGGTGAGGATTAATGACAACAACAACAAAAAGAGAGAGAGAGAAGTTCCCCAAAATAGGAGTTCTTAGAGGAAAGATGAGATGTTATATTAATTGTGTACAGTACTTAATTACATTGAAATTTCATAATTTAAGTAGACACACCCACACTCACACTCTGGCAACTTTCCTTCCTGTCTGGATTTGTGTCCTTAGATTGAGGTCTTGGCTCTGACCTCTGTTTTGCAATGTGTGTGGCCTGCCTGGCCTTTCCCACTTGGACAAATATACTACATCATATTTATTTTTCTGGACTTCTTTGTCCATTTAGATTTCAGAACTCTGTCCAATTCCATAATCTCCTGGAACTCCTAGCTTGGGCTTCTCCTGGCCTGACTCACTCCGCTGGCACCCAAGGCCCAGTAAGGCTGAACTGCTAGGCATACTCAGAGAGGCCTCCATTGGACTGGAGGCTTTGGGATTCCAGAACTGGGCTGTTGATTGTAGGTTGTTTTTTCCCCTCAGTGTCTTTAACACAATCTCTATTGAGAAGTGCTTTTCCCTTCTTCTAAGTGCTGGTGTTTCTCAGCATTCTGCCCTAGTCCCTTCTTTCACACTCTGCACAGCTTTCGTGGACAACCCCAATCACTTCAGTCTTCCAGTTACCATCTATGTTTACAAGCTAATCCCATGCACGTCCGTGTCCGTAGCCCAGATCATTCTCCTGAGTTTCAGAACAACACATACCTCACATGACACTGAGACGCCCTGCTGGCTCCTATTGTAGGAGCATGGGATACAGGGATATAGTAGTACATTATTTGTGGTAGGAATATATGTATTAATAAATAGATACATTATGAACAATCAATTGATGATACTTGTTGGATACTTCCTTATGGATAGTCATGGATAATTGGAATTGTTTTAGGTGGGAGGAAGGCTTGGATTAGAAAGTAAAGCTACACCAATTTCCTCTATTCCTTTTACATAGATAGATTAGCTGACATTGCTTTCAGAGGTCTCAGATACTATTTTGAGAAATGAGCATTAAAATGTAGAAGGATTCTAAAAGGAGGATGTGTAAAAACAGACCAAAATATATTGTTCTTGAAAGGGTTAGTAACGTTTCAAAGGGTAAAGGTAAAAGCTTGCAAAAGGCAGAAACTGTGAAAAATGCATTGCTTGCATGACCTTTGCTTAGCTTTCTGTTAGGTATGGGTTATCAGATTATCCACAAGACAATGAATCACCAGGCAAATGCAGGACAAGATACCAGACCAGTCCAACTGCAAAGTGGGCCAGGCAGAGTATGTCAGCAGGAACTTCCGGAAGCTAGAAGCAGAATATATAACCTACACCCCAACTGTTATCTGAGGCTGACCCCTTTTTGGGTTCAGCACACCTACACCCAGGTGCATGCAATAAAATCGTTTTGCTCTACATTGGCCTTGAGTTGTGGATGTGATCTCCCCCAGCTCAGACCTTTTAGTCCTTTGTTATCCATATGAAGATGTGCTAAAAAGACATATGTGTAACTAGCAGTACATTACATACCATGGACTGTTTTGTTTACTACCATGGGCTATTTTGTTTACTTCATGACATGATTTACCTTCTCATAGATTTCTCTTAACCTCCCTTAATTATGCTGCAACACACAGGGCATTCCGGAAGTTCTTGCTGGCTGTATCATTCCGCTTTTTTTTTAATCCCCTCAGGATTTAACAGAGACTCTCAAAGATAGTAGACATGACATTCCATAGATGTTTGTGTGCAAGGCTTGGGGTGTTGCTGGCTTGCCTGAAGGTGGACAGCTATTTTGATTAGTTTATTTGGACTTAACCCAGGACAATGGTCAGTGTGCTGCTAAGAGGATGTGTTGTGTTCAGATTAGAGCTAATTGAAAGATTTGACTGCATAAGGCATCCTCTGCTGAGTTCACAGGACTGTGCCGACTTTGCTAATTAGTCATCACCATTTCTTGTTTTGCAATGGTGCCATGCAAAGCACCTCACTAATAGAATTGTAAAAAAAAAAAAAATAACAAAACACTGAAGAGCTAATGTCCAGCCGACAAGTACTTATACAAACCTTTAGAAGTATAGAAGATCTAATGAGTCACACCTATTTCTTCAGTTAGGTGACAGACTATCAGGAACATGCAAAATATGGTAGAAAATGTAGATCGGATCCAGGGTTTTTAATCCCTCAATGAAATCTGATGAGTTACTATGACTATCTAGAGAGTGTGGATCCCAGTTCCAGAAGCTGAAAGAACTAAGTTAGCACCTATTTTAATTAGACTTCACTTAGATTGCATTGGATTCGTAAAATAGAAAAATCCTAAGGTACACTGATTTCAACAGCATATACGTTTATTACTCTCTCATGTGGAAAAAAACTCCAGGTAGGCAATCGAGAGAGATTTAGTAACACACTGAGGTCATACAGCTTGTGGTAGTAGAGTCTTAAATGCATCATCTGACAGGGTAAGATGGTAACAGCACCTCCATCTTAGAGCTACAAGGAATCAGTGCTGGAAAACCTCTACAGTGCTTTGAAAAAGCATGGCACATAGTAAGTGCTTAGTATGCTTAGTAGGTGTGGTTTATTAATGTGAAGGAGCCACAGATGAATCGTGTGCTCAAACTGATAAATGTATAACTAACATTGTGATAATTTACCCGGAAGAAGGATGCAGGGAACGATGAGGATATAATAGGGTTGCTGACCCTCGTCCGGGACACTCCTTTGAAGAACTGACACCCCTCGCTGCATCTGAACGATGGATGATGGATGAATAGGTGTTAGCTATTTGGCTGGCTGGAGCTGGTTCTGGTTAGAGAGAACCAACCTGTCCTGAACTGGGAGGAAGAATGGGGGAAGGAATGAAAGGAGGCTTTGTGTCTGGATTTCAGAAGATGAGGCTGGAGAGCCGAGAGGCGCCAGGAGGAAATGAAAGGGATTTTGGTGTATAACTGAAGAGGGATGGGCAGCCACTGGGGATAAATTGGTGGAGGAGAAGGTTATCTCGCCTGGATCCCTACCTAGTCACCTGAGACAGACTTGTAGTCTCTGACCTCTGTGAGGCTGATACACGGGGTGGGAGGCAGTTGCCTTGATGTTCCTCCATTCCCAGAGTTGGGGGGAAGCTCAAATCGGTTTGAGATTTGCAGGCTGCATTCGGTAATACATTGAATGTCAGATAATTAGGTGAAAAGGAAATTTATTTTGACTTAGACTTTCTCACCTACCCAAAAACATTTCAACAGCTCTAAACCAGAGGAGAAAACATATGGATAATCTGAAAACACTTATATTTAGCTCTGGAAACCACAAAGTAAACAGCCCAGTGGCAGGGTCACACGTGTGTCCTTATTCCTGCACTCACCACTCACTCAAATTCACACTGTCCCCCTCTGGGCTCTGCTCAGGGTCCGATCCTACAAGGTGAAAAAAGGTGGGGCCAGTTGGAGTGACTAAACATAACTACTTTATTTGAGAGTGGGTGGCCTAAGGTCATTGGGATTTATGTAAAGACTCAGGTTGGAACTTGTTATTTTTACAAATCATTTGCTGTAGGTAAATAATTCTGTTGCCTGTCATTGTACAGATAGGAACAGACCTTGTAAACGAAACACAGAAACATTAGTTAATTTTTCTATCAATACTTTTGACCAAAAAAATAAACCAATTCAGAAGAAAAATAAGTGATCCATTAATAAGGCCAGGGTAGGTATTATATATTACCAAATACGTAACTACAGAGTCTAATCGTTGGTAACTTTTCCAGTAGAAAGTCTGTCCTTTAAAATAAGTACAGACGAGGTGGAACATCCTACACATTCCAAGTGCCAAAAATATTATCTTCTTGGAGCTGGACAGGAGAGAGTGGCAGTGCCATCACCAGGCTTTGGTGGCATTAATAATTCAGAGAGGTGCCCTCTGCCTTCTTTCACACAGACAGAACGGTCCACTTCAATGCACACCCAGGTCGCAGAGAGGATGGGAGGATGAGGACAGGAGAGAGGAGGAGGCTGCAAAACTGCCCACTACAACGGCTGCCTTTTGAAAAATATAAATTGTGTTTTCAGCAAACTCATCGTCCCCTTGTAAAGATCTTAGATTCTTGACAGGGCAGACATGCACCCCTCTCCCACCAGTGGCTGAGTCTTATCTCATTAGTATGTGTGAAAGTCCCTTTCATTTTTAATCAGGAACCTATGTAATTAAACTTTGTGATTTAATCTTACCTCATAGAAGCATTAATGATAATTAAAAATTATTTTAAAAATAAAAAATCTTCATGCACATTTTGGTACCTTGTAATGCGATATAAAGATATTACAGGGAGGGGGTTGGGGGACTGGGTGCAAATTCAAAGCAATTAAGAAGTACAAATTGGCAGTTACAAAATAATCATGAAGATCTAAAGTAGAGCACAGGGAATAGAGTCAATACTATTGCGATAACTATGTATGATGTCAGATGTGTACTAGAGTTATAGGGACATCACTTTGTAAGTTATATAATGTCTAACCATTATGCCGTACACCTGAAACGAATATAATATTGAATGTCAATTGTAAATGGAAAATTTTAAAAACACATTTAGTAGTTTTAAAAACACAGATAGTAGTTCCAAGTTCGCCAAGAAGCAAAGTTAATTATTTACTTGGTTGGATTTAGTTTGTCCAATCATTGGGGCTGTGATCCCGATTGTGGATGGAGACTGTGTCCCAAGGACTATAAAAAGCCAGAGTATCTGAGCTCAAACTCACTTCAGAGAGACCCGAAGGCCTGGAGCTGTGGAGGTGAGAGCACAGACCTTCCGCACCTTCACGGGAAGTCCCTACTTCCAGGTAACCCATCTCTCTGTCTGGGCTATTTCTGCTGTCTCATTCCTCTCGGGCTGTAACCGATCTTGCCAGTGCCTTTACCTTTGGATTTCAGGAGAGAAAGAATCCATCTTATCCTGTGCCAGGGAACTTCATTCACTTTCCAGTCTAACACCACCATTTACATTTTTGCGTAATAACTTTAGGTCATTTTTTATACGTAGGTGCATTTTTCTGTGTTTTCAACTACAGTATATGGTTTTTAAATTGTTCCTTTTTATTTTCTAACATTATTTCTTCAAGAATTTTCTGGGTTTTCACTTAATATACTTACCACTTTCAATGGCTGTATTATAATGAACTGAATACTTTCATTATTACATAGTTGGATCATTTCAGATCATTTGGAATCATAGATGGATAACACTGCACATGAAAGTTTTTACAGCTGCACCATTTTTTTTCTTTTGCAAAATTGTTCTCTTAGATAACTTTCAATGGTGGGTTAGGCAAGCACTTTTAGATTTTGAGCACCATTTTGAATTTGCCTTTAAAAAGCCCATTATTTTTAGAAATAGTGATAGGTGATTTAAGGAAGAGGATTATCTCTGTTGCCACTCAACCTAACCCCATGAAGAAAAAGGAGGCTTCTGTGATGACATCCTGTCTATGCTTCCCATCCCCAGAGTCTAGCTGAGGCTGAAAGCATGGAAGGCTAGTAAGTATTTGTTGGATGGAGATAAATTCCAGGATGTTCTAGTAATCCATTTTTTTGTCCTTAAAATTGTTGCAATGATGGGCATATCATTCATTTTGCAGTGTTTTTGGCTAGTTTAACTCACATATGGTAACTTTCTTTGAAATTTTGAGGGCTCCTCCGAGTCACTTTTCTGTGATAAGGAGAGTAGAATTAGCTTTATTTTTATGATTGTATCTAAATGTGGAAATCATTGTTCTTAGACTGCAGGAGACCTCCAAAGGCATACTGACTAGGGGCAGAGACTGCACTCCTATATCCATCCTATTAAAGTCCCAGTTGGACTCCGCCCCTGAAGACAAGACTTCACCTAGAAGTCTCCAGACAAGGTAAAGTGCCTACCTGAAAAGACAATGTCCACTGTCCTATTTCTCTCTATTGTGACCAGCTAGATTTTGGATAGTTTTCATAGTTTTTCTCACAGATTGTGTCTTTACTAAGATTCTCTGGTGACTTAGTGTCACTTTCCTGTATAAACTATAGAAAGGTTCATATTATTTATTTTTTGTATCAGACTTAGATGCATCCTGGTTGTTGCAGAGCAGATACTGTATTGAGGCTCCTGATGGCTCCCAGAAGCGAATAAAAGGCCATTTCAGCTCAGTTTACTGCGAAGGAGAGACCTTGAGAAACCATGTCGACAAGTCTGCACGAGGAGGCACTCTGTCCGGTCTGTCTCGGACTTTTCTCCCTTCCCATTACTCTCTCCTGTGTGCATGCCTTCTGCTATGATTGCATGCAAAGTTGGGTGCTGCAAAGGCCGGATCTGAAATTGATCTGCCCCATGTGTCGAGAAGTAACCACGAAGCCACCTTTGGAGGAAAAGCAACTTAGATTCCTCTCTCTTCTCATCAAAAAGCAAGGTTTCCTACTGGAGCAAAGTCTGCACATGAGAGGTGAATTCCTGATGTTCCGGGAGGACATGACCCTGGATGCAGCCACTGCAGACTCCCGCCTAGTGCTCTCTGAGGACCGGAGGAAAGTCCACCGTGGGAAGTTCTGTCACCAGCCGGGGGAAGATCCCCAGAGATTTGCCTCCATGGCCTGTGTCCTGGGCACCCCGTGCTTCTCCTCCGGTCGCCATTATTGGGAGGTGGCCGTGGAAGAGGGGAAGGAGTGGGCTCTGGGAGTCTGCAAGGAATCCGTTGACAGGAGGAGGAAGAGTGCGTTTTCCTCCGAGTGCGGCATCTGGGTCATCAGCTTGAAGGCAGGAGCAATCCACTCCAGTGGCATCCCGGAGACCAGGGTTCCTGCAAGCCCTGGCCTCAGCCGCATAGGGATTTTCCTCGATGTCGACACAGAAGAAATCAGGTTTTTTGATGTTAGAAATGATGCTCTCATCTACATGCACAGTAATTTCTTTTTGGAACCTTTGTGTCCGTTTTTCTGTCCTGAGTTGCCTGGAGAAGAAGACAGTGGTGGCCCACTGAGCATCTGCTTGTGAGAAATTCACAGTGTTCTCTCTGCCACAGAATTCCTGGACTAAACCTGTTCAGTACCTATTCTAACCTGCCTCGATTGGTATAACTGACCGACACTACGACTAGGTGGGGAAGGGGAACTCGAAAAGCCATGGAGACACAAGGAAAGAAAGAGAAGCGCTGGGCTGAGCTCCAGCTGAGGTGAGCAGAGTTGGAGCAAGTCAGTCCTACACACCAGCATCAGCGACTGTGAGGGGGACAGAGGAAAACTCACAGTGACCCTAAAAGCCTCTCTTTGGGAGGGAGACTAATCCCCCTCCCACCCTCACAGTCCTGGAACATAGTTCATATGAGTGGTTATATTTGACCATAAAGGCCCAGGTGATGTAAGTGGGCTTCAGTCCCGGTTCTAATTACAGGCACATGAGGACACCTTTGAAAACTGCCACATCCGCTGGGCCAGTGTGGCTCAGTGGTTGAGCTTAGACCCATGCACCAAGAAGTCACTGGTTCCGATTTTCGGTCACGGCACATGCCCAGGTTGTGGGCAAAAAATCCCACATCCATAACCACACTCTGAACCAATCAAATTAGAATCTTGGAGATGGGTCACAGACAGCAGTACCTTTCCAAATTTTCTAGGTGATTTCAATGTGCAGCCAGGGTTAAGGATCACCGCACTAGAATGTTGATTTCAAAACGTTCCTGTGTATTAGAATCCCTGGATGAATTCACTAGGTCTGGAATGGGGCCCAAGAATTTGCATTTGTAATAAGTTCTCAAGTGATGCCAGTGGGGACCACACTTTGAAGCCAGTGGACTAAAAGACACAGTGTATTTTAATTTTAATTATTGTATTATATCAATTAATACAATTTCATGAAATTAATTTAAAATTTTGTTTTTATTTTAATTTGATTTGAATATCTGCATTAAAACAAACAACCCCTGGAACAGTTGAAGAGAAGGGAGGGAAGAATTAGGGAGTATGAGTGGTCTTAGCTGGGATGAGTTCAGTGTGTTAACAAAACACAAGGCATTATGGGCATTCTTGTCTACTACACTGATCACAAGATTTCCATCATCAGTTCTGATGCCCTGATCATACCCAAAAGTGTATTAAAATGATTGCTCACTATGATGACCCAAGTTAGTATTCTTAATATTTGGTTCTAGAATTTTCTGTAAATAAAAAGCCAGCATTGTTCCTTAGGAAGCAACCGGGAAAAAAGTGAAAATGCTTGTTGACAGTTACAGTCTTTGAATAACCCCTAAGTTTTGTCTTCGAGTTTGGTGAATGCTAATGACCCCCAAGATAGTCACCCTCGTCCCTTGTGTCCTCAGTGCCCTGCTTCTGCTCTGGCCCTTGCTGGGAGGTAAAAGTGAGAGAGGGGAATGCCCTCTGGGCCTCTGATCACAGAACCCTTAAAGGATTCTTTTCCTGTCTACAGGCCAGAATTTCTGCCAGCATCCCTCTCCACCCTGTGGGAATTCTCCTAGATACTGAGGTGAAAATGACATTTGTGTGTGTTTGAAATTTGGGTATTTTTTTAAAAAAATATGTTTTTATTGATTTTAAAGAGAGAGGAAGAAGAAGGGAGAGAGAGAGAGAGAGAGAGACATAGATCAGCTGGCCCCTGCACAATCCCTACTGGGGATTGAGATCGCTACCCAGGCCTGTGCCTTGACCCAGAATTGAACCAACCAGCTTTTAGTACACGGTACGACACTCAACCAACGGAACCACACCAGCCAGGGTGAAAATTATTGTTTTTTTAAATGTTAGTGATGGTTCCCTCAACTACATAGTTCAGCCAGGAGAAGTCAGCACTGAAACCCCATTGAGCATCTCGCCTCTCTCTCTAGAACATAATGCTATGAGTGTAGTGGGTTTTCCATTTTTAAGATGACATGGGATATGTGTGATGTAGAGCCAAATCCTGAATATTAGATATTGAAGTTTTGTGAAAATCTCATAACCATTCTAGCTGACCTTGACCCCAGATCACGACCCGCAGTTCGTAGCCATTGCTTTTGCCTTGGCCACCTCACTGCCTATCCAGATAGACAGCTTCCTTTCCTTCCCAGGAAATTCAGAAAACTCAAATTCTTCCTTTTTATGCAGAGGAAATTGTCTCTTTTTCTCTACTGTCTTGAGAGGCAGAAACTTCCTCAGTCAGTTGTGGTTTCAAATAGTGCCTCTCTAATCATCAATGTTCACAGAGCTTAAATTCTTTTTTGTTTTCCAAATTTTTTTCCTTAATCAGTAACTGAGGTAGACTGCTTTGATCAAGGTGTTTTGTATTGGCTGAATGGGTGTTTCCATGGAGAGCAAGCGGGTGTGGCTGTCAGTGACATGATGGGAGGAGTGGTCAGGAACAGAATCAGTGATGAGCAGTGGGTGCTGTGTGGGGAGTGCACCCTGGCTGGAAGAAGGCAGGTAGACAGGTTAAGTGGTAATTTAGTGGCTTATGTTGATTAATTAGAAGTTCTTTCTTAGCCCCATGTGAAAAACCAAACAAGAGACACTGAAAACAACAAAACTTAACAGTTATTCTTTATTTTTCAAAAAACAACAAAAATTGAGAAAACAAGTACTAGAAGGATATGTTTAAAATGTGAAATAGACCATATTACACAATGCTCTGGTTAACTTAATATTCATGATTGAGACAAAAAATGTTTCAAGTAATTGAAACATTGATTGAACATTTACTGTATACCAGGCACTGAACTCACTGTGTACATGAATTATTTCATTTAATCCTCACAAAAGTCATGTGTATGTGTATTCTAATACCCTCATTTTAATAATCAGGAAACAGAAGCATAAAGCTTAAAGACAAAAGGTTAAATATGTTGCCTAATTATTAAACCCCTTTTCTCCATAAGGGGCATATAGCCAAAAATATAAAAATAAACATTGTATTTAAACGGTTGGGTTCAGAGACCACTAGTCTTAACTGACAGATGTAGCCACTGCAGAGGCATTTCCTTCCTCCCTCGCCCTTGGCCAGCATCTCTAACTGACACAGCACTCACTCTTTCTAAGTCCTGACACAGAGCTCCAAGGGCCCACTAACATTTAATTAAATGCAGCACTAAGGATGCAAGCTTTTTGCTACTGGGTGCTAAAGCATCAGGATCAAGGAAAGGCTGCTTGCTGCTATCATTACTATCGAACATTATCCAAATAAAGCTAAATAAATAAATTATAAGCAGCATTGTGCTGAATGCTTCCTGTACCAGCTTGAGATCACTGATTGTGTAGAGTTCTTCCCAAGTCTGAGTTCTGTGACATGATGTTGGTAGCTTCAGTTGGCCACGGTGGAGGTATTTAAACTGGCAAACTGGGGAAATGTTACAATTAAGGCATTTTTTCTTCTCTTTTCTTTGTTATTTTTTGTTTTCTGTTTTAGAGACCTGGATGTTAAACATAGCATCACAACAGGAATTAACAAAGCTAGTAACAAAGCTAACTATTGAAAAGGGGAGATAAAACAATCATTACCTTGAAACAACTATGAGGTATTATCTTACACCTGCCAGAATGGCCGCCATCAACAAATCATAAAACAACAAGTGCTGGCGAAGGTGTGGAGAAAAGGTTACTCTAGTACACTGCTGGTGGGAATGCAGACTAGTGCAGCCACTATGAAAAACAATATGGGATTACCTCAAAAAATTAAAAATTGAACTGCCATTTGACCTAGTGATCTCACTTCTAGGGATATACCATACCCTAAGAAGCCTGAAACACCAATCAGGAAGAATATATGTACCCCTATGTTCATAGCACCACTATTTACAATCGTTAAGATCTGGAACAGCCCAAGTGTCCATCAATAGAGGAGTGGATAAAAAAGCTGTGGTATATATACACAATTGAACACTATGCAGCTGTAAGAAAGAAGATTTCTTTATTTTATTTTATTTTATATTTTTATTTTTATCCTCACTCGAGGACATTTTTTCATTTATCTTCAGATAGAGTGGGACGGAGAGTGGGAGGGAGAGATGGAGGAAGAGAGAGAGAAACATTGATGTGAGAGAGACACATTGAGTGGTTGCCACCCACACGACCCCAACTGGGGCCAGGGACAAACTGCAACCAAGGTACATGACCTTAGCAGGAACCAAACCCAGGACTCCCTGGTCCACAGCCGATGCTCTAACCACTGAGCCAAACCGGTCAGGGCAGAAGATTTCTTATCCTTTGAGACGACATGGAGGGACCTGGAGAGTATCTTCCTAAGCGAAACAAGCCAAGCAGAGAAAGACAAATATCACATGATCTCACTTATTTGTGGAATATAATGAACAAAACAAGCTGATGAACAAAATAGACCCAGAGACATGGAAGTAGGGTACAGACAGACAAACTTCAGAAGAGGGGGTTGGGGGAGGGGGGAAGAGATAAACCACAGAACTTAGATGCATGTACGCATAACTGATGGACATAGACAATAATGTTGGGGGGAGGCGGGACTGGGAAGAGGGTGTCAATGGGGGAAAAAGAATAAACACCTGTAACAAAAATAAATACATAAATTTAAGCTGAAAAATAAAAATATAAAAAAATATATCTTTCTAATTGTTAAAAAAAACACACAAATCATCATTACCCAGGGAGCATGTGATTTCATACACTGGAAACTTTAGAGACAAAAATACTCTCGAAATTAATAAGATTAAAACAAAAAATCCAGAGCAGACTGTAGATCCAGCCCTTGGAGATAGACCAAGTCTCTTTTGGGATTGATTACATTGGCAAATAGTAAAGCTTGGAACTGATAGGATCTATGATGACTTCCATCAGGTACAGGAGACTGATCAGTACAGAGGGAGGAAAAAAGTCAGCAGTTAGGGTTAGTAGGAGCAGGAGATGGGAGGCAGTAATTCTGCTTTCAGACAGTAATCCTGCTGGTTTCGAGTTCCAGGCTCTAAAATGTCCAGGGTCAGTTGCATCCAGGCTTCGTGGCCCTGGTTCTACCAAGAGACACTACGGTGTTCGTCTAAACTACACTCTTTTCTAAGCCAGTTTATTTTGGGGTTTCTTTCATCTTGACTAAAACCAGATTACCTAATAAAATCATTTATTTATTCTTATAGGATCTATAAAGGAAAAACCTAGGGCTTCCTCCCTGCCCCCACACTCTCTTTTCAGAAACATCAATGCTTTGCAGGAGGGGACTTTACCTTTTCCGGATCAATAGGGCTCTTGTAACACCCTCAGTGCAAACTGCTTGTTTCACAAGTTTCCTGGCACTCTGTGTCAAATGTTACATAAAGAGAGTTACTGATTGTGGTTATAAATGTAATCAATGAAGTTGAGGAACAACACTTTGGTGTTAAAAAAAGATAACCAGATATACCAATGGCAGAGGAAATTCATGTCATATGCTTTCAGTGATCAGTTTAGTCATTCATTAATAATATAAGCAGACAGCTAAATGTCACCAGACATTTTTGAGGAGGATTAATACCTCGGAAAAGAAGAACCATGATAACCAGACAAAAAACTGACCCTTGAAAGAATAGATGTAATTCAGAAAATACAAATAACAAAAAATTAGTACTCTCAGTTAAAATAACCTTTTAAATGTAAAGTTTCAACCATACATGTAAGACAGCACTTAATGAACCCAATGCACCTATCAGCCAAGCTCAATAATTATATAGATGTGGCCTCAAGATTATTTTGAAGAAATCCAAGACATTATCATTTCGTATATATATATATTTCACTGTATATATCTCTAAAATATAAGAACCCTTAAAAAATAAATATAATGCCATTATCACACCTAAAAATATTCCTTCACTCTATCAAGTATTCAATATTCACATTTCCTCGATTGTCTTATATATTGTTTTTTTCAGTTTCTGTGTTTGAGTTGAGATCCAAATAAGGTCCAAACATTGTTATTGGCTGATACAGCTCTAAACAACAACCCCTCCCCTCCTGCCCTCGCCTTCTCTTGAGATACTTTTTTTTGAAGAAACTGGTTTGAAGAAATCTCAATGTCAGGATTTTGCTATCATTAAAGTACATCATTACATCATGTATATAGTCCAAATATGCTAAATACAGTTATAAAGATTATTAATAAAAAGACTGCAGTGTCTCAGGTGGATGTCAGTTTGGTGCCTTTTGGGGAGCTGGGGTGGGAAGAAACCCCTTTATAGAGACTTTCTTTGGTCCTCATACTGTAGTGGAATCTGAAAGTGAAGTGTTCTAGCTTCTAGTCTCCACCATAGAGGCAAGAGAAAAAGTGGTTTCAGGTGCTTTTGATTACTAATCCCTATATATGCAGTAAGAAAATCTATAATGTACCTTGGGATTAATTTAAATGTATCATATCTGTATGAATAAAGCATGTAAAAGAAACTCAAAAAATTGAAAGCTATGAAAGCTAAATCATGTTCATGGATAAGACAATTTAATATTTTAAATATTCAAGGTAATTGAATAAAAATCCCAGCAAAATTGTTAATTTTAATTAATTATTTATTTATTTTAAAAATCCTCACCTGAGGACATGCTTTTATTGATTTTAGAGGGAGAGAGGGAAGAAGGAGAGAGACAGAAACATCTGTCATTTGCTTCCCGCACAGGCCCCAAGCTGGGATTGAACATGAGAACTTTCAATGCACAGGACAACGCTCAAACCAACTGAGACACACCGGTCGGGGCACAAAATTGTTTTGAGTGTTCAACTCCACAAACTGATTCCCAAATTTTCAGAGTGAGGAAAAAGTAAGTTTACAATTGTTCATATAGAAAATAATATAATTAATAAGTAATAATACAAGAATAAACTCTGTTTCGTGTACTCACAGTTGTATACCCACTTTTGCCCCACCCTATATATATAGATGAATAAAGATCTGTGAAGTTAAGTCAATTTAGAAAATGAGGAGCAGTAAGTAGGCAAAAATATTACCTGATATTAAGACATTACTTAAAGTACAGAAATTATAACATATACATAGGTATACTTGATATTCGATCTTTAGGGAATAGATAAATTGTTTAATAAATAGTGTTGAGAAAATTGGATAGAATATAGAATAGGTACAATATAGAATAGGTAAAAAATTAAGTTGGATCAATAGATAGATTAAAAAATTAAATGTGAAAGGTAAAACAGTGGAGCTAATAAAATTACAAGAAGGTTTCTTTGTGATCTGAGATGTAGAAAGATTTTTTAAAAAATCCATTAAAACATAAACTGTAAAAGGAAAAATAATGTATCTCATTACATCAGAATTAGTTGTTACCTGGCCACTCCCAGCTGCCATGGAGTCTGAGAAGTTGCTCACTTGAGCTGTTCAGTTAATGCTTAATACAGGACAATGACGGACCTCATAGACAACATTTAGAAATAAGTGACAGTTTGGAAGAAGACTTATAGAAAATTTAGTGCCAACAAAGAACATCTTGAGTAATAGAATCAAGTCCTACAAATAAGCAAGAAGAAGAAACAATAGAAAAATGACAAGGATAATGATTGAGATATCTTAATGGTTAAAAAATATATAGAGATGAGATGTTTAACTGCACAATAATCAACAAAATACAAATGAAAATTCAGATATACTGTTTATTGAGGAACAAAAAATTACAAAGTTGGATATCAAATGCTGGTGAGGATGTGGGGACAGGAAACCTCATGTACTGCTGGTGGGGGTGGACTAGTGTATTCACTGTGGAAGGGAATAAAGCAATACTTAGTGCAGTTAAGTAATTATTTGATAGACCATAAACACTAGGGAAATTCTCACAAGGGTAAACCAAGAAGTATCTATAAAGATGTTTATCGCAGCATTATTTATAGTAGCAAGGAACCAGAGAATAATTAGGTTAAAATTAGTCTATATAGCAGTCACAAGGAATGAACTAAGTAGTTATTTAGCCACATAATTTTTGTAGTCCAATATAATTTATGTAAATTTAACGTACACAAACAGTAATGTCCATATTTTAAAGACACTTTCACACACACACATATGTAAATAAAAAATACTGAAGGTGGATTAAAATACAAATACTAAATCCTTTAGACTGGGAGCCTGTGGAAGGAGAGATACATTGGATTATACAGGATGAAGGAGATCAAACTCAGTAAAATAAGATACAGAACAAATGAAGATAATGTGTCATGAGCTGATGGCAAGATCAATTCCATTCTGTTCATTGACATCTCTACAATAAGCAAACTTATAAACAAACCAGTTTCTTTTGAGAAATAGGAAGATTTGACGACCTAAGTTCTGGCTCTGTGGGAGCCAGGAGGTGGACAAAGGTGAAGCAATCTCCCACAGCTTTCCCCGCCCCTCTTTCCACAGGCAGCCTTAGCCCTTCATGTTGTGCTGGGGCCTCTGCAAGCATCTGCCTTAAGACAGCTGCTCTACAGAATTTAGTTCCAGACGGGGGTTTCAGGAGCAAGAGACTTTGTGGGCATGGCCACTTTTATGAGCCGAACAGGGTGAGTTAGTTTATTCAAAAAGCTGCTGCTGTTCTGATGAGTTGTCTGGATGGAGAATCCCAAAGACAAAGCACCTTAGGAGATTTTGCAAACCCTGAAATCAATATTTGCCCTAAGCAGAATCCCTCAGAAGATTCAGATAGACTGAGAGATATACTTCTAATGAAGTTCATGAAGAAACTTTTATAAGAGTTTAATATCTTCTTCCTTCATCAATAATTTAGTTAAAAGACCTATAAAGACCACAGCTGAGGTGTACATGTTACCACCTTTGACTTCTCTAATGTTTGGGAATGGTCAGACTTTCAATTCCTCATTAAAATTTTCAATTTATCCTGCTGAAAAGGTGCCAATGAATTCTGATTCCTGTAGACTTTTGTCAGAAAATAGCACCTTTCCAATCACGACCGTCCCTGATTAAAATCTAAGGATGTTCTGTTTTAGAATAGCCAATTACTTGAGCCTAACTTTAAAAGTGCCCTGGCCAGTTAGGCTCAGTGGTTAGAGCATTGGCCCGAGGATCTAAGGATCGTGAGTTCAATTCCAGTAAAGGGTGCATATCTGGGATGCAGGTTCGATTCTTGACCCTGGTCAGGGTCAAGCGGGAGGCAATAAATCGATGTGTCTCTCTTGCATCCATGTCTCTCTCTCTCTCTTTCTCCTTCCCTCCCACTGGCTCTAAAAGAAATAATCAATGGCACAATATCCTTGGTGAGGATTAACAAAAAGAAAAAAAAAAAAAGACCCTTTGCCCTTTGGTATGAAGTAATAGAATCAACTCAAACTGCTTAAGTTTAAAAATATACTCTTTAGCCCTGACTGGCTTGGCTTGGCAATTGGAGCATTGGAGCATTGGAGCATTGGCCTGTGGCCGAAGAGTTGCGGGTTCGATTCCGGTTGGGGGCGCATGCCTCGGTTACGGTTCCGTCCTTGGCCCTGGTCCGGGTTGAGTGGGAGGCAGCCGATCCATGTGTCTCTCTTACATCGATGTTTCTCTCTCTCTCTCTTTTTCTTTCTCTCTCTCTCTCTGTCTCTCCTTCTCTCTCCCCCTTCTCTTCCCACTCTATCTGAAGATAAACGGAAAAATATCCTCTGGTGAGGATTTAAAAAGAAAAAAATATATACTCTTTATAGAGAAAAGGTTTTGTCTGTAAACTGGATGAAATAACAAATTTAACTACTACATTCATAACTGGTTTGTAATAGAAAAAATTGTAAGAAGGTTGTAATAAAATGTCCTACTTCTGACAAAGTGAGAGTCAAAGTACCTCTCCAGAACCTCTCCATACATTGGTCAACTGTACAGAGTAGATATTTACATCCCATAGGGCAGTACTAGTAAGAACAGCAAAACTAATGGCTTTAAATTGTATTGAATTTCTTTTTGTTTACTGAGATTGAGAGCCAAGGGGCATTTTGCCAGAGTGTGTTAATAAAATTTTCTATGCTGTACTTGATGATGTAGGAAAAATATTAACCAGAAATGGACCTGTGTTTGGCTGTGTGTAGATTTGATCACATTGTGTGTTTCTACCATTTCAGAGGATGTAGTTTTTGTATTTGAACCCACTTCCCTATTACCAGGAGGTCAACATGCACTGCGATGAACACCCACCCTTAGCACTATCCTGATGAATACCAGTTAATTCACTTCCATAGCCAAAGTACTGACTTTGAAAGTATGCTCCTGTGTTACTAAAATGACTTACACAGATTCTAATATTAGGTAATGTACTGCCAGGGATGGTATGAATGATATAAAATGCAGAGTAGGACCCATATTTCAGAACTTTATACCATCTCTGTCCAAAATGAGTCAGGACTCTGCTGAGGGTAGCTATGGCTAAATTTGGGGCAGGAAATGCGAGGTATGTCTGGAACATCTTAGTTGATGGGGAACAGTGATAGTTTCAGAGATTTCTGGGTAGTATCGCGAGGAAAAGAGAGGCCAGTCCTATAAAAGGGAATAGCGATGACAAACAAAAGTCAATTACTACCATAAAGTGAAACAGGTTGAGTTTGTAGAGGAGCCTTGGTTTCATAATATTATTCTTTTAAAAAACAGGCTATGGAAAAACAATTGTATTAAACACACGAATTTCCATTGAAAAGGTAATACAGTCCTGTGCCTCATAATGACATTTTGTCAATGACAGACTGTATATAAGGCAGTAGTCCTATAAGATTATATTGGAGCTCAAGAGTTCCTATGGCCTAGTGACACTGTAGCTGTCCTAACAAACAATGACAAAATCGCCTAACAACACATTTCTCAGAAGTATTGCCTCACCATTCAGTGACACATGACTGTATACTGAATGAATAGTATTGTGAGCATTATATTAAAATTGCTATTGAGGCTCTGGCCAGTTTGGTTCAGAGGTGGAGCATCGGCCCATGGGCCAAAGAGTTGCAGGTTTGGTTCTGGTCAAGCACACACTTCAGTTCTGGTTTGGTCCCTGGCCCTGGTTGGGGTTTGGCAGGAGGCAACCAATCGATGTATCTCTTTCATGTCAATGTTTCTTTCTCCCTCTCTCCCACTCTATCTGAAGACAAGTGGAAAATAGTATCCTTGGGTGAGGATTTAAAAAAACAATTGCTATTGAGAAAAAGGCCCATTTGTATTTCCTTAATAATGAATATCAATAATCTCAGTTGTGTAGCTTTGGAGTTTGCCCTTTCCCAGCTTTCCTTATGAAAGGTTATGTGTGGAGTAATAGTGCACTGACCTTCTGACGTTAATGCTTGACTCTTGGTGGCCATGTGGTGAACTGCAAGACACATAGTTAAGAGCTTACCCTACTGATTCATCATTGACAAGTAAGTGAGGTAGCAAACTCATGACACAACCATCCTGTTCTGATACACAGCAGCAGCAGAGACAGGCTACTAGTAAAAGAGCTGAGCTCTGATGGTCGAAGGGCTGTTGTACTTGTCATATCTATCCTATTTGGTTATGGACCTGAGATTAATCTCTATTCCTCCATCTTTTCCTCAAGAACCTTGCCAGAATGGAAGAGTGTGTGTATGTGCGTGTGTGCGTGCGTGCGTGCGTGCGTGTGTGTGTGTGTGTAGGTAGGTAGCACAGATCAAGTTTAACTCATTAACTAATTCACTTAACAACAATTTATTGAGCACTTACTATTGCCAGAAATGTGGCTGGTCATTGAGGACAAAATGGAATGCATGGTCCATGCCTTTAGGAGCTTCCAGTTTAATGGATATATAATAGGCAGTGATTGTGGAGCTTCTATTCCAGTTCAGATAGTTTGTCAAGTTTGCTTAAATTCTCATAGTTATGATATAAGTGGGTATTATTATCACCAAAACACGAAGGAGGCAATGACATAGCTCATATAGTTTAGATAACTAGACCAAAACTGCTCAGACGTTAGACGCTTTGGTCCTAGGTCCACCACTGACTTATTACCTCAGGGACCCTTGTTTTCCTTAGAGTCAAATCTCTCTCTCTCTCTCTCTCTCTCTCTCTCTCTACCCCCAGCCAGACACCTGAACCACTCAGCCCCAAGGGCACTCCACAGCCCACATCACTGCCACCCCAGCCTGGTTTGAACCCCAACACTTGCAGTGTCCCTGTGGGAACACGGAGCAGAAGCCAAGGGGTCAGATGTCAATCCTGCCTTTCAGAAAACTCCAGAACCTTTAGTGATAGATAACCAGGGTTCATGACTAAATCCTGGGTGCAAGTTTAGGAAAGTGTGTAGAATGGAGCTGATTAATGGCATGAATACCTGGAAAATGAGCAGTGGCCACATTGTTTTGTCCCTGTGGATGCAAAAAAGACTCCTGGATGTGAAAGCTTAAGGTCAAGGTTAAATTTCTCATATTTGAAAACGTTATGAACTTTTAAAAATGTATTTTATTTTATAAACTCACATCCTAAAATTGCTTTCCAATTCTTATTTGCATATAATTCAATTTTCAGTCAACAGTAGATGACACAGAGTAAAAAAAATTATACTTGATGCAATTAGCCTTCCAACTCTGTAGATATCAAGAAAGCAGATAAAGATACTTTACATATTTGATTTACCTGAATTAGCAACATTAATTGAGGATAATGACTTTTTGTGGGTTATTCTGAGACTCACAGAAAGGCACCTCCCTACTCAAACACATACTCAACTCGTATGTTAGATAGAGATAATGTTACACAATTCAAGAATGTGTTATAATGTTCTGCTAAAAATACAGACGCTTTTCATGGGGCAGAGTTGTTTTTCAATGTTTAAACTGAATCTAATACACATGCAGAAAAGTGTGTAAATTATAAGTGTAAAGTTTGATAAGTTTTTAAAAATAAATTCATATATGTAAATTAACACCCAGATAAGAAACAATTAAGAATTCAATATAGCCCAGCTGTGTGGCTCAGTGGTTGAGCATCATCCCATGCACCATGAAGTCGCTGATTCGATTCCCAGTCAGGGCACATGCCCGGGTTTCAAGCTCGATCCCCAGTAGAGGTCATGTAGGAGACAGCCAATTGATGTTTCTCTCTCACTGATGTTTCCATGTCTCTCTCCCTCTCCCATCCTTTCTCTCTAAAATCAATAAAAACATATTTTAAAAAATAAAATGAAACAGCTACCATTGTGTCATACTCATGAATTCAGGCAGGGTTTAGCTAGGCAAATACTTTAAAAAAAAAGGAACTCAATAAAAATGAAATACATTTTTACTCTTATATCTATCTTCCTTGACCTGGAATTATGTTTGAGAATTATTTGTATTGTTGTGATTGATTGTGGATCCTTCTGAACAGTATCATTGAAGAGTATAACTAAATAGTATTCCATTATGTGAATATACCACAATTTATTTTTCAGTCCATTCTTGATGGGTATTTGGGTAGTTCCCAGTTTTTGGCTATTATAAAAGTGCTACTATGTACATGATTTTTTATTCTTTTGGTGAACATATGTACACACATCTTTTGTGTATATATGATTATAAGATAGGCATATGTTCAGCATTAATAGATATTGCCAGATAATTTTCCAGCGTGTTTGTATCAACTAACACTCCCACGATCAGTGTATGAGACTTTTGATTGCTCCACTTCCTTGCCAACCTTGGATATTTTCTTTCTTTGAGGGTATAGAGAGGTATTGCATTTGTTTTTTTGAAAAGTCCTCACCGAGGATATTTTTCCATTTATCTTCAGATAGAGTGGGAAGGGGTGGTGGTGAGAGAAACATCAACATGAGAGGGACATATAAATTGGTTGCCTCCCGAACAACCCCGACCCGGGCCGGGGACAAACCACAACCAAGGTATGTGTCCTTGACTGGCATCGAACTCAGGACTCTTTGGTCTGTGGGTCAATGCTCTAACCACTGAGCAAAACTGGCCAGGGCAACATTTGCTTTTAATTTTAACATTTGCTGCAAGGACTGGGTGTGTCCACTAACCACCAGCCTCTGACTACCTTGGATGTTCAGCTGTGCAGGGGCCCACCACACAGAGCAAGACTTACTTCAGCAGGGCTCTGGTACCCACTGAGTCCATTCCTTGAGTGTGTCACTTGTGGAGGTGGTTGGGTGATGGTGCTTCAATGTGGTCTGAAGTTGTCTACTGGGTGTGCTGGCTCTGGGGCAAGGTCAGCCACTGCCTGTGTTCTACCTGGGGCCACCAGGCATAAGCTACAAAGCTATTTGCCAATGGCTGCTTCTTGTGCTGGGCTTGGAGGTGTCCAGGCAAAGCCAAGCTGTGAACCAAGGCTGGCTGCTTCTAGTGCCAGGCCTGAGGCCACTTAGTGAGAGATATGGGGCTCACTGTGGCCAGATGCTGCTTGTTTGAGAGAATTTAGGAAAATCTGAATCAAGAGCCAAAACAGGCCAATCCTATGGTAAAGCCACTGGAAACAGCTTGGGTGGGCCCAAAATTTGGGTGAGGCAGGACCTCAGGGAATCACCAGGGCAGGGCAAACAGTGTGAACCAGGTTGCTGGAGTCTCAGATATGGTGCCCTTCTGCTGGTCTTGTGGGGGAAGGGCTAACCTAAGGAACAAAGGCCCCTGCCAGCACGTCTGTCTGGGAGAAAGCTGCCTCTCCAGCCCTTGCCCTGATGCCAAACAACTCAGTTCTTCCCCGTATGTCTCTGGTGCCTTTCAAGCTGCCTCCCCTCCGCATTGGAGCCCAGAGGGAGTGGGTCCGAGTTAGTCCATGTGCAGGCCCTTTAAGAGGAACTGCCTGGGGCTTCAGAAGCCTCAGCCTCCCTCAGCCTCAATTCCCCCTGGTTTTTACAGACAAAAGTTATGGGGACTTCTCTTTCTGGCATTGGAACCCTGAGCTGGGGGGCCTGGTAAGGGACAGGGACCCCTTACTCCTCAGAGAAGACCTTCCCAGCCTCAGTATCCCTCCTGATTTTTATCCGCCACACATGGGTGTGGGACCAGCCCGTCAGCTCCTCTGCCCCTCCTACCTGTCTCAATGTGGCCTTTTTTATTTCATAGTTGTAGAATTTCCATTCAGCTTTATTTTAGGCAGTTCTGAATGGTGGTTATTCTATAGTTTAGTTGTAATGTTGCTGTGGTTATGGGAGGAGGCAATACCGTATTTACCTATGCTGCCATCTTGACTGGAAGTCCCCATTTTCAATTGAGTTATTTTTCTTATTGGTTTGCAGTTCTTTAAATATTTTGGATGCAGGTCCCTTATTGGAGAAATATACCACAAATATCTTCTATTCTATGGAGTGAAATATGAGTTCAAGGAGAGAAGAAATGTAAAATTTCTGACTGTTAAAGATGGACATGTCCGTACATTTTTTAAAACGAGTGATGATAAAGTCTCGTGATTTTTACAGTCTATTTCATACAGTTGAGATAACCTAAGTTTTATTTTATTTTAAAATATCAATATGCCAAGAATTAGATTATTTTAACCACTTAACCTTATGATGGAAAATATTAGACAATTATGTATTTTTAGTTTAAGGTGTCAATATTTAAAATATACCAGAAATTATGTTACTTGCAACAATTTAAATTTTGAATAAAGACATTAAATGCCAGTTAATATTCATTAATAATATTAATATTAAATGCTAAGGCACATAGCTTTAAAAATTTTAAGAGTGTAAAATAGTTTGAAAACCACTGGGATACATGACAGGACCTGAGAATCTCATGGGCATCTCTTAGTCTTAGTTTGTCTTTCAAACTCCTTAAGGTCCACTTACCTGCACAGGCTCCTTTTCTACTATTTTCAAGGTCATTGTGAGGGGGCATGAAGGTCAATTTTCCACTCAGGCTGTGTTGACTTGACAGCCCTTCCCACCCGTCAGGCCACTTAAACTTGGGAATTGCCTGGGTTGTTGTACAATCACAGACTTACTTGCTATTGTTGTCGTCCTTTGGCAGTACAACTTAATATCCTAGTCAATTTCTTGTCAACTCAAACTTGGAGGATTGCATAATCTACTAACGCCAGAAATTATGTCCAGCTAAACCTTTTGAATCTCTATTCTGTACCTAGAGTTTCCATTTCTTAATATGAAGCTGTGGGCTCTGCCATTCATAGATCATGGAAGGGAAACCAGAGGCTGGGTGGGGTGGGGAGAATGGGGTACCCTGGAATGTTGCCACTCAGGGTCCTAGTTGAATGCAGTTCACAAAGTTTAATTTTTATCCTTATCAAAGTAATATCATCACATAGTTTTTAAATCAAAGAATTACTAAAATGTTCATGTTTAAGACTTTTCTCCCCATCTCTTCCCAGACTTAGCCCCACTTCTAGAGGTAGATACTTATAACTCTTAGTTATTTTTCCTGGGATTTTTTTTATATATTTACAAAAATTATTTATGTCACTCTGTCATGACTTAAACAGAATAAACTTTATTTACAAGATCCTGTTATTGGTAGTTGAGGCATTAGCTATTTTACAAGGTATCCTCTTTCTCTCCTGTATCCAACCAATAGGATCATAACTCAAACTTTGGTTAAGTTAATATCCATTGTTATAGTATTATGAATATATAAACATGGTTCACTAATAAGTAGTTAATTATAGTTATACATCATATATTTTATATTTCGATAATCATTTTTATTTTCTAAACTCTATGTATGGGACACTAATTTTTTAGCAAGTTCTAAAACAATTTGCTATATTTTTTTAGTAATATTTTTGCAAATGCTCAAAACACTTCATAATCTATGAATTTCTTTATTTGTTCATTCATGATTTTCCCTGACACCATCCCTCAGCTCTGGTCTGAGCAAGTGCTGTCTGCACCTGGCACACAGCTTCTCATTATGAAGCTTTCCTTCACTGTCTCTATGTAGGGTTCTGGTCTAAGGGTTCTGGAACCCATACCAATGTGTGAAGGAAATTCCCACAGCAACAAGAAATTCTCCGACATCAGTTGGGTGTCCTACATTTCAATTTGATACCTGCAGATAGCATCAGATTCCAGGTTAAGAGCTCAGTTCCACAAGACTACCTTCCACTTCAGATGCCAATAGCAAGCCCAGGTTGTTACCTGTGCTTCTGGCTGACTGGCTATATTAATAGCTCCTTGGGTACAATTAATTTGCTAGAGAAGCTCAAAGAATTCAGGAAATTGTTTCACCAACTAGGTTACCAATTATTAGATAGGAGATTGAAGGATATAAATCAGCAGGTGGATTAAGAGATACATAGGGCTAGGTCCCGAACAAAAGAGCATCTGTCCTTGTGGAGTTTGGGGTTTGGCACTCTGGCACCTGGAAATGTTCTGGTTCACCACCTGGAAACTTTCCAAAACCCCTCTTTCTGGGTTTTTATGGAGGCTTCACTACATAGCCACAACTGATTAAATCATTGGCCATATTTGTCATTGGACATCAATTCAACCTCCAGACCCTCTCCCCTCCCCAGGAATCAGGGAGCAGGACTAAAAGTTCCAACCTTCTATTCATGGTTGATTCCCCCTGGCAACAAGCCCCCTTCCTGAGGTGTTGTTCAAATGTCACTTTATTAGCATAATCCCAGTTGTGGTGTAAAGAGCTTGTTATGAATAACAAGTTCTAGGAACTTTTCTGATATTATATTATCATCATAATTTTTTTATAATTGCCTTGCTTCCATACTTCCTGTTCTCTCTTTTTGGAACTCCTGCTACTCAAATATTGTATCCCATGTACTAAGTCTCTAATTTTGTTATCCTTTTATGTTATCTTATTTCTTTTTATTCAGCTTTCTGGGAGATTTCTTGAAATTATCTTTTAAATCTTCTATTGTATTCTGAATTATGGTTAGCATATTTTCATTTCTAAGAGCTGTTCTCAGATGGATGAAAGTTGTTTAACTACACAGAATAATTTCTTATATTGTGTTGCAGTGTATGGTTAGTAGGTAGAGCTGCAGCCAGAAACTTACTTAAATCCCAGCTCTGTGTCGACCCATGCACCAAGAGGTCGCCAGTTTGATTCCAGGTCAAGGCACATGCTCAGGTTGTGGGCCAAATCTGCAGTGGGGGGCATGCAGGGTGGCCAATCAATGTTCTCTCTCATCGATGTTTCTATCTCTCTCTCCTTTTCCCTCTCTGTCTAAAAATCAATATAGGAAAAAAATAAAAATCCTAGCTCTGCCAATTACTGGTTGTATAAACTTGGATGAATTACTAAATTTCCTTATCTATAAAGTGGGCTAAAACCTTCATCATAGGGTTGTTGTGATTATTCTATGATTAATTCATTTAAAGTGCTGAGAACCGTGCTTGACCCACATCAAGAGCCTCCATAAGCATTTGCCACTCTTATTATCTCTCTGAGGTTATTAATGATAAGATTAACATTTTTCTGGTTTCATGATTTTTTTCTTTCTCTGGTTCTCTTTTGTTTTTTGTTGTTTTGTTTGTTTGTTTTTTATAATCCTCACCTGAGGACATTTTTGCATTTATCTTCAGATAGAGTGAGAGGGAGAGAGGGACAAAGAGAGAGAGAGAGAGAGAGAGACATCTATGTGAGAGAGACACATCAAGTGGTTGCCACCCACACAACCCCAGCCGGGGCTGGGGACAAACTGCAACTGAGGTACATGCCCTTAGCAGGAACAGAACCCGGGACTCTCTGGTGTGCAGGCCGATGCTCTAACTGCTGAGCCAAACCAGCCAGGGCTGGTTTCCTTTTTTTTAATTTGGTGTTTACCTTAGATATTTCAAGATTTCCTCAAATGTCTGGTGGTCCTTAGCTGTCTGTTCATAATTAAGAGTGAGTCACTAAAAAGTGGATTTGAAGTTGTGTATGCGTAACATCAAGCTGCTTAACTCATAGAGTTTGCTGTAGGATGCACAAATATTGAATTTGCCTTTTTGTTGGAGGATGCCAAAAATCACTAAATGGATGTCTTTTATTTCAAGCTATTCATTTTCTGCAGAGAATTCTGGTCACAATAAAAGGTCTTGGAATCCAACAGTTCAATATGTACATTTTAATTAATTCCTATACTTTGCCACAGTCTTGCATTCTTCAATCTGGACTTTCTTTGCTTAGGTTTACTCAAAGAAGAAATCTTTCATTTTCTATTGGGAAATTCGTGAAGTGATAGTTACTTGTTCGCTTGATTGGAGAGGGGAGCTGGGAAGTCCAACTACTCTCTATTTAAACTGTCAATAAATCTACACCTGTGCTCAATTTTACACCTGACAATTCCCTGATATCTCCAAGCCCTGCACCTTTCATGGGTGTTGTTGGCTTATTTCCTGTCAATATCCTCTTTCTATAAGCACTTAAGTTAAACAATTTCCAACTCTGCTAAGTCAGTTACGTATATAAGTAAGGAATCCTACTTCGTGGAAATTCATTTATCATGGTAGAGTCTGGAACTGATTAACCGCAATAAATGAGGGCCAACCGTAGTTACTGACTCCATTTTCTACCCTCAAAAATTTGATTAAAATCTTCCCCTTGCAATTGTCTTGCCTCTCATTCCCTTTGTCTTTGAGATTATATCTTTTTATCTCTCTTAACTATCACTTTACTGGGGTTCAAGGCGGAAGAGAAGTTTAGGGTTAATCTGCCTTGTTTAACTGGAACTCATTGCTTTTTATTGGAGGGTTTATCAGTTTTTGATAGTAGGAAAATGGGAAGTGTCAAGAAATCAGGTATTGCTTATAATGGGGGACTTTCAGAGTACACCCATTCCAGGTGTTGGGAGCCAATGTTTTGTTTCTCAGTTTACTACTTTAAGAAGAGGCAGAGTTTGTGGCAGTTCATCAGATTATATCATTATCTGATCTTCAGGGGCCCCAGCTTACTAGAGGCCATGGGGAATTGTCTTTCTGTAACATAGTTGCATCATCTGTCCTTTTGTCCCCTGTCAACTTTCAGGTAAGTCACCTTGTGTCTTTGTGACTCATTTTTATGAATGCTGAAAGCAGTAGCCAGCACCCTATGACAGGAACAATAGCATTTTGTTAATGAAAGTGTACCTGTTGAAATATTGGATCCAATGCTCGATCTGCAAAAATGATACTCCAACCAGAACTGGATTTAGTCATATCGAAATTTTAGTTCGAATCCAGGGAAGAATTGAACAACCAAGCTTCAGAGAAGCTGTTGGTTCTCACAAGTGGCTGTGACAAGGCATTTGAATGCCACTGGGATAAAATGTCTCTCATCTCTGATGTTCCTGTTACTACCATTTTTCATTTGCTCCACAAAATGTTAAATAGAGCCACCAATGGTGCATCAGTGTTCCATATCATGTCTTCCACCAACACAAAAGAGTGACCTACATTCCCAATTTCCATCCCAAAACATTCTTGGGAAGGGCTTTACTTGGCCCAGCTTAAATGAGGTATCCAAACCTGGGCCAGTCAACTGAGGCCATGGGGTGAGGTCAGGCAAGAATGTCATCTTCCTAGGGAGCCCTTTAGATAGGATGGCTGTGGTGACAGTAGCACATCCTTGGAAAAGTAAGAGACTGCCGGAAAAACAATATCTTAGATGTTCATGACAAACCAACCTTGAGTTGGGGAGCCAAATTTATCTGAGTTCAAAACACATGTAATACTATGTTCCTTATACACATCAACTCAAAGTGTAGCTATTAGAGGCAAAGGGAACACATTTTCCCTTGTCATTTCAAACCTTTAACTCTTTTTCACTCTGCAATAACCAGCTTATAGTAACAAGGCTGATAGCTCACTTTAAGAACAGAAATCTCACAGCACTTATCGACTTAGACATTTTCAATAGAACAAACTCTCTTGTGGTTTTGACGATCTGGATTATAAGCAAGAGAGTCAAGAATGTTGGAATAAAATAGACTTTTAACATGATAGGCCTCAATAAATATTTTGGAAGTTGGTGGTAGAGAAATGTTGAACCTGGAATTAGAATTGTTTTGAACCATAATAGATAGCCATCAAATAAGGCACTAAAGTGATTTTTGACAATCTGATATGCATACATATATATATGAATGGTTTAATAAAATTATATGAATGGTTTAATAAAATGACATAAATTGAAAGGGAATATGATTTGCCTCAGCATGTACAGTTTATCAGAGCTAGTTATTGATGCCTTTCAAAGGACTTAACACAAACTTGAATCTGACACAAAATTGAATCCTTCAAGTGATTTGCTGCCATTCAGTGACTTACAATCTGGTTGTTTAAAAATATAAGAATTATACTTTACACTTGTGAGCTTGTTTTAATTAAAATCTCAAGACTGAATTAGACTTCCCTCCACTCTGATTTTAAGGAGATTTAATTATTTACTTTGCATATCTGTGCAGATATCACAGATCTGATTTTTTGCTGGTAATGATATTCCATCATAGATAAGCACTCTGAATATTCAAAATTTAAAACACATCTTAGTAATTTTTGTAAGTCTCCTGAGAATGAATGCCTAATTTTAAAAAGTAAAAAAGCATACTTTGGGTTGATAGATGCAGATTTTAAAAACATTAATGTAGAATAGTTAGAAGTACACCCTACTGTTATAATTTTCTCTGCTTCAAAATTTCAGAAACTCTCAGACCCCTAATATAGAGAGTGCTTGACGATTGCAGATAATTTCAAGTATGTGTAAAGTGTGATAGGTAGTTGCAAATTCATGTATGTTATTTAAAAATACCTATTTTGAGATAGTCTCTTTCACATGATGCATTATTCTCATTTTAAAAATGTATGTATATTTATATAGATTGGATTGTATACTTGGCTAATATAAATGGAGTTGACAGAGTCATTAGGATTTTGTTCATTTCAAGTCACATTAAAATGATTGAAGTTTAAAACACTCAGGGATGAAACAGAAGGTGGGTGTGAGAATAGAAATGTGTGAGGATGAACCTCTCCCTTTTCTGCTGCAGCTTAAATTTAGTGGCTTCCCAGTGTCCAGGGAATGGAAGGAAAGATTAAGAGAGATAATATGAGTTGGGAGTACTGTTTTTTGCCTTCCTGGGTGGGATGTGAGCTGTGTTAAAACTGAGAGACTTCAAATAAAGTCACAATATATCAGACTGTGGAGGGAGAATTCCTGAAGGAATGACTAGTAACAGATAAATAATCTGACCATCCATACTACAACATTATTTGTAACTGTTTCTCCAAGTCCCTATGCATATTCAGTGGTAAATGTGTAGGACAAGTTAGGTCAATGAGGCTGAGCATGATCAGTAAATGCAGAGGATGTAACATCGGCACCCTGTGTTGTGAGTGTAGGATGTTCAGGACCATGTAATTGAGAGATGGTGGTTTTCAGAGATAAGCTTTAGGAGTGGTTAGTATCAGATATTTGACACAAGGAGGCATAGAAGACAAGATGCCTTAGAGTACTTCCTGTGTCACAACTTTGTGGTGACAAAGACAAGAGATACGGAAGATTTGCAAGTGAGAGTGAACCTTGACTGTATATTGGTACTTGTGGCTTTGGAAGAGTCCAAGCAATAACTTCTTTAGGGGACAAAGTGCAATGTCCGTGAAACATCAGGAGAAATAAGCACTGCTTTAAAGACCTGCATGCCCATCACTGGCCCTATTCTACCAAATTTGGGGGACTACAACATTTTTAGATTTTAATGGGTAATAGAAGTGATCCTAAATTACTGTGTCGAAATGTACAAGCTTATCTATCCAATTTAACTCCAAGTTAACAAATGTGGGCTAGAGTCTCTGCTGGAGGGCTGAAATTCTAGGTGATCTCAAACATTTTAGGAGGTAAAGGTTCATCATTCTAGAGATTTGAGGTCCCAAATAACAACATGCTGGGGTGAATCAGCCACTCTTCCAGGAGAAAGAAAGCACCCTAAGACTTTACCTTGATGGTAATTTCCTGGCTGTCACACACCTCTGGCTGAGAAGGGGATTAGCCATGAATCTTCAATTGCAGAGTGCTTCTGGTTGCCCCAGAACCTCCAGCAGAAGGCAAGACTGGAACAACCTGGGTTTGTTGTTCCATCTTTCCCCCCAGGGACTCAGGAGCATTGAGCAGTATCTCACCATCTTGCTTCCCTTCTGATTCTATTCAGTGCCTGTGATAGTGCTGGAAGTAGCTCGGTGCCTGCCTCTGAAGAGAATGGGTGGCCTATGCCTGTCCTCTGCCAAGTCAACAGGGCATATAAGTGACTGCTTAATAAGGCTGATTTAACTGACCACCTCCCTCACTCCCCCAATCCACCCCAATCCACTCCACTCCAAGAAAGAAAAGAAGGAAAAAAGAAAAGAAAATGAAAAGAAAGAGGTTTGCATCATTTACATAAGTTATATATAGAAATACGTTTCAATAAAATATTTGATTTCAGCACCGGTAGTAGGAATATGATAACCCAATTTAGCAATATCACCTCATAAACCTACTGCAAACCCCACTAGTCTCCATCATTCACTCTTTCTACCATTATTCTCCCCTTTATAAATCTTTCCTCCATTCTGCACTCCCCTCCCCCATAAAATATAATACTATCATACATTTGCAATTTCTAATCATTTAATTGTTTGATGGAAAGGTGGAAGCCATTAAAAATAGTGAGTGTATAGCTAAGATATTTGGCTGTAAGAATACCAGGCTATCTGAAATTATGAGGACTTATTTTGAGGTCTCCTGTGTGACAGTAAAAGAGATGAAGTTCCACAAGACTGCAACAGCTGAACCACACAAAACCAATGGAAGCCATGCTTCAGCTGGGATTGACAGAGCCTACCTGAGAAGGAAGAGTTCAGGACTCAAGGCGGCTATGGGAACAGGACAATTTCATGGGCCCTCATTGGCAGCTCTTTAATTCTTGGTTGAACTCCCTCTGATTTTACTATTCCTGCTTAATTACCATCCTCTCTACCCTCCATCATTACTCTATGGTGTATTTTTGGCTTATTCGATGTTTCTGCTTATTTATAATTTGGCTCCTTTATGATTCCTTTTCTTTATGTCTGCTTTTGGTGGGTTTAAATCTCCCTTCCCCAGCTACTAATTACAGCTCTTCTATATTCCACAAAAATTCCCACCAGAATAAAATTCCTGAGGAAGATAGTTTGACTGGGCTAGTTAATCACCATGATTCCCGTTGGGCGGAACTTTTTTTTTTTTTTTTTGTTCTTAAGTTATTGCTGCCAAAGTAAACGCTAACATTTTCATTTATTATTCTTTTTTTTTATTATTATTATTATTATTTTTTTATTAATTTATTTTTGTTACAGATGTTTCTCCTTTTTTCCCCATTGACACCCTCCTCCCCATCCCCCCACCCCATCCCCAACTTTGTTGTCCAGGTCCATCAGTTATGCATACATGGGTATAAGTTCTGTGGTTTATCTCTTCCCTCCCCCCCACCCCCTCTTCTGAGGGTTGGAACTTTTGAATGGGCCAGTCTGTATGGGCAAGTCTGTATCGAGGTGCCTACTCTGGTCCAAACAACTGTAACTGATGTGTGGGATTACTCATGCAAACAGGTTCAGGGACAGGGAAGGAATCCCCATGGCTGTTTCCTAAACAGAGCTGATGCTTAATGGTTTTCTTTGTTGTTGTTTTTTTTTAATCTTCACCCGAGGATATTGTTCCATTTATCTCAGATAGAGTGGGGGAGGGGGGAGGGAGAGAGAAGGAGAGAGAGAAACATCGATGTGAGGGCAACACATCGACTTGTTGCCTCCTGACGACCCCAACCAGGGCCGAGGACGAACTGCAACCGAAGTACGTGCCCTTCACTGGAATCGAACCTGCGAATCATTGGTCCGTGGGCCGATGCTCTACCACTGAGTCAAACTGGCCAGGGCTTAATGGTTTTCTATGTAAGACGACTATTGGCATCCCAGGTGCTGTGAGTGGACTGTCTACAGCATTCATAGAAGTCATATTTTTCCTAGAAATTTGTATAAATCAAATTGCCTTATAACAAAAACCTACAAATGAATATCAGACAAAAAAAAGATGACAATGCATTGATAATTATTTGATTTAATAAAAGTTAATTTGCTTTACAGTAGACTTGATCCCTTACCCTCCCTCCCTCTGTCCCTTCCTTCCTTCTTTCCTTTCCCCTCACTTCTTTCATTTGATCTCTTTAGACTTTAATTTAGAATCACTTCATGCATATTCTATATAGTTTTGAATTGACTTGTCATAATGCATACTGTTGAGCCTTTTCTTCATCCTTAAAGTCAGTCACTGTAGCCATAAACTTGCAAAGCAGAACTGACTGATATCTATGAAATATTCTAAACGAAGGTGCCACAATTGTTGGTTGATAGCCGTTACATGATGGTTTTATGGAGGGTCATGTTCACTTTTTCAGTATCAAAGGCATGTCAAGAGGGATTATTCTCTATTTACCATTTTGTATAAAAAACTACAATAACAGAATTTAACAATAGTTTTAAAGAAAAAACAAAATATTTTTAAACATTTTTAAATATAAAGTTTTGTAACTTATACATAAGTTTGTCTCTCTTCTGTCTATCTAGCTATATACGACTTATAAACTCTACGTTTTGGAGCAGTCTTACCTCCATGGTTTTGCTCCTTTTCTTCCACCCATCTAGATCAATAGCTCCTGGTTTTTATTCTACAAAGTCACATTTACAAACTGAAAACAATGTGATCCTTTCTGCTCATTTGTTTGTTTTAAATATAAGAGGCAATTCCAGGGGTGGGGTATAGGAAAATGGTCACCCAGATTATTTCTTGGTTAAAAATATTACAAATGTACTTATTATTAAATCTGTGTCTTAGGCAAAGTATTAGTCTAGACTTCCATGTCTTCACTTGTAAAATTAGGTTATAATTTTATTCTTATAGAGCCTCCTCTTTTAAGACACAATCAGATTGAATTATACATTAAACCTGAAAATCCTCAAACACAGTATTCTGCTTCATTGCATGAATTTAAGAAATAGTAGGTTTTCGCTCTTCCACCATAACGCAACTCTTTAGTTTTGCTTACGTTTGATGTTGAATGGGTTAATAACATTTTAAAAGGTTAAGGTAAAAACTTGCAAAAGGCAGAAACTATGAAAAATGCGTTGCTTTCATGACCTTTGCTCAGCCTGCTGTTGAGTACGGATTATCTGGATTATTTACAAAACAATGAATCACCCAGCAGATGCAGGATGTGATACCAGACCAGTCCAACTGCAAAGTGGATAATGGGCCATGTAGAGTATGTCAGTAGGAACTGCAAGAAGCTAGAAACAGAGTATATAACCTACACCCTAACTATTATTTGACGCTGACCCCTTTTTGCGGTCAGCACACCTGCACCCAGGCACATGCAATAAAATAGTTTTGCTGTACATTGGCCTAGCGTTGTGGATGTGATCTCCCTTGGCTCAGAACTTTTAGATGTGAAATCTCAACATGTCCAAACTGGAACAATTACTCTATATACCACCACCCCTTCTCCTCCCACCCCTCTCTCTTCCTCTCCCACTTCAGTTAATGGCATTATGGCTCACCCAGTTGCTTAAATAAAGAAATGAGCAGCTATCCTTGACCTTCCCTTTGTACTGTATAGCCACGCTACCAGAAGTCCTATTGATTCTACTTTGAATATTTATCCTGAATTTGACCAGCTCTCAGTATCTCCATTGCTTCCACTTTGGTCCAAGTCACCACTATCTTACCCCTCTAGAGTTGTTCCTCTACTAGCCACATCCCATCACTCCCCTGTGAAAACTGTCTACTGGTTTTCAATCTCTCTCAGAACAAAAATCCTGAATCCAAAGACATACAAGGCCCCAATCAGGTCCAGCCTTTTCTGTGATGCAATCTGTATCTCTCTTCACTTTATCCCACCCAGGCAGAATGCTCTGAAGTTTCCTTAAGTCCAATAAGCTTGTTCATACATCTATGTCTATATTCTTGTTTTTCTCTTTTCTCTATCTCTGAATCTTCTCATATCAGCCTTTTCTTATTATTCAGGTCTCTGTTCAAATTTATTCCTCAGAGAGCCCTTTCCTAACCACCTTATATAAACTTGTCATCTCCCTACCTTCATCCTTTCTTATTTTAATTTATAGCACTTACTACTATTTATTTGTTATACTAGTTATTATCTATTTTTTCCACTAGAATTTAAGTTAGATGATGTCAGGGACATTATTGTATTTATCAAAGCTTTCCAAGTGATTGTTATAGTGCCTGGCATATAGTTGTCATTGAATAAAAGCTTGTTGCATAAACAAGTGGATAAATGAATAAATCCCATCCTTTTGTGGTGTTCTCATAGAGTCTATAGAGTAAGAAGGGTCTGGGCAGACAAAATTAATAAAAATTTATAGGTTTAAAATAATTTATTTTTGCCTCATTTATCTTCCAAAAAGCACTTTCTGCCTCATTAATTTTCTATCACTTAAACATTTTAATTCCTTGCATTCTTCTATTTATTTTATTGGTCTTGCTTAAATTTTTTTTTTTTTTTTTGTACAGCTTCATGAACCACAGTTTTCAGCTACTCTTATGAGGACACCATTGTTTTTAAAGAGCTTTAGCTAGTCCTTGGCTTTTTCAGAAAAATGGTGTATCACACACATATATGAGGCTATATATTTTTTCTGATGGGGTTATTAGTTTAATAAATATAAATCTTGTGCTATAAATCCAGCTTTCACTTTTTTGTTTCATTCTCTGTGCTATGGCTTTTATTATTAGACAGCATGTTCATTTCTTTTCATGACCTTTTCTTCTTCATGCTAAGTGACTCCTGTTTGTGTAGTACTGCTTCATGGTGAATAATGATCAAAAGAACAAACTCTCTGAACTTTCATCATTGAATAAGCGTTACATTTTTAAATTTGGTGAAAATATTTCCTGATATAGTTATGACCAAATCTGACAAGAGCACAATCTTTGGAGTTGGCTAATTTGGGTCCAAATCTAGTTTTGTCACCTATACCTATAATAAATAGAAACCTTTTAAACTTTTTTGAATCTCAGCTCTGTAAAGTGTCTAACAAAGTGCAAGGGTTTGGTGCTGTGAACATGAACAGTAATGTATATAAAATGTCTGGCAGATTCTGGTTGGTAAGAATATACCAGATAACTGGCATTGTTGCTCGAGCTATACTTCTTGAAGATTTTACTTTACAACCATAAGCTCCATATAAATCTAGGCAATTTCTAGTTATTAACATTTTAAAAAAATTAGTATTTCTTCCTTTTTTTTAAATCAAGAAATAATCTGGTTGACCATTTTCTTAAACCCCACCCCTGGAATTGCCTCTTATATTTAAAACAAACAAATGAGCAGAAAGGATCACATTGTTTTCAGTTTGTAAATGTGACTTTGTAGAATAAAAACCAGGAGTCATTGATCTAGATGGGTGGAAGAAAAGGAGCAAAACCGTGGAGGTAAGACAGATCATGTAACTTGGTGTGATTAGATCTCAAGCTGATTTGAGGTGTGGAAGGAGATATAGTTACAAGGTGCCCAGATCTCACTGGGCTCATGAGTCATGCCAAAGAGTTGGGATTTGTCTCTAAAAAGTATAGCCAAGAATGGAAATACTTTGCAATGGATAATGGCTTGCTCACACTGCTGTTTTAAAATAATTGCTATAGCAACAATGTAGGGGCTAGAGATAGTGAAGCCAGTTCAGCTCTTGTGAGAAAGGAAGCTATGGTGGATGTTGTGTTATGCTGCCCAGATCATCCCTTCAGGACTGCAGCTCTGTCTGGGGAGAGCCCATATCCAATGACTGGTGCCTACACAGTGGCCAACAGCCTTTCCACAGCATGAGACAGCTCTGTAGAGCCATCTAGGTGTGGACCTCCATGTGAGATGAGCTGAGACCTCTGTTGTACCCAAATTACAGATCAATTCTTCTTCTGTCCAACCCTACTTCCTTTACTTTCTTTTAGATGTTGTTCTCAGTGCATTCCCTAATAAATTCCTGCACAGAAATTTCTACTTTGGATTCTATTTCCAAACAACCTGACTTATGACAAAAAACAAAATTGCAAAATTTCAAATAAGAAATGATGAGGCTGGCGCTGGCCTGGGTTTCTCAGTGGTTAGAGCATTGCCCCCCCCCCCCCACCCCATTACACACACCAAAAGGTCTCAGGTATGATTCCCAGTCAAGGACATATACCTGGGCTACAAGTTTGATCCCTGCCCCGGTTGGAGTGTGTGCAGGAGGCAACCAATCGTTGTCTCTCTCTCACATCAATGTTTCTCTTTCTCTGTCTCTCCTACTATCCTCCTCCCTTCCACTCTCTCTAAAAATCAATGGGAAAATATCCTGGGTGAGGATATTTAACCAAAAATAAATAAATAAATAAATAAATAAATAAATAAATAAATAAATAAATAAATAAATAAAACAAAAAAAGAAATGATACCCGGCCAGTGTGGCTCACTGGTTGAGCATCGACGCATGCACCAAGAGGTCACCGGTTGGATTCCTGGTCAGGGCATATGCCCAGGTTGTGGGCCTGATCCCCAGTGGGGGGCATGTGGGAGGCGGCCAGTTGATGTTCTCTCTCATTGATGTTTCTCACTCTCTCTCCTCCTTTCTTCTCTCTCTAAAAATCAATGAAGAGAAAAAAAAAAAGAAATAAATGATGAGGTTGTAAACCAAAGAACTGGTAGATGGGGATGTAAGTCAAAAAGATAAATTCCAGAAATACTCAAGAGGTAGAGTCAGCATAATTTGTTATTTGACCGTGTGTGTGTGTGTGTGTGTGTGTGTGTGTGTGTGTGTGTGTGTGTTGGGTGAGGTGGGTAGGCAGAGTGAGGCTGGTAAGCAATGAAGGAGAATATAGAGTTTAAGATAACTTTCTAGTTTATGGTTTAGGCAATTGGGCTGTCCTACTTCTCTAGGCATATGTGATGCCTGAGCACCCTCCTGAGCTGTGCTTTCCCTAATCTGGCTGGGTGTTTAGGGCTGAGAGGAGGGCTGCCTCCTCGTCCATGGAGTCTGAAACTTGGGAAGAAGAAAGATAGTATCTAGGCCAAAGCCAGAACGAAACCAAACATAAAGTCCCCCTAAAACATCAAACCAAAAAGTAGTTGCAAAAGGAGAAACCTGAGTCATCCAGTTAGAGAAGATGTATTTGAAATGGGGGTCAGAGGAAGAGCCTGAAGAATGTCCGTGGGACATGAGAATAAATCCCAGAACTCTTTGCTCCTTCCCTGTGGAGGAGCTTTGAAGGTATATGTTTTTAGAGCAGGTCAGTAGTGGAGACTGTGACCAGAGAAGGACACACAGGAGGAAGAGATCTGGGGTGAAGAAAATGAAGACTTTGATCCTCTGAAAGGACATTGTCACATGAAGATGCTCCCGCCTTTCTTTCTGTTCTCTCCCCTGCCCCCTCATTTCTTTAATTCTATCTGTCCTCACAAAAAGGGTGGTTTTTTTGGGGGGGGACAAACTGCAATCAAGGTGTGTGCCCTTAGCAGGAACTGAACCCAGGACTGGTCCGCGGGCGGATGCTCTAACCGCTGAGCCAAACCGGCCAGGGCTAAAAAGGGTTTGATTAGACCCTTTGGTCTGGTCTTGAGAGTTGAAGACTGTAGTATTTCAGGCTTTGACTAGACAATCAATGATGCTTCTCTGCACTTGGTGTTTGCTGATTCTGAAGGCAAAGGGGTGACTGACTCAATGTAATGTTCTGGGCTCTTCGATCTACAGAAGCCAGGGTTGTGGGTGATTTTCTCTTTAGTTATCTAAAAATACAGCACATGTCACAGAAAAAGAGTTTCTTTTTCGTGAAACTATTGTCTGGTCTTATATGAGGAAAGAATATTTTTCTATTAGCATGATTTAGAATCCTTTCTTTTTGTAAAAGAATAATCCTAGACTTCTGCTATTCAGGGGCATGTAAATCTTTTCTGACTTTGTTTTTTTTTTGTTTTGTTTTTTTAAATCGTGGTAAAGTATACATAACATAAAATTTAGCATTTTAACCATTTTAAGTGTACAGTTTAGTAGTATACAGGGCATTCAAACTGTTGAGGAGCTAAACTTCAGAACAGACTTCTTTTTTAAATCCCTGTCTTAGCACTTCTCATCTATAAGTGGCCTTGTTTAGCCACTTGGCATGGGCAGCTCTTTCTCTAATTGAATTCTACTTGATGCTCTAGAGAGTGATCACTTTCTATTTATTTAGCACTGTATTAGATTTCCATGACTGCTATAATAAATTATCACAATTTTAGTGGCTTGGAACAATGCACGTTTATTATCTTACATTTCTGGGGGTCAGCAGTCCATTACGTGTCTCACTGGGTTAAAGTCAAGGTATCGACAGAGCTGCATTCCTTTCTGGAGACTCCAGGAAGATATCCATTTCCTTGCTTTTTCCAAGTTTGAGAGGCCACTCATATTCCTTGGCTTGTGTCCCCTTCCTCCATCGCCAAAGCCAGCATCATAGCATCTCTCTGACCCTGCTTTCATCATCACATTTTTTTCTCTAATTCTCCTTTTCAACTTCCTTCTTACACTTCTTATACTTGTGATTACATTAGGCCCACTCAGATAATCTAGGATAATCTCTCTATTTTAAGGTCTATTTATTAGCAAATTTAATTCCATCTGCAACCTGAATTCCCCTTTCCCACGTAACCTAACATATTCACAGATTCCAAATATTAGGATGTGGACATCTTTGGGAGACCATTATTCTGCCTGCCACAAGCACCAACCTCCAACCTGGCAACTAATTCTATTCTTAGTCGTGAAGTAGCTTCTCTACCACTTGCTCAAGCAACCTTTCCCCACCCAAACCAAGAAAAAGAAAATCTCAAAAATGGAAAATGGGTTTAAAACTATTTAGCTTGCATAGGTATAAATCTAATTTTATAAAAACCTTAAATGGAATCTATAATCTTTGTAAAGTATGATGTTGCTACTTAGACAACATAGTAGACTGTGTTCAGTCAAGGCATGGAAAACTGCAGTTTATCATTTTCAGGGATGTGAAAGACCTCATAAATAACACCCTACAAAGGACAAGAAGCCTACCTACTGTGGTATTTTTTTCTGTATGAATACTTTTAGTATTTCAAAAATTGCTTACATTTTATGATGATAAAATTGATGGACAGAGTTAATAAAGCACTCTTACAAAAAGTAGTTTATTATCATACATTTAAAATTGTTCTTTACCTTAGGTCTGGAAAATTGGGTAGATTTCTAAATCATGAGCAATTTGAAATGAGATACATCATATGTGATGTCTAAGAATACTTAGATCATCTCTGACAGCCATAGTTTTATAAATTAATTAAGGGAGAAGAATCCTTTTAAAATATATCCATGAGGGCAGAAAATAAATATTGAAATACGTATTAAATTAGGATTCTTATATCTGACACAAGTTCCAAGCTACCCAATAATGGACTATCTTGGTGTTTAAAGATGATACAGTCAATTCACCATCAGCAGAAAAAATATTCTAAGCTAATAAAAACTGAACTCCCACTCCCTGGCTGGTTTGGCTCAGCAGTTAGACTGTGGTCCATGGACCAAAGGGTCTCAGGTTTGATTTCCAGTCAGGGGCACGTAACTGGGTTGCAGGTTCGATCCCCTGGCACCTTGTGGGAGGCAACCAATCAATGTTTCTCTCTCTCCCACCACCCTCCCGCTCTATGTAAAAATCAGTGGAAAAATATCCTCAGGTAAGGACTAACAACAACAAAAACCGAACCCCTATGTCCCCTCCTCCTGCTGTTTTACCATAATTAAAGGTCAGTAAGTCAATCAGACACTGCAATTAATTCAGATAAGTAAATGAAAAAATAGTCTTTTAGAATGATCTTGCTAAAATAATTCTGTGTCGTATGTTGAAAGATGTATGTATGTGGAAAAAATATCTCTTGGTTTAATTTAATAGTTATTCCCAGACATAACCCCACAATCAAATTAGGATGTTTTCAAATTCTTACCTTGGGCCACTGGGGTCAGGAAGAGAAGACCCAGAGTTTATATTGAAAAGAGAATGATCACCTGTCACTGAAGTGTATGTGGAAGAAACAAAATGAGGCAGATGTCCACATTCTAACTAACATCAAACATAATATCTTTTGGATTTGACACGTGTCACAGGCCTTAGGAGTGCAGGCTAATTTGGGCAAATAATTTACACCCTGTGAAAGGAAGCTAAACATGAAGGTGTAGCCTATTACACACTGCTACTTAAAAACTCCAGCGTGCCTCATGTTAAAACGCACTGTACCTGCCGAGATTCTTTTGAAGTGTGATTATTATTATTCAATTAAAAATGCTCTTAAGTTTTTATTAATTTATAAAATGATTTATCAGCCTTGACTCTGGGTTACTCCAGATGTTACTTTCCAGGTTGTAACTTTTACGGGCCTATTTTACAGGTCAAAGAGCTGTGAGTCAGGTTGACTAGTCATAGCCACAAGACTGTCGAGTTGATACTTAATCATTTAGAGGGCAGGAAAACAATGAAATGACCACTGGAAAGTTTGCATTTTAATGAGTGTATGAGATAATAACTGTAGGTGACAACAGGCCCAGGTCACCTATGAACCAGGAATATTGTCTTAAGAATCTTTCATCTTTTCTTACTGCAGAAAAAAAAACCTAAACTCAGTGATGGTGGTAAGCAATGTCTTGATCAAACTTCACCTTAAGGCTCTACTGTATCTTCTTATTTCCAACCTGACCTTGCAGGTCAGTTTCCACCCTGAGGCACTGATGTCTGGAGAAAGCGAGCTGTTGAGCCTTCTAAACAACGGGAGTAAAGTTGACTGTTGGATTCAGTATTTATTCATTCATTCCGTCATTCAGCAAGCATTAAAGGAGCACTCACAGGGTGCTGGTGGCAGGCAAAGATACCTGGGACACTGCCCCTATTCTCTAGCAGCAAACAATTTCTTTATATGGAGGGAGAGCAAAAGTGAGGGGCCACAGAGAAGGTAAAGGGAAAGCGCTCGAGAGAGGCAGCTAGGGTTTTGAAGACCATCTGGATAACTGCATTTCACTGTAAAGGAAGCAGGATAGGGTAGAGATTAAGCCATGGAGTTTGAGTTAGATAGACCTGGGTTTGAATTCTGCTTCTGTAACTTCCAATATCTATGGCCTTGATTTATTTAGCCTCTCTAAACCATTGTTTTTGGACATAATGATAATGACTTTATAGAGCTGTTGTGGGGATCAATAACAGTATTCTAAAAACTTCAAAGCTTGGCACATAAAGAGTGATCACTAAGAGACAACTATCATTTGTATTGCTGTTTTTATCTAAGACATTCAGAGGTTTGAATTACTTTTTGCATGGGGCAGAGGATTGGAGTCAGGGAGACTTCCTGACCAGTGGTATGAGAGATCTGTGCCATTGGCTTGTGATAACTCATTGTCAAGTCTTCAACAATTTTATAAGCTGTTTGTTGAACATAGCCATCTTTGAAATCAGCTATGGTGGGGATATTTACACTACAAAAATCAGCATATGCCACAAATGAGAGCTCATGGTGTCCACCTGATCTACCAGCACATCATTGTAGGGCAATGTCAATCCTAGCAGAACTACAGAGCTCTGGGGGTTAGGGTGGAGGTGCAGGGTGGGGTGGGGAGAGAGCCTACAAATAATTCAAGTTTTAAAGTCCTCTCCCGAGGGAACCTGACCAGGGCAAAAAGTGATGCCAGAATAATAAGGAAAACATGGGAGAACATACCCTCCCTCATTTAAACATTTTATCTAAGGCTTTGAATGCACTGTTTGAATGTCATTTTTATTGGTGCACTCTGGAGTTGAAAATCACAGCACCATAACGGCCCAAATGTTTGTTCTTTGATAGCAGCTGTTTTTAATATAATTGGAAGACACAGAGCACACATGTAGTATAATATTTATAAACACTCCTTTATTGCTAGCCATGTCCCTGCAGTGAATAAGAGTGTTCAGGGTGCCCAAGTAGCACTTTGGTCAATCTCCTTCCTGTCTGTTTTTTGAACTATAACAGGAAGATTCTTAATGGTTCTGAAGTATTTAAAATCCAGACTGGTCCTTATTATGGAGAAAGCATTTCTTATGCCCTATCTGACCATTCTGCTTGATCACTTCTGTCTCTGCCTTCATTAGAGATGGGGAATAACAGGACAGTACCGTCCCCTTTGATTACTGAAGCAAGTTATGCTGTATTTAAGCTCCTCCAAGTCCAGGCTACTTTTAGTCTTTCAAAATTTCTCTCTTTAGTGCTGTTTTATAAATTTTCAACTCTCTAGATTTCTCCTTTATATTCTTCTTCAAATATTTTTTTCTTTCTCTATTGACTCTCAATACCTCTCCAACTAAAAAAACATTCTTTGTTTCATGAAGTCCTTTACATGGGGCTTCTGCCTGACTACTCAAGTAATAGAGCCCAGCTGATGAATCACTGGCCCACTGACCCTCTCCTACTATCCACAGCTATCTCTAGACAGCCTTGCCCATTTCTGAAGGACCTCCATGCACCTCTGAGGTTAGAAGCCAGGCAGTTTATTTATAGTGACTTTTATTTCATTGGCCTCCACAATTTTGCAGTTTGCAGCTATCGAGTTCCAAACCTGAGTGACCAATGAGGTGTAAAGTCATCAAAAGTCTCTTAATTTTCTCCCTGAGTGAACCTGGCACTCGAAAGTTTAGAGTTATTAATGGTTGTTCTGTACACTACTAAATTGTGCTTACTTAGTATAGAAGACCTTAACACGACAGGGTAGACATGCTGTTAACATTTCAGGGACTCAGTTTTCCACCAGCTGACAGATGGGTGCCAGTGAAATCGGAGAGAAATTCTCCAAAGAATGTTTTCCAGTCCTAGTGCACGATCCCTCCTCGTGCATCCTCAGACCCTCTGTCCGATGTTTCGTACTACTTTAGCTTTCTGGAGCTTAGGCATAACCCTGGGAAAAGGGACAAGAACTTTGAAGTAACTGACCTTATTTCTGCCATCCAGTGAAATGGGCACTGAAAACTAAAATTAAATTTAGATAAAATAAAGGATAATATTAATTATTTAGCAACTGTATAATACTGGTACCAACCAATCAGAACAGGTGTTGGCTGAAAAATCCTGAAGATCACCTGCTATGTCTGGCATAATCTCTTAAATTTGCTGGAATGTTCAGAGGGCGGGGGTGTGTGGAGCAGAGCCAAGGGGGTTGTGGCAGTGGACAGGGTGCACTTGAACTGACATTGAATCATTTCCATATTTAACACCTTGACCTCTGACTTCTAGCCTCCAATTGTGAGATAATACATTTCTGTTGTTTAAACCACCCAGTGTGTAGTACTTTGTTATAGTAACCCTAGTAGACTAATATACATATTGACTAACCAAGTTCTTTACATGGTTTACTCTTTATATATAAAAAGCATCCAAGAATCACTAGCATTTAAGGAAACCAATAGCCTGGACGAAAAGTACTAAGATGAATAAATATAACAACTAACCTCAGAGGAAGCAAATAATTCCAGAAACAGAAAAGAATAAGAAACATAATTATTAATCACAAAGATTGAAGATGCTCTTATACTAAAGATAAGAGCTGTTCAAGAGCTTAGAAAATGTGGAAAACTCTCAGCTCCTCACACAGGTTCGTCAGACAAGTGTAGCAAAAAAATGTAAAACTCAGAAGTGGAAAAAGAAATGCAGAACTCAGCAGTGGCAAGCTATTGGCCCACAGGCAGAATGTGGCCAGTAAATGTATGTTGTACAATGTTCTAAAATTTTTAAACGTGAATGAGTTTAGGCATGACATATATCCTCCAATTCACCATAGTCCTCTTTGTTTCATCTCCACAAAAAGTCTAATTTTCTTATATTAATAATCTGGGCCTTAAAGCAATTTTCGTTTTTAATTCTTGCAGTAGAATGATCTCACTTATGAATATGTTTACAAATCTTAAATACACTGTTATTGCATCCAATTTAAGATCAAATTGAAAGAATAATTTATTATATTAATCAAAGTATACCTAGCAATATATGGATCAGGCTGGACACATAATTAGCATTCAGTAAGTGTTTGTCGAACGCATGAGGTCACTTTCCTAAATTCATAATGGAAGAATAAGGCCTACAACTCAAGTCATACTGTCTGCTCTTTTGGTGTATTCTTTGTTGGAAGTAAAAATACTATCTTACTGGAAGATTTTCTGTTCCATGCGGCTTCTCATTAAACTTTTGAAATATGTTGAAATTAACATCAACAATTATTGTGGCACACATAACTTTAAATAGAAGTTATAATCTAGGTAAAATCTAGTTCTGAGAAAATCCACATGGTAAACTGGTGGCAAGAAATTAAGGGAAGAGTATAAAATTAGACATAATGGACAAGAAAAAGATTAGCATATTGTTAATTTAAAAATTTTTAAATAATTTACTTTTAAAAAGGTATGAGACTTTTTTAGAAAATAAAGATGCAAAGATACAAAATGCCATATTAAATGCATTCTTTTAAGTAAGAAAAAAAAGAAACAAATATATATTATTTTTTAAAAAAAAAGAAATACAAGGAAGATAAATCAGAAACAAATGAAATTTATGACCTGTAGGACATGGTGGGTGAGAACAGGGTAGAATAATGGCACATCTCTTTGAATATATTTATATATTAATAACACAAATGCATGTTTATATATTTATAGTTATAATTTTTATTTGTAAGCTTGTTAATTTTTTATGTTAGAAATGATCTTTAATCAGTAGTGTAGGGAAAGTCCTAAAATTGAATATAAACATAAACAAATAAACATAACTAGATATGAAATAGATAACATAACCACACAAAATAGAATAAAAACATAACTCTTGAAAACAATTCCTTGTATATCTTCAGTGGGAATGAATAAACAAGAGGAAGAATCATGCAGTATTGAATTGGAATTAGAGGTATCAGTGATTAAAAAACAAAACAAAACAAAAAAAACTTTATTTAGTAAAGAAGTCTAGAAGCAGAACATCCCTTGGTTAATAAGTACATCTGGTGACCACATTTTGGTTTCTAAATATCATTTCCGAATAAAAGAATATGGGATCTTGGTAGAAATGACCAATTCCAGGGCAAAGACAAGAAAAGTATAAGGCCAATATAGAAGAAATAAATTACTCAAATCAGAAAGGCACATGTCAAAAGGATATGATAATAGCTTAAAGGGGTTCCCATTGGCCAAATCTGAGCATCTGAATAAATAACAGGAGTACTGTGATAAGTCTATGATGATACTAAACAAAATTAAAAAAATAAGTCTGTCTTTGTAGAAAAATGCTAACTATAAATGTGGAAGAAATTAATAATATAAAAATGAAAAATCACCATTTTACAACCATACTGATTCAGATAAGAAGCATCCTGTATGCTAAAATCATGCATGAAAGACAATTAAAGAATGATATTTTTAGTCTCAAAATATCACCCCTCAAATTACTAATTACAAAAGTGAAATGCTACTTTTATGACATTGTAGACATCTGGCAGATATTGCCTTAGCTAGGTTATCAAAATATCATCAGTGAAGGGAGAAACACCCTTGATGCAATGTATTAAAAAGAATTCATCTCATAAATTTTAACCTGCATCCAATCATGAGGACAATTCTGGCAAATCCATATCTAGTGGCATTTGGCAAAACCTCTGCTTGGACTCTTAAAAATATTAATGCCATGAAAGACAGTAAAATATTGAGAAACTGTTCTTGACTAAAGAGAACTAAAGAGACAGGAAAACAAAATATGGTGTGTGAGCTTTGATGGAGTCCTGAATTATCATTGGGACAGTGGAAGTAATTGAATATGAATTATATCATAGATAATATAATAATATTTCCTGGTGACAATTTTACTTGGTTTTGTAGGATAATGTCCTTGTTTTTAGCAGATACATTCTGAAATATTTGGCACAAAGGGTAATGGTGTTTATTTGTTAGTAATTCTTAAAACCTTCAGCTTATAGTATATAATATATATTACATATATGTAAATATATAAATATATACATGTATATATATGTAAACACATATAAGTGTGTATGTTTGTGCATTATGTATATAAATAGACACAAAAACAAATGTTACAAAATTTTAATGATTGGTAAATCTGGGTTAAGGGTATACAATATGATGTTTCTTATGCTATTCTTGCAACTTTTCTAGGTTTGAAATATTTAAAATGAAATTGGGGAAAAGTTTGAAGCTTAACCCTTGTTGTGAGAAAACAGGAAAAAGCACTAGTTTTTTTCCTGTGGCAAACATAATAACTTGCTAGTTTTAGCTTAATTAACCAAAATGAAAGCATAGGTTTCACAGTAAGGCCGGTAAGGATTCTAGTCTTAGCAGCACCGCTAACACTGTTTCCTAGTGACAGTATATCCAAAGGCAACTTGCTTAAATTCTTCATCTATGAAATAGAGATAACAATAGTACTTACCTATAACAGAGGCAGTTGGCTGCCTAACCAATATCCATTCCACCTTTGTTTCTTATTAAAAGAACTGTAAATTTTATGACATCGGCAAGACTCCCAGCTATATGACTACATTTCACAGATACTTTGCAGGATGGTCGTGTCTTGGCTGAAGAGATGTAAGTGTAAATCATTAAATAAGGGCTCTGACAGGTGGTACACTTAGCTGACTGGCACTTTTTTTCCTTTGCTCCTTTCTCTTCCTCTTGTCCCTGCCTAGAATGTGGATGCAGATGTTGGCGCTCCAAGCCTTCTAGCGAGCATGAGGTTGTGGATACATCTGCAGCTGGAAGGAGACGGGGTCGCTGAGGGCATTGTGGAGCTTGGACACCAACCTGGGATCACCTGGACTTCCTGTTACATGTAGAAATTATTATTATTATTATTATTATTATTATTATTATTATTTATCCTCTCCCGAGGACATTTTTGCATTTATTGTCAGATAGAGTGGAAGGGAGAGAGGGGGGAAGAGAGAGAGAGAAACATCAATGTGAGAGAGACACATCAACTGGCTGCCACCCACATGACCCTGACACACGACCCCGACCGGGGCTGGGAACAAGCTGCAACCGAGGTACATGCCCTTAGCGGGAACCAAACCCGGGTCTCTCTGGTCCGGGGAGCCGACGCTCTAACCGCTGAGCCAAACTGGCCAGGGAGAAAATACACCATAATTTAGTAGAGTCGACATTATTTAGGTTTTCTATTAAATACAACCAAAAGCAGTTCTCATTTACACACTATCATTTAATTAAGAAGATTGGATTTGATAAAATATGTAAAGTGCTTAATACCATTCTTAGTACAAAGAATAAAAAGGCTTGATAGATGGTTAGCTACTATTACATCAGTAGGAATGTTCTTTCCCATTGACCTAGAAAGAAAATAAGTGTTTCCCTTTCCTTTAAAATTACTTTTCAAAATACTCTTTTTCAGCTCAGACTGTTTCAAATCTCTAGTTTTTTTAAACAAATTTCTTAAAGTGATTATTATAATCAGCCTCATATTTGAAATGATAATAGTAAATAGGTTTTATGAACTAATGTAACCAAGTCATGTTTAGTGAATAACTGCTGTTCTAAGAGTCAGAATGATTTATGAAGTTATAAAAAGATTATCAAGTATGCTAGGTGAAGCCAAATATACAAAAAAAATGTATATGAGTAATACATGAGCTCAATACATAAAAGAAGTATAAATATCAGTGTTTGCAAAACACTGGCAAGCTGGTTGAATAAATAATGCAATATGTAAAAGAGCAATTCTATATATTTCTTTTGCTATACAATGGTAAATCAATATGCATATGCTTAACTTGATTTGAAATAAAATAAGTCTAGTATGGTTAGATTCCAAAGTCAGAAATTATCTTTAAAAACCTGTATAATATTTCTTGATTATAAAGACTACTAAAGTTTTGTTTAATTTATGATCTGTGCTAAGATGTTACCCATATCTGGATATAATATATCTCATAGAGTAATTTTTCTTTCTTTTATGTTTCTGTTCAGAGACTGCCTGTGTGAATAAGAATCTCTCTATATAAACAGAGTATTGTGTGACTAGAAAACAAAATTCCTGACTGGTGGTGAAGTAGAATCCCTCTTGAGTTTCCAACAGTTTATTACTCAAGTCTTTGTTACACAGAGGTATCATATTAATCTTTAAACTGAGGAATCTGATGATTTACTCCACAGCATATAACACGTTCACTTTTGCACGTAATGAAAACTTGTTATTGAACCAAAGAATTGTAAGAACAAACATCTTGAATGCCAAGGAAGTGCCTGACTCTACACACGTTTATCTTTTCATTCTTCACAATAACCCTGTGAGGTGGGTGTGATTCTCCCCATTTGTATGGGCTGGAGAACTGCATCAGTCAGGTTTCAGCAGGAAGCAGATGGGACATTCAAGTTAGGATAAATCAAGGATGCCTTAATAAAGGGATACTTTATGAAGGTGTCCTCAGGATAAGAAACCCACAGGGCGTAGTACAATCTCCCGGGTCTAGTCATAACACAGCTGCTACCACATCCAGGCTCAAAGGACAAGGGGAGGAAGTGGGAGTGGACCCTGGACCCTGGAAGGAGACTGGTAGAACAGGATGGTTAGAGAGAGTTTGTGGCCTTTCATCAAATGACAGAGCTGACTGGAGGGGACATTACAGGAAGGGAACTAGAAAGTAAATACTGGACCTCACTTCTTTCCCTCCAATCTCCCACCAGGATCCTCACAGCTGAACTTGAAGTGAAGCCAATGGGCAAGGATGTCTGATGACATAGTCCTTGCAGGTCAGCCTCCTGTGACAAACAGCAGAGTGGACGAATGCACAGTGCATCTGGGAGGACAAGTAGAAGGTATCCAGCTCAAGAACTGAGCCTCAGAGAAGCTAGATTCTTTGCTAGAAGCCATATAGGTAGGAAGTTGAGGAGCTTTGACCGGAACTCCAATCTGACCCTCAAAAGGCTTTTTTCTTTGCATTATATCAAGTGATGGCTCCTACCTTTTTGGGAAATGAACAATGTAATTATATTGGCCATATCTTCTCTAATCATCATGTTTATCAATAGAAACTGATACAGAGCCTTAATATGTCTATGTGGATTCATCCATTTGTTTAATAAAACATCACAAGGAGAACATAATGCAAAAGGCCATGGTTTGCATTGTGATGGGTATACCCTATACAGACAAAGAGTAGATGAATTTTCTGTGGATAGAAGTAGCATAAGTCCAGATAATTGACAAACAGAACAATTTCATTCTTTCAATCATGTATTTGATTCTTCGTATTGCGTAAGTCCCTAGAATCGTTAAAATTCAGGTACAGTTACAAACCAATGTCTCCAAAAGAACATCATCATTACTAGTTTGTTAAAGTCTCAGCAGATAATAGGAAATCTATTTATGTATCTTAAAAAATGGTTTCAAGTTGTCCAAAGAAAAAGCAATTTTTTGAAAAATAATGACATTGCAAGTCAGAGGATAATTTTCCCTCTTTATGAGCATCAGCATTGTCACTGGTAACTGTTCAGTAAAACTGAAATGCTATGCTTGCCATGTGCAGGAACCACTGAAAAACAAATCTCAGTTTTGCAAGTTTTCATCAGAAGTAAAGGACTTTTCCTGAAACACTACCAGACCCATATTCTGGAAAAATGAGACTATAATCATGGTTATGTTAGCCCAGGTCAATGTAGATTTTATTTCAATTAATAGAATGATTGAAGGTATAAAGAATGGTTTTGTTGGGAAATTTCTGAGTTGAGTCACTTAACATCTCAATGGAATGACCTAATTTTTAAAAAATGTGAATGAGTTAACCAGAGTTTATAATCCATAATTAATTATTTTTAATGTTAGTTAATACAGTGATAGGATATGGAAATAATACTGATCCAAATGTGAAAAATAACTACTTAGCTTATAGCTAAAATTTCATCCAAGCTAGTGTTGAATTCTGTATGTTACTCAACAGAATAATTGAGAATCCATTTAACAAAGAGTGATAATGACTTTTGAAAATATTTGTGAAATGTTAACAACATGGGACTGCTGATATGTCTGCAATTTTTTCTATTTTATTCAAGGAATTCAGCTAAAGTACAGGGTGGGGCAAAAGTGGGTTTCAAGTTGTGAGTCCACAAAACAGAGTATATTCTTGTATCATTATTTATTAATTACTATATTATTTTCCATATGAACAACTGTAAACCTACTTTTTTTTTTTTTTTATAATCCTCAGCCCAGGATATTTCTCCATTCATCTTCAGATAGAGTGGGAGGGAGGGAAGGAGAGAGAAACATCAATGTGAGAGGGACACACTGACTGGTTGCCTCTCGCATGACCCCAACCAGGGCCAGGAACTACCTGCAGCCGAGGTATGTGACTTTGACTGGAATTGACCCATGACTGTTTGATCCATGGGCTGACCCTCTAACTGCTGAACCAAACTGGCCAGGGCTATAAACCTACTTCTGCCCCACCCCTGTATATTCAAGGATTATAGCTAAAATCGACTCTAGCTGTGGTTAAAAATCAAGTGTTAATTTAGATTTCCATTTTAAATGCTCATGAAATGTAAATTATAGGCGGAATTTTAGTAGGTAGAGATTCAGAAAGAATCTAGTACATAGTACAATATTTTATGTTGTTATCTTAGTGCCATTTTTGGGGGGGAGGGGTTGGATTGAAATAGAAGAAAAGGTGTATGTTTCTCTAGGCAGTGGACATTAGTATCTATTTTTATTTACCAAATATTAAAAATCTGCATAAAGCAGATACTTATTATGGAAACTTGGGCATTGCCCTGCCTAGGTTCATATGTAAAATCAGGGTAATAATAATAGTACCTAGTCCACTGGATTCTGTGAAGAGTGAGTGAGTTAGTGTATGTGAAGCCTTTAAAACAGCTCTTATCACATAGGAGGCATTCAGTAACTTTCACAAATATACGATCTGTAGGTAAAGGCACTTCACTGCTCATGTTCTGGTGTGGGTCATATTTCCATCGGCATGCCAATCTTTTATATTCTACATATAATAAGCGCTTTTGACAAAAGCTATGCAAAAAAATTATCACAAGGTAATTAGGGTGATTTAAATTTGTAAGTTTCATATTGCTGTTATTTTCAGAATTAAAGAATAGAGAAATTGGAAATGTTTTTAAAAAGTGATGGAAGGGGAAAGATGAGTGAATGTAGTCCTGCAGCTGGGAAATCTGTGTTTTATTCTGAGCCCAGCCACTAATTAACTGCATCATCTTTGGGAAAATCACTTAATATCTCAGGTCTCAGTACTGTTAGCTATGAAATGGGCATAATGATACCCTTGAGATAATGCATATGCTCCTCCTACTCAATGTATTCTTATCACTGAAGACCATTTACACCCATATTTTGTATCTCCAAATGCCTGGAAACCTTTCATCCCTTTCTTAAACTTTGGGATGTGTAAAGAATAGCCAACTTCCTATTATGTTCTCATTCTTTAGGTCATATGAGTTGAGAAGGGTCTCGGAGAAGGAGGTCTGGAGAATCATTTTCATAGCAACTAGAAAAGCATTTGGTCACTTAGATGTGCGACACTGAGGGCCTCTCCAGCCAGGCACAGCAATCTAAGAGGCAGAAACCACTCCATTAGCCTTGCTGGACACAGTCATTTCTCACTTCATTAGTCCAAAGTTCATTCTGATCTGGGAATCCCAGGCCAGGAACACAGTTCATTCCACTTCTAATTCAAAACACCTGGACTCCTTTGGCCAGAGGCCACATCCTGGGGCTGGCTCATCTTTGTGTGGCGACCTGATCCTGCCTCAGCCTTCACTACAGCCACAAACACACCACAGGAAAGATTAATTTTAGTGGAACAAGGCCAAGAAAAACAAACATAACTGAGAAGTTAAAATATTAAAAACCTATTAGCTGAGGCAATGGGAAGCTTACATCAGCCTTCAAGTAAGAAACATGCCTAATTAGAGAAGCAAGAGCTATTAGAAGCTGTCTATGAATTAGTGGGAATGAGGGAGAGCAAGACACCTACACGGGTAAAGTGATTGTAATAAAAGTGTTGCCAGAGCTTTGTTAGATGAATAAAACCACCTGTTTTGTTTTCATGTTGCTACTTTGCTATTGCTGCTGTTTCCCTCCGGGGAGTTTCAGAGGTATCTGTAGGGCTGTGGGTTGTGTGGCACTGATTTAACTTCATGGAGACACAGACAATGAGAGCGGGTGTGAACATGGGTTTGTCAGTGCCAGCAGGTTTCCTGCTGGGCATCTGCCTTCACAGGCTGTGATGTATAGAGCACTTGTAGTGCAGTGTGATGATTTCCTAGTTTGTGTTTTGTTAGTTCATCCCCGGCTCATTCCTGCTCATTTCTACTTGTCTCCGATTCTAGTTTTTCTTGGCCCTTCCATATAGTAGAGAGAGAAAACAGGACAGGAAATGGCATTCCAATTAGTATCTTTGCTCTACCAGGATTCAATTGCAGGTTCACTTAAGTTCAACAAGCCTTTTTCTTTCTTCTGTCAGACATAGTGCTGAGACCTGCAGAGATAAATGGGTCTTTATTTTAAATAACCCATACCCAAGGACCTTCTTTACACCTTGAGACTGGCCACCCTGCTTGTCGTAGCCACTGTTCCTCACTCACACAAGGATATAGAGTGCTCACACTAGCCTTAATATAAGGCCCTGACACAGCTGTTCCTCAGTAGTACTGATAATAGAAATTGAGGAATATAATGGCTCAAATACAATGACTTTAGCATGGGCAATAGATTGAATTTTTATAAAAATTGACAATTAGCACTGGCCTGTGTGGCTCAGTTGGTTGGGTGTCATCCTGTGCACCAAAAGGTTGCTGGTTCCATTCCCAGTCTGGGCACATTCCTGGGTTTCGGGCTCGATCCCGGTAGGGGGCATACAGGAGGCAGCCCATCAATGTTTTGCACTCACATTGATGTTTCTCTCTCTCTTTCCCTTTCCCTTCCTATCTCTCTAAAAATAAATTTAAAAAATATTTTTAAAAATTTGACAACTGATACTAACATTGCCATCAGAAAGGTATTAGAATACTTTCCATGAAGATGCTATTCTCCTATATTGGAAGAATGACAAACCAAAATTTTGTGTCTAGGACACAGAACAACCAATAAAAAAAGTATATAAGAAGTGAGTTTTATAATATATAGGAAAGAAGTAAATGTTTAAGCTCCTACCAAGTTTCAGGTACAACGCTTTGCACTCATGTACTTCTGTAGGTGGATATAAGTCAGGCTGTAGTGATGATGAAAATATTGTTTTGTATCAGTTAAAAATAACTGCTGCCCTGAGCTCCTTGAGTGTATTTTTCCATCTAGCCTCCTAAGAACTTCTCAGGAGTATACCCCCAACTTTCCAGGATCTGGCAACTGAAGAGCAAAGACCTAGCTCAATGGATGCTTCCAATACTTGTGCCGGTACAAAAGTTAACAACTCTTGTGATTTTTCTGTGCCCAGATAATGCTGGATGTTCTTTATTTGAATATTGTCCCTATTCTTTCATTAACAATGGGGAAGGCAAAGCTCAGAGTGTTACAGTGACTTGCTGGAGGGGGCAAAGAGTCTGGGCTGAATTTTAAGCCTAGATCTGACTCCAAGCCTTTCCCACTAAACCACACTGTCTCTCATGGAAGTAGAATGGGGGCCACAGAAACTTGGGGCATGTCAGACAACATGTACTTTCCCTTGACCCTCTACTTTTTCTCCTCACACAGTGGCACATTAGTCATCAATTTAGAAGATTTACTAATACTTTTTATATGCACAGAACCAGAGGCTGGAAAATCATGACTGAGAAGGAAGTGCTCTATAGGAAATGCAGCAACAGTACCAATAACAAATGTGCAGTGCTTTTCTAATGGGCATTTAAATACATGTAAAGGAAGGCATGGGCAACATTTGTTTAACAGCAAAAATATGGAAACTATTGAAAGGCACATCAATAAGGAGTGATTAAATCCATACAAAAACCTTCAGAGAGTAAAACATTATATAGCCTTTAAAATGGTGGGGTGGATCTGTATGTGCTGATATGGAAATGTGTGCAAGATAAATTAAAAAACAGGACAATAAGTATAGGATTTTTCCATTTAGGAGACAGTAAAAAGGGTGGAGTAAAGAGATCAGTTGCTGAGTGGCAGGTGTGAGAAGTGGGAAGTTTCCAGATCTTTCAGCAGAGGGACCAAATGTCCTGAAGGCACCAGGTACCCTCAGGGAGATGGATTCATGCTCAAAATATTTGCATGGAAAAGATTTTCCAACTCAATGATTACACAAAAGTAGGTCTGATAGGGTAGCACATTCACACTGCACCATAATGAGACACCAGTACACACTTATTAAAATGACTACAATTAAAAATGCTGACCATACCAAGCATTGGTGAGGATGCGGAGGAACTGGAACTTTAATACACTACTTGCGAGAGTAAATAATGGTACAATCACTTTGGTAAATAGCTTGGCAGTCTCTTAAAAATCAAATCATGCCCAGCCCTTGTGGCTCAGTGGATTGAGCGTTGCCCCAAAGACTGAGAGGTCCTGGTTTGATTCCAGGTCAGGACACATGCCTGGATTTTGGGCTTGATCCCCAGTAGGGGGCGTGCAGGAAGCAGCCAAACAATGTTTCTCTCTCACATGATGTTTCTACCTCTTTCTCCCTTCCTCTCTCTCTAAAAAAAATAAATAAAAAATAAAAATAAAAATCTAATCATATACTTATCATATGATTCAGCTCTTAGGTAATTAGCTACTCTAACCAAGAGAAATGAAGGCATATTTTTATACAAAGACTTGTACACAAATATTTATAGCAGTTTTATTTCAAATCATCAGAAATTGGAAAGAATCCAAATGTCTAGAAATTGGTGAATGGATATACAAATTGTAATATATTCATATAATAGAATACTACTCAGCAATAAAAAAGAACAAACTATACAATATGAATTAATCTCAAAATAATTATTTTGTGTGAAATTATATGCTGTGTAAAATAATCCAGACAAAAATAAATTATAGGCTTTATTATTCTATTTATATAAAATTTTTGAAATTGCAAACTAATTTATAGTGATAGAGATCAGTTCAGTGGTTGCCTGGGGTGGGGACAGTGTAAGGAGGGAGGGAGGAATTGAAAAGAGGCAAGAGATACATTTTTGGGATGATGAAAATTTTTATTATCTTGCTTTGGGTGATGGCTTTATTTTGGTATACATACTTGAAAACAACAAATTGTACACTTTGTGTACAGTTGATTGCATGCCAACTATATCTCAATAAAACTGTTCTAAAAAGTGAAAATGAGAGAGCACAATTTAAGAAGACTCTAGATTCCCTTTTGGTAGAGCAGAGAACCACCATACACTTCTCTATAAATTTATAAATGTAAAGTGGGGGTGAAAAGTGGAGCTGGGGTGCTAGAGAATATCTTCAAAGTCTTTCAGAGATCCAAATATTAAATGTCACTGAAGCAAATAAGGATCTAAATGGACATTAAAGGCCCCAAGTATCTTTATTAAAATCCTGCCTTTGTTCTTAGTGACATGCCTTTGAGTAAACACCTGAGTGTTCTGCTTGTTCTTGGACAATTAAAAGCACAATCTGAGTTTGTAGTTGAGGAAGGACATGTTTGGCATCTAGTGGTAAGGTTGGCAATTGAATCCTTAGGAACATTTGAAAGATTATTTATAATTTGACTCCTTTACTTTTCATACATATGGAAAAGAAGCTTAAAAGTTTTTAGCAGTCCGTTTTCCTCTTCATAAGATTGCATTTTATCACACTAGGCTTTTTTGTAGAATTCTTTAATGTCTTACCACCAGCTGAGCCAGCTGGTGTCTTAAAGCTTTGGTTGGGATAATTGGATCATTTGTTTTTCTCAAACACAGTGTTTAGGAGCTTTTCTGATAGAAGAGCCCTCAGCATATTAGCCTGCTTCAAAGCACCATCAGCAGAAAACAGAGCTCTACTTGTATTTTTTTATTTTTTCACAACAAATTTCAGAGAGAAAAAGATCTGTTCCTTTTCTGTGTCATTTCTCCATTCACTCTGGATTGTTCTCTCAGAAGTGCATGAATTTATTTCAACTGTTGTAACATCAATGAATTTGAAAGTGCTCATGGCAAAGGTGATGATTTCATCCCATGTGGAATACAGCCTTGGAAAATTCCCAGCGCTGATGGTGGCTTCAGTAGCCGTGATGTTGTATCCTTCATTTCTGCACCTGAGTTCCCCTAATGGGGTCACATACAGAAAAATAATGCAGGGTTCAGGGTCATGGTGTAAGATTGGGAGCAATGGAAAATATTCATACTGGTTGCAAGATGGCTAACTATGACAGCTAAATAATCTTGGTTGCTTTGCCCATTTATCTCCAGAAATTTCACCCCCTGCTAATTTGTAAAAAATGAATTAATTTTTGTCAATGTAGAGAATGAGAGTTTAGGTCTTGGCTATCAGTCTGTCAGTTCCACAGCTTTATGACACAGGAGAGTTGCTTCTGAATGCTCCTTATTGAATACCTCAGCCCTCAGTGGGAGGAGATTATTGTTCCCAGCTCACACCTTAACGCAAATGTCCTTTTTTCATACACCATTTTCAATGACATGTAACTAGTACAAATAGGGAAGTACCTTCAGGTGGAATTTTCAAGGAAGAGGAAATTCCTTGATGTACAAAATCAGCCTTATGAAGATTGCTAATATGTTAAGGAGCTCCTTTTCACAGTTCCACTTTCTCAAAATAATTGTGCACCTGCTGCCACAGGAGAATTTAAGACACATAATCCAGGCAAGTAGCTTAACATGAATGTCTTCTACAGGTTCTGGCTCAGAGATGTCTCAGCTAGGGCCTTTTGCAATTTCAGGTCAAAATCATAATAGATAATGAGTGCATAATGTGAACAGAGTAAAAAGAAGTGGGGAGAGGCATGAAAAAAAACCAAAACACTAAAATTTAGCTTCTGGAGAGAATTATAACAAGATGAGGCTTCCCCACTCTAGGACTGGACATGGCACCTTTCTACTTTATCGGGTTGGGCCAGTGTCATTGCAACAAAAGACATTTTCCTCCCAGAGAGTTTTCTTCCATATGTCAGGTGCCAGAAAATAACTTAGATTTTTAATTCACAATGCACAGAGCACTATTTCCATATATATTTGCCCCAAATATTTACAACTAGGTGGAAGTAGGTGCCATTGTTATCCTAGTCTGCACCGGAGAGATCAGGTTCAAGGCTGTTAAGTCAGGGCACATGGCTGGAGAATGGAAGAACCTAAATTTAAATCTGTGTCTCTGATGCCAAGTTCAGATATTCTGTTAGTTATTTGGTTTAACATTATATCACCTTAGAGAATTAGATTCACTTTTAGAATATATCACAGCAATCTGATGCCAAGTAATGAAAATGCTGATCCTAAGAAGTTTAGCATGATAGTAAAGTGAGTGGACTCTGGGAGTCAAAATGCTGGCATTTAAATCCAAGTTCTACTATCCACAACTGTGTGACCTTGGACAATATCCTTAACCTTGGTGCTAATAATGTTATTGATTTAATAGCGTTACAGTGAGAGTTAATAACTTAATGAGCACAAAGCATTTAGAACACTGCTTGGCACCTTTTAAAGGCTGCCTATTATCTCTAACCATAGCAGCAAACACCATTGTTACCATAATTGATGCTTATTATAATAGTAAAGGAAAGCATTTATTACATTTCTTCCAGCTCTAGGGGAATAAAAATTAGGTCTGAATGACATGCTTTTATGTTGATTTGAATTCTGCCAGGAATACATTAGACTTTGGGGAGCTGCATTACTCCAGTTAATTCTTGTTTCCATTCCTAGCCAATACTTTAAGAACCAGAAAATGTATGCTCATTTTCTAAGGTGTCTAACATATCCCCTGGCCCTAAATCTCAGAATTGCTGGACTCATTGATACTATTTTCAGTCCTATACTACTTGGGAGGGCTGGTAGTGGGAGTGGCTACTCAATTCACATATGTACCTTCCTTATCAAATGGCCTTGATGACAAATCTCTGAGCCAGACCTGTTTGTTGTTTTATCTTCTTTCTACGGGTTGAATCCTTGGGCATCTTTTCTAGCTACATCTACATCCTTATAGTTCTCATCCAGTTGCGTGGCTTTAAATGCCAATGTTCTGCTAATAATTCCTAAGTTCATATCCAGGCTGGATTTCTCTTCTGAACTCCAGACTTATATGTCCAGCTGCCTATGCCACATCACCTCTTGGAAGTCCAATAGACATCTCAGACTTAACATAAACAAAACCACTTCCAATCGTCCCCTTCAAACTTGCTGCACTTTTATAGTCTCTTATTTTAGATGTGACATATCCATCCTTCCAACTGTTCAGGCCCCAGATCATGGGCTCATCTGACTCCTTTTTCTCATACACCCATCCAATTTGTTAAATCCTATTGACTCTATCTTCAAAATCTGTTCATAACCTTAACACTTTTTACCATCTCTGTTACCATGATCCTAGTCTGAACCACCATCTTCTCATATGGATTATTGCAATACCCTCCCAGTAGGTCTCCATGATTCTACTTTTATTTTCCTACAGTTATTTTCTTCTTTTTTAAAAAATATGCTTTTTTTAATTGATTTTTTTTAGATAGAGATTAAGGGAAAGAGAGATAGAAACATCAATGTGAGAGAGAAACATCAATCAGTTGCCTCCTGCATGTCCCCTACTGGGAATTGAGCCTGCAACTCAGGCATGTGCCCAGACCGGGAATCGAACTGGGACCTCTCAGTCCATGGGATGGTGCTCAATCCACCGACCCACATTGGCCAGGCCTACAGCTTATTTTCAAAACTGCAGCTGGAATGATGTTTTTAAAATATGTCACTTCTTTACCCAAAACTCTGAAGTGGCTTAGTGATTTTATATGATTTGACCACCTATCACTCCTCTGATCTCTTATACTCTTTATTTGTTCATGTATCTGTGTTTTCTTACAGTTCCTCAGATGTCCTAGGTGTTCTCCTGTTCCCTAGGCCTTTGTTCTCCTATTTCTGCTGCCTGAAACACTCTTTCCCTGGATGTCTACTTGGCTGAGTCCTTCTGTTAAGTAAAGGTGCCTAAATCTCACTTTCCCAATGAGGCCCACCCGGACCACCCTATTTAATATAGCTACCCTTCCTGCCTCTTTGCCCTCCAGAGTCCCCAACTCTGTTCCACATTTTCTTTTTCCCATGACATTTTTCCTAACAACATGCTTAGGTCCACAATCCCATCCAAAGCCCTTGGGACCAGATGCATTTCAGAATTTACCTTTTCCAGATTTTAGTAGAGAAGGTATATATACTAGCATATACTATATATTACATCTCATTTATAGCACACACAGTTCTGCAATCAAACATTAATATTTATGAAGCAACATACAGAAATATGCATATTAACTAGAATAAGGACTATATATAACTGTTCAGGTCAGATCAGGTTTACTGACAAATAAATTCAGGAAAACTTAAACTTTTTAGACATTTTTAGACTTCGTTTTGCAATTAAGGAATGTGGACCTGTATATAATTGTCAGGTTGATCCTTCCACTGGAGGGTGAACTCCATAAGGACAGTGTTGATTGTCTTTATTTCACTGACATATCCCAAGTCCTTACAACAGTGCCTGCCATATAATGCATGCTCAGTGTATGTTGCTTGAATTAATGAATTGTCCCACAAACCTATTCTTTCCCTTTTTCCCAGTTTTAACCAGCCAGTCATTGTTTGTTGAACATGTCTTCTACGTATGCCTTTCCATCTGGACCTTTCCTTTCTTCGATCCTTCAATTCTGGCCTTGTTCTCTTTTTATTAAGGTAGTCCAGTCCTTCACAGTTCAGACCTAATCTCACCCCAACATGAACCCCTCTGACTATGTGATCTGTGATGCCCTTTTTCTATCAACTACTATAGCATTTTCATTAATTTAGAATTTGTATCCAATACTCACGTGCCTCATTTTTTTATTAGTGAAATTTTAAGATAAATTATCATTACTCCAACTAAATAGCAAGTTCCTTGAGAATAAGGGTTATGTTACTATCACTACTGGCAAGGCATTAAGTAAAGCTCTCATTATTTCACAGTTACCTCTCAGTCCATGGGATGACACTCAATCAACTGAACTACACTGGCTGGCAAATTTTGCCATTTTTGTATGAGACTCTACTAGATGCTGAGATTATCATGATTTAATAGATTTACTCTTTATCTTAAATAAATTTATATATTGACTACTGAGAAAAAAAGAAAAGAGATCATTGCAATTGAATTAATTGGTACAGTTGAATTGATTGGGGCTATGAGTATTTAATCCAACCTTGGAGGACCAGGGATCCTGCCTAAGGCAATGGCAGCTAAGATGAGACATAAAAAATAGGAATCACCAGAAGGAGAAAACACAGGGGGAAAGAATGACACAAGCAGAAGGGACTGTGTGTGCAAAGACCTGGAGGTGACAGAGAGAGGTGTGTCATTATATGAGGCACTCTTGGGTGAACTTCAGGCATTTTGGTATGGTTGGTGTACAGATTTCCAGGGAGGTGGAGTAGTGCTTTGAAAGATAAAGCTGATCTCAGAGGAAAGCAGAAGCCAGATCACAAAGTATTATACATCTTGTCAAGGAATTGAGGCTTATGAGGGGAGTGTTGAATTATTCAGGGATTTTAAGCTGGGGTATATCATGTGCTCAGATTTGCATTTTTGAAAGATGACTCTAGCTGCATGTGTAGAATGGATTGGAGAGAGCAAAGCTGGAAATAGAGAGAGCCATCCAATTATTTTTCCAGTATCTGTGGCAATGTTTTCTTGAAGAAGTTTGTTAAATGAATGTGCTTGCTGTTCATGTTCTGTAGGATGAAAAATAAATCTTCATGATTATGCTGAGGGGAAATATGGTAACACATTTATTGATTAAACTGTATTGGCTTTTGTTTAATGATCTTTGGGAAATGGATTTCCCCAAATGAAAAAATGCATCTGTGAAATATTTGAATGGCAGGTTTGTGTTCTGCAAAATAGGATGTGACGAGGGCTGAGCTGTCCCTCTGAGTGCAGATACAGGGCTCTCCAGAGGGCGAGGAAAGGACAGACTAGAGATGCGAGGGAAAGATGGACTGTGACACATGGGGTGTGAGCTCTGGGAGAATGAAGAGCCTCGTGCACCCCACACTCTACCCTAATGAAAGCAGCCTTCACAGGCCCTTAAAGAAATGAATCTGTTAAACAGATGCCTTCAGTATGTCACTTGCAGACAAAGCTTCTTTTGCTAAAAGCCCTCTCAGAAAGGTTGATAATGGATAAGTCTGGTGAGAGGAATAATTTGTCAAACTAATTTATTATAGTCCAAGAAAGTGTCTGAATAATACAAGACTCCAGGGACTAGAAGGCTGTCATTTAGCGGTGTTACTGACTCTCCTCCCACAGACTGGGGTCTCTGTTTGCTTATTTGTTTTTGGTTTTATTACATGGTTGAGACTACCATTGTTCCCAGTTCTTTGGTTCTGTTAATAATAGTCCATTCTTTGTTCGTTTTGAAAATGAGAAAATATGAGCCCAAGTGTGGGAATGCGGGGTTTCAAACAGGATTCACCAGGGAAAAGTGGATCTAGGAGTTGAAACTATCAATAAAACAGGAACTGGATCAGCCTGCAGTGGTTCTGCTGCTTGCCTGTGAGTCTATAGGACCCTCAGGGAAAAGAGAACCCAAACCCAAATTGGGCTTCTCAGGCAGTGGCTTATGCCTCCGTACTCCACCGGAAGAGCTCACAACCCAAACCCAAATGACTAAGCAGTACGGGAGAACTTTTATTTTCTGCCTTTATAAAATCAAAAAGAAAAATCACCCAGCCAAACTTCCCTCTCCCACAAAATGCTCTTTAGCAATAACTAAATGAAAAAAATGATCACCATTCTGATAAAAATGGTCATTTCTCAAGAGGAAGTGTAAAAATTCGTATTTCTAATGTAATGGGTATCAGGCTGTATATTTCTGGAAGACTTATTTTTCCTGGTCTTGGTAATAACTGTTTTTGTCAAACTATTACAAAGGAACAAATAAAGAGAGAAAGAAAGAAAGTAAGAAAGGGAGAGAGGAGTATATGAGCTTAGTCTGATGAAAGACCCTCTGGGGCACTGTTTTCAGGGCCAGGCTGTCCACATTGCATCACGCCAGTTCTCATAACCTGTTCTTGGCCTCTGTTTTCTAACATGCATCCCATGATCTATCTCCATATTAGAATTTTAGGATTTAAAAAATAAATGTCCCACTAAATGCATTGCAGAGGCACTTAACGATTTCAGAAATTAATAGAAAACCCGAAACAAAACCATTCCTAACCATCAGCCCAAGCAATATCATGGTAATGATCATAAGGGAATCTTTACAGCATGGTAAAAAGAGGTAGGGACTCTGAATCTGCTTCTTATTAGAATATTGTTAGAAAAATATTCCACTTTCTATCACAGTTTTTCTTACTCTGCAAGATGAGACATTTTCACTAGAAAATCTCTCTGTCCTGTTTCAGATCTAAAATTGAATGAACATATTTAAATTCAGACAGTGAACATTTTTACTGCCAGGTTTTGGGGATCCCAAGATGACTAGGATATAATCCTTATTTTTGCAGAGTTCACATTATATACTATGTGTGATTCTCACTTGTATAAAGTGAGTAGCATTTTTTTGCTATTTGTTTCTGAAACACATGAATATAATCAATGCAAAGGTTTTGCAGTGAAATATATAAGTAGATGCAAATTCAAATGGCCCATTGGTGGATATAAGGCACATAGATGTGAGGTTATAGGTGTTTATTCAGCCTGTGCTATTGAATGGCTAGAGGTGGAGTTTTAGAGTAACTCAATAGATATGGAGTTTGTTTGTACATGTTTGCACAAACAGACAAATTCACTTTTTAGTTTGGCACAAGCTCTCTCCATGCTGAATGGTTCTCATGACCACTCCTTCCACCCACACTCATATTTTCAGCACAGAAATTCATTGAACTCAACCCTGGATGGTCAAGTGCCAGAACAGATGCTTCCACAGGTAAAAAGAGAAACGTTATGTACTTCCTCCCAGTTCCCAAGTGGCGTGCTAACACAGGTGGGGGAGATTCTCATCCTAAGTCTGGGAGCTTCACCTGTTTGCTCCCTGCCTGGCACAGGTGTGAGTAGATGGTATCATTGTCAGTGTCAATTGTCAGTGCCAAATCCGTTGCTGAAAAACTGCCTGATACTCCGTGTTACTTTTCTTCAAAAAGTCCACTTCAGTTGATACCCCAGACCTTTTGGACTTTTAACATTCCTTAGCCAGATGTTTAACAGCAGATATTTTCTCAGCTGGGAAATAGAAGGAAAAAACAGTGAAACTTGTCAGCAGTAGTGGGAATTATCAGTATCAATGAACACTTATTTTTTTGCTTTTGCATAGGAGACTGGCAGAAATATTTGAAATATGAACCTCAGTCCTATCCTTAATATACCTTAATAAATTCCAGCTCTGGAGTAGCAAACGAAAACTGATACTGAAGACTACAGAGCGTGCAAAAATATGGAACATATTCAGAAGTTATTTCTATTCATTCTACTCCCAATCATAGGTTCACTCAACCTGTATATGATAAATGAACCTTCAGGGTATGTTTGCATTGACATTTATGAGTTTCAAGAATAAATGACCTAATTGTTTTTGGAGGGGTGTTCCCCAGAGGGCTTAAAGGTAACTGAAATATCTTTGGCCCAGTACCTTTCTTAAGTAGCTTTGAAGCAAGAGAATTTAATTGAATTTGAAAACCCACTAAAGAATAAAAATCTGAAGGCATTTTGGGCATTGCATTATGGGGCTAAGCCAAATATTTCAAAAATATTTAACTGCAAATGAAATTTTCATTCATTTGGCTGGTTAATTAAATACAATGCTTTTGTTTGTTTGTTTTTTCTGAAATTTCCTGAATAGACAAGAACTCTTTGAATGCATGATATTAAAAATGATACTAAATAAATTGGAGCACAAGAGGACTTTGGTTTGGGACAACTTTGAAAAGTGACAGCTTTTTATCAAGGAAAGACATATTAATTCCTTTGATCGGTTCCTTCCTTCCTTTTCCTTGATGCTATTAGGGTCCCCCTTTATAGTCTCTCTGAGCCTGGACCGTCACTTATCTTGTACTGAAAGTGATTTGGAAAGGAATGACAACGAACTCTGCTGCTTTCTCCCAAGGTCCTCAGCATTCTCAAGTAATATTTAGCAAATCGGTGTCCCTTTAACTCGGAATATCTTTGGCTCCAGACTAGGGTTTTTTTCAATTATTGCCTTGGAATCTCTTCAAACCTGTTTCATCATATGGAAAAATATCCTCCTTAGTGACATGATAAATTACCTTGTAATTAAAAAAGAAACTTTTATCTTAGAAGTTCTTTTAAGATACGGCGATCACAACTGGCATACCAGGAAACTATGGATCACCATTCACTTTTCTAAAACAATTCTTTATTTGAAATTTTGGCATTTTAACTTTGAGAATGTGGCATTAGGCTATACACTGATAGGTTACTTAAAAGTTGAATGTTAAAACTTAAATCTTGGAAAATTTTGGCTTAAAGAACAGTCTTAATCTATAAAACAATGATATCATTGTGGACTTTTATTTTATTTTATTTTTTGGTGGATGATAAAATCCTTCAATAATCTTCTCTTTAGTTTAATGGACATTCATTTTTAATACAAAAATTGCAAATAAACACTTCTCATTTAAATCACCAGGATTGATGATGCTCAAGTTCCCAGGGTTGGGAGATGCAGTCCGGTGAGTCACCTGCCTAGTCAAATCATTCTTATAGTAAAAGTGAGTGTGGGAAACTACTACTTTCTATTTTCATCATTTCTCACTCCCTAGTGAAAACAAAAATTTGCTTTCTTTTTTATTTTTATTTCCCAAGACCCATGGAATTTACATAACTTAAGTGGAGAAATCAAAAGGCTTATTTGTTTTGAAAAAGATTGACAAAATACATAGGAATTTCTCATGACTATATTGCCCACTCTTTAAGTAACATTGGTGTCTGTAACTTGATTGAAAAAGAACTTTAAAATTTAAGCACCTAAAATCAGTAATTTTGAATCAAAGTGTATTTTTATAACCCTTTGATAGTATAGATGGACTGGGAAAGGTAGCCAAACAGTCCACATGCAAAGAATTGAACATGCATTCGCTAGTCACTAGACCCCGAAGCCTAATACCTTGTTAGAAGGTCACTTTCTGCTTCCCTTGAACCATTTTCAAGCACCTTTCCACATCAGAATTTGTCCAACTGCAAGAGCCAAAAGTACAGCGTGTCCTGCCAGAAAATGGCTTTGCATTTCTGTTACTGAAAATCAATAGGCTTAAAACAAAGAAATCTCCTAAGGGAAATTGTAAAGGACTTACCACCCAAATACTGGACCAAATAAATGAACTTAAGATACTATTTTGAATGAGAATTATTATATCTGCCAACAGTTATGAACATTCTCAGTTACTCAAGGTGACAAAGAACTGATAATGTAGATTTAAAATACATCAAACATATAGAATATGTATAAACACAGTATATGTGTGTTATAGTACATAACATAAAGGATATAAAATAGAGCTACATAAAATTATGACATTTCACACTGACAGTTTCTACTGATCCTAAAGTGTAAATGTTTATAAAGTTGCCCAATTACTAGTATCACTTAATTGCAATTAAAAAATGAAGATCTTCATCCCTCCCATCTCCCACCCCTGCTTCATTTCCTTCCTGAGAGTTTTTGATTCATGAAGATTGGAGAGTATCTCAAGGAATCACGTTTAAAAAAAGACCTCTGGTGGTTCTGAAGATAAACTGAATTTCCCATCTCCTCACCTTGGTCCTTGTTAATCTGGTACCTCAGTTCTTCAGAGATGGAGTGAATACAGTGAACACTCTGCCTGAATACCAGTCACTACTATGGACTGCTTCAACATTAATCCCTAGTGTTCGAATGCACTTTTGTAGGTATTTCTTATTAACGCAGGAGAAAGAACAACCTCAAACAGTTATAATTATAATAAATGGGAAGTCCACTCTTGGCGTTGTTCTGAACAGTCTTCAATCTTAGAAGTAGGTGGAAATATCTTCTTAGAGAAATCAAGTTCAGATGCACACAACGAAAATTGTCTGTCAATTAGGGAAGAGCAAAGAGAGATCAGGGTCCGACTTACTGAGGGGCATGGCACGAAGGTGTCCTGGGGGACAAGGTGTCCAAATTAGAACCTTAACTGATTCATTATCATTTATTTCCTTATGACATTTTATTTTCCTAATATAAAAGTAAATTTTGGAAAATAGAACAAAGTATTTAAAAAACTGGAAAATAGGGGGAAAAATGGCTAACCCCAGAGATAAACACTTAATATTTTGTGGCATTTCCCTTCTGTTTAAGAGTATGCATATCTATGTCTCTATATTGAAATGCGCATAGATATTTACACAATATTAGACTCAATCATTGTGTGAGTTTCTCTAGTTGACACTATTGCTGTGAAAATGATGTTTTAGCCGGAACAATGGCCCAATTAAATGAAATAATACAGAAGACTAAGTGCTTGGCACATATTAAAACTTACACTCTTCAAAATAGTGAGGTAGATACTCTATTATTTCCCACTTTATTGATGAGGAAAAGAGGTACAGAGGGTCGAGTGATTTTGCTGTATGTATTTCTTCTGGAGAGCTGTTCTTAACCACGGAGGGCCCACGGGGGATGCGTGTTCAGGACGTGGACATGGATTTGCAGTTCCTGAAACTCTCCCCCGCTGCTGCATTTCTGCTTTAACATACACTTGTAAGTGGTGGAAAATTAACCGGGGGATCTGAGGGTCTTTGAAGACATGCTGTGGTGCTATAGAGACAGCTTAGGAACTATTGATCTGGATGCTACTCTTAGGCTGGGTTTGTGCCTTAGTTTTTATTTCTTATCCACGAGAGAGGACAAAAGAGAGAATGCCAAAAAGAAATAAAAACTTTTACCTGAAGCATATTTCATTTTCCTTTGCTCGGTAAAATGACTCTGGTTTTTTCTTCAGATCTGAAAAACAACTCTAAATGGCCCCTGAAAAATCCTGCAAGTTAAAATTTTAAAGCCATGCAAATGAGCCAAGAAAATATCTTAATTTTTTTTCCAGGATAATTTACCAGTTGAATACCTGGCTCTGATAAACAGTGGGTTTTCATTTAGACTGTAAATTAAGACAAGAGGCATCTCAGACCCTTCAACAGGGTTTGCTATTTTAGGACAGTCTCCTAAGCTTTTGTGCTCGGTCATGCTTAGCTAACACAAAGCTCTCTCCCTGGGAAATCAGCTTTCTTAATTACTCAAGCTTCTGTTGAAGGATATCTAAAGTGACAAGAGCTCAGAGAGGCAGAGCCATAATGAAGAATGTTTACCGCTATTCTTACGTCCTCATTGTTCAGTGACACACAGAAGCATCTCTCCTTTTTAGTATCATGTAATCAGTGTCAAATTATTTTGAATGCCACCTCTGTGAAACCTTGACCTTATTACTATTAAATCACATGCATTCTGTTAGATGATTTACAAGCTGTCCGGCTTAGCTTTGTTTTTACATCTCTCCAGTGATTGCATTTTCATTTCATAACAACAAAATTCTCATAGGTCAAAGGAAGCATCCTCTCAAGGAGGTCAAATTCCCTTTTATTTCACCTTCAATTTAATGAAATGAGATAGGAAGTCACTGTGTCTGAAGCGTGGTTGCCAGTGCTCTGTACTATGGCAGCCCAGCACTCCTGAGTGATGGAAGCCTCTTGGCTGACATCTAGTATTGGGTGATTTCAGACACACAGAGGAAATCCACTTGTTCTGAGGCTGCTGTGGAGGCAGCTGGCCTGCAGAGTTAAACCACAGCATAAACATCACGCTTGCCCAACTTCTAATTTTTTTTTTTTTAAAGGAAAAGAAAAAGAAAGGTGAGGGAAAACATCTGCCCAGCATCTGCTGTTAGAAAGTTTCTCTCTCTTATGAACCTTAGACTGAGTATTCCGAGGAATGTCAGTCCACCAGGTGATACCATGAAGACAAGTATAATATGGGATGATGATAATGTGGAAAAATGAAGTATTAACAATGGGAATCTTGTCTTTTCGAGGTAAAATCCTATCGATCTAAGGTACAGAGATACAGTTCTGTTCTGGGGTACATATCAAGGCTTCTGGCTTAATTAGCCCTTGATTTAGTCTCAGGTTTCTCCCAAATAGTCTTTTGTATACTCTCAACACCTAGTGTTCCTTATTCCCAATACTTGGACAGTTCTTCATGCATAGCTGATGTTCAACAAATGACTTTGGAAAGACACTTAATCCATTCAAGGTGTCAGATACATTAAAAAGCTTTGCTCTGCTCTCTTCTTTAAAAAAATATTTTTTTAAATATGTTTTTATTGATTTTTTAGAGAGAGGACGAGAGAGATAGAAACACCAATGTGAGAAAGAAACATTGATCAGCTGCCTCCTGCACACTCCCAACTGGGGATCAAGCCCGAAACCTGGGCATATGCCCTAACCGGGAATCGAACCGGGACCTCTCAGTCCTTGGGAGACGCTCAGTCTACTGAGCCACACAGGACGGGCTGCTCTTCTCTAAAATCTTTTTTTTTTCCTTATGGAAAATTTCCAATAATCTGTAGTTTATATTGCATTTGAAAAAAACTTTGATTTACTTTTATGTGTTTTATTTTATTTCAAATATAAGAAAAGATAGAGACTAATAGAATGAATATCCACATACCCTCAAGTAAGCTTAAAAAAAAACTTAACACTTTGTCATGTTTGTTTTAGACATATTTTTTTAAAAGAAACAAAACACTGCAGATACACCCTGGCCAGTTTGGCTCAGTGGTTAGAGTGTTTCCTGAAGAATGAAGGGTTTTGGGTTCGATGCTGGTCAAGGGCGTGTACCTGGGTTGCAAGGTTCGATCCCAGGCCCCAGTCGGGGTCATTTGGGAGGCAACTAATTGATGTGTCTCTCTCACATCCATGTTTCTCTCTGTCTCTCTCTCCCCCTCCCTCCCTTCTCTATCTAGAAATTGATGGGAAAATATCCTCAAGTGAGGATTAACTATATATAATAAAACAAAGATGTACTAACCATAAGTACCATTTTTTTATTATTACATTTAATAGATGAAAAATAGTTCCTCAAGTTGCTACAGAATGTTCTAAATCTTAGTACACATCTTGACACAGGTTGGTAAAAAATAGTTTACCAACTGACTCTGGTCCACAGAATGCACTTTGAGTAACATTACTCTAAATCATTTATTTTCACCATTATAGATTTTCTTTTTTGTCTGTAGTGTTACTGTTTATTTATTCATTACTCTTTTGGCAAATATTTGGTAAATCATTTTTGTCATCACAAACAGTGCTGTAATGAATACCCTGACCTGTCATGTCTCCCTGGGCACGAGGCATTGTGCCTGCACCGCGGTTGTTTGGTCAAAAGAGATGTTCATCTTTTTCCTCTGTGTTTTTTATACATTTGACTTCCATTTCCCCTAACATAATTTTAAAACCCTAAATAACGTTAAAAAACAACAACAAACTGAACTAAACCACTCACACATTTTAATCTGATATTTAAAATCTTTTGGCATGAGTTCAATTAGTTGCAAAAGATGAATTCTGATATCTTGCAAATACTTTTGAAAGTGCGAGTCGTTTTCATAAACTACTTCTATCTTATCATGTACTTTAAATAAGGTCAACAATATCTTAGAAACATAGACATAAATCATGACATAAGGGATTACTTATTTTTTCACCATGATTAGCATGCAGAGAGGACACTCTTTAAAAAAATTTTTTTTTTCTTTATTGATTTTTAGAGAAAGAGGAAGGGAGAGGAGAGAGAGAGAGAACATCGATTGGCCACCTCCTGCATGCCCCCCACTGGGGATCAGACCCACAACCTGGGCATGTGCCCTGACTGGGAATCGAACCGGCGACCTCTTGGTGCGTGGGTCAACACTCAACCACTGAGACACACACTGGCTGGGCCAGAGAGGACACTCTTTTTATTTTTTTTTATCCTCACCCAAGGACATTTCTTTGCATTTATTTTCAGATAGAGCGGGAAGGAAAGAGGGAGGAAGAGAGAGAGAGAAATATCGACATGAGAAAGACACATCAACTGGTTGCCACCCACACAACCCCAACCAGGGCTGGGGACAAACCGCGACCCCACAACCGAGGTACGTGCCTTTAGCGGGAACCGAACCCTGGTCTCTCTGAACAGCGGGCCAATGCTCTAACCGCTGAACCAAATCGGCCAAGGCCCGGAGAGGACACTCTTAATGGCAGATTGGTATTTCCCAACATGGTCTTCACTGATCTTGGATATTCTGCTGTACGATGCATGAAGTGCCTTGGGTGGCTGTCCTGGAGAGCTCTAGACACATGAGTAAAGCCATTTTGGACCATCCAGCCCAGAAGATATCTCAATGCCAACAACTGCATGAAGGACTCCAGGTGAGATTAGCAGAAGGACTATCCAATGAGGTGCAGCCCAAATTACAGAAAAGTGAACAGATAAATGTTGTTTTAGCCTCAGTTTCATTCCTTTGAAATACCACAGTAGATAATGGATATACAGACTTTAATTTCCCACTTCATTTTAAAGTTAATTATCTCAATATCTCAATAACTGGAATTTTGTATTCTCCAAGAATATTTTACTCTCTCATCTGTAATTTTTGTTTGAATCTATACTTTAGTCATTATTCTGGTCACACAAGTGTTTATGAAAATATTAAAAAAAACATAAAAATTCAAAATAAAATTTGACTATTATTCGATGATCTGTGAACACTTTTTTTTTCTACTAATTAAATAGAAGACAGACCTGTATTTAGAACAAACAATGACTCACTCATGTTTCACCCCAGACGTGCCAGTCATCAAACATATTCTTTCCCCATCATACTGCCAGCCCTTAAACCCTCCCAGCCTCACTCTCTAGAGACCTGGCATCAGTACCAAATAAATCATGTTATTCTGCACAGAAGTTTGTCAGTTTTTATTTGTAATATAAATTCAGGTTGATTACAAAGGACAAATGTAAACCTCTGCTGCCTTAGGAAATACACCAGAATGAAATATGATAATCAGCATTTCCAAATCGGTAGCTATTATTTTCATGTAGCCAAATCTATTTAACTATGTTTCTCCATTTAGCATAAAACATATTCTGAAGTCCAAAATTTTAAGTGTATTCACATACAGTTTTCTTCTGGTACTATGCCCTGTACTTGGTATGTGACATATTTTATTTCACAATTTAGGAAAGAGAATAACTAATAGACTTTGGGAAGTCAAGAATAAAATTGAGAACAACACTGGAATTAGTAGATTGGAATTTTCCTTAAAGTAGTTCCTGCAATAAAGACAATTAGGCAGGCTGACCTCTGGCATGTTTAAAAAGAAAGAACCTAGGAAATAAGCAAAATTAAGAGCAATAAAGTTGTTTGGCAACAGCTACAGAAAAGATGGTCCAATAATTCAACCACAGGTCACATGGCATTTAAGCTTTCACACTGCATATAAAAGAAAGCAAATTGTTTAGAATTAAATCCACCAAATCAAAACTTTCACATTTCTCCAATTTTCAGGATTAGAATGATCTTATATAGAAAAACATTTAAAATAAGGGTGAATACAGTTCTGCTCTTTATGAAAATTTTTACATTTCTTATTCTTTTTTCTAGATGTCAGTCATGAGAAAAATCTTAAAAAAAATTTTTTTTTCTTTATTGATTTTTAGAGAGACAGCAAGGGAGAGGGAGAAAGAGATAGAAACATCGATGAGAGAGAACATCGATTGGCCGCCTCCTGCATGCCCCCCACTGGGGATCGGGTCCACAACCTGGGCATGTGCCCTGACCGGGAATTGAACTGGCGACCTCTTGGTGCATGGGTCGACGCTCAACCACTGAGCCACACCAGAAAGGTGAGAAAAATCTTCTTATAGTTTATCTGAGAAAGTATAATCTCATATTCTTCTAAATCAAGATGAGATGGCAATGTTCTTTTTTCCAATCTCACTAAGAAAAACCTTTACACTTTACAGGAACACAATATAATTTGATGAGTGAATTTTATTTTCTGCCACATATGCGTTTCTAGCAGTGAATGGCACATTAGTCCCTCTCCTCTACTATCTGTTTAACACACTAACAGAGATTACCAGTAAGACAGAGGCCAGGGCAATTGCTTCAGTCTTTCAAACTGTGGGTCTTTCTTTCCCACCCTTTCAACACCTCTCATGATTCATGCATCCTAACATATAAAAGTGTGCATCATGTACATGATATGGCACTTATTTCTCAGGCATGTGTGTGTGTGTGTGTGTGTGTGAAAACCTTTATAGTGTATGTGTATGCATTTCTAGACCAGCACACAAGAACTCAGAAGAATGTCTATGGTAACTTAAATTTGTATAGCATTTGCAAAGAGCGTTAACATTAACCGTCTTATTATACATTTTTCTACCTTACGTGTATTTGAGGTAGGAAGAGCAGGGAGCAATTGCCTTGCACTATAAAGAAAAGACTGTGAAGAAGTGAGGTTAAGTGACAGGTTCAGGGTTACAGAGTAAAGATGGAGCACAGATGAGACACCTGGATGACAAGTGCCCTTTACCTAATGTCATGCTGGCTCCATAGATAGAAACTATATTTTTATGATGCCCACTGGGTGCAACTGAAGAATGATACTCTTCTCTTTATCATTTTTTGAGGTACATTTCTTTGTGAAACATGTCCAGTGTAACTGGGTAGCATTATATAGGAATATACAAGAATTAAATTTCATTAGTATGTAGCATACATTTTATTATTCTGAATATTGATACCCATTAAAAATGAGGTTCTATAATGTCATTGGCTTATGCAGTTTTGAGAAAGAATTCTGGAATAGTATGCTGCACCTCTTTTCTACGAAGCGCGCGCGCGCGCGCGCACACACACACACACACACACACACACACATCTGTTCCACCACCTCTGCTGAAATCTCCGCCACTGACTGGTGTGTCCAATGGGAAGAATGACATGGTTATTAGAAAGCCTCCTCTGTCAGCGCAAGGTAGCTGTGTGTAGCAATACTGGCTTCCAAATGCATTCCCACTCCAGGGCTGGCAAGGCAAAACCAACAAGGTCCTGGAGGCTGAGGGGGTCTGTGAGGTGCCTTAGGTGAGGAGAAGACTTGCTTTCTCTGCCTGTAGATGAATGCTTCCTTCCCTGTCTCCATGTACCCATGCCCCCAGCCATCTTACAAAACAACAGAGTAGTTAGTTACAGGGGATTAAAGAAATGCTAAAAATGTATAGGCAGCCTTTAAAAAAACCATTGGTCATATAAGCAGGAATGATTTCATCTTCCATGTGTGAGTTGGATATAAAATACCTATTTAATTTTGCCATAATTATTGTGAACCAGTTTTGCGGAAGTGGGAGAGAGCCATCTGCTTCAGAAAGGCGATTATGAATACCACATAGTGACCCCTCATTCAGCCAGCACTCATTGGGGCAGAATTACATGGTGATCAATGACAGAGTTTGGAGATCAGGAAACTTAAGTTTGAATAGGGACTCTCCCACTTACCATCACTCTGACCTCAGACAATTGTTTAATCTCTTTTATCTTTGTCCTTTCATCTGCAAAAAGAAGATAATAATATCCACTTCATAGAGCTCTTGTGAGGATTAAATAAAATGTGTGTGAAACATTGTGCCTGGCACATAATAAACTTTCAATCAGTGGTTGCTATTACCAAAACAAAAAAAAAGGCAACTATTTCAGAAGCAAGATTTCCTACTGATTTGAGAGCTCTTAGATATTTAAAACATTCCTGAGACTTTTGTTATTTGCTATAAAACTTAAAATAAACACTAATAATGCGAATATTCTTGTCTGTTATTATGTTACAGTTACAATCATATAACTTTCCAACCCTGCATTCCTTACTTCTTTCCTAGTCCATGATTCTGGGTATTCCACCAAATTCCCCAAATCATAATTATTTTACTCTGAGAAAAGATGCATTTGTTACTCTTCTGCTCAGTGTCTCAGGACCCTGATCCCTGCAAACTTGATTTTCTACACCCCCTTTGCCAATTATTTTCTAGATAGATATGGCTAATTGGAGACAAAATTGGAAAATTGGAGGACTCTGAGAGGAAATCCAGGTTACTCCTTCACCTTGTCTCTTGGTTTGGGGCTGCATTTCTATTCTAGCGTGAGTCTCCATAATTCCATCTCTCTGACAGACCTTCTCTCTGTGGTTCCAGTTTCTGTGGGGCAGATTCCTGCCATGATCCCAGTTCCCAGTTGCTTCCTCGAGTGGCTGCTCCTCTGTAGCTCCAGTTTCTGTCTGGATGTTCTGTATTCTCAGGCCTCTGGTAGCATCATCTCCTTTGTCTCTTCAGTTCTAGAATAATTTTTGGCTGACAGTGATGTCTGGGTATTAATGCAAAACTCTTGGTGTCCTCATCATTCCTTGATTGTCTTTTATCTCTTCTTATTCCTTTGTAACTAGTGGCCTCTATTGAACTACTTGGTCTGGGTTCTCTTCCTGATTAGACCTGATTCAATCATGGTAATTCCACAGCTATTTTCTTTTCTTTTTTTTTATCCTCACCCGAGGACATTTTTTTCATTTTTTTTGTTCAGATAGAGTGGGAGGGAGAGAGAGGAAGAGAGAGAGAGAGAAACATCGATGTGAAAGGGACACATCGAGTGGCTGCCACCCGCACGACCAACCAGGGCCGGGGACAAACTGCAACCGAAGTACATGCCCTTAGCAGGAACCGAACCCTGGTCTTTCTGGACCGCAGGCTGACACTCTAACCGCTGATCCAATCTGGCCAGGGCTCCACAGCTATTTTCTAAGCAACTGACCTAGTGTAGAAATTTAATTTAGAATGAGTTTTGAATTCCAGAGGACATTTTAGGAGGTAAATATTGAATTATGACTCACTTCTTTTTTTTTTATTCAAGAAAGTTAAAAATATCTGATATGGACTTTGATAACTAATTTTATTAGCAAATAACTATATAAAAGTTCTGTGCCCAAGACATATAGATGAAAAAATACAATGAAGCCCAAGACCTAGCTCATTTCTAGAAGAGGAATAAAATATAATTTTCTTCATTCTTACTCTTAGTATCATAACTATTTATAGTGCCATAGATATTTAAGATTTTGAAGTAGGAATAATTCAATTAGTTTCAAGTTTAGCCTAAATAAAAGAGCTTAGAATTCTAAGCTGAACCTCAAACCTTATGTATTAAGATAGTTTCTTTTTCCTGTCTTTCATTCATATAGTCCCCCAAATCAAATAAACAGAGGAACAATACTTATTAAATACTAAAAAAAAAAAGATAACTAATAGTTGTAAATAAACTTTCTGCTTAATCATAGGGAATCCCATAAAATAAGCCTTATACTTCCAACTTGCTGCTTAAGTCAATGCAAAAGAATCAGACTATGACTTTCTTCAACTTTGTAGATCCTCTATAATTTGAGGATGAAAATAATGCCCACAGGAAAAAAAAGTAGATTAAATTCTGAAGTTTAAGAAAATCATATTAACCTAACATCTCAAATAAAACACAGCCAGATTATCTTAGGCAACCAGAGAGCTACCTACGTAAGTTTTCACTGTTGTGCAAGTGGCTTGTGTTCAAAGATAAAAGAGCATGAAACAGTTATGTCCTGAGACACATATCTTTGTTTAATTGCCTGATTGGTTCTTTTCTGTTTCCCATGATCATTGGGAAAATGCTACCAATCTGGCAAGGTTCTGGAACTTACCTAAGGTTGTGGAATATCTGTTCTGAGGAATTTATGTGACCACTATATTAATGTAAATAAATAAATTTATTAAATTGACCATTTCAGCCAATTGTGCACTGAGGTAAGCTAAGAATGATCTATCTGAGTTGGTGCAGCTGGTGCTTAGCAAATATTATTGACCTTGAAGAATATCAGTTTGCCAACAATAATGAAGTTCTAATTTAAAAGATTGATTATTCAGTAAGGAAACCTACATTAATGAGAGCATTTCTCAAAACTGTCTATCAAAGTAATATACCCATAAAAAATGAGTCAATTAAGGAAAAATGTAATGTTTTAATGATACATAAAGAGCTTACTAAAGAAGAAATTGTGTACAGGACTTAGATAGCTTTGAATTTCATTATTATAAATATATAATTTATTAATGGAAAAATATGTTTGAAGGTTGATGCAATAATAAAAGAATCTAAGAAACATCATATGTGTGTGTGTTACATGCCACTGAGGCAGCCGGGACTCCTGGTGAGCCTATGATTAGGTGATGTCCACAATGACCTGTCCTCAGCAGCCCTGCTCAGCTCCTGTAGACTCTGCCTATGGCTTCTTTTATGGAGTCAGTCCATCTCATATTTGATCTTCCTGTTTTTCTGCTGCCTTCTATTTTTCCCAGCATTATTGTCTTTTCCAAAGAACCCTATCTTCTCATGATGTGCCCAAAGTAGGACAACTTCAGCTTTGTCATTTTTACATTGGGAACTCTAGGGAGCACACAGTGGGAATTAAGCAGAGGTCTTTGCTAGAGTTGATACTGCCAGAGCAGTCACCCTGGAGCTGCTGCAGTCAGCAGAGCCAAAGCTGCTCTCCTGGAAGTCATTGCCTTAATAAGGGCAGGAACTCATTGCTGAAGGTCTCTGGTTCGTCCCTTGTGTGGAACAGTTGCTGTCCACATCACTAAGGAGAATCACAGTTTGCCCCTTATAGTTACATGCATGAATTGCTCACACAATCAATTCTTTGTTCTTAGATATAGTTATCCTGTAGCTAGAACAGATGAAATGAAAACACTATAAGGAGTGGAAATTGTTGTTACAAATATTATCATGACAGTATTTGGATGGTATCTAAAAGGATCTTAACCAAAGTTTGTGATTTGTTTTTATTTTTATTTTTTTATACATTCTTATAATGAATGTTTAAAACATTCTTTGTGTAGTGGGTAAGTCAGGTGTTATTGTATTATGATTTTGTGCAAGCAGGCTCAGAGGGTCATGGCACCTTCTGCACCTGAAGACCAATAATTAGTGACACTAAGATTCAGGGGAAAAAAAAAAATCTGAGGATTCAAAATCCAAATTACTTTCCTCTAGTCAATGTTACATCCTGAAAAGCAAAACTACAATTTGAGAAATAAAGAGCACTTTTCCTTGCTTTGTTCCAAAGTCAAAAGTGTTGTTGTGGGCCAGCAGGGAGAAACTTTGTGTGAAGATACTTGTGAAACTCAACAGCTTATTTGCTAACTTCTTTGGAGGAGCTTTTCAGGGCAGATACTGAGACATACTTGTAGCAAAATCCTTCAGTTTCTTCTTTACATTTAGTTTACCACATATTTGTAAGGGGGTTTATACTGAATTTATGGTGGTAATATGATGAGATTTTGCCTTATCTTTTCTAAATTCCTTCTCAACTGAAATATATATTAACCTCTGAGAACCTTGCTTTAAACTTGTGTTGTATATTTTTAAGGTCAAAGAAAAATTGGCATTTTTTGTTGGCAATAAGTGAAGTGAGTTTTCAACCATCAAAGCTCTTTAAAGTGTTTTGAAAATACAATTAATTACACTATTTATTCATCTGTTTCCCCTCTAGAAGCAGTGCATCATGCATGCCCCCTATGGTACTATGCCTTGGATAGGATGCTAAGATGTAATCTCAGTCAAAATAACTTGAAGTACCTCATTAGATACTGAACAGAAGCTTGAGGGAAATTGGTTTCCTTTCATCTTACATGAGGAGGCAATCTCTTTATATGCAAGTAATGAATTTCACATATTGATTATATTTTTTGATGATTGAACTTACACATTTATAGGCTAAATGTCATTCGTTAAAAAGAAGGTACATATTAAATATCTATTTCCATTATTTCATCTAATAACTTACTACTCCAGGATGTCAAAACTCTTAAAAGCACAATTCACATTTTCTTTTCTCATTCTAATACTACTTTTCATACTATTGACTTTATGCTTTTATAAACACATAAATAATTTTTAGCAAAGAAACCCCTCTCTTCCATGTCCAATGTAAATTTTGAGGGATAGATAGGGTGGCCAGTTTGCACTGGTTTGCCTGGAACTTCCCTGATTATAGTGATGAAAGTTTATACCAAAGGAAACCTTAATCCTGGGCAAAATGGATTTACCAAACCATGAGAGTTGGTAATTTGAGTTGCTGATCTTGGCATGTGCTTTTTATTTACTTTAAAATTTGTATCTAATTTCAAATTTTTAGAGAAGCTGAAAGAATACACACACACACACACACACACACACATTTTACCCTGATTAGTAATTGTTTAATTTTTTCCCCCCCATTTGGTTAATTTCTCTGTCTTCTGTCTTTTTCTCTCTCTGTCTCTTTCATATATATATATATATATATATATATATATATATATATATATGAACTATTTGAGAATAAATGGGAGATATCATGCCCCTTTACCCCTAAAATTTAGTAATTATTTCTTAAGAACAAGTACAGTCTCTTTCATAACCACAGTATATTCAGTATATTTATTAAAATAATGAAATTTGATGTTCATAAAATATTCTATCTAATTTACATTGCATGTACAAATTTCATTGAGTACCATAATATTCTTTATAGCTTTTCCCTGGTCTGGGATCGATTCCAAATTAAATGCATTTTATTTAGTTGTTATGTCCTTTTAATCTTCTTTAATCTAGAAAATTTTCACATCCTTTCTCTGTGTTCCTTACCCTTGATATATTTCAAAAGTAAAGACCTACCATTATGTGAAATGTCCCTCAGTTTGGTTTGTCTACTTCCCTCATGATTAGATTCAGGTAATGCAGTATGTAAGCAGTAATACTACTGAAGTGATGCTCTGTCTTTCTCAGTGCCTTGTATCAGAAGACACATAATGTTGGGTTGTCTCGATAGTGGTGATGTGGGAAAAGACCTCAGATTTTCATCCTCTAGTTTTAGTAGCCATTGAGAATTTTCTAGAACCATCATTCCATCTATGTTAGTGCCATTTTATTGTCATTCTATTGTAATGAGCAGCTTATAACTCAGGTTTTGATTTACAAGGAGGCATTCAATTCAGTATGAAATTTATTGTTATAATTGTTCTAGAATCTATCTTTATTTTTCAACCCAACCATTAGTCCTACAGAGTAGCATCCCCTGGGAAGCACAATAGTCTCAAGTCCCTGAATCTTCTGAAAACAGAAGCAAAATCCATCTACTTCGTGCCCTTTGCAAAAATAAGAGAAACAAGTACTGTGCAATCAGAAAACCTTTGAAGACTTCAGAGAATAGACACAATATACATTCCACAGCAGGACTCTTCTGCAGCCAACTACATTTATTGACAGTCTCCTCCCTGCAGCACGTTTTACCAGATTCTACTTCATAGGGTATTGTCTTTAATCTCTATACAAGTGATATCAGAGAAAAGCATGGTGGCATTTCTCTGTTGCTATTGGGAGTGGGGTTCTTGGGGTACCACTGGAATAAGCATTTATAGAGGCCCCCATGAGAGAATGAGATATGGTATAAAGCTTTATTTTCATAAAATTACATTCCTGGGTTTCCAAAGTCCCATTCTAGTCATAGAAGAAGTGTAGCTAGGGTTTCAGTAAAGTCAAAAGCAAAGCCAGTATCCAGAGTTTCCGTTCCATGTTGCATCCAGGTCCAGTTCAGCATCAGGCTAGTTACAGTCCATTAGTCCATTGTGTGTGGGGTTCACATGGCCATGGCCATGTGGGCAAATTCAGGGTAGCAGGAGTGAGAGAGCCCCCCAATCCAGGAGTCAAGCACAACATGCCAAGACCGGGAGCATAAGAACAACAAGAGAGCGAGTTCCTTTGTTTAGGGAATTAAATATCCCAAATTTCATGCATATCCAGGGGCCACAGCCATTCTGGCCAATGACCTTTGTTCTCAGGTGTGACTGACAGGCAAATACCTTCCCCCTGTCACCCCAACTTTACTGGGCTTGTGTCTATCTTCCCTTTACTCCCTTCCTGCTATTAATAACCAGATTATTTCCAATGCTATCACAAGCACAGTGAATTCAAATTCTTTAGAGAATACAGCTTACTCTATCGCTTGCCTCAGAAGGGTTTTTATTAGTTTTAAAGACTAAGGAACTCCTGTAATAATGTCAACATTAAAATTTTTTTAATTAAAAAAAGGAGGGTGTCAATGGGGAATAAAGAGAAACATCTGTAACAAAAATAAATAAATAAATAGACTCAAAGAGCAAAACAGCTGGTACTACACAAATTATAATGTGATTCCCATTGTTGTGCTATAGATCATCAGAAGAAATGTTCACAAATAAATTAGTTTGAAGGCAATCAGTACTCATTTTGTGAACAAAAGAGTGGATATTCAGAATTTGGAAATTTGTATGTATTTGTGATTTGTTTTGTTTTTCAGAGCATTTTCAGTTGATTGTTTTGACATCCATCAGCAGACTTAATTCAGGAAGCAGCAGTGAAACTGTACTTGTTGCTGAGTGACTTAGGTTGAAAGCCCTTAATTCAGTCTGTCATGGGTCCTTCATCTCCAGGGTTAGATAAAAGAACAAACTCTGGACTCTTGAGTTCAAAGATCATTTCTTTGGATATGAGAATTTACAGATAAGTATGATGGAAAATTAATCATTTCAGTAAGAGTATTGAGAACAAATAATTACACTTAGCTGTACTATCTGGGAATTTCAACAGTTTGCTTCACTTGCCTATGACTTTGTTCCAGGGACTAATACACACCCTGAAGAAACCATTATTTTCATGAATAATTTGAAAATACCCATGATTTAGTTTTCTAAGAGACTTGAGACATTAAAACAATCCCTCTAACTCCTTTTCTATACTAAAATGAGAAGTAGAATGCATTTCTTCATCAGTAAAATAAAAACTAATGAGTTCATTGTTGAACCAGATTAGCTCTATATTTGTTTTCAGTTCAAAAATACTATATTTTTAATTGTCAAATGCTTAATCATATGCTTTTATACCTAGCACACAAAGTCTAGACTAAATTAGAGACAGCCCTTTGTCTATTCCTGGAGGTTCACTTTGGAGTAGAGATCCATAATCATCAATATAAAGTATACTCTTAAAATTCATTTCTTAGGACTTAGATCTTAACTATCTGTTTTAGTAGTTTATATTATTATATCTTCACTTTTTCAGCATATTGTTGGTCATGTTTATGATTCACTTATGGCTGACTCTTTAGGAATGACAACCCCAAACAGTATATTGTTCCTATGGGAAAATGCTATCTGAGAGTAATTCACTTTAAGATGTGGATTCCAAACTGCATTGTGGTGAGAATATGGGACTGCGTTCATCTTCTTACATCTAAATATACTGAGATGCACTCACAGATAGACTTTCCATGAAAGATCCTATGGGAAAGATGAGGAAAAATAACCTTAAAGCAGTAGTCTCCAATGTTGAGAGAAAAACAGAAAAAAAGTAAAGAAAGGAAATATTATATGAAAGCAAAGGAGAATGGAGAGAGAAAGGATGCAGAGGAATGCGGATTGGGTGATGGATGAAAGAAAAAAAAAAAACACAACCAACACTTCAGGGAAACAATTTATATACCTACAGAAATTTAGTGTACTTTTTTTGAAAACTAGTTACCCAAGAATTTTTCTATTTTTAAAACTATATTTACTCTCCATGATCCCTTCTCTTTACTCATGCCATTTAGTTTTAAGACACAAGATACACTTTAGTTTAAACCCCTTGAAATGGGCAAGGAGACACCTGATTGGTGGTGTTGCTCTTTTATCAGTCAGGGCAAAGGGGCAAAGCGGTCACACAGTCCTTAGTTCATCCTAGCTTGATGCCTGTGTTGGTGGCCAGAGCTGTTTCATGCCTAGGGCACGTAAAAAAAAAAAAAAAAAAAAAAAAAGTTGTGTTATGGTGGGAGAGAGACGACCTACTATTTCTTAAGTTCATGCAATAAAGCAGAATACTGTGTTTGGGGTTTTCAGGTTTAATGTATAATTCAATCTGATTGTGTCTTAAAGGAGAGGCTCTATAAGAGTAAAATTATTACCTAATTTTTCAAGTGAAGATGTGGAAGACTAGACTAATACTGTGCCTAAGACACAGATTTAATAATAAGTATATTTGTAATATTTTTAACCAAGAAATAATCTGGGTGACCATTTTCCTATACCCCACCCCTGGAATTGCCTCTTATATTTAAAACAAACAAATGAGCAGGAAGGATCACATTTTTTTCAGTTTGTAAATGTGACTTTGTAGAATAAAAACCAGGAGCTATTGATCTAGATGGGTGGAAGAAAAGGAGCAAAACCATGGAGGTAAGACTGCTCCAAAACGTAGAGTTTATAAGTCATATATAGCTAGATAGATGGAAGAGAGACAACTTATGTATAAATTACAAAACTTTTTATTTAAAAATGTTTTAAAATATTTTCTGTTTTTTCTTTAAAACTATTGTTAATTCTGTTATTGTAGTTTTTTATACAAAATGGTAAATAGAGAATAATCCCTCTTGACATGCCTTTGATACTGAAAAAGTGAACATGACCCTCCATAAAACCATCATGTAACAGCTATCAACCAACACTTGTGGCACCCTTGGTTTTAGAAGATTTGACAGATGTCAGTTAGTTCTGCTTTGCAAGTTTATGGTTACAGTGACTGACTTTAAGGATGAAGAAAAGGTTCAACAGTGTGCATTATGACAAATCAATTCAAAACTATATAGAATATGCATGAAGTGAATTGTAAATTAAAGTGTAAAGAGATAAAATGAAAGAAGTGAGGGAGAAGGAAGGAAGGAAGGACGGAAGGAAGGAAGGAAGGAAGGGATCAAATCTGCTGAGAACCAAATTAACTTTTATTAAATCAAATAATTATCAATGCATTATAATCTTTTTTAGTCTGATATTCATATGTAGGTTTTTGTTATAAGGCAAATTGATTTATACAAATTTCTAGGAAAAATCTGACATCTATGAATGCTGTAGATAGGCTAGTCATAGCACCTGGGATGCCAATAGTTGTCTTACATAGAAAACCATTAAGCATCAGCTCTGTTTAGGAAACAGCCATGAGGATTCCTTCCCTGTCCCTGAACCTGTTTGCATGAGTAATCCTACACATCAGTTACAGCTGTTTAGACCAGAGTAGGCACCTCAATACAGACTGAACCATTTAAAAGTTCTGCCCAAAAGGAATCATGGTGATTATCTAGCCCAATCAAACTATCTTCCTCAGGAATTTTATTGTGGTGGGAATTTTTGTGTGAGTATAGAAAGAGATGTGATTAGTAGCTGGGGACGGGAGATTTAAACCCACCAAAAGCAGACATAGGAAATGGAATCATAAAAGTGAAAAATATACCATAGAGTAATGATATAAGGAGGGTAGAGAGGATGGTAATTAGGCAGGAGTAGTAAAATCAGAGGGAGTTCAACCAAGAATTAAAGAGCAGCCAACGAGGGCCCATGAAATAATCCTGTTCCCACAGCCACCTTGAATCCTGAACCCTTCCTTCTCAGGTAGGCTCTGTCAATTCTGGCTGAAGAATGGTTTCCATTGATTTTGTGTGGTTCAGCTGTTGCAGTCTTGTGAAACTTCATCGCTTTCACTGTAACACAGGTAAACTCAAAATAAGTCCCCATAATTTGTGATAACCTGATATTCTGACAACCAAATATCTTAACTATACACTCACTATTTTTAATGGCTTCCACCTTTCCATCAAACAATTAAATGATTAGAAATTGCCAATGTATGATAGTATTATATTTTATGGGAGAGGGGAGTGCAGAAATGAAAGAAAGGTATATAAAGGAGAGAATAATGGTAGAAAGAGTGAATGATGGAGACTAGTGGGGTTTGCAGTGGGTTTATGAGGTGATATTGCTAAATTGGGTTATCATATTCCTACTACCGGTGCTAAAATCAAATATTTTATTGAAACGTGTTTCTATATATAGATTATATAAATGATGCAAACCTCTTTCTTTTCATTTTCTTTTCTTTTTTCCTTCTTTCTTTCTTGGAGTGGAGTGGATTGGGGTGGATTGGGGGAGTGAGGGAGGTGGTCAGTTAAATCAGCCTTATTAAGCAGTCACTGATATGCCCTGTTGACTTGGCAGAGAACAGGCATAGGCCACCCATTCTTTTCAGAGGCAGGCACCGAGCTACTTCCAGCACTATCACAGGCACTGAATAGAATCAGAAGGGAAGCAAGATGGTGAGATACTGCTCAATGCTCCTGAGTCCCTGGGGAGAAAGATGGAACATCAGACCAAGGTTGTTCCAGTCTTGCCTTCTGCTGGAGGTTCTGGGGCAACCAGAAGCACTCTGCAATTGAAGATTCATGGCTAATCTCCTTCTTAGCCAGAGGTGTGTGACAGCCAGGAAATTACCATCAAGGTAAAGTCTTAGGGTGCCTTCTTTCTCCTGGAAGAGTGTCTGATTCACCCCAGCATGTTGTTATTTGGGACCTCAAATCTCTAGAATGATGAACCTTTACCTCCTAAAACGTTTGGGATCACCTAGGATTCCAGCCCTCCAGCAGAGACTCTAGCCCACATTTGTTAACTTGGAGTTAAATTGGATAGATAAGCTTGTACATTTCGACACAGTAATTTACGGATCACTTCTATTACCCATTAAACTCTAAAAATGTTGTAGTCCCTCGAATTTGGGAGAATAGGGGCAGTGATGGGCATGCAGGTCTTTAAAGGAGTGCTTATTTCTCCTGATGTTTCACGGACATTGCACTTTGTCCCTTTAAGAAGCTATTGCTTGGACTCTTCCAAAGCCACAAGTGCCAATATACAGTCAAGGTTCACTCTCACTCGCAAATCTTCCATATCTCTTGTCTTTGTCACCACAAAGTTGTGACACAGGAAGTACCCTAAGGCATCTTGTCTTCTATGCCTCCTTGTGTCAAATATCTGATACTACCCACTCCTAAAGCTTATCTCTGAAAACCACCATCTCTCAATTACATGGTCCTGAACTTCCTGCACTCACAACACAGGGTGCCGATGTTACATCCTCTGCATTTACTGATCATGCTCAGCCTCATTGACCTAACTTGTCCTACACATTTACCACCGAATATGCATAGGGACTTGGAGAAACAGTTACAAATAATGTTGTAGTATAGATGGTCAGATTGTTTATCTGTTACTAGTCATTCCTTCTGGAATTCTCCCTCCACAGTCTGATATATTGTGACTTTATTTGAAGTCCCTCAGTTTTGACACAGCTCACATCCCACCCAAGATGGCAAAAAACAGTACTCCCAACTCATATTATCTCTCTTAATCTTTCCTTCCATTCCCAGGACACTGGGAAGCCACTAAATTTAAGCTGCAGCAGAAAAGGGAGAATGTTCTTCCTCACACATTTCTATTCTCACACCCACCTTCTGTTTCATCCCTGAATGATTTAAACTTCAATAATTTTAATGTGACTTGAAATCAAAAAAATCTTAATGACTCTGTCAACTCCATTTATATTAGCCAAGTATACAATCCAATCTATATAAATATACATACATTTTAAAAAAGAGAATAATGCATCATGTGAAAGAGACTATCTCAAAATAGGTATTTTTAAATAACATACATGAATTTGCAACTATCTATCACACTTTATACATACTTGAAATTATCTGCAATCGTCAAGCACTCTCTATATTTGAGGTCCGAGAGATTCTGAAATTTTGAAGCAGAGAAAATTATAACTGTAGGGCATACTTCTAACTATTCTACATTAATATTTTCAAAATCTGCATCTATCAACCCAAAGTATGCTTTTTTACTTTTTAAAATTAGGCATAGTTCTCAGGATAGTTTAAAAAACTACTAAGGTGTGTTTTAAATTTTGAATATTTAGAGTGCTTATCTATGATGGAATATCATTACCAGCAAAAAATCAGATCTGTGATATCTGCACAGATATGCAAAGTAAATAATTAAATCTCCTTAAAATCAGAGTGCAGGGAAGTCTAATTCTGTCTTGAGATTTTAATTAAAACAAGCTCACAAGTGTAAAGTATAATTCTTATATTTTTAAACAACCAGATTGTAAGTCACTGAATGGCAGCAAATCACTTGAAGGATTCAATTTTGTGTCAGATTCAAGTTTGTGTCAAAGGCATCAATAACTAGCTCTGATAAACTGTACATGCTGAGGCAAATCATATTCCTTTTCAATTTAAGTCATTTTATTAAACCATTCATATAATTTTATTAAACCATTCATATATATATGTATGCATATCAGATGGTCAAAAATCACTTTAGTGCCTTATTTGATGGCTATCTGTTATGGTTCAAAACAATTCTAATTCCAGGTTCAACATTTCTCTACCACCAACTTCCAAAATATTTATTGAGGCCTATCATGTTAAAAGTCTATTTTATTCCAACATTCTTGACTCTCTCCTTATAATCCAGATCGTCAAAACCACAAGAGAGTTTTTCTATTGAAAATGTCTAAGTTGATAAGTGCTGTGAGATTTCTGTTCTTAAAGTGAGCTATCAGCCTTGTTACTATAAGCTGGTTATTGCAGAGTGAAAAAGAGTTAAAGGTTTGAAATGACAAGGGAAAATGTGTTCCTTTTGCCTCTAATAGGTACACTTTGAGTTGATGTGTATAAGGAACATAATATTACATGTGTTTTGAACTCAGATAAATTTGGCTCCCCAACTCAAGGTTGGTTTGTCATGAACATCTAAGATACTGTTTTGCCAGCAGTCTCTTTTCTAAGGATGTGCTACTGTCACCACAGCCATCCTATCTAAAGGGCTCCCTAGGAAGATGACATTCTTGCCTGACCTCACCCCATGGCCTCAGTTGACTGGCCCAGGTTTGGATACCTCATTTAAGCTGGGCCAAGTAAAGCCCTTCCCAAGAATGTTTTGGGATGGAAATTGGGAAAGTAGGTCACTCTTTTGTGTTGGTAGAAGACATGATGTGGAACACTGATGCACCATTGGTGGCTCTATTTAACATTTTGTTGAGCAAATGAAAAATGATAGTGACATAGGAACATCAGAGATGAGAGACATTTTATCCCAGTGGCATTCAAATGTCTTGTCACAGCCGCTTGTGAGAACCAACAGCTTCTCTGAAGCTTGGTTGTTCAATTCTTCCCTGGATTCGAACTAAAATTTCGATATGACTAAATCCAATTTGGGTGGGAGTGAGTACCATGTTTGAAAGTTGAGCATTGGATTCCAACAGTTCAACAGGTACACTTTCATTAATAAAATGCTATTGTTCCTGTCATAGGCTGCTGGCTACTGCTTTCAACATTCATAAAAATGAGTCACAAAGACACAAGGTGACTTACCTGAAAGTTGACAGGAGACAAAGGACAGATGAAGCAACTATGTTACAGAAAGACAACTCCCCATGGCCTCTAGTAAGCTGGGGCCCCTGAAGATCAGATAATGATATGATCTGATGAACTGCCACAAACTCTGCCTCTTCGTAAAGTAGTAAACTGAGAAACAAAACATTGGCTCCCAGCACCTGGAATGGGTGTATTCTGAAAGTCCCCCATTATAAGCAATACCTGATTTCTTGACACTTCCCATGTACCTACTATCAAAAAATGATAAACCCTCCAATAAAAAACAATGAGTTCCAGTTAAACAAGGCAGATTAACCCTAGGCTCCTCTTCTGCCTTGAACCCCACTAACGTGATAGTTAAGGGGGTTAAAAAGATACAATCTCAAAGGCAAAGGGAATGAGAGGCAAGACAATTGCAAGGGAAGATTTTAATCAAATGTTTAAGGATAGAAAATGGAGTCAGTAACTAACTGACTTAGCCCAGTTGGAAAATGTTTAACTTAAGTGATTATAGAAAGAGGATATTGACAGGAAATAAGCCAACAACATCCCCACAACACCCATGGAAGGTGCAGGGCTTGGAGATATCAGGGAAGTGTGAGGTGTAAAATTGAGCACAGGTGTAGATTTATTGACAGTTTGGATAGAGAGTAGTTGGACTTCCCAGGTCTCCTCCCCAATAAAGCAGAACAAGTAACTACCACTTCACCAATTTCCCAAAAGAAAATTAAAGATTTCTTCTTTAAGTATGCAGAGAGAGAGTCCAGATTGAAGAATGCAAGACTGTGGCAAAGTATAGAAATTAATTAAAATGTACATATTGAACTGTTGGATTTCAAGACCTTTTATTGTGACCAGAGTTCTCTGGAGAAAATGAATAGCTCAAAATAAAAGACACCCACTTAGTGATTTTTGACATCCTCCAACAAAACAGCAAATTCAATATTTGTACATCCTACAGTAAACTGTATGAGTTAAGCAGCTTGATGTATGCATACACAACTTCAAATCCACTTTTTAGTGACTCACTCTTAATTATGAACAGACAGCTAAGGATCACCAGATATTTGAGGAAATCTTGAAATATCTAAGATAAACACCAAATTAAACAAAAGGAAACCAGAGGAAGGAAAAATCATAAAATCAGAAAAAATATTAATCTTATAATTAATAACCTCAGAGAGATAATGAGAGTGGCAAATGATAATGGAGGCTCTTGCTGTGGGTCAAGCACGGTTCTAAGTACTTTAAGTGAATTAACCATTGAATAATCACAACAACCCTATGATGAAGGTTTTAACCCATTTCATAGATAAGGAAATTTCATAATTTGTCCAAGTTTACACAACCAATAAATGGCAGAGCTGGGATTTAACTTTTTTTTCCTTTATTCATTTTAAAGAGAGAGGAAGGGAGAGAGAGAGAAACATCAGTGAGAGAGAACATCGATTGGCTGCCTCCTGCATGCCCCCCACTGGGGATTGGGCCTATAATCTGAGCATGCACCTCTTGGTGCATGGGTTGATGCTCAACACTGAGCCACACCAGCCGGGCTAAGGGTATATTTTTTAAATTAATCTGTTTGAGTTGATTCTATTATTTCATATTAAAGGGTCTTAATTTTTTATTTTTCTGTTAATTCTTACCCAAGGATATTCTGCCATTGCTTTTTTTCTTTTAGAAAGAGTGGAAGGGAGGAAGGGAGGGAGAAAGAGGGAGAGAGAGAGAGACATGGATGGGAGAGAGACACATCGATTGGTTGCCTCCCGCTTGACCCTGACCAGGGCCAGGGATCGAACCTGCAACGCAGATGTGCACCCTTGACTGGAATCGAACCTACGACCCTTAGATCCTAGGGCCAACACTCTAACCACTGAGCCTCACTGGCCAGGGCATGGTTGGGGGGCGTCTCAATTTTTAAAGTTAAGCTCAGTAATTGGCTATTCTAAAATAGAACATCCTTAGCATTTTAATCAAGGAGGGTCATGATTGGAAAGGTGCTATTTTCTGACAAAAGTCTACAGGAATCAGAATTCATTGGCACCTTTTCAGCAGGGAAAATTGAAAATTTTAATGAGGAATTGAAAGTCTGACCATTCCCAAACAGTAGAGAGTCAAAGGTGGTAACATGCACACCTCAGCTGTGGTCTTCATAGGTCTGTTAACTAAATTATTAATGAAGGAAGAAGATATTAAACTCTTATAAAAGTTTCTTTATGAACTTCATTACAATTATATCTCTCAGTCTATCTGAATCTTCTGGGATTCTGCTTAGGGAAAATATTGATTTCAAGGTTTGCAAAATCTCCTAAGCTGCTTTGTCTTTGGTATTCTCCATCCAGACAACTCATCAGAACAGCAGCAGCTTTTTGAATAAGCTAACTCACCCTGTTCGGTTCATAAAAGTAGCCATGATTGTCTTTGGGGACTTCCAGTCAAGATGGCGGCGTAGGTAAATGCGGTATCGCGTCCTCCCACAACCACATAAAAGTTACAACTAAACTACACAACAACCATCATTCAAAACCACCTGAAATCAAGCTGAATGGAAGTCCTACAACTACGAAATTAAAGAAGCCGCCACATCGAGACTGGTAGGAGAGGCGGAGGCTGACAGGCGGTCCCACACCCACGTGTAGCGGATAAAAATCAGGAGCATACCTCTGCTGGGAAGGTCCTCCCTGAGGACCGAGGGGTCCCCGTCCCACACCAGGCGCCCAGCTCAGGGTTCCAGTGCCAGGAGAGAAGTCCCCATAACTTCTGGCTGGAAAAACCAGCGGGAACTGAGGCTGAGGCGGCTGGAGACCCCAGGAGCTCCTCTTAAAGGGCCCATGTACTGACTTACTCAGACACACACCCTCCAGGCTCCAGCGTGGAGGAGGCAGCTTGAAAGGCACCAGAGTCACATGGGGAAGAACTGAGCTGTTTGGCATTGGAGCGAGGGCTGAAGAGGCAGCTTTCTCCTGGACAGACGTGCTATCAGAGGCTTTTATTCCTTTGGTGAGCCCTTCCCTGGGACAGCAGACGCCGCCATATCTCGGACTCCAGCTACCTGGCTCACACTGTTTGCTCCGCCCTGGTGATTCCCTGAGGCCCCGCCCCACGCAACTTCCAGGACTACCCAAGCTGTTGCCAGTTGCTTGACCATAGGATTGGCCTGTCTTGGATCCTGCTTCAGCTTTTCCTAAATTCTTTCAAACAAGCAGCATCTGGTCTCAGCTAGCCCTACACCTCTCGCTAAGTAATACATAGAAACAAACAGAGGGAGGCAGCCAAAATGAGGAGACAAAGAAACAGGTCCCAAATGAAAGAACAGAACAAAATTCCAGGAAAAGAACTAAGTGAAATGGAGTTAAGCAACCTAACAGATGCTGAGTTCAAAACACTGCTTATAAGGATGCTCAATGGACTTAGTGAGAACCTCAGTGAACTTAGAGAGGGCCTCAAGAGCATAAAAAAGGACCAGTCAGAAATGAAGGAGGCACTAACTGAAATAAAGAATAATTTACACAGATTCAATAGTAGAGTAGGTAAAGCCAAGAAGCAAACCGTGGATTTGGAATATAAGGAAGCAAAAAACACCCAATCAGAACAGCAAAAAGAAAAAAGAATCCAAAAAAATGAGGATAGTGTAAGGAGCCTCTGGGACAATTTCAAGCGTGCCAACATTCGCATCTTGGGGGTGCCAGAAGGAGAAGAGAGAGAACAAGAAATCGAAAATCTATTTGAAATAATAGTGGCAGAAAACTTCCCTAACTTGGTGAAGGAAACAGACATACTAGCCCAGGAAGCACAGAGAGTCCCAAACAAAATGAACCCCAAGAGGCCCACACCAAGACACATCATCATCAAAATGCAAAAGGTTCAAGACAAAGAGACAATCTTAAAAGCAGCAAGAGAAAAGGAGTTAGTTACCTAAAAGGGAGTTCCCATCAGACTGTCAGCTGATTTCTCAAAAGAAACTTTGCAGGCCAGAAGGGAGTGGCAAGAAATATTCAGAGTGATGAAAAGCAAGAACCTACAACCAAGATTACTCTATCCTGCAAAGCTGTCATTTAGAATTGATGGCCATATAAAGAGTTTCCCAGACAAGGAAAAGCTAAAGGAGTTCATCACCACCAAACCATTATTATATGAAATGTTGAAGGGTCTTCTTGAAGAAAAAGATAAAAAAAATATGAACAAACAAAATGGCAATAAATACATATCTATCAACAATTGAATCTACAAACAAAATGAACAAGCAGAACAGAAACATTCTCATAGATACAGAGAACTTTTGTTGGGTACCAGATGGGTGGTGGCTGGGGGGAATGGGTGAAAAAGGTGAAGGGATTAAGAAGTACAAATTGGTTGTTAGACTGACAAACCTCAAAGGGAAGGGGGTTTGGGAGGTGGGAAGAAATAAACCAAAGAACTTATATGTATATATGCATAACCAATGGACACAGACAACAGTGTGGGGAAAAGCAGGAGGGGAGCAGGAATGGGGAGGAGGGGGGCAATGGGGGGAAAATGAGGGACATTTTTATCAACAATAAAGATAAGTTAAAAAAAAAAAAAGTAGCCATGCCCACGAAGTCTCTTGCTCCTGAAACCCCCGTCTGGAACTAAATTCTGTAGAGCAGCTGTCTTAAGTCAGATGCTTGCAGAGGCCCCAGCACAACATGAAGGGCTAAGGCTGCCTGTGGAAAGAGGGGCGGGGAAAGCTGTGGGAGATTGCTTCACCTTTGTCCACCTCCTGGCTCCCACAGAGCCAGAACTTAGGTCGTCAAATCTTCCTATTTCTCAAAAGAAACTGGTTTGTTTATAAGTTTGCTTATTGTAGAGATGTCAATGAACAGAATGGAATTGATCTTGCCATCAGCTCATGACACATTATCTTCATTTGTTCTGTATTTTATTTTACTGAGTTTTATCTCCTTCATCCTGTATAATCTAATGTATCTCTCCTTCCACAGGCTCCCAGTCTAAAGGATTTAGTATTTGTATCTTAATTGACCTTCAATATTTTTTATTTACATATGTGTGTGTGAAAGTGTCTTTAAAATGTGGTCATTGCTGTTTGTGTATGTTAAATTTACATAAATGATATTGGACTACAAAAATTATGTTCACCCATGTGGCTAAATAACTACTTAGTTCATTCCTTGTGACTGCTGTATAGACTACATTTAATCTAATTATTCTCTGGTTACTTGCTACCATAAATAATTCTGCAATAAACATCTTTATAGATACTTCTTGGTTTACCCTTGTGAGAATTTCCCTAGTGTTTATGGTCTATCAAATAATTACTTAACTGCACTAAGTATTGCTTTATTCCCTTCCACAGTGAATACACTAGTCCATCCCCACCAGCAGTACATGAGGTTTCCTGTCCCCACATCTTCACCAGCATTTGATATCCAACTTTGTAATTTTTTGTTCCTCAATAAACAGTATATCTGTGTTTTCATTTGTATTTTGTTGATTATTGTGTGATTAAACATCTCATCTCTGTATATTTTTTAACCATTAGAATATCTCAATCATAATCCTTGCCATTTTTCTGTTGTTTCTTCTTCTTGCTTATTTGTAGGACTTTATTCTATTACTCAAGATATTCTTTGTTGGCAGTACATTTTCTATAGGTCTTCTTCCAAACTGTCACTTATTTCTAAATGTTGTCTATGAGGTCCTTCAGTGTCCTGTATTAAGCATTGACTGGAAAGCTCAAGTGAACACCTTCTCAGACTCCATGGCAGCTGGGAGTGGCCAGGTAACAACTAATTCTGATGTAATGAGATACATTATTTTTCCCTTTATAGTTTATGTTTTGACGGATTTATTTTAAAATCTTTCCACATCTCAGATGACAAAGAAACCTTCTTGTAATTTTATTAGCTCTACTGTTTTACCTTTCACATTTAACTTTTTAATCTATCCATTGATCCAACTTAATTTCTTACCTATTCTATATTGTACCTATTGTATATTCTATCCAATTTTCTCAACACTATTTATTAAACAATTTATCTATTCTCCAAAGATCAAATATCAAGTATACCTATGCATATATTTGTTATAATTTCTGTACTTTTAATAATGTCTTAATATCAGGTAATTTTTTTGCCTACTTACTGCTTCTCATTTTCTAAATTAACTTAACTTCACAGACCTTTATTCATTTCTATATATAGGGTGGGGAAAAGTGGGTTTACAACTGCGAGTACACAAAACAGAGTTTATTCTTTTCTTATTACTTATTAATTATTATATTATTTTCCATATGAACAATTGTAAACCTACTTTTGTCTCACCTTGCAAATTTGGGAATCAGTTTGTGGAGTTGAACACTCAAAACAATTTTGTGCCCCGACCGGTGTGGCTCGATTGGTTTGAGCGTTGTCCTGTGCATTGAAAGTTCTCATGTTCCACCCCAGGTTGGGGCCCGTGTGGGAGGTAAATGCTGAATGTTTCCGTCTCTCTCCTTCTTCCTTCCTCTCTCTCTCTCTGAAGTCAATAAAAGCATGTCCTCAGGTGAGGATTTTAAAAATAAATAAATAAATAATTAAAATTAACAATTATGCTGGGATTTTCATGCAATTACCTTGAATATTAAAAATATTGTCTCATCCATGAACATGATTTAGCTTTCATGACTTTAAATTTTTTCAGGTTTCTTTTATATGCTTTACTTATACAGATATGATGCATTTAAATTAATCCCAAAATGCATTACAGATTTTCTTACTGCACATATAGGGATTAACAAGTAATGAAAGCACCTGAAACCACTTTATCACTTGCCTCTATGGTGGAGACTAGAAGCTAGAACACTTCACTTTCAGATTCCACTACAGTATGAGGGCCAAAGAAAGTCTCTATAAAGGGGTTTCTTCCCACCCCAGCTCCCCAAAAGGCACCAAACTGACATCCACCTGAGACACTGCAGTCTTTTTATTAATAATCTTTATAACTGTACTTAGTATATTTGGACTATATACATGATGTAATGATGTACTTTAATGATAGCAAAATCCTGACATTGAGATTTCTTCAAACCAGTTTCTTCAAAAAAAGAATCTCAGTGGAAGGCGGGGGTGGGGGGTGGCAGGGTGGTGGGTTGTTTAGAGTTGTATCAGCCAATAACAATGTTTGGACCTTATTTGGATCTCAACTCAAACACAGAAACTGAAAAAAAAACAATATATAAGACAATTGAGAAAATGTGAATATTGAATACTTGATAGCATGAAGGAATATTTTATAGGTGTGATAATGGTATTATATTTATTTTTTAAGGGTTCTTATATTTTAGAGATATATACAGTATATATATATATATAAAATGATAATGTCTTGGATTTCTTCAAAATAATCTTGAGGCCACATCTATATAATTATTGAGCTTGGCTGATAGGTGCATTGGGTTCATTAAGTGCTATCTTACATGTATGGTTGAAACTTTACATTTAAAAGGTTATTTTAACTGAGCGTACTAAGTTTTTGTTATTTGTATTTTCTGAATTACACCTATTCTTTCAAGGGCCAGTTTTTTGTCTGGTTGTCATGGTTCTTCTTTTCCGAGGTATTAATCCTCCTCAAAAGTGTCTGGTGACATTTGGCTGTCTGCTTATATTATTAATTAATGACTAAACTGATAACTGAAAGCATATAACATGAATTTCCTCTGCCATTGGTACATCTGGTTATCTTTTTTTAACACCAAAGTGTTGTTCCTCAACTTCATTGATTACATTTATAACCACAATCAGTAACTCTCTTTATGTAACATTTGACACAGAGTGCCAGGAAACTTGTGAAACAAGCAGTTTGCACTGAGGGTGTTACAAGAGCCCTATTGATGTGGAAAAGGTAAAGTCCCCTCCTGCAAAGCATTGATGTTTCTGAAGAGAGTGTGGGGGCAGGGAGGAAGCCCTAGGTTTTTCCTTTATAGATCCTATAAGAATAAATAAATGATTTTATTAGGTAATCTGGTTTTAGTCAAGATGAAAGAAACCCCAAAATAAACTGGCTTAGAAAAAGAGTGTAGTTTAGACGAACACCATAGTGTCTCTTGGTAGAACCAGGGCCACAAAGCCTGGATGCAACTGACCCTGGACATTTTAGAGCCTGGAACTGGAAACCAGCAGGATTACTGTCTGAAAGCAAAATGACTGCCTCCCATCTCCTGCTCCCACTAACCCTAACTGCTGACTTTTTTCCTCCCTCCGTACTGATCAGTCTCCTGTACCTGATGGAAGTCATCATAGAACCTATCAGTTCCAAGCTTTACTATTTGCCAATGTAATCAATCCCAAAAGAGGCATGGTCTATCCAAAGGCTGAATTTGCAGTCTGCTCTGGATTTTTTGTTTTTGTTTTAATCTTGTTAATTTTGAGAGTATTTTTGTCCCTGAAGTTTTCAATGTATGAAATCACATGCTCCCTAGCTAATGATGGTTTTATCTCCCCTTTTCAATAGTTGGCTTTGTTACTAGCTTCTAGACTCTTGATGTGATGCTATGTTTAACATCCAGGTCTCAAAAACAGAAAACAAAAAATAAGAAGGAAAAGAGAAGAAAAAATGCCTTAATTGTAACATTTCCCCAGTTTGCCAGTTTAAATACCTCCACCGTGGCCAGCTGAAGCTACCAACATCATGTCACAGAACTCAGACTTGGGAAGAACTCTACACAATCAGTGATCTCAAGCTGGTACAAGCAGCATTCAGCACAATGCTGCTTATAATTTATTTATTTAGCTTTATTAGGTTAATGTTCGATAGTAGTGATAGCAGCAAGCTATCCTTGATCCTGATGCTTTAGCACCCAGTAGCAAAAAGCTTGCATCCTTAGTGCTACATTTAATTAAATGTTAGTGGGCCCTTGGAGCTCTGTGTCAGGACTTAGAAAGAGTAAGTGCCATGTCAGTTAGAGATGCTGGCCAAGGGCGAAGGAGGAAGGAAATGCCTCTGCAGTGCCCACATCTGTCAGTTAAGACTAGTGGTCTCTGAACCCAACAGTTTAAATACAATGTTTATTTTTATATTTTTTGTTTATATGCCCCTTATGGAGAAAGAGAATTTAATAATTAGGCAACATATTTCACCTTGCCTTTAAGCTTTATGCTTCTGTTTCCTGATTATTAAAATGAGGGTATTAGAATACACATACACATGACTTTTGTGAGGATTAAATGAAATAATTCATGTACTCAGAGTTCAGTATCTGGCACACAGTAAATGTTCAATCAATGTTTCAATTACTTGAAACATTTTTTGTCTCATTCACGAATACTAAGTTAACCAGAGCATTGTATAATATGGTCTTTTTTACATTTTAAACATGTCCTTCTAGTACTTGTTTTCTCAATTTTTTTTTTTTTTTTTAAATAAAGAATAACTATTAAGTTTTGTCGTTTTCAGTGTCTCTTGTCTGGTTTTTTACATGGGGCTAAGAAAGAACTTCCAATTAATCAACATAACCCACTAAATTACCACTTAACCTGTCTATCTGCCTTCTTCCAGCCAGGGTGCACTCCCCACACAGCACCCACTGCTCATCACTGATTCTGTTCCTGACCACTCCTCCCATCATGTCACTGACAGCCACACCCGCTTGCTCTCCATGGAAACACCCATTCAGCCAATACAAAACACCTTGATCAAAGCAGTCTACGTCAGTTACTGATTAAGGAAAAAAATTTGGAAAACAAAAAAGAATTTAAGCTCTGTGAACATTGATGATTAGAGAGGCACTATTTGAAACCACAACTGACTGAGGAAGTTTCTGCCTCTCAAGACAGTAGAGAAAAAGAGACAATTTCCTCTGCATAAAAAGGAAGAATTTGAGTTTTCTGAATTTCCTGGGAAGGAAAAGGAGCTGTCTTTCTGGATGGGCAGTGAGGTGGCCAAGGCAAAAGCAATGGCTATGGGCTGGGGGTCATGATTTGGGGTCAAGGTCAGTTAGAATGGTTATGAGATTTTCACAAAACCTCAATATCTAATATTCAGGATTTGGCTCTAGGATACATCACACATATCCCATGTCATCTTAAAAATGGGAAGCCCACTACACTCATAGCATTATGTCCTAGAGAGAGAGGCGAGATGTTCAATGGGATTTCAGTGCTGACTTCTCCTGGCTGAACTATGTAGTTGAGGGAACCATCACTAATATTAAAACAAGTCATTTTCACCCTGGCTGGTGTGGTTCTGTTGGTTGAGTGTCGTCCAGTGCACCAAAAGCTGGCTGGTTCAATTCTGGGTCAGAGCACAGGCCTGGGTAGCGAGCTCAATCTCTGGTAGGGAGCGTGCAGGAGGCAGCTGATCTATGTTTCTCTCTCTCTCTCTCCCTTCTTCTTCCTCTCTCTTTAAAATCAATAAAAACATATTTTTTTTTAAAAAGAACACCAAAATTTCAATCCCACACAAATGTCATTTTCACCCCAGTATCTCGGAGAATTCCCACAGGGTGGAGGGGAATGCTGGCAGAAATTCTGGCCTGTAGACAGGAACTGTGTCCTTTAAGGGTTCTGTGATCAGAGGCCCAGAGGGCATTCCCCTCTCTCACTTTTACCTCCCAGCAAGGGCCAGAGCAGAAGCAGGGCACTGAGGACACCAGGGATGAGGGTGACTATCCTGGGGGTCATCAGCATTCACCAAACTCCAAGACAAAACTTAGGGGTTGTTCAAAGACAGTAATCATTAATAACCATTTTCACTTTTTCCCCAGTTGCTTCCTAAGGAAAAATGCTGGCTTTTCGGTTACAGAAAATTCTAGAGCCAAGTATTAAGAACATGAACTTGGGTCATCATAGTGAGCAATCATTTTAATACACTTTTGGGTATGATCAGGGCATCAGAATTGATGATGCCAATCTTGTGATTAGTGTGCGGAAGTGGTTTGGGATAGGAAACAAGAATGCCCATAATGCCTTGTGTTTTGTTAACACATTGAACTCATCCCAGCTAAGACCACTCATCTCCCTCATTCTTCCCTCCCTTCTCTTCAACTGTTCCAGGGGTTGTTTGTTTTAATGCAGACATTCAAATCAAATTAAAATTTAAAAAAGTTTGAATTAATGTATTGATTTAATACAATAATTAAAATTTAAATACATTGTGTCATTTAGTCCACTGGCTTTAAAGTGTGGTCCCCACTGGCATCACTTGAGAACTTATTACAAATGCAAATTCTTGGGCCCATTCCAGACCTAGTGAATTCATCCAGGGATTCTAATGCACAGAAACATTTTGAAATTAACATTCTAGTGCAGTGATTCTTAACCCTGAAATCACCTAGAAAATTTGGAAAGGTACTAATGTCTGTAACCCATCTCCAAGATTCTAATTTGATTGGTTCAGGGTGTGGTTATGGATGTGGGATTTTTTGCCCACAACCTGGGCATGTGCCCTGACGAAAAATTGGAACCAGTGACCTGTTGGTGCATGGGTCTAAGCTCAACCACTGGGCCACAGCGGCCCAGCGATGTGGCAGTTTTCAAAGGTTTCCTCATGTATCTATTATTAGAAGCCGGGACTGACAACCATTGGTCCAGCCCACTTACATCACCTGGGCCTTTTCGGTCAAATATAACCACTCATATGAACTACGTTCCAGGAATGTGAGGGTGGGAGGGTATTAGTCTCCCTCCCAAAGAGAGACTTTTAGGGTCACTGTGGGTTTTCCTCTGTCCCCCTCACAGTCCCTGATGCTGGTGTGTAGGACTGACTTGCTCCAACTCTGCTCACCTCAGCTGGAACTCAGCCCAGCGCTTCTCTTTCTTTCCTTGTGTCTCCATGGCTTTTCGAGTTCCCCTTCCCCACCTAGTCGTAGTGTTGGTCAGTTATACCAATCGAGGCAGGTTAGAATAGGTACTTAAGAGGTTCAGTCCAGGAATTCTGTGGCAGAGAGAACACTGTGAATTTCTCACAAGCAGATGCTCAGTGGGCCACCACTGTCCTCTTCTCCAGGCAACTCAGGACAGAAAAACGGACACAAAGGTTCCAAAAAGAAATTACTGTGCATGTAGATGAGAGCATCATTTCTAACATCAAAAAACTGATTTCTTCTGTGTCGACATCGAGGAAAATCCCTATGCGGCTGAGGCCAGGGCTTGCAGGAACCCTGGTGTCCGGGATGCCGCTGGAGTGGATTGCTCCTGCCTTCATACTGATGACCCAGACGCCGCACTCGGAGGAAAACGCGCTCTTCCTCCTCCTGTCAACGGATTCCTTGCAGACTCCCAGAGCCCACTCCTTCCCCTCTTCCACGGCCACCTCCCAATATTGGCGACCGGAGGAGAAGCACGGGGTGCCCAGGACACAGGCCATGGAGGCAAATCTCTGGGGATCTTCCCTCGGCTGGTGACAGAACTTCCCACGGTGGACTTTCCTCCGGTCCTCAGAGAGCACTAGGCGGGAGTCTGCAGTGGCTGCATCCAGGGTCATGTCTTCCCGGAACATCAGGAATTCACCTCTCATGTGCAGACTTTGCTCCAGTAGGAAACCGCGCTGTTTGATGAGAAGGGAGAGGAATCTAAGTTGCTGTTCCTCCAAAGGCGGCTTCGTGGTTACTTCTCGACACATGGGGCAGATCAATTTCAGATCCGGCCTTTGCAGCACCCAACTTTGCATGCAATCATAGCAGAAGGCATGCACACAGGAGAGAGTAATGGGAAGGGAGAAAAGTCCGAGACAGACCGGACAGAGTGCCTCCTCGTGCAGACTTGTCGACATGATTTCTCAAGGTCTCTCCTTCGCAGTAAACTGAGCTGAAATGGCCTTTTATTCACTTCTGGGAGCCATCAGGAGCCTCAATACAGTATCTGCTCTGCAACAACCAGGATGAATCTAAGTCTAATACAAAAAATAAATAATATGAACCTTTCTATAGTTTATACAGGAAAGCTACACTAAGTCACGAGAGAATCTTAGTAAAGGCACAATCTGTGAGAAAAACTATGAAAACTATCCAAAATCTAGCTGGTCACAATAGAGAGAAATAGGACAGTGGACATTGTCTTTTCAGGTAGGCACTTTACCTTGTCTACAGACTTATAGGTGAAGTCTTGTCTTCAGGGGCGGAGTCCAACTGGGACTTTAATAGGATGGATATAGGAGTGCAGTCTCTGCCCCTAGTCAGTATGCCTTTGGAGGTCTCCTGCAGTTCAAGAACAATGATTTCCACATTTAGATACAATCATAAAAATAAAGCTAATTCTACTCTCCTTATCACAGAAAAATGACTCTAAGGAGTCCTCAAAAGTTCAAAGAAAGTTACCATACGTGAGTTAAACTAGCCAAAAACACTGCAAAATGAATGATATGCCCATCATTGCAACAATTTTAAGGACAAGAAATGGATTACTAGAACATCCTGGAATTTATCTCCATCCAACAAATACTTACTAGCCTTCCATGCTTTCACCCTCAGCTAGACTCTGGGGATGGGAAGCATAGACAGGATGTCACCACAGAAGCCTCCTTTTTCTTGATGGGGTTAGGTTGAGTGGCAACAGAGATAACCCTCTTCCTTAAATCCCCTATCACTATTTCCAAAAATAATGGGCTTTTTAAAGGCAAGTTCAAATGGTGCTCGAAATCTAAAAGTGCTTGCCTAACCCACCATTGAAAGTTATCTAAGAGAACAATTTTGCAAAAGAAAAAAATGGTGCAGCTCTAAAAACTTTCCTGTGCAGTGTTATCTATGATCCAAAATGATCCCAAATGATCCAACTATGTAATAATGAAAGTATTCAGTTCATTATAATACAGCCATTGAAAGTGGTAAGTATATTAAAGTGAAAACCCAGAAAATCCTTTAAGAAATAATGTTAGAAAATAAAAAGGAACAATTTAAAATCCATATACTGTAGTTGAAAACACAGAAAAATGCACCTACGTATAAAAAAATGACCTAAAGTTATTACGCAAGAATGTAAATGGTGGTGTTAGACTGGAAAGTGAATAAAGTTCCCTGGCACAGGATAAGATGGATTCTTTCTCTCCTGAAATCCAAAGGTAAAGGCACTGGCAAGATCGGTTGCAGCCCGAGAGGAATGAGAGCAGAAATAGCCCAGACAGAGAGATGGGTTACCTGGAAGTAGGGACTTCCCGTGAAGGTGCGGAAGGTCTGCGCTCTCACCTCCACAGCTCCAGGCCTTCGGGTCTCTCTGAAGTGAGTTTGAGCTCAGATACTCTGGCTTTTTATAGTTCTTGGGACACAGTCTCCACCCACAATCGGGATCACAGCCCCAATGATTGGACAAACTAAATCCAACCAAGTAAATAATTAACTTTGCTTCTTGGCGAACTTGGAACTACTATCTGTGTTTTTAAAACTACTAAATGTGTTTTTAAAATTTTCCATTTACAATTGACATTCAATATTATATTCGTTTCAGGTGTACAGCATAATGGTTAGACATTATATAACTTACAAAGTGATGCCCCTATAACTCTAGTACCCATCTGACATCATACATAGTTATCGCAATAGTATTGACTCCATTCCCTGTGCTCTACTTTAGATCTTCATGATTATTTTGTAACTGCCAATTTGTACTTCTTAATTGCTTTGAATTTGCACCCAGTCCCCCAACCCCCTCCCTGTAATATCTTTATATCGCATTATAAGGTACCAAAATGTACATGAAGATTTTTTATTTTTAAAATAATTTTTAATTATCATTAATGCTTCTATGAGGTAAGATTAAATGTCAAAGTTTAATTACATAGGTTCCTGACTAAAAATAAAAGAGACTTTCACACATACTAGTGAGATAAGATTCAGCCACTAGTAGGGGAGTGGTGCATGTCTGCCCTGTCAAGAATCTAAGATCTTTACAAGGGGACGGTGAGTTTGCTGAAAACACAATTTATATTTTTCAAAAGGCAGCCGTTGTAGTGGCCAGTTTTGCAGCCTCCTCCTGTCTCCTGTCCTCATCCTCCCATCCTCTCTGCGACCTGGGTGTGCATTGAAGTGGACCGTTCTGTCTGTGTGAAAGAAGGCAGAGGGCACCTCTCTGAATTATTAGTGCCACCAAAGCCTGGTGATGGCACTGCCACTCTCTCCTGTCCAGCTCCAGGAAGACAATGTTTTTGGCACTTGGAATGTGTAGGATGTTCCACCTTGTCCGTACTTATTATTTATTTATTTTCATCCTCACCCGAGGACATTTTTGCATTTATCTTCAGATAGAGCAGGAGGGAGAGAGGGGGGAAGAGAGACAGAGAAACATCGATGTGAGAGAGTCTCATCGACTGGTTGCCACCCACACAACCCCAACTGGGCCTGGGATTAAGGAACCGAAACTGAGGTACATGCCCTTAGCAGGAACCGAACCCGGGATTCTCTGGTCCTCGGGCCAACGCTCTAACCGCTGAGCCAAACTGGCCAGGGCAGGTCTGCATTTATTTTAAAGGACAGACTTTCTACTGAAAAAGTTATCGACGATTAGACTCTGTAGTTACATATTTGGTAATATATAATACCTACCCTGGCCTTATTAATGGACCACTTATTTTTCTTCTGAATTGGTTTATTTTTTTGTCAAAAATATTGATGAAAAAATTAACTAATATTTCTGTGTTTTTGTTTTTGTTCAGATAGAGTGGGAGGGAGAGAGAGGGAGAGAGAGAGAGAGAGAAACATCGACGTGAAAGGGACACATCGAGTGGCCGCCACCCGCACGACCAACCAGGGCCGGGGACAAACTGCAACCGAGGTACATGCCCTTAGCGGGAACCGAACCCGGGTCTCTCTGGACCGCAGGCCGACACTCTAACTGCTGAGTCAAACCGACCAGGGCTCTGTGTTTTATTTACAAGGTCTGTTCCTATCTGTATAATGACAGGCAACAGAATTCTTTACCTACAGCAAATTATCTGTAAAAATAACAAGCTCCAACCTGAGTCTTTATATAAATCCCAAAGACCTCAGGCCACTCACTCTCAAATAAAGTAGTTATGCTTAGTCACTCCAAGTGGTCCCAGCTTTTTTCACCTTGCAGGATCGGACCCTGAGCAGAGCCCAGAGGGGGACAGTGTGAATTTGAGTGAGTGGTGAGTGCAGGAATAAGGACACACGTGTGACCCTGCCACTGGGCTGTTTACTTTGTGGTTTCCAGAGCCAAATATAAGTGTTTTCAGATTATCCATATGTTTTCTCCTCTGGTTTAGAGCTGTTGAAATGTTTTTGGGTAGGTGAGAAAGTCTGAGTCAAAATAAATTTCCTTTCCACCTAATTATCTGACATTCATGTATTACCGAATGCAGCCTGCAAATCTCAAACCGATTTGAGCTTCCCCCCAACTCTGGGAACAGAGGTACATCAAGGCAACTGCCTCCCACCTCGTATATCAGCCTCACAGAGGTCAGTGACTACAAGTCTGTCTCAGGTGACTAGGTAGGGATCCAGGCGACGTAACCTTCTCCTCCACCAATTTATCCCCAGTGGCTGCCCATTTATCACTTTGAGCACACGATTCATCTATGGCTCCTTCACATTAATAAACCACACCTACTAAGCATACTAAGCACTTACTATGCGCCATGCTTTTTCAAATTACTGTACATGTTTCTAGCACTGATCCTTGAAGCTCTATGAAGGAGATGCTGTTACCATCTTACCCTGTCAGATGATGCATTTAAGACTCTACTACCACAAGCTGTATGACCTCAGTGTGTTACTAAATCTCTCTCGATTGCCTACCTGGAGTTTTTTTCCACATGAGAGAGTATTAAACGTCTATCCTGTTGAAATCAGTGTACCTTAGGATTTTTCTATTTTACGAATCCAGTGCAATCTAACTGAAATCTAATTAAAATAGGTGCTTAGTTCTTTCAGCTTCTGGAACTGGGATCCACGCTCTCTAGATAGTCATAGTAACTCATCAGATTTCATTGAGGGATTAAAAACCCTGGATCTGATCTACATTTTCTACCATATTTTGCATGTTCCTGATAGCCTGTCACCTAACTGAAGAAATAGGTGTGACTCATTAGCTCTTCTATACTTCCAAAAGCCCGTGTCAGTACTTATCAGCTGGACATTAGCTCTTCAGTTTTTTATTTTTTTATTTTTTTACAATTCTATTAGTGAGTTCCTTTGCATGGCATCATTGCAAAACAAGAAATGGTGATGACTAATTGGCAGAGTCAGCACAGTCCTGTGAACTCAGCAGAGGATGCCTTATGCAGTCAAATCTTTCAATTAGCTCTAATCTGAACACAACATATCCTCTTAGCAGCATGCTGAGCATTGTTCTGTGGTAAGTCCACATAAACTAATCAAAATAGCTGTCCATCTTCAGGGAGCCAGCAATACCCCAAGCCTATGGAATGTCATGTCTACTATATTTGAGAGTCTCTGTTAAATCCTGATGGGATTAGGAAAAAAAAAAAAAAAAGCAGAATGATACGGTCAATGCCCTGTGTGTTCCAGCATAATTAAGAGAGGTAAGAAAAATCGATGAGAAGGTAAACAATATCATGAAGTAAACAAAATAGTCCATGATAGTAAACAAAATAGTCCGTGGTATGTAATGTATTGCTGGTTACACATATGTCTTTTTAGTCAAGTCTTCATATAGATAACAAAGGACTAAAAGGCCTGAGCTGGGGGAGATCACATCCACAACACAAGGCCAATGTAGAGCAAAATGATTTTATTGCATGCGTCTGGGTCCAGGTGTGCTGAACCCAAAAAGGGGTCAGCCTCAGGTAATAGTTGGGGTGTAGGTTATATACTGTGCTTCCAGCTTTTAGAAGTTCCTGCTGACGTACTCTGCCTGGTCCATTGTTCACTTTGCAGTTGGAGTGGTGTGGTATCTCATCCTGCATCTACTGGGTGATTCATTGTCTTGCAGGTAATCCGATAATTTGTACTCAACAGAAGGCTGAGCAAAGGTCACGCAAGCAATGCATTTTTCACAGTTTCTGCCTTTTGCAAGCTCTTGCCTTTACCCTTTAAAACATTATTAACTCTTTCACAGTTTAGGCAGATATCACAGAAAAAAGAAAGATGTAAAGAAAAGGGGAAGGGAGTGGATACTGTGTACTGGGCACTGTGCAAAATGTCATAATGATAAATGTATTAGATTCATTTTACATATGAGAAAGGAGAAACAAATAAAAGATTGAAAAACTTCAAACTAGTTAGATTGGTAAGGAATGAATCATTGAGCTTACTGAGATTTATAGGCCTTACTGATTTTCATTTTTGTTGTAATACCAACATTTTATTGGCATATTTGAGAAGAAAGGCCTGTATCTAGATCAAGTTGATGCGCATGTACAGGGTTAGTATTAATATGTACACTACACAACTTCCATTTTTGTGGAAAGTCTGTCAATAGTGAAATACCCTAGTAAAATAGTCTCTCTCAAACATGTCAGGATGGATTGAGCACCACACATTGTTCTTTATTTTGCTTAATCTCTTTCACCTGCTCAACTAGGGACCATTTTATTTCCTCTCTCTCTCTCTCTCTCTCTCTCTCTCTCTCTCTCTCTCTCATTTTCTTTCTTTATTCTAGATAATTCTAGTCATCTCCCTTTTTTGTTTAGTCCTATTTCTTCTGTTTACATCATCAATGAAATAGTATGGAATGAAAGCGTCATAAAAGGGTTAGCACATGAAATATGGTACAATGACGTAGCATATTCATACAAAGCCTGTTTTGAGGATTTGTACAGACAGTTTGGTCAATGCCAAAATGCTCAGAATGTTCCTATTCTTGGACAATAATTGTTATCTCTGAGGGTGTGATTTAGACATCTAATCTGTGAGAGTAGTTTCTCCTTACCTCTTGATCACTGTCATTATGGTTTTGTGCTTTATTTCCAAATCGGCACCCTTCCTTAGGCTACTACAGAACATGGAAATTGCAGGTATTAAACACCCAGATCTTACATTATTCCTGGCAGGGTGTCTAGTCTAGGATGAGGGTTTAAAATAACAGATAACCTCACAGCTTTACAAAGCCCAGTTATTAAATTTTCCTCCTTAAGGCTATTGTGTTGAGGCCATAGAGGAGACAGACACTGACTGGCTTCATTTTGGGGTCTGCTTTTGAGTAGGGAGATAGTTTGAGCTTCACACTCTCCTGGGAAAGGTTCCACTCACCCATGGGAAAAGAAGTCACACGTTTGGAAGGTCAATTACCCCTTAATGGGGGGGGGACATTGGATGAAATGGGGAGTGGCTGAAGCCAAAAGAAGGAAGATAACAATGGGCTAATTTTTTTCTCTTTCCCATTCCTATAGGCTATTCACAGAAAAGTTACCTTCATATTATGATGTACAAGCTTTAAAAATTCTTCCACTCATTTTTAAATTTCTTAAGGAATGACAGCCATGTATTTCTAGTGCCTAATACTATATATACCTTCTCATCTATTATTTTTATTTGATCCTCACAAGGATCATATAAGTTGTCACTTATTCCCTTTAGTGGGAGAGGAGCAAAGACTCTGAGAAATTGGGATGCTCTCCAGTCTATATAGTAAATCAGTTTTCACTGAAACTTACTACGTGTCAGGCATGATCCCAGGGAGTAAGGGTAGAGCCAGGATGGAGACTAAGGCTTTAGAATTCCAACTGTCCTATCCTGTCCTGGTCTCTGGAGCCTCACTTCCTGAGAAGTCCAGTTGACAGAACTCTTGTTGAGCTTCCAGCTGCATTGCTTTCCTCCTGGGTCAAACTTCCCCTTCTTCCCTATTAAGACTTTTTCACAGTCAGAGCTATTTTTATTTTTGACTGTGTTATTTCACGTATTAGAATGTAAACTCCCTGAAAACAAGGATCCTTTTTGCTTTTGTTGTTGCTTTTATTTTATGTTATAGCATCAGTGGTGCACTTTGCTCACATAAATTATGCAATATAAAATCTCTGTGATATATAAAGTTCCACAGATATAATCTTTAGCTTGTGGGTAATTTAAAAGTAAATCATGATATTTTGAGGGGAGGAGGTGTAATTAGCTTGAGCTGCTCTTTCCCATGCACTTAATTATTTTAATTGATTAACGTTCAGTTCTGAACCATAAATGAGGTGGTAGTAACAGGTTTGTCACAATATGTGGAGCAAACATAATCGTACTCATAAAAGTAGATTTAAATTATCTTAAATATTTAGGATTGTGGGTTGCCCATGTTGATGTAGATTGTGTGTGAGTGTGTGAGTGTATGTGAAGGAAAAGAATGTAATACTAATTAAATCCAGAAATGGGAACTAGGGACAGGGAGGCTGCAGCATTTTTTCATCCAAAACAGTCTCAACTCAACAGCGAAACTTTATGAGAGAGTTCAGTTTTCTGAGTGAGCTAATGAGCTCACTCTTCCTTTTCACTTTTCCTTCCAAATTGCACAGCTGAAACACATTGTTAATAGAAACACCCTGTTAAGTCAGTGATTCACACACCCTATCTATTAGTTTTTGTTCCTAACATGCCATTTTAACTGTTAAACCTTTGGGAAAATTAACATGACATTCCAAACATAGTCCCCAAAGTTTCATATGTTAACACTCAGTTGCAAAAATTTCTGAGTTATATGTAATTACCGTACCCAAAGGGGTCCTGACAAAATTTGAGGTATTTCCTGTCCACACTCTGCATCTCAGGCTGTTAAACACTTAGAGCCAGGAAGCCTGATTCCTGAACATTCACCAACAGAACTTGGGGTTTGAGAGACCTAAAATAATAGTTCTGAGTCTATGTGTGCTGGGGTGAAAGGCCAGGAAGGGAGGGAAACAAGGAAGCAGAGAAAAGCCATTATATGAAAACTCATTTAAAATGATGAAATTAAAAAGAATACATTGAAAATAAAATTTGAATATTCAGCTGCTGTTAAAATGAATAACTACATGTATGTATCAATAAGGATAGATTAGATATAAAATAATAGTGAATAAAAATCCAAATTACACAAAAATGCTTAGCAATGATATCCTTTAAGTAAAATTTGAAAATACCAAAATTATATATGAATATATTTATGGGTAGTATAATTACTTTCAATGCTTGGAGATACACACATACACACACACACACACACGCACAATGACTTCTGGTTAATGGTTTTCTGGAGGTAGAAGGAGTAGGGAATAAAACTGTAGAAAGGTGAATTTAGTATTAATAATTTATTTCTTTGAATGAAGAAAAAGATTAGTGTTAAATATGGCAGACCAATAATATTTTAAAATTGTGAGTGGTGGTTCCATGAGCAGTGGTTGTTCTATTATTTTCTATGTATATATATGGAAACAGAAAATTAATTAAAATTCACAAAATAGAAAATATATTAAAATTCACAAAAAAGTGTATTTTAATTGACAAAATTCATATATTGAGAAAACCAATGGTAATAAATATTTGGAGGTTTAAGGTATACATTGCAAAAAGGAATAATTGATTTCATTTTTAAGTGTTCTGATACCATGTCAGTAATTAAGGAGTAACAATATTTTCTTCAAAAATGTTCACTGCATTACTATTTGAGGCCCATTGATTATACTAATATTGAAAAATTGTGTTAACAAAGATTTGCAATATTAACTTTAGTGTTCAATGCTGATGCATTACTTCTGAATGTTTTGTTTGAGATTTTCATTCCCAGGAAAGCTGATAATGCGGTTTCATTTTCATATTTCGCCTTTCTGATCATCTGTGCAGTTGTGCCATTTGTGATACATTTAGGCATGAAAAGAAATCCTTCTTTCTTTGTTCTAAGTAGACTGAAGGTTGGGCCTAATTCTGTCTCCACCGTCAAGTCTTGGTTTCTGAATTAGCCTCATGTCTCTCTGGGTGGGCTGCATGAAATAGGATACTTTTTGTTTTCTTGGTTGAGATGTTAATCTCTCAAACTTAAAAATTTTTTAAATTAAAATTATTTCATGTAAATATACTTTCATTGTTCAAAAATGAAAACTATGCTAGACAACAACAAAAAAATGGGACTCTTCCCCTTGTTTTCCAGTATTTGTTTCTTTAGTGTCTTTTTTAATTGAATTTATTGGAGTGACATTGGTTAATAAAATTATATAGGTTTCAGGTGTACAATTCCATAATACACTAACTGTGTATTGTATTGTGTGTTTACCACCCCAAGTCAAGTCTCCTTCCAGAACCATTTATCCTCCATATACTTTCTTCTACTTCTCCGCACTCCCCTTCCCCTCTGGTAATCACCATACTGTTGTCTGTGTCTGTGGTACATTTACACACTAGAATACTACTTGACTGTAAAAAAAGAAGGAAATCTTACCCTTTGCGACAGTGTGAATGGACCCGAGAGCATTATGCTACATGGAATAAGTCAGAGAAAAACAAGTATCATATGATTTCACTCATATGTGGAACCTAATGAACAAAATAAATTAACAGGAAAAATAGAAACAAATTCATAGATAGAACAGACTGACAGCTGTCAGAGGAGAGGGAGGTTGTGGGGCTGGGTGAAAAAGGTGAAGGGATTAAGCAAAAAACAAACAAATAACGACACAAAACCCTCTGGTGTCTTTCTTGTAATCTTATTTGCCATTAATTGTTCTGCAGTTGGAAAATCCTTGTGTCCACAGGGAGGATGTTTTCTAAGAGTTGAAGCTTTTCTTCTGTACTTTTAATTTCCCTATCATCTCTCCTTTCTCCCTTCTGCCTCTCATCCTTTCTAGACACAGCTTCTTGTTCTTAGTTGATTTCTATTGTTTGACCTCGCTTCAACCATAGGGAATTTGTGTTTCTAATAGTACATGATTCAAGACAGAATCTTCTTCAGTATCTAAAAGAATAATGCCATTTATAATGACAAAGAGATGGGCAATAGGATCAAATTTCAGGTCACTGGCACTGCTCCAGAGACTGCTCAAATCCCACCTTAAGCCTGTATGTATCTTTCTTCTTTTGGACAAAAAAAAAAAAAAAAAAAAAAATCTTTAAAGAAGGTACATCAAATTTTACCTTAAGGTTTTTTAGGATTTTATGATATTTGTTGTAACTAAGACCTCATGGAACAAGAGAAGGTGTTTTACCTTAGTGCCTTGCAATATTATGTAAGAAAATCTTTTAATAATTTATATTTCTTAGGTTCCTTCATATTGAGATCAATAGCTGAATATTTATTTATGTTTTTATTTATTTGTTTGGCACATGGTATAAATAAATTTTAAAAATTCAATAATTTGATATAATATATATGAGAATAATGTATTTTTATAAGCTGGCAGTCTTCAAGTTTCCCAGTAGATTTTAAAGTATCTTGGGATACATAGCAACTGTTGATAGAAAGAAAAAAAAAAATCAATGAGCCAGTTGGAGACTTACTCTGTTTAAAGAGAGCCAGTGTTTTTTTTTTTGTTTTTTTTTATTGTTGTTGTTACAGATATTACTAACACTACACTTTAAGAACTTTAATTTGAATGGGAAGGAAAACCTTTACACATACTATTTATGTCTGTGTTCACATATATTACAGAAAAATGAAAGTATCTAACTGTTGTTGGCAAAAACAGTGTCTTGATAATTTCAAATGGTTGCACTGGAATGAAAATCTGACAAGAGAAAAGTTAATGAAGTCTATTAACTAAGTTTTGAGGTTATATTGATGATAAATGCTATGTGTTGCCTGTCACCCTGCTTCATCTCTTCTCAGCAATGTCCCTTTCTGTGCTGACCATCTTTAGGGTACTTGCAATTGGAATTAATCCTTAAATACTAATGGCACCTAAAATATCCACTGCTAGACATTTTATAACTAGATATCATTCTAGTTTGTAATAGTAGTTTGTGGAACATGCTGATTATCTCAGCATTTCTCAGTGTGTGCTCTACAGAGTGTTAGAACTGAGAGCAATTCCATGAACACAAGGGCTCTGGGCCAGAGAAATGTTGGAAATTTTTCATATTATATTTTTCTCTTAGAAATTTATAATAAACTTTAGTAAAATTAAAGAACTGAGAACTGGGGTATAAAACCTGTTTAACTTGTTTAATTACTCATTTCTCAAACAATAGACCTGTTGGGTTTAATGTTATGGAGCTAGTGCTCCAAGACCCATCATTTAGAAAGCAGTGGATTAACTAGACTTTTATATATGAATGGCTTTGGAAGTTAATTTTTCAGGCTATTTGTCTTAAAGTGCACTTTGTTTATTTTCTTGTTTTACTTGTAAATAACCTCTAACATGAGAAAATTATTTCTAGCAAAATTTAATTGAAAGCAAATGCCTCATTCTCAGTATTTACTAAGCTATCATGTACAGAAATGAATCTAAAAGAAGAATCAATAATATCATCAAAAGCAAGCATTTTTCATAAAAAAACCTTCCTATTAGTGCATTTTTAAAAATTCAGGATAATAGAATTTGAAACTTTAAAATTTTTATATCAACAATAATGGTAAATATGAGATGCTTAAAACATGCAAACAATAAATTGAAAATGAATGTATTACAAATTACAGCCTAGAAAAGTTTTCTAGAAAGAAGTGACTGCCTATTTCTTGAACTTTCTGACCTAAAATGTTATTATGATTAAAAAGCATTGCCAGGAAAGAAACAAAACTGAAAACTTTAGCTTGGCCTTACTCAAAGTTAAAGAATCTTTGTAATTCTAATTTGCTATGTTTTAAGGGATAAAGAAACTAAAACCATAGAGAATAATTTGAAGAATGATAATAGTTTCATAAAGTGGGCAAATGGGTTCCATTTTAGTGCAAGTGGGAAGAAAATAGGGCCTATTGAAAAAAGTTAAAAGGGGACACAAGAGTAAATGAAGACAAACCTAAAAAAGTTTTAACTTATGAAAAATGTGAGCAAGATGCTCAATGCATCAACTTCAGAACATGTAAAGAGACTCTTTGGATGGAAAGATGAAACATTAGTAGTATCAAAAGGGATATTTTACATAACAATTACTGTAGGCTGAAAATGTAAATGTGTTCAGGAAAGATTTTAAGATATTCATGAATGAACTGTGATTTTTTAAAATGTTACAACTACCTCACATGACCATTAGAAAAGGACAGTGTTAAAATGAATAAGAATCTCAACTTTTTGAAACGATATAATGAAGTATTTAAGGGTATAACTGCCTAGTTTGTCATCACAATTTTTCCACTTAATGTGGGATGTTTGAATGTTATTTAACCTCTCTAAATACCATTATTTGCATCTGTGAAATGGGAAATAACAGAATGTATCTCACTGGATTGTTGTAAAATTCTTAGCCCAGTGCTAGGTATACAGAAAGTAAATTAAAATTGCTAGCTATTGTGACACATTATAAAACATATATTTGGTGACAATTCACTGAACTTTTGAGGACAAAAGATCCCCAAACACTCCTCAGAGCTATTCTAAAAAACCAGATATTGAGCTTGAAGAAAACTGGCAAGATCTGACATATTTTTAACCTCTTATGTAATATTCCCAATGGTACAATTTTGAAATTATATAACTATTTGAAATTTATTATATCTCCAAATCTGTCATCAGTTGGGTTTGATGATATTCTTTGCCCCATAATTTTGTCAACTCAAGTATTTATTATAAGAAGCATTTTAATTGAAGTGTTATTACTTCTTTGCAAATATTTACTTATCTCTGGACTGAAGGAGAATTCTTTGCCTTTCCCTTGTGATCAAATTCTTTCATTTTTAATTTTGTCTGTTGTGATGGTAAAAAAAGAAAGTTGATTTTCCTTTACTATTGAAGTTTTCTGAGTGTATTTATTGTAAGTAATAAACTTTAATTACTTTTGCAATTACAGCTTATTTGATTGAATTTTCCACTGACTGCACAAAACATCTGTCCTACTGGGACCATGCATAGTCTCTGATCTGGATACAATGTGCTGTTAAAATATAGTAACATCTGCAGTCCATTATTTTCTAAAGCAATAGGCAAGTTTGGCTTCCAAATGGGTTCAGCCAAGTTTATACTTAGGAATTCTGTTTCTTTGCTTTCCATCTAAGTGGACTAAGGCAACTCATACTTTCTGCCTTGCCTTAGTTTTTACTTAGTGTTGAATATACAAACATAAACAATAACATAGTATTTGATTTGATGCTCTGTTTTATTCTGACTACACTAACCTTCCTCAGAGATAATAGAAATAACAATGATGAAAAGGCACTTGATTATAATTTTACTGACATCAGGATGCTGTTACTGGACTGCTAAGTGATATGAAGATATTTTGTGATAATAGCACGTTCATGTGGATTCCTTTGAAGACTAAGTATAAGAATACTTCAAAGGTGGGAAATAGGCTCCTAAGAATACAAGAGTTTTTAATTTTGTCCGAAAGTACAGTGAAAGACTATCATCATCATTATCCTTGTGCCTTATTCTTTACCAAATTCTAGTTAATACAGAAATACTTCTCTAATAAAATTTAGAGATTATTTTATGCATTGTTATATTTCAGAAAAAGAAACAGGCATTAGTAAATCACAGAGAAGTAATAATGTTGACATAATGAGGGTCAATGCAGCCACCAACTAAAGGTCATTTATTTCTCATGTAGATTTTGGAACTGCCATGTCATTTTACCCAAGTTTGATCTGTGTTTCTCAATCAATAACAATGATCACTTAAATTTGCAAAATAGAAAACACTGGTCATCCAAATCTCTATTAGAAAATTATGATTGTAGAAACTGCTCATGTTCACCTATGATTTCCATGACTCCCTGTAGTCTTAGTTGCCACGTGACTGATTTCTGACCAATGAGATGTGGTTGATAGCAACGAGTGCTACTTCCAAGGTTGTCCCTTCAGACTTCTCTCTTCCCCTCCCAGGTCAAACATGGAGGTCAAGTGTCCCAGATGGCAACGTTACAAAATAAGGGGCTGCTTTACTCACATCAGGCAGGGCCATTAATGAAAAAATAAATATCTAGTATTAAATTTCTGAGATTTAGGTGTTTTGCAGCACCCTTATTAAATCATTTCAATGTCATTACTAAGTATAACTGATAATCCTAGTTCGGTAGTTACTATTGTATCTATGAGAGTGAACATTAGTTAAAGAGGATTTATTCATGAATCTTTGAATCTTTGACACTCCCTAAATTAATATTATGTCTATTCTTTAGCCCAAAAAGATGCAACATTTATATTTACACACACACACACACGCACACACATGCACACACACACCTAAAAATGGCTTATTCAATGTCAACTTAACACTACTTTTGTTAGGGACAAGGGAGAGCCTAAGAGTAGGCCCCGGAAGCCCCCACTAAAGGATGATCTTGTAAATGTAGAGGTATAAAAACTAGAGAATCGCCAAGAGTCAAGGACTGAAATGCCCTCCTGAAGAGCATTTCCAGAAAGGAGGCTTTCAGCAGTACAAAACAACCATGAGACCCAGAGGAAAAACTGTGGCCATGTCATTGTCGCTTTGGGGCCTGCTGAGTACAAACTGCCAGATTCATAGTGAACGTTCCTTCCCCCTCCCTATGACAGATATGGATGAACACACACTGATGGAGAAGGACCGAGCCCCTTGGGGTAATCTGATGCACTCTCTCTACCACTTTTGTGCATCGTAAATGGGTTTTAAACATTCCAAAATGTCTACACTGTGTTCATTTCCTGTGGTGGATTTACAGTGTGTGACAGGAAATCCATTTCTTTTCCTGTAGATGCTAAATTCATTACCTTGACACAGAATTCAGACTCACTCTTTGCACTTGCTGCCATAGCAACCAGTATCAGACATTTCTTTCTTTCTATTTTTTCTTCCACTGGAAGCAAGGTAGTCACATGTTGCAACAAGAATTGTACTCCATTAAAACATTATTTTAAAGGCACCTAACACTGTTATACCAAGGGTCTCTTCACACTGTCACCTCTGCAGACCACATACTTCATAAATCTATAATCACATATTACACCACAGTATTCTAAACTAGCAGAGTGTGGCCTTCTTTAAGATCTTTTCAAGAGAGAATTTCTTTTTCTCTTTTTCAAATTTATTCACAATAATGAGAGCTATTTAAAATAATAGGTATCATGGGTTTTTCTTCCCCATCTAACAAAATGCTCTACAGAGCAGTGATTATTATTGGAGGCAAGTCCTGGACAGGTACTTGACTTAAACTATCTAAACGCTGTTATGGCTCTGAGTAATGTCATATTACAATTCCACATGAGCTGGATTGTCATCTGCTTTCTACTTCAAAAAAGAGAACACCACAAACTCATCATGCCAAGACGCTGTCCTGGTTTCCTATGGCAGAGTGAATAATTACAAAAAGCAAAATAAAGTTAATGATTTTCCCTGCCCTGAATATTAATAGGGTTGGTTTGGTGTGGTGACTGAAAAGGGAAGAGGAAAACACCTGGTATGCTTGCCTCAGTGCTAAGAGGTCTTGTTTTTGAGCACCCAACACGTGGTATACTCAACACATATCCTCTTGGTAGGATTTGGAATATACCTATATCAATGTCACTGAGAAAAATCATATAACCACTGGGAAATTATAAGGCTGTGTCAATGCCAGGCTAGTTACTATATAGCAATGATCATCAGAAATGTACGCACTAAAGATTCAAACCATAGAGCCCATGAGATTTAATTTCCTCTGGTTATTTACCTTTCATTTTACATGTAGCACCCAGAAACTACTCTGATGTGGGGGAAGTTTCAAAGAAGAAAGAGCCATTAAGTTACACTGTTCAAAGAAGATACATCACAGAAGCTGAAGAAGAAGTGATGGTTTATAATCTTCTTTACCCTTTTTTCTGACCTCTTCAGGTTCTCTCTTACCTTCCTTCACAATTGAGATATTTTGCATTTAATGATTATCTCATTTCCCTCTACAGTCTTAGGTCTGAAATAAATCCAGGTCTATAAAATAAAACATTCCACTATTTTATATTTCCATTTGCTTCATCCTCAAATTATTTCCCTTATTAAACACATTTTGCTCACTCACTACATTAGGGTTGGATTTTTAGTAATGTATTTTAGTAAGGCAAAGCCACATATAATCCAAATAAGGACAATATTATTTAAAACGTAGAACATTCTAAGCTTTGCATTGGAATTGTATTCAGCTCTCCAAGTTTTACTAAGGAACTGCATGGATTAGGAAATATTTCATTGAAATAGTATGAGAAAAACTTTGAGCAATAAGATTGAAATATATAAGGCAGATAAAAAAAACTTGAATAAAATTATAAGGAGAGTAAATTCAGAATCAATGAGCTTGAAGAGCTATAGACTAGGCAGAACCAGCAGTAGGTACAAATTATAACAACTATGGCTCCTTTCCTCAAGCAGCTGGCCTAATGCACAAGAATCACAATAGTAAAGATTTATATGATGTGCTGACTGCACGTGCTAACAGGAGGAGAGGTAAACTATTGAGAGCTGACTGGGAATTATTTCATAGAGGACTGGACTTGGTATATATAACTAAAGGGTTCAGCGCTGAAAACAGAGGTTGGTAAGGGAGAGGCATTCTAGGATAGGAGAAATGCAAAAACTATGATGACACCTGCTAGAAAGTTACTCTTGGGGCAGGCTTTGAGCAGGGCAGGGCATGTGTGCAAGTGATGCTTGAGGAAATGGAATGAAGAGGAGTCAGTCCATTAGCCATCTGGGGAAGTCTGAATGGGTTGAATATTGAGGGAATATACTAGGATAGTGACCATGAAATGGTGAGTGAAGGAAAGATTAATTATTTTAAGAAAAACAAAAGTTGATAGAACTGAATGATTAATTAAATCTAAGACATACATATAGTAATTAATTTCAAAGTCAATATTTGTAATAAAAAGGCTATCTATAGCTGATATATTTTGTTTTCACTGAAAAACATTATTTCCCCCCATTCCTCAGGAAATAGTTCTCATCTTCCCTTCAGAACCTTCTCCTCCTTGATTCTAATCAAACAGTTTTGGTGGTGGCTCTCCTGACCTCCTTTCTGCTGGTTCCCATTTTAGGAGTGGCCGTGTGATCTACACTTGTCTGAGTTGGGTTTCTCACCTCCTAGCTTCAGTTTGGTTAAAAGTGTGTACATATGGCTCAAGAAGGGCCTCTCCTCTTGTTGCTGGAGAAAAATAACAATTCATTAGTTGTAAGCATTGCAACTCAGAGCTGCTGGTGGCCGTGCTCTCTGCTAAAGGTAAAAAGCCTGGGTGAATAGAGCAGCCAAGGTTAGGTGTGCATGCTCATGCTTACATATGGAGAAAGAGAGACACAGAGACAGAGAGACCAAGAGAGACAAAGACAGTTCCTTCAGCATTTTAACCCTCCATTACAGTCCTCAAAGTCTATAAAACTCTCTAGATTTCTGCATTTCTTCTTTACTTCAATGAATTGGCCCAGTATCCACCCAATGAACTTTATTTTTCCTTAATATAGTTTGAGTTGGGTTAATGTAATTTTTAACTAGAATTCTAATTAATATATTTACCAATTAGATTGTGAGAGCATTGTCAGAAAAATAAAAAACTTAAAAAAATTGTTAATTGTAAGTGATTCATCTGCAGAACATCAATCAACTTGAAACTTGTCAACAGTTATTGTGTGGGGCAGAGATTATAAGATAATGTATGGGAGTAAAGGCCTAGACTTTACCAATTCAATCAAGTTTTTAAAATGTCTGAAGTTGTTGTTGGTGGTGAAACAGAATGTGATTTCTAGAAGATATATATCAGAAGTAACAGTTAAATATTTCATAAGATTTGACAATTCTACAAATAAAAAGACTGTTTTGATTAAGGCTATTTATATTGAGTTGTGTTATGCTCCAGGAACATACTTAATTATTACAAACACTACATGCAGCTTCTAGTGTGAAATGGTTGGGCCAAGGGCCAGGCTGAAGCAGAGCTAAGAACTGTCTGCAAGCCTCCTGCTTTAGGCCAGGGGAATGATGGACATTAAAGTATTATTTCATCCTTTTTCTGTGGCTTAGAGATTTAAATATGCTTTTTTTTTTTTTAGTTTCTAAAAGACTTTAATAAGGATAAAGACTTTGTTTATGACAAATAGTCATGCATTGTAGGTCATTGTAAGAATGTTGAAACTAATTGACATTAATTTAAAACTTAGTAATATATAAGAAGTTGCAATATAAAACAGTATTTGAACTGAGTGATAGTAAAGTCTTTAGGATTTGATTTTTATAAGTGAAAATACAATAGGAAAATGATTTAAGAAATTTGGTAACACATTTCAGAGTGATATAATGCAATCCAAAACTTTGTCATCTCCTGGCTACTTGGGTCAGTTGATTAAATTTTTAGACCACTTTAGCCTCCTTTTTATTTTTAAAGTTTTTTTTATGGATCCTAATCTGTCATCTTTTTCAATCAATTTTATATCTTCTAAGTACATGTGCTAAAAGTGGTGATAAGGGATGTTATTTGTAGGCAAGAAAGTATTACATAGATTGCTTATGGATTTTATTAACTATGTTACTGGCTATCTTTGGGTGATCAAAGAAAAATGCTATATATATAGAATCAGTATCAAAAGAAAAGATTAAAAAATCACTACTTTATTTTCAGCTTTCATGATGTCTAAAATTCCATCCCCACCAATATAAAAAGTGGCTGTCAATCTTTTTTGGGGGAATCTTTTACTATGTTTTATCTTCTCAAGCTGAGGAGCTTGGTTTTGTTGTCTTTTTACATCTATCTACTAAAAATATCATAATTTGGAAACTTAGCCACGACTTAAATTTCTCCTGGAGATGCATCAAGGATCTAAGAGGAAATGTCTATTATATAGTAGTTCTCCAAATGTGATCTTGGAATCCCTGGGTTCTCTGAGACTATTTCAGGGGCTCTGTGAAGTCAAAATTATTTTCGCAATAAAATGAAGATGTTATTTTTCTGGGTTTATTGTTTTTTTAAGTGAATTGATAAGTAAATATTTTTAAATATTCTGTTTCAATTTCAAATATGGTAACTAGTGATAGATATAATCCACTTAAACAAAAGCTCTTTGGAGGTCTCAATAACTTTTAAGAGTATAAAAGGGTCTCAAGACTAATAAACATGAGAACTGCTATTGCTTTACAAGGTATTAGTGTATGTAGTCTTATCTGTCAGTGTGGTAAAGTATAGAGTTAAGCACATTCATCAATGAATGACAACTTTCATGATCAAGTTGAAGGAGGGGCAATGTAAACTAAGAGTGGTCACAGTGGTGAAAACAAGTCATTTTCTTTATTGAAGTTTATGAGAAAGCCCTCACTCCCCAGCACCCACCAATTTTAAGCATGCCTATTTTATATTACACAAGTTATATAACATTTAACAAAGGCTCTTTCTTCACCCCTTCCCCATGTTGTTACACTCAGTGTTTAGAATGTCCACTGAGAAAAATTCTACTGTGATAATTATAGGTGACACAGGGATTAGTCTAAGTAACATTAAATTCTGCACATTTTGCCTTGATAACTAGGAAATAAAATAGGCAAAACCTGAAACTGGAAAATAATTGCATTTAATTTAGATTATAAAACATAGAGACATTGCCTACCATACCTGTATCACAGTGGAAATGTGGTATTTATAGTTTTTATTTATGCATGGGATTCATCTGGAGTCAATTATCTGGAAATGTTCAGGAGGAACATATATAAGAGAACAAACTAAATTTTTCATATACCTCTCAATGTAATTGTCTCGGCAGAAAATGCTTGAGAGATCACATTCATACATATTGCCCAGCAGAATGAAATATTACTCTAATTCATTATAAACCATTAGTTCTCTGAAAAAGGGAGCATGGGTGAGGGAATGGCATTGAGCAGGAAGACAGCAACTCATCCTAGTCACCTCACAGATGCAACCCATGGATTCTCATCTTCTTCCCCGCAGATACAGGCTTAGATGTGCATCCCTGCTGGGTCTTTGTGTGATGTTGGGAGGACTCTCCACTGATTAATGTCCAGGTTTCCAAAGCCTCAAGATTATTTTGAATACTCAATGAGCAGTCGACAAAATAATGAAGTTAAAGTGAAAAGGTCATAAAAAAATGGAAGGTTGAAGAACGGTTACAGATGAAAGAGACAAAAAACATGATAACTAAATGTGTTATTGAGACTGGGATTGAATCTTGGGTCAGAAAAGGGACATTAGTGAGACAATTGGCAAAATTTGAAAAATATTTGAAGATAACTAAATTAGTTTAGTTAGTCAATTAATATTGTATTAATGTTAATTTTCTGATTTTGTTAATTGTGCTATGGGAGTTTTGGGTGCAGGTAATAAGAAAATTACTTACACTATTTTTGTAACTTTCCTGTAAGTCTGAAATTATTTAAAAATTTAAAAAATGTATGTAAAAGCATTACAACTATGAAGGCATTTACTAATGAACCTATATCTCTGAAAAGGTAGTGATGCAGGCTGTGGCATCAGAATGCCTGGGTTTCAATCACAGCTCCATTAACTGCTAACTGTATAACTTTCAACTTAATGTCTAAGTGCTTCAGTTTCCTCCTCTGTAAAATGGAGAAAATAATGCTTTGTACTTTGCAGTATAGTTGTGATTATTGAATACATTAATGCAAGTAAAATGTTTAGGAAAGTGCCTATTTCAATAGATGTTTGTTAGAATTATGAAAATTATTTGTGCAGTGACAATTGTTACATAGGGAATATTAGAGTGAAATACAATATTATTAATTCTGTCTCTGGGTGAGAAACTAGGTATAAAGTCATGTAATTGTCAGGTATGAAGGAAATTAGACAAATACTGATTAAGGAAGAAGCAAATAGATGGAATGATGGAATAGCTGATGTTGCAACAGAGGAGCACAGGGGTAGAGAGGTGAGGGGGACCATTAATGTGATATTTCTAAGAGATTTGAACATCTGACAAGGCATCTTGCTAGTAGATTAAGACAGAAATAATGTGATATATAAGAAATAAATTCTCTTCAGTATATACGCCCAAGAAAAGTGTTTTATTTTTTGAAAATGTTATTTTTTTTACATATGTATCTGAGTTAAACCATCCCAGGACAGCACACAGAGGGGAGAATGTGGTTAAGATTAACATTAGAAACCTCAACATTCCAACACAACAAGGTCTGCAGGAGTGAGGGAAGAGTTTCAAGTCATGTAAGCCATTAGCTGTGGGAAGATACGCCATGGGAAAACCAGTCCTGGGATCATAAAACACAGTTGGTCTGGTGCAGGGCAGCTCAACGCATGCGATTTCCACCCTGTGGCTTTGTTATTAAGACCAGCTGTGGGGCACTGGACTTACCAAGTTTTACATCCCCAAATTTTGCTCATTCTATGAACTCAGCTGAGGGTAAAAGGAGTAAATGTTAGATGGCACTAGTCAACATGACTACATTTTTTCTTCAGTAGTGCTCATGGTTTTGGGGAAAAAATAGAAAAGTGAGTGCTTAAACTGATCCATCATTATAGAATGGTCTAGAAAACACTAGTTAGAAAGCTAGCTACCCTAGAGTTTCCTAACATAGGGCAGAGGGAATTTCTGGACTCCAAGAAGGGAAGCAAAACATAGGATCTCTTTGGGGTTTAAATTTAGGTAAAATGGGAGAAAAATAAAGGAAAAAGTGAATTGAATGAGTAAAAGGTTAAGATGAGGGAATATGGTTTTTAAGGCTAAGTGTTCAGGACTATAGTCCAGTACAGTAGCCACTAACCATATGCAGCTAGTCAAAACTGAGATGTGCTGTTAGTGTAAATGCCGACCAGTTTTGTTGTTTGTATTTATGTTAGTCCTCACCCAAGGATATTTTTCCATTGATTTTTTTGATAGAGTGGAAGGGAGGGAGGAAGAAAAAGAGAAACATTGATGTGAGAGAGACTCATCCATTGGTTGCCTCTTGCACACACTTCAATTGGGGCTGGGATTGAACCTGTAACCTAGGTTTGTGCCCTTGACCAAGAATCAAACCCACAACCCTTTGGTGCATGGCCGACACTCTAACCACTGAGCTACCAGCTGGGATTTTGAACACTTAAAATGAAAAAAATAAGCAAAATATCTCCATATTTTAAAATATTCTAAATATGTATTCCTGTAAAATGGTGCTAGATATTCAGATTGAATATGTGTCCAAAAATTCAGAGATTTTTCACTTAAATCAATTCAGTACTGTTAACAAACATTCTCCACTCAAAGTAGAAGTTGGGAAATAAAAGCAAATACGATTATCATCTATTTCTTAGTTACATTTATCTCTGGAAAGTATAGAATTTGAATTTGGTTTAAAAACAAAACCCTTTCATATATGGTCAAATGATCTTTGACAAGTGTGTCAAGACCACACAATGAAAAATGGCAGTCTCTTCAAATGGTATTGAAAAAACTGGAGATCACCATGCAAAAGAATAAAGTTAGACCCTTACAACATACACAAAAATTAAGTCAAAATAGATTAAAGATCTAAATGTAAGACCTTAACTATAAAACTCCTAGAAAAAATAGGAGAAATGCTTCATGACAATGGATTTGACAATGATTTCTTGGATATTATAATAAAACCAAAAATAGACAAATGGGACTAAATCAATCTTAACAACTACACATCAAAAGAAACAATCAACAGAGTGAAAAGACAACCTATAGTATGGGAAAATTATTTGCAAATCATATATGTAATAACAGATTAATATCCAGAATATAGAAAGTACTCCTAAATTCTACAACAACAAAGAATCAAACAACTCAATTTAAAAATGAGCAAATGACTTGAACACTTTTCAAAGGAAAACATACAAATGGCCAACAAGTCAAAAAAAAGACGCTCATTAAGGAAATACAGATCAAAATCATGATGAGTTATTACTTCACACCCATTAGATGACTACCATAAAAAAAGAAAAAAAAAATAACAAATTTGGTGCGGATGTGGAGAAATTGATACCCTTGTGCAATGTTGGGGGAAATGTAAAATTGTGCAGCTGCAATGTAAAATAGTATGGAAAATCCTTATAAAGTTCTAAATATAATTATGATATGGTCCAGCATTCCCACTTCTCCATATACATCTAAAATAACTGAAAGCAGGATATCGAGAGATATTTACACGCCCATATTCATTGCAGCATTAAACACAGTAGCCAAGAGACCGTTGTACTATCTGGCAAGCAAGCTTATCAATTCTATACTGGAAATCATTATTTGTTCCTTCTTCTGGAAAAGCTCAGTTGGTTTACCAGAGAGGTCACTGTGCTCTTTTGAGAACAATCTAAAAAGCTTTTATGGCTTTGTACCATTATTTTATATACTTTCAACATAAAATCACAGAGACTAATTGATCACTGGTTCAATAAAATTGAATTTTCAGATACTCATTATCATGTAGTCTATTTTCATTTTGTCTGTCTCCGTGTGAAACTGTTACACTTGCAGATTCACTTGCCTTGCACATAGAGGCTCACATCAGATGCTCACTATTTATGACTTTCTTGGTTAATTTGTTGATTATTTCTGCCACTTTTATGCTTCAATGAACAACTTTTGAGTCATCGATACATTTTTTCTTGAATTTGAAATACATTATAAGATAATAACAACTGCAAACAAAAACAGGTAAGTTAAGAAACAATATATTAGAAAAGATGACTTTAAACTTGAATGTTAGATAAAACCTATTGATTGTTTCCATTGTTGTTGCACATGTGTATCCTTTAAGCATGTGATGATTATCCAGAACATCACAGAATGTCTGGCACTTCTTATTCTTTAGCTCTCAAGTATCCTCTTTCTGAAGGGCCTTCTTCCAACACCATATCTATTCTCTTCTTCCAAGACCTAAAACCCTAACTCTCACCTCTATCACATTATTATGTTTTATTTCTTCATGACCTATACTCTGAAATAAATTTATTTATTATCAATTACTTATAGATGAACCCCAACACCCCCCCCCCCCGACACACACACACACACCAAAAAGGAATCTCCAAGACAAAAAAGGCATTGATTATTCTGGAGAAAACACACAAACAAAAAACACCTTTTACAGCAGATAAGAAACCCTAGGCTTATCCAGCTTCATGGCCAAGGAAACACATACTTCCAAGGAGTTCTCAGTTGAACACTTGAGCAAACATCATTATACACACAGAAAAGAATAGATGATTACATGAACACCTGTATGTTTTAATACCAGACACTTTGGCAATAATACAGAACGAGTTCTTGCAATATATTGAAGCCAAAGTCATGGACCAACTGTGGTTAAAATCAAATAATACATACCATTTTCTTTCCTGGGGGTAAATATTTCTCTGGCTTTAGCATTTTAGGATTATTGCTTGATTTCCACTATGTACAACAGTGACTAACAGAGAGCAAGAACTCAAGAAATATTCGTTGACTAGATGATGGTTACATGTGACTACTTGATAATGTGTTACTTCTTTCTTTTATAATTTTTTTATTTCTCCCTATCTCTACTCTAAGATCATGAGTCTCAAGAGAACGGGAACTTGTCTGTCTTGTTCACTGCTGTATCTTCACTGCCTACAATAGTGACTAGTATAAGGAATATTTATGGGTTAAATGAATGAGATTTATGAAATGAAAGTAAACAAAATGGTTTTACTGTCCTTTACTTTAAATTGCAACGTGTTTGCCCTGGCCGGTTTGGCTCAGCGGTTAGAGCTTCAGCCTGCGATCCAGAGAGTCCTGGGTTTGGTTCCCGCTAAGGGCACATACCTCAGTTGCAGTTTGTCCCCGGCCCCAGTTGGGGTCATGTGGGTGGCAGCCAGTCGATGTGTCTCTCTCATGTGGATGTTTCTCTCTCTCTCTCTCTCTTCCTCCCTCTGTCCCTTTCGCTCTATCTGAAGGTAAACGCAAAAAAAAAAGGATTAAAAAAATTAAAAAAAACTGCAACGTGTTTGCTGACATTATTGGTGATCATCAAAGGTCTCCAGGACACATTTTGAGAAACGGGTTGGGGTAAATCCATGACAGTGGGTTTTCAACATACAGAAAAAGATCATCAGGGCAGAGGACAGTGTTGTACTAAGATGAATGATCAAGGTGGACATGAGCATGCCCCAAGATATTGGCAATTAAGAGGAAAAATATGAGTCAATCATAAGAGTCCTCAGTGACTGTGGGAATTGCTTGGAGATACGTGAACAGTACAAATGATGGTGAAAAGATAGAGAATCTTATGATGTTGTGAAGAGAACCCAGGCTGGGGCCTTTATTCTTACTCCAAAAGTTGGGTCAGTTATCTAACCTATTTAAAACTTACTTTCAAGGAACGTTATGTAGAGATGGAAATCACTGCTTCATGGAGTTGAAGTGAGATTTATTAAAATAAACCAATGTCTTCAGACAATGCCTGTCACATCACCTCTGCTCATAATATATAGGCACATAGATAAAAGTGTATCCTACCTTTTTAAACACTGCTGAAAGAATAATGGTCCGAAAATGTTGATAGGGACTTGGGAGTGTTTTAACTCTTGAAATTCAGGGAGAAGAAAAACAAACAGCTTATTTTTCAGAGGAAAGAGAAAATCATGAAGATGTAGTGGAGGGTTTATTCTATGAAGAGACTAAGTTCATAGCAAAATATATTGATAATGGAATGGACGTTTCGTTGGATTCACTGGAACTGATTTTTTAAAACAAGGTCGATAGAGGGAGGATGAGGAAGGGAAGAGGTTGAGATGGATCTGGGTAGCTTTGCCAGTCCAGAGGGGCTCAGTCTGGGCAGAGACTGAGTCATAGTGTGTGGGAAACAGCACATTCGAGTGGACAGCAGAAATGTGGGCTGTGCCAAGATTTCATTAAAACTTAAGGACACAAATATTTTTATTTCTACAGAGTTTGAAGCCTGGTTATATATGAAGGACTGAGAGTTATAGTTGGTTAATTCAACTTTAGATTTCAGGTCCTGGCCTCCACTGGCTTTCAAGAGGCAGGGCTGATGAGAGATCTGAAGCATTGTTCCCTGGGCTTTCAGAGCACCCAAGGAGAATGATGAGTATGGTGAGTGAACACTTGGCATGTTAATTTTTCTGATAAGAGAAGGAAATAAAAGCCTTTTCCCCCATATAAACTTGATTCCCAGGTAAAATGATAAAGAAAATTATATGCAGAAGTCAAGTCTAATCACCTCATATAATTGACAATGTATACATCAAGATGAATTCAATATCTTTATATATTCAAACTGGAAATTGAAAGACAAATATATATTCCCAGGTAAAGTGATCTTTAATCACTGAAGCAGTACATTACAAGAGGATGTCAGATCTCTCAGAATACACACCCTGATATGGATCATGTCACAGTTTTACACCAAACGCTTATTCAGCATAAACTAGCCTTTTTGAAGCTGCCACTGCCCTTCCCCCTCCATTTCCAGTTTCCATGCGCCCTTCCTCCCTTGGGAAGATGCTTGCTTGTTTCACTTGCTTTCAGTACCAGCGTTGTCATGGAAACTCGCCTCCTTTTCTTCCCCCTCCTCAGTTACCAAGTACAGCTTCTGGACTCAGTGCCAAGACCTCCTCTGTACAACCTCAATATTCTTTCAATGTTTAGACAAATCTGGTGGAAAATGTTGTTTACATTTTTTTACACAGTGCTATAGCTGCATGTTTTGTGCAATCCATTTCCCATGGACCTACCCATGTTCTAAAAGAGATGCCTTTCTCCCTTTTCCACTATAGCTTAAAAAATATGTTCTATTATTTGGTCTGATTTTTAATAGGGCCTAAAAGATAACTCAAGATGATAGAGATTCCATCCTTGTAGTCAGTTTCATTAAATCCTGAATTTAATGCAATGCGTATATTATTTCTGTACTTTTGGAGATGATTTCTGTTTTGCAAACAGTGCAGCATTAATGCTCATTTAAAAAACCCTGAACAGTTATCTAATTATCTCTCATATTTCAGAAGTGCATTAAAGTACATCTGTGGACTTTAGGTTATTTCAGCCACTATAATCCAGATGTTTAAAATATTGGCATTTCCAGTTACTTGAACTTAGAGTTAGATGCCTTAAGTAACACGTTTTATGCAGACTTGTAAAGTATTGTGTAGGATTTAATTACTCATTCTAACACTATGCTGGCACAAAAAGTTTTGTTGGTGTGAACTGACTTTTTGTACCTTTCCTAGCTTTAAAGTGTCCATTTTGCTTATAAATTTCTCAAACATGAAAAAGTAGGCTCAGTGAAGTATTTATTAATTTAACATTTTTTATTATAAATAAATCACATACGCCACACTGGCTGTCCCACCATGCTGACACTGCCATTTCTTTTCATTATAAACATTTATATTTAAAAATTTCAAAAGATAGGTCTTCTGTTCAGAATAAAAATTCCTTTGATAAACAGAAGAGGGAGCAATATTTCCTTCTTTTTGACACAGAATGCAGTGTTGTTTTTTAAATTCCTATTTTACTTTTTTTTCTAAACGTAAACCTCCTCTGTCATAATCTCTGCTGTTGGTTTTCTTTTCCTTTCTCTCTGTTTTTTATGGGGGCAGAGGTGTCTAGTGGTGGTGAGAGGGGGACCACCCATTTTGATCAGGGGAACAAAGGTTAAATTCTTTCTGGTTTGCTACTTTCTCTTAGGATATGGTTAAATATTAGAAATCTTTGTCTTCTACTGTATATTTTTACTTGCAACAATACTTAAAAAAAAAAATCTACTGCACCACTTGACAAAGAAGCCCGGGCATTGTGCAGTCCACTGGAGTGAATGTGTGCATTCTCTAGGGCCTGCCCTGTGAGAGACTGTCTTCCCCTTGTTCTCACTCTGGACTGGGTAGGAGCTGTGCACATCTGAATAACAGAGTCTTTTCTGCCTGGTGCAATCCTGGATTGTTACAGTCTAGAGGCCAGCCATGCTGTCACCGGCACAAATTGATTTAACCATCAATTGCTGTGGTCATTAAAGCTGCTAAAAGTCCTCGCCAAACTGATGAATTGCAACTGAATGTGAAATGAGTTTCTAAGTCCCTTTCCCACCATCTCATATCAAAGGCTATTGTATCCCTGCAAAGTAAAGGGTCGGAGGTTCAGGCTGGAGTTCAACAATGGGCTCTGTCAAAGGATAGAGCTCCATTCACGCTGGCACTCCCAATTACAGTTTGCTTTCCATACCTTATTGTATAAAATTTGCATCCAACTAATACATTGAATTATTGGCATACTTTGGGTGTCAAAAGAGTCATTGAATGGTTTCTCCTTAACATACGTGGAATTCTAAGCATTTGGTGGCTACTGGGTCGTGACAATGAATAGAGTCCTCGGTTTTTCACTGCTTGCAAAAGAACTCATTTTCTCTCAGCTCAAATTTAAAACTTCTAAACTTTATGTACAGCTACTTCCACATTCACAGCCATGAACCCATTTCTGGATTTCTTTTTAAGAGGAGCTGTAAGGGAGGAATGCCACTGTTTCTGCCTAATGTAATTAAAAATTTTTAAATATTCACTAAAATCTCTTTGGGACCAAAATACCTGGACAAAATTGGAACAACAATCTGATGTTGTTGTTTTATCTTACCTGAAGAAAAATGGAGAATAAAATAAGAATGACACAAAATTAAAATGACATTTAGGCATAGATTTCAATGCCTAGAGTACTTTGTTATTTCTTTTTGGGTTGTGTGTGTGTGGGGGTGGATAGGTTAGATTTTAGGTTTTCATGGTTAAGCCAAAGAGCTATGAATCAATTGGAGAATGAACATGTCTATGTGCTACTTTCTTTAGTTCAATAACTAGGTCTGTGAAGATGAAACATCATAGAAAATTAAATCCTTCAAGCTCTGATATTGCAATAGTAGTAGAGAATTTCAGGAGAAGATTTTCAGTTTTGTAGCAACATTAATAAGCTCCTGTTGATGATAGATTCTTTTTCTTATCAGGTAATCATCTGACTAGTACGAATATTTTAGTTGAGTTAGCTATGTCAAAAATTTTTATTTATGCATGTATTTGCATATGAAATTTGTATAAATTCACTTTTTTTTTTTAATGTTTAGGTGAACATTTAAGAGCTGTCTAAGGAGTCATTTTCAATTCCAGGGTTTTTGTTGCCTGTTCTTTCTCCTTTTCTTTTCCAAACATTCTAATAGTATGACTTTGGCATCTAATGTTTTCCAAGATGTGTGGAGGAAGCTTTGTAGGAGAAACATGACTTTGGGATCAAAGGAAGAGAGCTCCAGTTTACTCCCACAACCCCACATGCTCTGGTTATTTTCTTTCACTAGCACGTCTTGCCACGAAGTATCAGTAGGGTTGAGAAGAACAGATGTGGAAAACAAAATAAATCTGACTTAATATTGTGTTGGGGGTTACATGAATTCAAAGTATAGGAGAAAGTAAGCAAAGCCAGCAACAACCACAGTGTCATAGAGAAGAGAGAGTAAGAAGGAAAGTTTTGCTTAAAGATTCAGTGCATAGGTCAGGGGTTCAGGCCATTCAGATGTATTAATAATGAGCTGGCAGACAGATCCAGGTTTGTGTTTCCCTAGACTGTATTTACCATAGACTTTGAGTCTCCAGTAACTGGGAGTGGAAATCCATCAGTAAGAACTGTTACATTTTGCCCAAGGTTCCAAATGACCCTTGAAGAAGGTCATTGAATTCTTGTGTTTAAAAGATCTATTGTTCAAAACAAGGAGAAAGCTAAGCTCCCTTGGCAAAAAAAAAAAAACAACTGACTCCAAATTGCTTAAGCATTGTAAACCAAATGGAATGTCTATGTTTTATGACCCAAAGAACTATAGTACATTTTACTTGGAATTTAATATGAAAATCAATTCTTTTTACAATCTCAGTCACAGAACTGCATTAGAAAGATTATACTTATCTGTGAGAAAATGTGAAATAATACAATCTCTCAAAATCTCTTAGAATAGAATTTGCTTCTGGTTATTGATTCTGGACTAACAGTTTATAAATGTTTTTACCATTAATGTGCTAGCAAATTTCTAGATTTATCATGGTTATTAATTTATATCTTGATTTACTGAAAAGTTCTTAAGCCAGGTTGATATGAGACAGTCCTACTTTAGTGTTATGCAAATAAATTTAGATTGCCTAGTACCTCTGAAATCATACATTTACATATATGTGCGTATTGGGCAGTACAGCACAAGAGCTTTGTAAAGCCTAAAATCAGCTTAATTTAACTTAAACTTAAAAATAATATTTTATTTGCATATACATTTTAAAACAATTTAAGAAGATTTTAATGAGGCTTATTATTTCCTTCCACTAGAAGGAAGAGCAGCAAGTCTGTATACTTTTTTTGTGAGTACTTATATGTACTGCATGTAATAGATACCGGATAACTATTGTTGAGTGAATGAATACAGTCTCACAAGACAGCAATAAAATAGGCAGGACAGAGACTTAAGCCCATTTTGCAGCTGGGGAAATTGAGAGTCAAGATTTGGGTAATTTTCTAACATCACATAACTTTTCTAACATTATAAACACCGATTAGAATTCTGGTATTTGCGTGGTAGATTCATTCATTATACTCTCTAGTGATTCCATGATAATTTAAGGCTGAAGCCATGATAGATATAATATTTAATCCTTTGGGAAAATAAAGGTGAACTCTTTTCATAGCAGATACACATTCATTCTCAAATTAGATAGCATTATGTCTCTTTGTGCTTGGATACATTTTCTCACATAACCAGAACCTATAATACTATTTTACGTGTCCTTTAATTTAAAACAATGTGAATCAAAAAAGAGCCACATACTAAACCTGACATGCTAAGGGGAGGCCCCCATGGTGGGCTTTACAAACTCAGAGACCTAAAGTAACCACACAAGATGGTCGAAACATAAAAATTATTAACTAACAGCAGGTCAAGGTGGGTAGCTGCATCCTAGGCCTGTAGTTTCCTTGACAAAGATCTATCTTTATCTTTGAAATTGGGTCTTGTCTTTCTGCAGCTAATATAATAAACCTTTGAACTGTTAGAATAATTTTATTTTCCGGACCCCTAAAAGGCACAACCAACAGCACCAGAGCATGAGACTACCTTGTTAACTTGCTGCCCACATACCGTCTCTATGTACTGTAAAGGTTAACTGTCTTGTACCTACAAATGTAAAAGAAGTATGTGTCTCTTGCCCTGGCCACTGTGACTCAGTGGTAAGAGCATCGGTCCACACACTGAAGGGTCTGGAGTTTGATTTCCACTGAGAGGCATGTACATCCCAGACCCCTGAGGACGTATGCTGGAGGCAACCAATCGATGTGTCTCTCTCACATCAGTGTTTCTCTCTCTCTCTCCCACTCCCTCCCCTCCCTCCCTTCCACTCTCTCTAAAAAAAGCAATGGAAAAAAATATCTGGGGTGAGGATTAACCAAAAAAAAAAAGAAGTATGTGTCTCTTTGTTTTCTTGTTTGCTTTTTATCCAGTCTCAGAGATTTCCTTGCTTTGCTTTTTCCCACCTCCCTAATCTGTCACCAATGGATTTCATGTAACCCCCTTGATATCTCCTCCTTTGATTGCAATGTATAAAACAAATTTCAGAACTGTCATTCTCTGGAGCATTTTCTCAATCCATTGACATTTTGCTTTCTGGCAATTGCTGTCAATACCATATTGCATATCCCCAAATTTTAATGCCTTTGTTTTACATTCTATTTAAAGGTTACTTTGTTTCTTCTAGCCTAAGAATTTTAATTTTAAAAGTTCATTGACTTGTGAATCTTACCACTTCCTTGGAGGACAACTTATATAAGCAATTATTAATGAACAGGTTACTTTTGATGCCTGATATTCTGAAGAGGTGGGAAGGGAAAGAATACATGCAATTGTAATACTTTTGTTTATATAATATTAAAATTTTCCATCATTACTTGATTATTGTATGTGCCAAACAAAACTTTTAAAATTAATCACAGATTTGGTGGATACTTTCAGTTTAAAGGCTCATGTCTTTCTTCATATCTGGGAATTTTTCTTCTATTTTTTGTTGTTGTTGTTAATCCTCACCCAAGGTTATTTTTTCCATTGATTTTTTTTTTTAGATAGAATGGAAGGGAGGGAAGGAGAGAGGGAGAAACATCAACCTGAGAGAGATACATTGATTGGTTGCCCCCCTGCACATGCCCCTACTGGGGCTGGGGATCAAACCTGCAACCCAGGTATGTTCTTTTGACTAGGAATGGAACCCGTGACCCATGGACCGACATTATAACCACTGAGCCATGCTGGCCAGGGCTCTCAATATGTTTTAAAGGCCTCAGCTTTCTCTTTTATCACATTTATTAAACACTGCACAATCTTCTTTCCCTTTCAATTTAAATACTTTATAAAATTTTTGCTCTCATTTTGTAAGATTTCTTCACCTGCCATCTTGAACAATGTTATTTATTTTAGGATCTAAGATATTATTTATTGATTGCACAATTTCTAGGATTAATGGTTGCCAGGAGCTGTTGGGGGCAAGGTGGTTAGCATTGGGAGGAAAGTGGGAATGACTTTACTGGGTATGGGGTTTTTCTGTGGGGTTGTAAAATGTTCTAAAATTAGATAGTGTCTATAGTTATACAATTCTTTGAATATACTAAAAACCATTGAATTGAATACTTTAAATGAATTAATTGTATGCTATAAAAATATCTCAATGAAGCAGTTCTATAAAATAAAATAAAGGTCTGAAATTGAGGTTTGAGGGGAAAAAAACAATCTGCTGACCTTCATTTCAGCCTTTCTCAGCAATTCAGAATTGAAACTACTAACATCAGGTATTATACTTTGTTTTAGCACTTGGATATTCATTTGGACAGTTAGTCTCCATGTTTAATGGATTAAAAGAGTTTTCCCTTTTTCTCCTTTACTAGAATTTTTCTACACATATTTTCCTACCTGCCAGTTTGCCTACAATTAAAAGCCACTCTGCTTTTATTTTGTTAGAGGCTGGGTACAATTGTAGGAACTGTATATAAATAAGAGTTCATTGGTTCCATGTAGATGTCATTAATGACATCCAAAGTAAAATATATCTCTTTACATTTTTAAAATAATAAAGTACGATGCCAAAATCTATTCTTTTTGCATTAGTCCTTGGTTATGTCTAAGCAAAGGATTCTGTAGAGTCATCCTGAGACAAGCTTCAGGACTGAATGTATTACATGGAGCTTCCTCAAACCTTTCCAGCGAAGAACCCTTGTTGGCAGAAGGCAATGAAGGTAAATCTATCAGGGTTAGGCCTGGAGAGGTGAGAGAGTCATTCAGTACTCCCCAGAGGCAGGACGTTTCTTTTAATCTCCTGTTCATATTAAAAATTAATAGATATGTTGTAATTTAATTATTCACTCAATAAATATTCATTTCCATATATTATTCTAGGCACTGGGATAAAGGAATATACAAAATATCCCCAATTTTACCGTTTATGAAGCTTTATTCTAATTGGGAAAGGCATATTACAAGCAAAAACTAGAGAAAATTCATGGTTTATTGAACAATGAGGAGTAAGTAAATGGAGAAGAAGGAATGGAAAGAAGAGAGGCAGTTCAATGAGAAAGAGTGTTACAGTTTAAATGAGAGGTTCATCCATTTTGAGTTTATTCTTGTGTATGGTGTAAGTTGATAGTCTAGTTTCATTTTTTTGCATGTAGCTGTCCAATTTTCCCAACACCATTTATTAAAGAGGCAATCTTTACTTAAATGTGACTCATGAATCCATAAAAATCCTAGAAGAAAATGTAGGCAACAAAATTTTGGACATCATATGCAGCAGAATCTTCAGATACATCACCTAAGGCAACAGAAACAAAGGAAAAAATGAACACATGGGACTACATCAAACTAAAAAGCTTCTGCACAGCAAAAGAAACAACCATCAAATTGGACAGGGAACCTACTGTATGGGAGAGCATAATTGCCAATGATACATCAGATAAGGGGTTAATCTCCAAAATATATAGAGTACTCATACAACTCAATAAAAGGAAGACAAAGAACCCAATTAAAAAATGGGCAGAGGAAATAAATAGACACCTCCCCAAACAGGACATACAAATGGCTAAGAGACATATGAAGAAATGCTCAACATCACTAATCATCAGAGAGATGCAAATTAAAACAACAATGAGGTATCACCTCACACCTGTCAGAATGGCTGCCATCAACAAATCATCAAACAACAAGTGTTGGTGAGGGTGTGGAGAAAAGGACTCTAGTACACTGCTGGTGGGAATGCAGACTGGTGCAGCCACTGTGGAAAACACTATGGTGTTACCTCAAAAAATTAAAAATTGAATTGCCATTTGACCCAGTGATCCCACTTCTAGGAATATACCCTAAGAAGCCTGAAACACCAATCAGAAAGAATATATGTACCCCCATGTTCATAGCAGCACTATTTACAATAGCTACGATCTGGAAACAGCCCAAGTGTCCATCACTGGATGAATGGATAAAAAAGCTGTGGTACATATACACAATGGAGTACTATGCAGTTGTAAGAAAGAAAGATCTCTTATCCTTTGAGATGACATGGAGGGACCTGGATAGTATTATCCTAAGTGAAACAAGCCAAGCAGAGAAAGACCAATATCACATGATCTCACTTATTTGTGGAATATAATGAACATAACAGTCTGAAGAACAGGGTAGACCCAGAGATGTGGAAATAGGGTACAGACTGACAACCCTCAGAAGAGGGGGTGGGGAGGGAGGGAAGAGATAAACCACAGAATTTATATGTATGTACGCATAACTGATAGACATGGACAACAAAGCTGGGGATGGGGTGGGGGGGATGGGGAGGAGGGTGTCAATGGGGAAAAAAGGAGAAACATCTGTAACAAAAATAAATTAATTAATAAAGAATAAATAAATAAAAATAAATAAATAAATGAGAGGTTCAAAGCATACCTCAGTGAAGAGATAACATTTAAAGACCAGAAGGAAGTTAGGAACCAAGACATACTGATGTCTGGGGAAGAGTGTTCTAGGGAGCGGAAACAGTGAATGCGAAAATGTTGGGGCAGGAATGTGACTGGGATAGTCAGGGAATACAAGGAGGTAAGTGTGGTTGGAACAGCAAGCAAGAGGGATAATAATAGGGGCAGAGCTCAAACAGGGATTGGGGTCTGGATGGTATGGACCATGTAGAAACTTGATCTTTTTCGCTGAGTAACCTCCTTGAGGGTTTTGTGCAGAAGAGACTATTATTTGACAAGTTTTAAAAATACCACTCTAGGCACTGTAGAGAAAACCCAAAAAGTGGTGGGCAGTGAAGGATTGATATCAAACAGGTTGCTATTGCATTAACCAGTTCGGTAGCTATTGAATTAATTGTGAGATGATGGAGGCTTGGACTAGAGTGAGGCATTGGAACTGGTAGCAAGTGATTATTGTCTGAATGCATATTAAAGGTTGAGTTACATGATGTGTTGATGGATTGGGATGTGTCATAGGAAAGAAAGAAACAATTTAAGAGTTATACAAGCAATTTAATTTGAATAATTAGAATAATGGAGATGCTATTTATTGTAATGAGAGGAACTAAAGGAAGAGCAGATTTATTGGGGGAGAAAGAGAGGTCTAGTTTTGGTACCTGTTAGATACCTAAGTGGAGATGTAGAGAAGTCATTTGTATTCATCTCAGGCATGAGCCTTGATGGAGAAAACAAATGGTGCAAGGACATAGCCCAGTGGCAGTTTTCCTCCATGGCAACTGGAGGAGAGCAGATAATTTATATATATTATATCCATACATATCTATACATATGTACATACAGTCGACCCTTGTATACAGTGCATGGGTTAGGGGCACCCATCCCTGTGCACTCAAAAGTCTATGTATAACTGATTCCCTAAAAACTTAACTTCCAATAGCCTACACTCTTTACCAGAAGTCTTACCGATAACATAACCAGTCAATTAACACATATTTTGCATATTATATGCATTATATACTATGATATTATAATAAAGTAAGCTAGAGAAAAGACAATGTTATTAGAAAAATTATAAGGAAGAGAAAATACATTTATAGTATTGTACATATTTATTGAAAAACCTCTGAGCATAACTGGACTTAAACACAATTCTAAACCATGTTGTTCAAGGATCAACTGTATATATATCTATATCTATATCTATATCTATATATCTATCTATATACATATATCTATATATCTATATATCTATATCTATATCTATATCTATCTATCTATCTATATATATATATATATATATATATATATATATATATATATACAGAGAGAGAGAGAGAGAGAGAGAGAGAGAGAATAAAGAGATAATCACATGAGAATTTGCTATAGGAAGATGTGCTGTATTTGTTTCTATGGTGTTGAGTACTCCTGGGGTTACAAATATTACATGTTTGAAGAGCACTTCTCAGTAGTGGAAAAATGGCTTAGGTTCACTTGTATTGTACACAGTTTCATTCAGTGTACACAAAAACACAACGGGGCAGGTGCTGATATTCCAGGTTCATAGATCCCTTCCAGCAGCACTGAAATTCAAGAGCACTGAACATTGGAAATGTTTTTCCTAACTCATTTGTTAGCAAAGTTTGACCTGACCCGACCTGAATAGTGTCAAGCTGTTTGTAATCTTTATTTATTTTAAATAATCCTACATTTGTCTTCTGAAATATTAGTGTGTGATTACAGAGAACTGCTTAAGACTCCAACTGGGATGCTACATAATATATGGTACATGTGTACTCTATTAACTTTTTAAAATCTGACAAAGTATCAATATCAGAACACATTAGACCCCAAGATTTTTCAATAAGGGATTGAAACCTGTGCTCACGTTCTCTAGAAGTGAAAACTGATGTTGAAGACTCAAGTAACCTGCCCAAGGCTATGAGTAGTAAATACCAGAGCCAGGCCTGACTCTGTGTGAGTCCAGGAAATATTGCAACTTACTGTGGAATCTGCCCTAGCCAGTTACCGTCATTGGAGGCAGACTTATGCATACAGCCACTTAAAACTTATTGTACAACCAGGGACTCAATGCAGAGGAAAGAGAAATCCCAAGAGAACTTGTATAATCTCTTCTTGGGCACACTTGAAGAATCTGGATGCCCATCAATAGAAAAGTACCTGTCTATCTGTGTGTTTGTGTGTCACAATGAGGAAGGTGACTCAGAATCAGAAAAACACACACAAAAAAACACTTCTTTTTTCATGGGAAGCATGTAGCTCAGAAGCAGACTCTTTCCAGTTAGAGGAGTTGACATGTCCAGCCAGCACCTGCCTTCTCCAGAATTATCCAGTTGAATGGCTGTATGTGCACAATGTATGAGTTCTTGATCAAAAGGAATTTATTTTCTAAAATTCATTATTTTCTACACCACAACCACTGCTAATAATAGTTAACATTGACTGAATGCTCACAGTTTTCCAAACACTCCCTTCTCCCTTCTGAGATCTGTCAGTCTGTTCCATGCAAAAACATTACTTTAAAAATGAGACACCAGCCTGGCAGGTGTGGTTCAGTGGATTGAGCATGGTCCCATGGACTGAGAGGTCCCGTTTCTATTACCAGTCAGGGCACATGCCCAGGTTGCGGGCTCGATCCCCAGTAGGGGGCGTGTAGGAGGCAGCCGATGTTTCTATCTCTCTCTCCCTTCCTCTCTCTCTGAAATAATAAAATCAATAAAAACATTAAAAAAACAAAAAAAACAATGAGACACCAAACAATATTTCTATTCAACATTATACAGATGGGACAAAAGTAGGTTTACAGTGGTTTGTATGGAAAATAATACAATAATTAATAAATAATAGTACAAGAATAAACTGTGTTTTGCATACTCACAACTGTAAACCTACTTTTGCCTCATCGTGTACTGAAAATTTTAACTGTGGCAGAAAGACACATAAAAAAAGTAAATAATGAAAGCAATAATAATAGCCACTACTTTTTGCAAGCCTACCATGTAGGGGTCATACCCTTTACATACATTATCTCACTTTATCCTTACAATAATCCTGAAAGATTACTATTATTGATGTTGTTACTGGCTAGGAGAAGTCCTTTTCTCCAGATACTGCTAGTGGGAATGGGCTTCTTGCGGTATCCCAAGAAAAGGAATTTTCTTAGACTAGCACATGAGGATATGATATTATAGAAAGCTTTATTTCTGTGGAATCACACCCCTGAATTTCCAAGGTTTCATTTCCCTAAGTCCTGCCAAGGAAGAAGTCCCATTTTGCCTATAGCAGGGCTAAAATCAGAGCCAGTGTCCAAAGTTTCCATTCCATATTTACACACTCCAATTCAGCATTAGGCTTGTGTTTCCCACTGCAGTTCATTAATCCATTGCATGTGGGGTGCACATGGTCATATGGCTAAGAAGGAAACAGGGGCAAATACAAGGAAGCAGGAACAATAGAGCCCCATGAGTCTAGAGTCACAAGAGAGCAATGAGAGAGAGAATTTCCTTGTTTAGGGGATTATGTATTTCTAAATTTTCAAGCACTTTCAGTGGCCACGCCAATTCTGGCCAATGATCTCTGTTCCTAAGTGTGACTGACAGGCAAGTACCTTTCCTATGTCACCCCAACTTTACTGGATATGTGTTTATCTCCCCTTTGTTGAGTCCCTTCCCCCAATGTTTTACAGAGAATTGGCTGGTGGTTCCCTGGGGAGTGCAAAGTTGCAGCTTCCTGGTGAAGCTGCCCAAATGGCCATGCCTATAATGTCTGGCCTTCCCTTTACTCCTTTCCTATTATTAGTAACTAGCTAATTACAATGGTATCACTGTCATATTATAGCTGAGAGAACAAAGATTCAGATAGTTATGTAACTTGGCTGTGGCTGTCTACCTACTACTTGCTCCTTTCTGTTACATAGCCAAAGCATTAAAGTCTGAGAAGAAGAGGGTTTCTGTATATGGTTTACCAAGGTGTTGCATCCTAGGAGAGAGATTTTTAGCTATTGGGTATAGTTTTGTGATAACATCAGGGTCAGAAGCAGTGAAAACAGGACTACTTACACTTTTAGGCTCCATCCGGTCATTTTACAGGGTTTTCTTTCCTATTCACCCTTTTCTTTTTTTTTTTTTTTGCTCTCTACAGAGGACACTTTTGGTGAAAGACAAAAGGAGACCCTGACTCTGTTGTCTTAATGAGTCATTCTGCTATTGAAAGCCTTTGATAATGACAAGGGACATGTGCTTTTCCTGTAGGTGTTGATCTCTGAAGGAACTGAAGAATGTAAAGCCACCTTCAGTGAAGGGAAGAATCCATGGATCTGATCCTCTATTCCCTCCATGAAGCTTTAAAGCGGAAGAGAATAGCTGAGGGAATGATGAGACAATCTGACTCCAGAGGGGAGACCTGTTGGTGGGTACAGTTTGCCTTTGCAGAGCTAAGCTGCTTGGACTTTTCAGGTATATTAATAGGAGTGTTAATGTGAATGAATTAATTTTACCTATCAGTTAACAAGTATAAATGAAAGAAAAGAAAAGAAATATTGAACAAAGGACTGCCATTTCTTTTCTTTTTTCTTTGATTTTAGAGAGCGAGAAAGGAAGAGGGAGAGAAAGATAGAAACATCGATAAGAGAGAACACTGATTGGTCACCTCCTGCACAGCCCACACTAGGGATTTGGCCCACAACCTGGGCATGTGCCCTGACCGGGAATTGAACCGGCGACCTCTTGGTGCATGGGTTGATGCTCAACCACTGAGCCACACCAGCCAGGCAATACCATTTCTAACTAGAGAAAATACAGCAAAACATTCAGTTTCAATTAACAATAGCCCTAAGAGTCTGATTTACTGTTGGCATTATAGAATATATAAACAGTTATCCAATGCCATAGATTGCTGTGGTCACAAGCTTAGCATCTCTAGCAAGAAATTATCAAGAGAAAGAATTGAAAGCTGAGAACCTCTGGAGAACCCTTGGTTGACAGGTCACAGGCATAGAAAGCTGAGGCTCTTTCTTCTATGTGTTCCTTATGTTGAGCAAAGAACTATCTGAAGGAAAGAGACCAGGTGCCAGCTAAGAAAAAGCCGAGTCAGCTGATCCAGCTGCCAAGTTAGCCTTCTGGAAAATAACAGTCCACACATTAGGTAAAGAGCATGTCTTTTCATGTAAAAGGCAGCTTGAGACTAACCAAGGATGACTTTAATACAAGGATAGAAAGGGATTACAAACATATTGCTGGATGATACAGAACTGCTGCCTAAAAAAGTGATTATCTTTCGTTATCAGGCAAAAAAAAAAAATCAACTATTAATCAGGAGAGTGGAAATTAGATTAGGAGGGAGATAAATAGTATGTAATTGAGTTCATAATTACTTGATTTGTTTAAATCACTTTATATCTGTTTCTGTTTAAAAGTTTATAAGTGTACTTAGGCATGAAAATATAATTATAACCTTTTTTTGATGAAATTAATACAGACTAAAAATTCAGAAAATTATAAAGAAGACAAAAATCACCTTTAATCTCATATTAAGGGATAACAGCTATTAATAAAAATATTTATACATAAACATATGTGCTTAAACAAGAACAGAGTAATCTTTTATATGCTTTTTTGGTAGTTTATTATTTTTACTTGATATATCCTGCATTTTCTGTTGATCAACAGAGATAATTATTTTAATAGTTTTCCTTTATTTCATCATATGTCTGTACCATAATGTTTTTTAACAAATGTAGTTCTTAAAATGGTTAGTCTCTGTCATTCAAATCATCCTATTCTTGGCTTCCACCCTCTACCCACAGATACATGTGGTTGGGATTCAAGCCTACTTGTTGCTAAGGCCAATATAGATATTAATCAGAGTCCTTTATTTTCCCATCGACATGGCTTGAAAGATGATTTCTTCCTACTGCTAAAGTATTGGAAGACAATGGCTGATTAGATAGACATTATCATAAACAACACTCTCTAAATAGGAAAGTTCAAAACAAGTTACCAAAAAATAGAAAACTGAATTATATTTAAAGAGAATAAAACACTGAAGTAGTATATATTTCTGAAAGGATCCCTGAATAGGAAACAAATATCTTGGGAAAGTTTACAAGAGCATTCGAGCATGGGGAAAATAAAAATTAAAGTAAGCAATAATATCTTGCAATGAAGGATTATTTAAATGAGAAAAAAGGACAACAACTACTTGAATTTTTCTAATTTGGTTCTATTTGCAACAACTGTTATATCCTGATTGGAATTATTAATATTTTTATTTAGTGGTATTAACATAGAAATGTACCCTTGATTTGTATAAAGCCATCGGTTGAAAAGAGGAAAAAAACATGTACTTTCTAAGTTAATGCCTGTAGTGAGCTTGATAATTTACCATGAGGCAGTTCTTCTGGCAATATACAGCTCATATCTTTTTCATAAATTTCCCAACAAAGGACAGTAGCTAAAAATCTGATTTTTTTTATGTTTAGCTGATTCATTTTCTTTTCCCCTTCCTACCCTTCACAAACCCTGTTATACTACATAACTTTCTAGACATAAATGGCCATTGGGATTCATGCTCCTAATATCCTGATGTGCTGAACTGTCTCAGATGGCTGGAGGACCAGGTGACTACAGGTTCAATGGCACAGAGTGTTATTTGCTTATTTTGATTACTTTCTCATGGAGCATATCTGGTAAATACAATTCTGTACTTCATTTTAAAGTTTCATACATACATCTCTGAGATCTTCCATACTTAGAGGAATGGTATTTATTAGGATCACCTTGGGACTCCTTTTAATTAGAATATATCCCCTCGACCCCTTTCCTTCTCTTACCAGGTGAACATACTTTCTCTTAGGGATTTTGGAGATAGTGCCATGATCATGCTATGGTCTTCAGATTTCCACATTCAAAGCTTGGAGCTGAGGTATAGGGAAAACCTGGAGAATCAAACTCTGCTCTTCCAATGTTGATATTTTTGCTTATAGTAGGAAAAGTGCTTTGGGTCAATTAGGCACTAAATGTCTGTCCTTGTCACTAGCAACGTAAAGCTATGGGGAATTCAGGTTTTATCCCACGCATGTTGGAGTATGAAAAATTCTAAGAGATAAGAGGACAAAGAAGGGCAGTAATGTAGAATATGTACCACTATGACATACATACTAGAAGCAAATTTGTGAGTAATCTTCAACCAAGATTGGGGTATTTTTTTATTGCCATGCACTGGGACCAGCTTGTTAGGTTTTGCCTTCAAGGCATATACTTGTTTTACTTCCTTTTCCCTCAAAATACCACAGTGTCTCAGGCCTGGTTTCCATTTGTCAGTTCTTCTCTTTGATGTCTGATTAAATCCTTTTTGTCTTCTTCCCTAATTGACTTTGACATCAATGAGAATTTTGGGGCCTGTATAGGGTGACCACACAATTAATATAGTTTACTAGTTTCTGTGTGCAGATCACCCTTGTATGAACTCAACTTCTGAGCCTTCAAGTCTCTTTCCACTGACCTGGAATAGAGAGCCTGTTTGAATTGTTCTTCCACTCTGAACATGAAGACTGAGTATATTTTTCACACTCACTACACAAGGATATGAACCTATTCCCTGAACTTCTGACCATAACCTCCTTTTAGGACAGTGAGACAATCCTGCACAGAGATATTATATTCAAGACTTTTAATTCATGTAAACTCTCAGTGCAGGGCCTTTCACATAAACGGCAGCCCATCTTGGCCTCTAAATCTATCCATCTCTGTGCTGTTTCTATGACATGTTATAACACAGTTCAAGTTTTTTTTTCCCTCTTGCCTCTGGCACAATACTATACATGAATTGATCAAATTTATGGTTGTACTTGGTATATATTAGAAGATTCAAGGTCTCCTTAATTCTAGACCCTGGGTTGTGACTAAACCTGTGGGATCCAGTTTAGCTGGTGGAGCTGGGTAGAAGGTTCTAGAAAATAGAAGCAAATCAGAAATTAATCTGTTTCCACTACCCAATTTCTAGAGACACTAGGTAACCACAGAGCACGGGCAAACAATTAGACAAAATGCCAGTTTGAAATTCCATGGGAAATTTTCTATAGATTTCTACACTTAGAAACTGACATACCATTGCCTAAGTTTGGTTTTCTGCCTAAGTCCCACAGTTCTGACAGCATTCCCCAAAAGTTGTAATCCCAATTTCAGTGTCATCTCCACAATATTCCTTTGAGTTGCTGCCGTTATTCCAATAATCATTATGGTTGGGGTTCACTGGTTCCCACTCTTGGTATATTATCCCAACAGTTTGATGGGCATGCTGAAAACATACTCTTGGGCTATCTGATATTTTAAATTAATTGATTCTAGACCTTGGCTGCCCAGGCCCAACTCTAGACCAATGGAATAATTATTTTGAGGATGAGGATTTTATATACTTTTAAAAAAGTTGTCAGGTGATTCCAATGTAAAACGAAGTTTACGGACACTTGTTTTATTTCATTCAAGGTACAGCAGAGTGAGAAAATTGAGATGCAAAATCCTTGATAATCACTCCTCCCCTATGAGCATATACACACTGAATTCTACCCTAAGTAAATCCAGGATGGATTCTGGCTGAAATCATGTGCAAAGAAGTCAAGGATGGCAAGTGGAATGTATAATGTTCATGTTTGCAACTGGTTTTATTAAAGGAGCTGCCTGTGGTTTTCCATGATGTGTCATACAGAAAGTTCCCCCAATTTTTTTCTAAATGTTATTTGTTTCCTCCGAAGTTTCATATGAACAGAAACCACAAAGAAAAAAAAACCATCTATTATACCCTCTCACCCATTTACTGTTGCTTGATTTATTTATTTATTCCTTCTTTGATTTATTCTTCTCTCCCCTACCCCAGTTATTGAGTTCTGCCAGGTGCCTTAGGAGACCTGCAGGGACCACGTGGCCCCATGGCTCCTGATATAGAGCACCATGGAAAAATGGAGTTTTTTATTTTTTTGTGTGTGGTACAAAATTCTTGTGGAACATTTCTGGTGAGTGGAGTTCTCCAACTCTAGATTTTGGTTCCTTCTACCTATTCCACAGTTTTGAGGAATCAACATGTGCCCCTGAGCATTTTCCAGTGGAGTATATGAACAATGCTCACTCAAGAAGTGCTAAATCCTTCTGTCAAGTCCTCTCTTAGCAGTGAAAACTAAAGGAGCCTCTCACCTCTCTGAGGCTTCAAAGTCTTTTCTGTTCTATACTATGGAAAGGTAAGAGCAAAATCAAGGCAAACACCAAAGCAATGGAGAAAAACATCATGAAATCTTAATAGCTTTGAGGAACAAATTGCTAATACCTCTATGTAGAATAAAGTTGGCATATTTAAGAGAAAAAAATACAGGCATACAGTAAAATTTGAATTCCAGATAAACAATGCCCATTTCTTAGTGTGTGTCCCATGCATTATATGGGATATATTTATACTAATAATTTATTTGTTCTTTTAAAAAATGTAATTATTGACAGTATTATAGATGTCCCCTAGTTCCCCCACTTTTCCTCCCTTCACCCAGCCCCTATCCCACCTCAAGCCTTCACCACACTATGTCTGTGTCCATGGGCTATACTTCATTCGTTGTTTATCTGAAATTCAAATTTAACTGGGCATCCTGTAAATTTTCTAACAATCTTAAATTTTAGATAGGTTACCTAAATTCTATTCTGAAAATTTAATTTTACTATTTTCCCTGAGTTGTTTTCTTAAAAGATTATAGTGGTATGTGTCTTTTATTTCAGTGATTCTCAAAGTACGGTCCTTGATAATTGATTAGAAATGTAAGTTTTCAGGCTCCACCTTAGACCTATTAAACAAGTTCTGTTTGTCAGGCACTCCAGCTGCTTCTGATGCACATTGAATTTGAGAACTATTCATCTATCTCAACCTAGGCTGTCCTTCTACCAGAATAATTAACTTCTACAAATCTGTATCCTCCAAAAGCTAAGTTAAAATAAAATAGTATGAATGTGGCATTCTAACAACTTGAATTATCAAGAAAATCTTCTCAATGTTTGGCCAAATAAATCATATAATAAGATAAATTTCAAATAACTAAAAATTCAAAATTTTTTATAGCATTCATCACAAAATTGGCACTCAGCAACTAGTAGTGGCACTTTGTTGTGACCATCATTATCACTCTATATGAGTATTATTTGCATTCTTTGATGAATATTGTGAAACTGCACAGGACATATACTTTTTTCTAACAAGCAATACTTAATAGTGAACTATAGCAAAGAACATTTGACTCTAAGATGTGTCTTGCCTGAGTGAATGAGTCCCTTTGGGTCTCTGCCTCTTAACCCTCAAGTTTCAAGAAGAAGCACCAGAGCCAAGCCCCAAATTATGATTTCATTTTCACAAGGAAAAATATGAATGATTGAAAATGAATATAAGACTTCCGGTCAAGATGGCGGCGTAGGTAAACGCGATATCGCATCCTCCCACAACCACATCAAAGTTACAACTAAACTACAGAACAACCATCATTCAGAACCGCCTGAAATCAAGCTGAACGGAAATCCTACAACTATGAAATTAAAGAAGCAGCCACATCGAGACTGGTAGGAGGGGCGGAGGCGCGATGGGCTGGTCCCACACCCACGTGTGGCGGATAAAAATTAGGAGGATACCTCGGCTGGGAAGGTCCTCCCTGAGGACTGAGGGGTCCCCGTCCCACACCAGGTGCCCAGCTCAGGGTTCCAGTGCCAGGAAAAGAAGTCCTCATAACTTCTGTCTGGAAAAACCAGGGGGAACTGAGGCTGAGGCGGCTGGAGCCCCCGGGAGCTCCTCTTAAAGGGCCCACATACGGACTTACTCAGACTCACTCCCTCCAGGCTCCAGCGTGGGGGAAGCAGCTTGAAAGGCGCCAGAGTCATATGGGGAAGAACTGAGCTGTTTGGCATTGGAGCGAGGGCTGGAGAGGCAGCTTTCTCCTGGACAGACATGCTATCAGATGCCTTTGTTCCTTTGGTAAGCCCTTCCCTGGGCCGACAGACAGCCCATATCTGGGACTCCAGCAATCTGGCTCACACTGTTTGCCCCGCCCCGGTGATTCTCTGAGGCCCCGCCCCACCCAACTTTCGGGTCCACCCAAGCTGTTGCCAGTTGCTTTACCATAGGATTGGCCTGTCTTGGAGCCTGCTTCAGCTTTTCCTAAATTCTTTCAAACAAGCAGCATCTGGTCTCAGCTAGCCCCACACCTCTCGCTAAGTAATACATAGAAACAAACACAGGGAGGCAGCCAAAATGAGGAGACAAAGAAACTGGTCCCAAATGAAAGAACAGAACAAAACTCCAGGAAAAGAACTAAGTGAAATGGAGTTAAGCAACCTAACAGATGCTGAGTTCAAAACACTGTTTATAAGGATGCTCAATGGACTTAGTGAGAACCTCAGTAGACTTAGTGAGAACCTCAGTGAACTTAGTGAGGGCCTCAAGAGCATAAAAAAGGACCAGTCAGAAATGCTGGAAGCACAGTTAGAAATGAAGGAGGCACTAACTGAAATAAAAAATAATTTCCACAGAATCAATAGTAGAGTAGGTAAAACCAAGAAGCAAACCATCAATTTGGAATATAAGGAAGCAAAAATCGCCCAATCAGAACAGCAAAAAGAAAAAAGAATCCAAAAAAATGAGGATAGTGTAAGGAGCCTCTGGGACAACTTCAAGTGTGCCAACATTCGCATCTTGGGGGTGCCAGAAGGAGAAGAGAGAGAACAAGAAATCGAAAGCCTATTGGAAACAATAATGGCAGAAAACTTCCCTAACTTGGTAAAGGAAACAGACATACAAGTCCAGGAAGCACAGAGAGTCCCAAACAAGATGAACCCCAAGAGGCCCACACCAAGACACATCATCATCAAAGTGCAAAAGGTTCAAGACAAAGAGACAATCTTAAAAGCAGCAAGAGAAAAGCAGTTAGTTACCTACAAGGGAGTTCCCATAAGACTGTCAGCTGATTTCTCAAAAGAAACTTTGCAGGCCAGAAGGGAGTGGCAAGAAATATTCAGAGTGATGAAAAGCAAGAACCTACAACCAAGATTACTCTATCCTGCAAAACTGTCATTTAGAATCGATGGCCATACAAAGAGTTTCCCAGACAAGGAAAAGCTAAAGGAGTTCATCACCACCAAACCATTATTATATGAAATGTTGAAGGGTCTTCTTGAAGAAAAAGATAAAAAAATATGAACAAACAAAATGGCAATAAGTACATATCTATCAACAGTTGAATCTACAAACAAAATGAACAAGCAGAACAGAAACATTCTCAAAGATACAGAGAACTTTTGTTGGGTACCAGATGGGTGGAGGCTGGGGGAATGGGTGAAAAAGGTGAAAGGATTAAGAAGTACAAATTGGTTGTTAGACTGACAAACCTCAAAGGGAAGAGGGATGAGGGGGTGGGAAGAAATAAACCAAAGATCTTATATGTATATATGCATAACCAATGGACACAGACAACAGCGTGGGGAAAGGCAGGAGGGGGGCGGGAATGGGGAGGAGGGGGTCAATGGGGGAAAAATGAGGAATATCTGTAATACATTCAACAATAAAGATAAGTTAAAGAAATAAAAAACAAACAAACAAACAAAAAATAAATTAAAAAAAAGAAAATGAATATAATATGTTGAATACATGCTGACTTCAATAAAGTTAATTTTTCAGAAAAGTACATTAAATTATATAACATGGAACTGGGTTTATTGTTTTTGTTGTTGTTCAATTCTTTTTATAAGGCAAGTACCCTGGGCAACTCAGAGATTCATTGTACATTGTGGGAAGTCAGAGGATGGTATAGTTTGGGTCACTGTTTAAATTGTGGGAACACACACACCAACCAATGTGAAGTACATTTTCAACCATACACTAGAGCCGAAAATAATGTGTTCTGAATTAGACCAAATGGCAGCTTCCTTTTGGAAGGCATCATGAGTTAGAGAAATGATGCTAGAACTTGTGCTAGTATAATTTAGATAACAAAAACAGACAAGTTTCTTAATTTGTGTCTCTGTGTATCTCTATCTGTAAAAATGAACAGAATATTATATTTGCAATCTATTTCATAAGCACATTGTTAAGATAAAGGAGATTATTGGAGAAGATGTTAGTTATGTTTTAATTTTCAGGGCAATTTTAGAGTCCTGAGACTAGCATAGGATCTGTCATTGCATAAAATATGGATATGGATTTTCAAGATGTTTTGTGAAATTTTATGTGGGTCCAGCAGGCTCCAGTGCGTAAGGCTTCTAGGATATTCAGATTTTCTGAGCAGAAGCAGACTCATTGAGTGAGGGCCAGAATGAACTAAGGGGAGGCTGGCTTAAGAGGGATGTCAGCATTTTGAATTTTCATTATCATTAAATTGAATTCATGAAATTGCATTCAACTAATTCATCAGCCCTATCTCCTCCCATATGCAAGGTGATGCTGTAAACCGGAGCCAGAATATCCTTTGCATGGGTACTTCCCCAAATCACTAAACCATTCTTTTTAAAAAATTTTTTATCCTCACCCGAGGACATCTTTGCATTTATCTTGAGACAGAGCAGGAGGGAGAGAGGAGGAAGAGAGAGAGAAACATCGATGTGAGAGAGACACATCGAGTGGTCGCCACCCACACAACCCCAACTGGGGCCGGGGACAAACTGCAACAGAGGTACATGCCCTTAGTGGGAACCGAACCCGGATCTCTCAGGTCCATGGGCCGATGCTCTAACTACTGAGCCAAACTGGCCAGGGCCACTAAACCATTCTTAAGTGGTAGAATGGTCAGGTGGGCCTCTTCTACAAAAAAATCAGAATTGTCTCCAGATCCTTGGTATTGCTTCAAATATGTATATATATTTGGAATCATTGGAGTTTACTTTTTTCCTTGGCCTTGGACTGTTTTATCCATAGTTATCTTTATATTACAAACTAAGTCCCTGACCAAAGAGAGCATTATGATACATATCTTTGCAGCTGGAATGCTAGGTAAGGGAAGGCTTACTGGTTTCAAATAGGTAATGCTTTCATTACATGAATGTCAGAGATTGAACTCTTTGATATCAAATTAAAGTTCTTTATCATATTTGCAGTCAGAACATTTCTCAAAGTCACATTCTTAGAATTAATATAACTTCAAATGGGTAATGTGGTTATGAGTAAAAAATAATTAAATTAAAATCAGAACTGTGTGTTAACATAATTTCCTTAAGTAATACCCAAGGCTACAGATTTTGGAGGGATTTCTCTAACTAGCAGTAGAGATAATTACTAAGGACAAAGAATTAGTACCATTAGAAAAAACACAAATGTATAGTCATGTCTTAAAGTTTGGAGTTCAGTTTAGTTTCTATAAAGATGAAAATTATTTAAGTCCAAGTATGAGAGTATAAGATTAAAGGAATCTGATTATTTTAAGGAAGGGATTTAATTACAAAGCCATGTTTATAAATTTGGCTTTTCATTTATTTATTTTTGCCAATTCTTTCACCAGACAAGTATTTTTTTTTTCATATTGGGAAAATTTAAACTCGAATTTCTATCCTCTAAAGAGTTTTGCCAATCTTTCATCCAAATGCTAGGGGAAAGAAAATAAAGCAACGTTTATTTGAGTCTAACATGTGCAGGTAATTTGAGAACACTTTATTTAATGTAAAGGTTTTATGTAACATCACTATTAGCTCTGAGAATGGAGTGGACACTGATTTCTGTACTTACATATTAATATGATTAGGCTTTTTGCTAGTTATACTTTCTTTGGTTTTTCTGAAATTAAGCCAATACTCCATTACTCCATTATTATAGAATTCCTTCCTTGTATTAGGACATATGCTGTGATTTCAAAAAAAGAAAAAAAAATGCATTCCGTGGTTAATGATGTACTTCCAAAATAGACTTGTAGGCCTGACTTGGTAACGAACTGAACATATGGTGCACATCTACCAGATTCTTGGACAGGCGGAGGGACACATGGCCACAGGCAGCTGTGAAGTATGCCAGGACCTTAAGACACTTACAATGAAATCTTGCATTGATTATAAGAATTGATGTCCTTGGCTTTCAATTTTCCTGTGAATCTAGGATTTTTATGCAGTACATCTACACCAATCTTTCAAAATTATCAGAGAATTCTTGAGATTCCTCTAGGCCACATCTCCATAGAAACTTCAGTAACCCTGTATATTGCCTATATTCATTTTATATGTCAGTTTTCCCAATTCTGACTCAGCCTCAAATCCAATAAAACATTGAAAACATTCTTTACTGTTAGGTTTTCAGGGAGTGAGGGAGAGGGGCTTCTGTGTGTATCAAATATTTTACTACTGGAATAGTTTGACTTCATACCAACAATCCTTAAAAGGCTTCCTTCCTACTCTGAGTATGCAAAAACAGTTAATTTTGGATCGGGTGTTTGCAGCCATTTAGTTAACCTAATCAAACAAAAAGGTCAGTTGGAAATTGTCTTAGAACAGGTTTGATAACAAGTAACAGAAATCTGTTTGAGTTACTTTAAGCAAAAATGGAGACTTTATTGTTAGGATATTAAACTTTTTCTTAGAACCCAAAAGCAGAAAGTGGAAAGACAAGGATTAAAAACTATAGAATTGTCAGCAACTAACTATTGTCTCAGACTCTTTCCAGCCAGACCCTGTGCTCACTCACTTGTTTTTCTCTGTAAAACTTGTTCATTCTCTAATGTCTTCCTGCAGAAAGGCTGTGTGTGTGTGTGTGTGTGTGTGTGTGTGTGTGTGTGTAACTAGACACACCCAGTTTTATATCTCTGGAGTTCATTAAAACCTATTTCCACATGTTAAAAATTATTAGGTATGGGAAGAATGTATTAATGCACAGAATTTTTAATTAGAGCTCTATCAGGTTTCTGTTATCCCTTATAGAGAAGACATTTTTAAGTTTAGAGAAGGTAAAATTTGTGATAAAAACGTTAGAACTAGTGGTGAATTAAATAAAATCAGCCACATGCCTGCAGAGGACAAAATAAATGAAGTAGCATGAATCTTATTTATTGTCATAAAACATCAAGTAAAGAGTAAAATTTGTGACAGATATAAATATTATTTAAAATATGAATTTTCATGAACTAATAATAGAGTGGACATATTCCATTATATTTGGGGACACTCTCAAATTCTAGTATAAATCCATCTAAACTCAGGTGCAATTTTGAAACATACAATGAACACAAGGAAAAAAGTATAGAATTTTTTTTAGCAAAATATAAGGATAGGCAATCAAGCCTCCTGATCAGTAATGTACAATACGACTCAGATGAAATGCAAAATCCATAGCAACCTCATTTATAGTGTAAGATAGAAGTAAAGGGTACTAATAGGCCATAAATCCAATGAAAACTAGAAATATAATGCCTGTCCTGTCACAGTTTGTTTGGTGGGAGAGGGGGACTGTAGATTATTAAAAACTAGCATAACCTTTAAAAGGAATTGTTTAAACTGCTGATCCATCTACATTCACAAGTAATATTAGTGAGACACATCAAAACTTCTAGAAAATAAATGTTAGAACGATGATTTAGTAATTTTATAAAATACCACAGATTGTGGTAGCCTTAAAATTATGGACAAAAATAAAATTTTATGCCACAAAATCATTGTAGACTGATGGACCTACTTATGTTGTGAACTCAGCCTTATGCATAATATTTTTATTTCAAATACAAGTTAAATGGAAGGACAACTGTTAAAATATGTCGCTTTGTCAAACTTCACATACAATGGAAGAATAATTTTAACCCATTAGTGAGTCTGTGATGAACTATGAGGTAGAACATAGTTTGTGATTTAAATCTTTTGGTCAGAGGGCATTTCTCTGGATTCAAGTGAGTATACCCAGAACAAATTCCACTCTCTACTATATGCACAAGGGAGCTCTCCCTCCATGAAAAACCCAGGGGGGTCTTGAGAGCACTTAATGAGGTTGTTAAATTATCAGTCATGTTAAAGGAAGGCCTATGCATCTAGGACTTTTATCTCAAAATGAAATGACTATTGTTAGTGTTTGCTCAGAAAGTCCTCTCTTCTCTGTCCAAGGGACTTCCCATTTTTCTTGAAGAAAATTTATGTGAAATCCTATGATATCAGCTTGAGACTTATTTGCTTATTTAAACAACTAAATATTAACTTTTCAAAAGATGAGATTATATCAATAATTGCCATGGCAGTTATCATTGCAATAATTACAAAACTGGATCACGGGAATACCCACCTTGATCAAGATGAGTTGAATTCCTGTGATGATTTCTTAACAACTTGGTTATGAAATTATCTAAAAGAAGCACTGTACTTACTAAAGGATAATTGTTTTAGCCCAGCCAGTGTGGCTCAGTGGATTGAGCATCCTCCTATGGACTGAGAGGTCCAGGTTCGATTTCTGGTCAGGGCACATGCTCAGGTTTCTGGTTCGATCCCCAGTAGGGGGTGTGCAGGAGGCAGCCGATTGACGTATGATTGACGTAGCTCTCTCACATCAATGCTTCTAGCTCTCTCTCCCTTCCTCTCTCTCTAAAAAATCAATAAAAAACACTGAAATCCAAAAAAGTCTTTAAAAAAAGGATAGTTGTTTTAAACACTAGTAAGAAGTACTAAGAAATAGCTGATAAACTTTCTAATACTTTTCCCTAACAAGACTACATTCATGAGTGGCTTAGAACAGTTTTGTTTTTGCCATCTTTTTTTTTTTAAACCCAAAATGACACATTCAGAATAGATTTGAGGGATTGTTTGTTTATTTAAGGACACACCATCTAGGTTAGGAATGACTTCTCAGTGTCCAACCCTATCAGAAAAGTCATTTAGATATTATCTACCATTTTAGAATACACACACATGAGACACAATTCTCAGTGATGAGTAACAACAAAACTAAAATTGGAATTGTCATATTGATATAAAACCTTATTTTTATCTTAAACTGTTTTATCAAGCTGTTATCTTTTCATTACTGACTAATCTTATTTTATTCTTATCATTGAGGAAACTATTTTGAATTCTGTTTTTAAATTCATTTAAAATTTAAATTCATTTAAATTCATTTAACATTTAGATTCAATGTTACATGCATTTTGCTTATTTTATACTTTCATTTTAAACTCCTGTCAGATAAGATTATTTTATTTCCATTTTACTTATTTGTATAGTTAGCTTCTACTTATAACAAGTAATAATAATGATTTTTCAGTTACATAGTAATAAATTTTCTTTTTAAAATAAATGTGTTAAAGGTAACTTCATTTATAGAATATGTAATCAAATACCACTTATGTGTTAATATGACAAAATCATATAGAAATGTAAATAACTGAAGTTTTGAAAACACTACTGTAGATTTATAATTCATGAATATTTCCTGACCACCAGGTTTATCTGCTGTAATAGTTTGGGAAAAATTGTAGGGACTTTGGAATTAAGCAGATGGCAGTTTCAAATCCCAGCACAGCCACAAACAAGCAGTACTGATCTTAGCAAGTTACTTAGATTTTATGAGTCTCAGTTTCTCCATTTGTAAAATGGGTATAATGATAGTTATTACCAAGAGAGTGTTGTGATCATTAGAATTAACATATGTTAAAGTACTCTGGTACAATAAATGCTATTTTTCAGGCAGTTAAAACTTAAAAAGTTTATTTATTAAAAATCAAATCTAGTGTGTTTGATATCTATATATTCACTTTTTAATGCCAGAATTAGCAAAATTAAAGGCTAGCTATAAAATCTCCTGCAGACTTTGGAAAGTCTTTAGAATGGAATAGATGAGTCAAATGTGATTTTTAAAAAAAGAAAAAATAAATAAACAAAGAAAAAGTCATGATAGTGGAAAGTGAATACAGTTTTAAGAGTGTTCTCTCATAGGACTTGAAGTATGATATAATACTTAGGTTACCTGTGGTAATTCATTGCAGATAAATTTAAATCTTGTATTGAACCAAGGAATAGAAGCCAAGAGCTTGATATTCTGTGTCAGTTCTGAAACTGAACTTCAGTTCTCAACGTCAAAGTGATTTCCAAGTTCTTTGTTTTTGTGTCTGAGTAGGTATTAACTCACAGGAACATCATACAGTTTTTCTTTTTAGCATTAATCATGCCTCCCCCCTCATTCAGGGTATTATATAAATAAAGGACATTTGATAATCATTTTGCAATTTTCAGAGAAGCAGCAACAGGCCTTTCACGTTAGGAACCAGGCAGTGGTTGCACCATGAAATTTAAAGAAACCCATACTTATTCTGTCCGGATAGCTAACAAAACAGTTACATTTTTATAAATCTTGAGCCTGTAAATGGGGCCCTAGAGATGGTCACATTACATTTTTCATTTCTTACTAAGCTTTTATACTCTTAAATATTACTGAAATCCCCTCCCCCATAATGTGGGCCTGATATTGCTAATGACAGATTCCAGGCCAAGGCTATATACTGTTTTCATAATAAACATTTATTTGTCCTCATCTCTTGGATATCAAGTGACTGTAACACTGGCCCTGAATGAAGCTGCTCACTATATCTGAGGTGGGGCAGCTAACTAGACTGGTGAACAAGGAGGTGGCGTCCAGGTGGGCAGCCTCTGATTTGCTCTGGCTTCATCTCCCGCCAAATAGGCCATTTGTCCTGGAGCCTGGGAGCCAGCAGAGCTGAGTGCCAGATTCCAGATTCCCTTTAGGATCTGCCCTTCCTCACTAGAAGCAAAATTGGGGGCATCGCCCACCTCAGAACATGCTTATTATCCCACCCCCCTTGGATCTTGCTTGTTAGAAATTCTACACGGGGGCTGAGTCCCAGGCAACACCCTAATATGGCCCTAGCTGTTCCTCATATCACATGTACACTCATGTAGGCATACATATAATGTATCAAATAAACATTTTAAAAACACTATATAAAGTTTGGAGAATATTATTGGTGAAGGATTTTTGTGAAATGATGGTGACTTCATTATTCCCATAAAGCAAGCTTTATGTATATCACCTTTAATTGAATTTATTGGGGTAACATTAGTTAATAAAATTATATAAATTTCAGGTATACAATTCTATAATATATAATCTATATTGTATTGTGTATTTACCACCCCAAGTCAAGTCTCTTTTCATCACCATTTATCCTCCTTTTATCCTCTCCTACCTTCCCCAATCCCCCTTCCCCCTCTGGTAATCAGCATACTGTTGTGTGTGTCTATAACTATAAATTGTTTTTTTTTCTTTGCTTAATCCCTTCACCCATCTCACCCAGCCCCTCCCCCCCCCCCACCCCCCTGACAGCTGTCAGTCTGTTTTCTGTATCCATGAGTCTTCTTAGCTTTTTCGACAGCATGGATGGACCTGGAAATTATTATGCTAAGTGAAATAAGCCAGTCAGAGAAAGACAAGTACCATATGATTTCACTTACATGTGGAATCTAATGAACAAAATAAATCACCTTTAAACAGCTCTGATATTTTTCTTACTTGATTGCTAGCTTCTTAAAAATACCTTTCTTTAAATCTTCTCTCTCCAATCTCTAAAAGCTGCTTCCCTCCCCTTTTCTGTTGTTTCAAGCAATCTCTGCACCCCCCCCACCGCCTCAGCTTGCCTATCTCTCTCAGCCAAACATAATACAGTTGGTAGCTGAACTAGCACTACCTGTGGTTTCTTATCACATAGGAATCTCAGCTCTTCCTGTGGTAAATACTATGACTGGGTTTTACATGATAGTATGGGAAGACAGACAGGGGCATGTAACTTGCCCTGAAGGAAGTGAGGTGAGTAAGAGTAAAAAGGAAAAGCATGTACAAAGACATGTATTCTGTAATCAGAACATTCCTTATGAGTAGACTTGAAAATGAGAATGTAAGAACATTGTATTAATCCCAGAGTTAGTAACCTCCACAGGTTACTAACTTATCAAGAAGACCTTTCATACTAAACCAAACAGTGTGAATTTTATTGCCAAAGAAATGTAAAACCATCAAAGAATTAAAAGCAAGTAGATAGCATAGCATGAGGTTTGGGTTTTAGAAAGATCACCTGGCTATAAAAGGGTTTGGATCTATGGAGAACAGGACCAGAGGTTGGTGCCAGTCAGGAGGCCTTGGCGGTAATCAAGATGAGAAATGGCCAATATGTGAATTAACAATTAACAATGTGGAAGTAGGAATGGAGAAAGATGAGGGATGTGATTAAGAGGAAACATTCACAGGTTTGGGAACTTGACCAGTTGTTGGAGGGGTTAGTGAAGGAAGGTAAGGCATCTAGGATGGCCTGAAGATCAATTGTGAGAGATAAGATGGTGGATTTAGTAAAGAGCTTTATTTTATTAGATTTTAATACCCAATTCCTTTTTTTTTTTCCCATTTTTTAAAATTGATTTGAGAGAGAGAGAAAGGAAGAGGGGGAGAGAGAGAAACACCAATTGGCTGCCTCCTGCACAACTCCCCACTGGGGATCAAACCCACAACCTGAGCATGTGTCCTGACCAGGAACTGAACCCATGATCCTCCAGTGCATGGGACAATGCTCAGTCAGCTGAGCCACACCAGCCAGGGTAACCCAATTCCTTTTAAGTGCCATGTAATGCATAAGAAAAAGAATATATAAGTCTTTGCTATTAGAATTCACTGATTCTGTGGAGCAATTTCATTATAGCATAGATTCCTCCTAAAAACAGTCATATCTTTAAATTTTTTGCCAAAATTATTAGTTGCAGGAATATTACTTATTTCAAAAATAAAAACAATTATCTTAAGAATTCAGAAAATTCTTATAATTCTATTAACAGTAATGATGATACAGAAGGAAAAAAAAGGCATTTTGCTTTAACTTTCCTGTTTTCTGACAACCTTTTTACAGAATAAGGGCTCAGGCATGATAAAGAAGGTGAGAAGAACCGGTTTTGGTTCAATTGAATTTGGCAAAAACAAACAAAAAACACACAGACTCTAATTAAGACAGTTCACCTATAAAAAATATAGAACTGAAATTAGACTTGAAATTAGGAGAATCATTAAGAGAATTTGAATTTTAAAAATAAACACATCATAGATTTCTTATATCCACCATAGTGCCTTTTACAGAGTAGGAGCTTAAAAAATATTTTTTGTTTTGTTTATATTTTATGCTTGTTTGTCTTTGTGTTTCGCATATAGAAAGGCATTTTTTCCCCTCTAGAATTATTCTCAACCTTATAGTTTTTATTTTGTAGATATAGTTATTCATTCTTTCAACAAATATTTGTTGTGTCCACCAAATACTCAAGAAGACCTTTCATACTAAACTAAACAGTATTTAGTTCGGCACAGTTCTAGGTACTTGGGAATATAGCAGTGAATAAAGCCAAGTTCCTGCTCTCATAAAGTTGACATTCTTGGGTAGCAGACAATAAATAAACAAGTAAAAATATAATATACCAGATGTGATAGCTCTAGGAGAAAATAAAGCAATAGCAGGGGAGGAGTGTTTGAAAAGGAAAGCCAGGGGTTGGGTGGTGAAGGTCTTACTATTAAGTGATACTGAAATCTGATGGAAGGGAGGGAGGGAGCCACACATATCTGGGGGTAAAATGTCCCAGGCAACAGAATAGTGTAAAGAGACTCCTTATGTTGTAATGGAGTGTTTAATTAACTTTGGAGTTATTTAGCATTTATGCTTGAAGCTGGGTACATCTGGACATTTGCAATGCCTCCAACAAAATAACGAACTATAAGGTCACTACTGCAAGAAGGTGCTGTGCTTCCCTTTCTGCCCACCTTCAGTTCTCAGTCTCTCCTTGAGTCTCACATCCTCCTAGCATCACCTTTCAGTCTGGTTTCAGGCCCAAATGCCAAGTTTTTTCTAAACACATTTTGGATCACCCTCCACATCCTGAAAAGGGTTTTTGATTCTGTGGCATGAAATAGACTTTCTATTGGATTGAGTTTAGGATAAAACATGTGATCTTCATTATCCAACCTGATTTTGCTCCCAGCTTCTATAGGCTACAATTCTCTTTGAAGAGTAAGAATTAATGAGTTGGTGAAAACATCAGCAGAAAATTGAATTCAAAATAACTCTTAAGCTATAAATTCCACGGTTGAGATGTAATGCCTCAGCATCAACTTTAATTAGGCAAGAGATCTAATAACATTTTAAAAAATATACTCAACACATTTTTTTGCTCTGAAGATTATTTTAAATTAAATTGATTCCTGTTATTTGTTTTGAAATATCAAAGCCTTTCTAGTATTTATTTTAATCACTTTTCTTCCCTCCTCTCCATCCTTTTGTCACTGCCAGAGTCCAGGACTTCGTCCTCTGTTGATTGGTCAACTGAAGCAGTCTCCCAAGGGGTGTCAGGGTCTCTTCTCAAGTCAAGGCACTAGGCCAGATTGATGTTATTTATACCTCCTATCATGTTACATAAGCATCCAAAGTGTTTATTGACCTGCTACATATATATATATATATATATATATATATATATATATATATATATCCCTATGTTTTAGTTTGAAAGGGAGACAGTGTGTAAAATGGGATGACTTCTATGTACATGTAATAGTTGGGAAGTAAACAACCTGTCCCCCTTCAAGTCTCAGTGACTTTTATTTTTTTAATTTATTGTTGATACTATTACAAATGTTCCCCATCCCCCCTCCCTTTACCCACCTCCACCCAGTCCCCATGCCCCCATCCCTCTGGCTATCACCATACTATTGTCTGTGTCCATGGGGTATGCATATATGTTCTTTGGCTAATCTCTTCATCTTCTTTCATCGTCTCCACCATTCCCTTCCCCTCTGACTTCTGTCAGTCTGTTCTATGTATCTATGCTTCGGGTTCTATTTTGTTCGCCACTTTATTTTGTTCATTAGATTCCACATGTAAGTGATATCATATAGTATTTGTCTTTCTCTGTCTGGCTTATTTTGTTCAGCATAATAACCTCCAGGTCCATCCATGCTGTTGCAAAAGGTAAAAGTGACTTCTAAAACAATGTTTATTTTTTGTTCATGCTACCTGTTAGCAACTGCTATGGATCTGGCCCGTGTGTCTCTCTATTCTGGGACTCAGACTGAAGGAACTGATGTGTCTGGAAATGGGAAATGAGCAAGCACTCTAGCTGAATCATCTCCCCTCGAAGCTCCTGCTCAGAACTGGCACACTGCCACTTCTGCTCACGTTCCACTGGCCTAAGCAAGTCATGAGTGTATAGGAAGCCTAGATCAATGAGCCTCTGACACAGAAGGGGGTAAATGTTTGGAGACAATGTTAATGAGTAATACACATATGGAATTAATTAAATGTGTGGCATCTGACATATTCTATATAATAGTAATAATAATCACAATAATTATTATTAGTCATTCCCTATACCTGCTAGACAAATTCCCAACCCTAGGGCAATGTTACTATCTACTTTTTCTTCTATCTACTCAGTAGAAAACAGCTGAGAAAAATACATAGTCCTATAAATGGTATTCCTATAAAATTAGGACATCAATATCAGCTAGATCCCCTGTACTTCTCAACAACATTTAAACATCTCCTGCTTTTAGTTCCCCTTTCACTCCCTTCAATGTCTATATCAAACCTTTACCATTTTCTTCCAAGGTACTGCAAGGTCCTCTTCTACTTGTCTCCCTGCAGATAAGTTGCCCACTGGACAAATATAATTAGGAAAATTTGAGCCCACCATATGGGATCTCATTTTCATTTCTTGGCTTGTTCAACCAACCTACAAATTTAGCAAAGCCCATTCTCATCCTTAATGCCTTTCATCTAGGCTCCAATAATTAAATGTATATATGTCTGTTCAAGGCCAGCTTCTCCATCTGCTTTTCATGCTATTTCTGGCTTCTTTTATAGGTGATCATTTATGCTCCATCTTCTCCTATATTTTCAACTTTTTTTTTTCTTATTCTTTTCCTAAATAAAAGATTATTTGAACAGTGTTACATTCATCTTTATACCTTCTCTACTGCATAGCATAGTACTGTAGGTATGACATGTGTTTCATTCACATTAGTTCGATGAGTACACAGTAACCCTCAGAAGCTCACAGTAGGCAGCATGTCTTCTCAGAGTCAGGCTACTTGCAGCCATCCCTTCCTCTAATATTTTATTCTGTACTATAGATTGACATTGTGAATGATTATGGTCTGATTTGCTACTGATAAAACATTTAATACTTATATAGCAGTTACTATATCATAGACATCATTCTTAGTGCTTTATATCTATTAACAAAATTAACTTTTATAACAACCCTAGGGAGTAAGTATTATTATGATTCCTAGCTTACAACTGAGAAATTCAGACACAGATGGGTTATTAATATATAGATAATGGGTCTCTTTCCATATGAAGATTGAGAGAAATAGAAAATATAAACAGAGAGGGAGAGAGAGAGAGAGAGAGAGAGAGAGAGAGAGAGAGAGAAGGTAGATTTAATCTGATTCTAGATAGTAAATAAACCTCAGGACTTTTCTTATAGTAACTGATGAAATCCATAAATAGATAGCCTGAAGGAGCCAAAACATTAGTAAAAATCATCACTTAGCTGGTATGCTCACCAGAATATAAATGAAATAGCCCTCCCCCTCCACTCTTCTTGGCTCCTGATGAAGTTTAAGCATTTAACTTTCCTGTTGCTTTACTCATTCTGCTGTTGCCACAGCAACTGAAGAATGTCATTCCCCTGCTCTTGTAGGTAACTTATAAATACAGTATTTTTTTAAGGCAATGAATCACATTTTTTTTTAAACAATTGGTTATATGGTTATATGGAGAGCTACTATTTATGGGTTTCTTAGGATTCAATGAATAGACCTCAATTTTCTTCCTAGAAAAATTATGTTCATTTTAAGCACACATTATATCCTGTATAATATTGAAAGCTGAAGAATCAGGTTTTTATTAACCTAGAATTAAACCAAATATGGAGCCCCCAAATTTACTTACCTATAACTTATAACTTACTTATAACTTGAACAAGGCTGTACGTTTCTGAAAATCTGCTTTTACGATCTCATGTTCTACATTTTAGGGAAAAGGCATATATATTTCCTTTGTTATTTTCAAGGTTCTTTTGTTCATTTAACCATTTAAAGATTTTTTCCTAGTGTATTAATGAATTCTAAAGTTGAGGCAAGTGATAGCTAAAATACTGTTGTTTTAGTCAAGGCTCTCTTGATTTCAAATGACACAAATACAGCCCAAGCTTGATTGATGTATTGCAAACCAGTTTGGGTATCTCCCAGAACCCAAGGTAAAAACATGGCAGGAGCCCTGGCCAGTTTGGCTCAGCGGTTGGAGCGTTGGCCTGCGGACCAGAGAGTCCCGGGTTCGGTTCCCGCTAGGGGCACGTAGCAAAACAAAACAAAACAAAAAACAACAAAAAACATGGCAGTGTAAGAAAGGAAAAGTCTAATGAGGATCTCAGGTAACATCTAGATACTTTCCATCACTCATCTCCATTTCTCTTTGCTCTTTGGCTCCATGTTCCTCTCTCACTGCAGACCAGCATTAGTCATAGATGGAAACATGAGCAAGGATGTCATCTGAATATTATCTCTTATGGCCTAAGCCAGTACAAAGATTTGCACTAACTCTTTTTCTCTCAATCTAAACAAAAGAATAAACAAACAAAATCAAAAGTAGAGGACTATTCATTGGCCCAGTTTGGATCAGGTGAACAATAGAACAATCAGTACTAGCCAGGAGGCTGGGTCAAGTAACAACTTATTTGGTTTATCAAGAGTAGAGTTGACCATTTCCTCCTTTTTAAAACTCATCCTTTACCTGGCCTTCTGGACACCATTCTCCCTCTGTTCCCTATCTTTCTGGATGTTTGGACTCAGTCTCCATTGTTTGTTTCTCCATATCTCTCTGACCTATTCACACTGGTGTCCAGGGCTCAGTGTTCTTCTCCACTCTTTCCACACTCACTTCCATGGTGGTCACATTTAGGACACTACTGTTAGTGTACCATCTGCATGCTGCACTTTCAAAATTTTTATCTCTACCCCAGATTTCTTCCCTCCCTTATATTTCTCTCAATTTTCTATCTTCAATTGACTATCAAATACATATTCCCAACTCAACATGTCTAAAATGGATTCCTTAAATCACTCTTCCTCTTCTTCATACTTCTTGAACTTCTCTCTCTTCTCGCAGTCTTTTTTTTCAGTCAAACTTAAGCCACTCCACCCTTCCACTTCTTCAGGTCAAAATGTCTTGGAATTATCTTTTTTTACTTTTTGTCTCATATTCTTTATGCAATTCATAAGCATCTTCAAAATATTAGAATCTAACTTCTTCTTATTTTCTCTCTGGACCGCAGGCTGATGCTCTAACCGCTGAGCCAAACCGGCCAGGGCTCTTCTTATTTTCTATAAGAAGAAATAGTCATTTCTCACCTAAATGATTGTATTAGTCTTCTAGAGGTCGCCATGCTTCAGCCTTTGCCCTGTTACAGTTTATTCTCAGTAAAAAAGTTAGATTGATCTCTTTAAAAGATAAATCTTGTCTTGTGTCTCCTCTTCACACAATTCTTCAACACACTTCCATCTCAGAGTGAAAATCAAGCCCTTGCTACAACTTATCAGATCCTCTCTCCTCTGCTTGGAGCACAATCTCTCAGATGGCCATTTGCTTGCCTCTGTCAATCCTTCTTGCTTACCCAGCTATCATGTTCTTCATAGTATTGATTGCCTTTGATATACTGCATATTTACTAATTAGTCTGTTTATTTGCCTGTCTCCTCTCACTAGAATGTAAGTTCCATGAAGGTGGGACTTTTTTTATTAGTTGATTCCCAACATCAAATCTAGTGTTATCATATAGCGATTAGTTAATAAATATTTGTTGAATAGTAAAATTAACTTAGCAGTCTTCCAGAGGAACACTGATGGAAAGGGAGAGCAGAATTCCCAGCAGACAAGGATACTGCTTCCCGAAAAGGGGACTGAACATACAAAACTACAGCTGCTGACTTAACAGTTTAAGTGGCAGATTAAGCGTGTGTTTATTGCCTTTGCCTCCTGAAATTCTATTGAAAATATAGTAAAGAATAAAAGAGTTGATATGCCATAAAAGAGAAAAATGTGGAGTCTCAGCAAAAGGAAATTTTAACAAATTTATGAAAGGAAAAATATAGATGAGAAAATGTTAACTGATGAAGAAAAGTGGAAGAAACTGTAATTTTGACTTTGCATTAGAGGGAAGGGGGAAGTCAATATGACCATCAAACTGCAGGAAGTGCTCTTAATTCAGAGATTAAAATTATATTGGAGGAGGAGAGTAAAAAGTTGGTCTGAAAGTAGGAGAATTAATTAAATTTCTATACAGAGAAGACACAACTACACCAAACCCTGTCCTCACTTCCTCACCAGAGTTGCCTGCAGTAATTGAATTTGGCCCAGGTAAAAACCAAAGAAGAGAAAGAGGGGAGCTAGCTTGGGTGTATCCCAGGGTGAGCTCGTTATTATTCTGGCAGTCAGGATCCTTGTAGTGTCCAAAGTAGCTCCCTACCATTTCATCTTAAAGTGAACTCTGCCCCATGAACAAATTCTTCCAGTACTCAAAGAGCTTCTAGTTTCTCTTGATAGTCTTTATTTTATTTATATATATTTATGTATGAAATATAAATACATGTAATATAAATTATAAATATAATCCAATATATTTATTTATATGTAATATTTAATTATATATTTAATTACATATATTTAACTAAGGTTCATCTAACCTTCAAGGAAATTGCTTAGTATAAAAAAGAAAAATTAAACTAAGCTACATTAAAAAAAATAATGGCTCCCAGTAGAAACAGAAAAGCCACACAATGGGAAAAAAAAACAAAAAACAAAAAACAAGCAAACTAACATACACACACTAATTAGTAGAAGCAGAGACAATTGAAAGAATTTTATATTCATGAAAAAAAGAGAAAGTATTATGGGGAAAAAAAAACTCTTAGAGAACAAGATGAGCTATTGGTAAATTTAAAATTTGCTAAAAAAAATTTAAAAATAAGAAATGTAAGGTAATATTTGGAAAACCAACTAGAATGTAGTACAAAAATTAAATCTATACAAAAGACATACAGTTTTAATCCAGGATCCCATATGTAAATAGTAGGAGTAAAGGAAAAGGAGAATGAAGAAATCTGAGAGAAGAAACAATACAACATTTGGCGGAGTGAAAAGAGATGTGTTATAAAATTAAAAGAACTTCTATACTACTGAGAAAGATAAACAGAAAAAGACTCATACCTAGACACAACAACATGAAAATTTAGATCAAGGATAAAATAAAATACTTTTTAAAATTAGGAAGGAAAAGGCAGTTAAGCTATAAAGGAATAATGATCAGACTGGTCTAAGACTTGTCCTTTATACCATAGGGTAGTAGAAAGCAATGAAATGATGCCTTCAGAAAGTAAAGACAAATCATTTCCCATCCAGAATCCTAAACATAGCCAGAATACCATTTAAGTGTGATAGCAGAATTTAGCCATTATTAAACTAAGAAAATTAATATGCCAAATATTCTTTCTTCAGAAACCTCTTGAGGATGTACATTAGCAAAATAATGGTGCTAACTAAGAAAAAGAATAACTTAAGAAATAATTTCTAAACCAGAGAGCAACAAAACAAAAGAACCAACATGACTGGTGTATGGCAGCCTTGAGGGCCAGCACTTAAGATTGAAAAAGGATGGAGGTGATAGGAATAAAGTCTCTGAGGAAAAAAAAAATGGGGCTCTGCAGAATTAACAGTAGAATGGAGAGCTTGGGGGAAAAAATGAGGATTTTAATTTAGGCACAAAATTTTTTTATTTTATTATTTTTTAAATCCTCACTTGAGGACATATTTAGAGAGAGGAAAGGGGAGAGAGAGTAAAACATTGATGTGAGAGAGAAACATCAATTGTTTGCCTTCCATACATACCCCAATTGGGGACCAAATCCACCACTCAGTTATGTGCCCTGACTAAATAGAACTGGCAACCTTTTGATGCGCAGGGCAACACTCAACCAAATGAGTCACTCCAGCCTGGCATAGACATAATATTTTAGAATCACCCCTCTCCCTATTGAAGTATGGAGTAATTAGAGACAAGACTAAGCAATGAGGAAAAGGAGTCTCAAAGGGCTGAACTCTAGACATTGAATGCTAGCTTACATGGTCAAATGAGACCAGTAACAAAATTAGCATAATGTTGAACCTATCAATTTTTGAGAAATGGCTATCAGTTTCATGCCAAGGTTGATCCAGAAGCATACCTGTAGGCGCTTTCTCTGTGGAAATTGCAGTCTGATAGAAAATTTAACATAAAATGAGATAATACTATTTGCCCCAGAATTTAGAGAAGACCCAGTGAGGGGGAGGCCTTGGCCAATGGGCCATGTGTACAGAGCATGACTTTCAGAGCTGGGCGAATTTCACTGTGGCAGGCCAATATTTATGAACTAAGCAACACTCTCATTGGCCACTTCATCCTGAATTTAAGGTAGTGTAGGCACCGGGATTAAGATGATGCACATCTTATCTTGAGGCTTGGAAGCAACTGTTTTCTCATTATAAGTCTCAATTTTCCTTTAAATGTCAGGTTTAACTGTTATAACTCCCACAACTGCAATTTATCTGCAAGGTTCTTCATTAACTCCTGGAGAAACTATAGTTTAGGATCTGAGTCTAGCATGCTATCTTGTGGGTCTCCAAATGGTTCTCTATAAAGAGCTAAGGTCTTCTGACATTTCAGACTCTGCCATTCTCTAGCCCAGTGCCTCTCTATTTGAGGGAATTCAAAGAATGTTTCTGTTATCCCTGCTTTTATTTGTTTGTTTTTTTATATAGATTGACTGTCCTTCAATGTATATCATCATATTATTTGTTCTTCCTCTTTCTGTCTTTTCTTAGCTTGGTCTGGTTCTCCAGACTAACATACTTTCAGCCTATGCTTTTTGTTCCTCCTTCTTTTGTTCAATTTCTTCAGCTCTATTTGCCTTGCCCTTCTTTGTCCTGCCTTGTCGTTCATTCATTCATTCATCATTCAGCAATATTAGGCATTGTACTAGGGATGGAGATAAAAGTTAAGCAGTCCTTACTATGAAAGAGTCCACAGTCTGATGTGGGGAAGATCTACAAATGGAAGAGTAAAAGATGTAAGGCCTTTTTTCAATATCCTGTAGTTTTCCGCAAACAGGTCCTTTACTTCTTTGGTTAAGTTTATTCCTAAGTATCTTAATTTTTTTGTTGCAAACGTAAATGGGATTTTTTTTTTTTTTTTTTTTTTAGTTTCTCTTTCTGTGTGTTCATTATTGGTGTATAAAAATGCCAATGATTTCTGGATGTTGATTTTGTATCCTGCTACTTTGCTGAATTCATTTATTAAATCTAGTAGATTTTTTGATGGAGTCTTTAGGGTTTTCTATGTACAATATCATATCTGCAAATAATGACAGTTTCACTTCTTCCTTTCCAATTTGGATCCCATTTATTTTTTCTTCTTGTCTGATAGCTGTGGCTAACACTTCCAGTACTATGTTAAATAAGAGCAGTGAAAGTGGACATCCCTGTATTGTTCCTGTTCTTAAGGGAAATGCTTTTAGGTTTTGACCATTGAGTATGATGTTGGCTGTAGGTTTGTCATAAACGCCCTTTATTATGTTGAGATATGATCCTTCTATTCCCACTTTGCTGAGAGTTTTTATAAAAAATGGATGCTGGGTTTTGTCAAATGCTTTTTCAGTGTCTATTGAGATGATCACAGGCTTTTTATTTTTCATTTTGTTTATGTGGTGCATCACAGTTATTGATTTACGAATACTGTACCAGCCTTGCATCCCTGGGATAAATCCCATTTGGTCATGGTGTATAATTTTTTAAGTATATTGCTGGATTCGATTTGCTAAGATTTTGTTGAGGATTTTGGCATCAATGTTCATCAGAGATATTGGCCTGTAATTTTCTTTCTTTGAAGTGTCTTTATCTGGTTTTGGGATTAGGATTATGCTGACCTCATAAAAAGAGCTTGGAAGTTTTCCTTCCTCTTGAATTTTTTGGAATAGTTTGAGGAGAATAGGTGATAGTTCTTCTTTGAATGTTTGGTAAAACTCCCCTGTGTAGCCATCTGGACCAGGTCTTTTGTTTGCTGGGGTTTTATTGATGACTTCTTATATTTCCTTAATTGTTATTGGTCTGTTTAGGTTTTATGACTCTTCCCAGTTGAGTTTTGGAATAGTATATGTCAGAACATTGAAAAAATAAATAAAGGAAGATATAAAAAAGTAGAAGCATATATCTTGTTCATGGATTGGAAGAATTAACATCATTAAAATGTCCATACTACCCAAAACAATCTATAGTTTCAATGCAATCCCCATTAAAATATCCGTGACATATTTCACAGAACTAGAACAAACACTCAAAAAGCTTATATGGAACCAAAAAAGAGACCCCGAATAGCCTCAGCAATCTTGAAAAAGAAGAACAAAGTAGGAGGGATCACAATACAGATATCAGGTTATACTACAAAGCCATAGTAATCAAAAGAGCCTGGTACTGGCACAAGAACAGACATATAGAGCAATGGAATAGAACAGAGAACCCAGAAACTGACCCAAGACAGTATGCTCAATTAATATTTGACAAAGGTGGCAAGAGCATACAAAGGAGTAAAGACAGCCTATTTAATAAATGGCGTTGGGAAAACTGGACAGCTACATGCAAAGAAATGAAACTAGACCACCAACTTACACCATAAACAAGAATAAACTCAAAATGGATAAAAGACTTAAATGTGACTTGTGAATCCATAAAAGTCCTAAAAGAAAATGTAGGCAACAACATTTCAAACATAACATGCAGAAGAATTTTCACTGATACACCCCTAAGCAAGAGAAACAAAGGAAAAAAGTAATACATGGGACTACATCAAACTAAAAAGCTTCTGCAAACAAAACAAACAAGCATCAATATGGAAATTGAACCCACTATATGGAAGAGCATAATTGCCAATGATACATCAGATAAGGGGTTAATTTCCAAAATATATAGAGTACTCATACAACTCAACAGAAGGAAGACAAAGAATCTAATTTAAAAAATGGGTAGAGAACCTAAAAAGACACCTCTCCAAACAGGACACACAAATGGCCAAGAGACATATGAAAAAATGCTCAATGTCACTAATCATCAGAGAGATGCAAATTAAAACGACTGTGAGGTAACACCTCATATCTGCCAGAATGGCTGCCATAAACAAATCATCAAACAACAAGTGCTGGCGAGGGTGTGGAGAAAAGGGGACTCTAGCACACTGTTGGTGGGAATGCAGACTGGTGCAGCCACTGTGGAAAACAATATAGTGTTTCCTCAAAAAATTAAAAATTGAACTGCCATTTGACCCAGTGATCTCACTTCTAGGAATACATCCTAAGAAGCTGGAAACACCAATCAGAAAGAATATATGTACCCTTATGTTCATAGCAGTACTATTTACAGTTGCTAAGATCTGGAAACAGCCCAAGTGTCCATCAATAGATGAGTGGATAAAAAAACATTGGTACATATACACAATGGAATACTATGCAGCTGTAAGAAAGAAACATCTCTTATCCTTTGAGACAACATGGAGGGACCTGGAGAGTATTATGTTAAGTGAAATAAGCCAGTCTGAGAAAGGCAAGTATCACATGATCTCACTTATTTGTGGAATTTAATGAACTAAATAAGATGATGAACAATATAGACCCAGAGACATAGAAAGAAGTATGGTTCAGACTGATAAACCTCAGAGTAGGGGTTGGGGGGGATGGATGAGATAAACCAAAGAACTTATGCATATAAGCATAACCAATGGACAAAGACAACGATTTGGGTCTGGGGGGTGGGGGGCAGGAGCAGGGTTTCAAGGGGGGAAAAGGATAAACATCTGTAACAAAAATAAATTAATTAAATTAAAAAAATAAAAGATGTAAGACCTTTAATGGAGGTATGATAAAAAAAGTGTTTTGGGAATGCATGGACTAAGTATTAGAATGGAACAAACATGTTTTGCCTAAGATGCCTAGGTAAAGCTTTACAGAAGTACAAAATAAGTTGGATTTTGAAAGATGAGTAAGAGTTTAAAAAATCAGGAACTCGGGTGATAAGGGAAGGTATTAAAGATGAAGGGAATAGAATGAAGTTATATAAAGAGCTACTGCATACCTGTAGGTACCTCTACCTATATTTGATTCTTCTGTTCCTGGGGAGGCACCATGAACACCATCAGCACCTGCATTGCTGCATGGTGGAGTAGTCAAAAGGATTTTTTCTGGATAGCTGTTACATTGGATAGCTTAGATCAACTCCCCATTCTTTATCCTATTCTTCCAAGATTTCTTAGAGTACCATATTAGTCTCAAATAGAGGAAGCGGTAAAATTTGTTAACAAACTAATCTTTGCAGATATTAAACAGATATTTGTAATTATAGACACAAGGGGGATTTTTGAAGTCTGTATTTTAAGATGTTCAATCAATAGTCTTTGAAGGCAACTTACCAAACACATTAGAGGAAGTCATTTGGAATCCTCTTTACTGCTTTCAGAAACAAGAGAATTGAACTTCTCTTTTGCAGCCAATTCTCCTCAGCCACACACACACACAAATGGAGGTTTACTAACACTCTTTCTACTGAGAACACTATCTACTGTGAGCAGTGCCAACAGCTGAAAGCATCGAGCCTGCCCTGGCGCTGTGAGAACACAGCTCTCTCCCAGGGTCTGCCCAGATGCTCATTAAAATCCAATGAGTACCCCACAAGGATGTGTTGTTTCACCCAACATCATAGCTTTCAGAAAGAAAAGGATTTCAACTTGGTGTGGGAAGATGGACAAAGTCGAACACCATGGTAACTGGGTCAAATTAACTCTTTAAACAGGAGACACTGACAAGTGTATGAATGCTGACCATGCATACCCATTTAAGGCATTATGGTCTAACTTGCTTCTGCCCTGTATCGCTTCTGCTATTCCAACTTGACAGCATTCGTTTTCCTTCTGTGCTCACTCCATCTTTGTACCTTTCCTCCTTTATTCTTCTCCTGTTATTCCATCTCGGGAACTGATTGATGTTTCCCCTACCAGTTTGATCACTCTGAAATAGCTCAGAGACCTAGTCAATATTCTTACTTCTTTCATGTTACATCTACCATGTCCATAAACAATAACCACTTCTTCCTGTGTTTATACCACACATGGGAAAAAGTCACTCACACTCATATCAAACAACACATGTTACCACAAGAATGCTCTCTTCTTCTACAAAGTAGAAGCCAGGGGAAGACTGGTATAGAGGAAGGTGCTAAAAATAGCCCTCATTTTAAAGGAGATTAAGATCCATGTGGCTCTCACAAAGAATACTTTTATTAAGTTTCACTGAATGACGAAAATGTCTATTTCTCCTAAAGAATTGCTATGTTTTGTTTTGTCAGATATTAGAAATTATAGTATTTAGAATCTTTCTCTTGTTTGCTGTTGCTGCCAGAATGCTTAGCACAAAGAGTAATATTCACAGACTGTAATTACATAAGCTCTAATTGCTTCCTTTTCTTTGTATTGCCATGACTTTATATGCTTGTTACCAAAGGATAGATATTATTATTGTGAGGCGAAACTCTCTTAATTTGTGTGTGTGTGTGTGACATAGGATGTAAATAACTAGGCAAAGATTTTTAGCTCTAAGTTGGATAAAGCTATAAAAGACATGCTCATCAAAGTTGTACATGAGAAGAGGCTAGAAAGAGCATTGCAGTATTTAGGATGATGTTGGATAGAAAGAAAGGGGATTTATTCCTCAGAATTCCAGGGAACTGCTACCATGAGAAAATCAGAGTGGGATGAAGCCAAGGTCACAGAGCAGGTGCTGGGCTTTGAAGGAGTGTCAGTAGGTAAAGAACTTTGTGGAGAGAGGCAGGGAACTGCATGAAGTGAATCTCAGAGGTCGGAGGGCAAGGAGTGAATTTTTAAGGTATAGATGGTATGATGTTTAGTACTTACCATAGTGTAATATTTTGGGGAAGGGAGATGTTTTTAGAGAAGTATTTCTTTCTTTCTTTCTTTTATTTATTTGTTAATCTTCACCCAAGGATATTTTTCCATTGATTTATTTTATTTTAAGAAAGAGTAGAAGGGGAGGGAGAGAGAGAGAGAGAGAGAGAGAGAGAGAGAGAGAGAGAGAAAGAGAGAGAGAGAGAGAGAGAGATGAGAGAGACACATTGATTGGTTGCCTCCCACATGATCCTGACCAGGGCCAGGGCTGCAACCTGTAATGCAGGTACATGGCCGACACTAACTGCTGAGCGAAACCTGCCAGGGCTAGAGAAGTAGTGCTATGTGTAGTTCTATGTGATGCTTTTTCAAGGCTCTTGGGAACATACTGATGTTTATTTGAATTTGGAATTGCATTCAGATGACAAGAAGGCTGCTTGGCTTTGCGACATTAACAGTACATAGACTCAGAATGTGGAGACATTTCTGGAGGCTAGAAGGACAGGTAGAATAGACGGTTACAGGAAATACTTACTGGAAAAACAACACCTTGTTTGGAGTTTCAGCCTCAAACTCCAACTGGAAAATTATGGATTGTGGGAGCTATAGGAGAGAATTGGAGGTTTCATTAACATGAGTTAAAAGTGTGATGTGGGTTTCAGAGAACAGGTGCTCCTAGACAGCATTCTCAGAGGGTATCATGTAAGACAAAAGGGTGGTGGTCCTAGGTGAACTGCATTCACTTGTGAACACAAAATGAGAAGAGTTTATGTTTTTGTCAGTGACCACATAGAACATACATGGCCAAATGGGAAAGTGATGAAAATCAATGTTACACGGGAATGGTTAAGCAGCTGTATACTTTTAACCTAAAGAAGAAAAAAAAAAGGGTGGGAGGCAAGATCATTCTTTTCATATATTTGAAGAGAAACAGTCTGGCTTCAGGGAAGGAGAGTACGATTTGAAGACGGAGATACTATGATCTCTGCGTTGACACCCACTTCCAGTGTACACACAGGGGATGTGACATAGCCAGTGTTTCCTCAACCACATCCTTGGGCTCAGTGGCAAAGGGTGAGTGAACACCCTGTGCATCATATGGCAATTAGTAGGGCCTCAGCAAATGCCAATTTACTTCTTATAATTAAGAGGACATGTGAATGCAAGATGCTTATTTTCTACAGTCCCAAAGTGCTAAATCTAAAGCCAATACATTGAAGCTACAAAAAGACAGACTTTGGCTTAATTTAAAACAATACAATATGTACTTTTGAAACAAAAAGTGAGCTTTCTCAGCAGGTGTTTTCATTTCCCAACCTAGAAAGTGTTCAAACTTGTGCTTTCTGATCTCAATATAACCTAAAAAATCTGTGACCTAAGTGACAGCTTCTATTTTGAGATTTCCATTGGATGTAGGCAACAAGGACTGTTTTGGTTTCCTCTTAGAAATTAGGATGGAAGAAACCGAGAAGAGATGGAACTGTGCAGATAAAAACACAAGTTGGCTGAAGTGAGAAAAAAGAAATGTGCTGCTCCATCAATCTAATATGAATAAGGAAACGAAGGCCCACTTGAAATAGGATAATTTGTGGAAAGGTTTTACAAAGTGTCTATTTACAGACTTAAATAAGGAAGAATCACAGTTCAGCATTAGGAACAGAAGGGGATGACCTAAACCTAGAAAGGGAGTATCAGGCAGAGATCACCTTAAAAAGAGCAGGGATAATTGATGAAGGGATACTGACAATTTGAGGAGACCTTGCAGGGAGGGAGCCAAGGGAACAAATACCCTCACCTTACTCTTTTCCCTCCCTTGGATCTCTTTGGGCTCCCCACTGGCCAAAGACAAGTGAAGTTGGAGGGCAAGGGAGCATGTTGATGTTTTTCAAGTGGATCATCTTTCTAGGGCACGGAGAAAGGTAGATCTTATTATTCAGTGAGAAATGTTTAAACAGAATAATGCAATCCCTTTTTCACGCTTTCTAAAATTCCCTTATAAAGGCATTTTAACAACAAACAAGGAGTGAAATCTCTCTTAACAACAGCAAAATTGTCTGTATGTTTATTCCCCTCTCCTTTCCCCATGTAACTCCTCTTGAATCAGCTAATACCGTCAACTCTACCATGGTCTTCGAAGCTCAGTGGCTCTATCTGCAGATGTACCACCACAGCTGATCCATGTCTGTGGCTGTTCCTGAGAAATCTTTGATGTTGCCAGGCTGGGCATCTCTGAGTTCTTTACCAGGACTCATGCCCTGTTTAGGGTTGGCTAGTCACAGGGTGTACTTCATGTTTGTGATTCACTGAACTTGTGTCCCTGCATTTCAGAGATGATTCCTGGAAACCATGTAGTTCCTGAGCCTCAGTACACTCTTTTCTTCTTCTTGTCACTGCCATTCACTCATTTATTCATCAATTTATTCTTTTAAAACAGATTGAGAAGTCCAAGCCCTGGCTGTTTTGGATCAGCTCTTACAGTGTTGGCCCTAGGACTGAAGGGTCTCAGGTTCGATTCCCAGTCAAGGGCATGTGCTTGGGTTGCAGGCTTAATCCCTGTGCAAGAAGCAACCAATTGATGTGTCTCTCTCACATTGATGTTACTCTCTCTCTCTCTCTCTCTCTCTCTCTCTCTCTCTCTCTCTATCTCTCCCCCTCCCTTCCACTCCATCTAAAAAAAGTTAATGGAAAAATATCCTCAGGTGAGGATTAACAAAAATAATAACAACAACAACAACAACAACAACAATAATAATAAAATAAAATATTGAGAACCTACAATATATATACACTGGGAATATAGTAAGAAACATGCCAGTCACGGTCTTTAACTTAATGTAACTTATTTTATCCTATTAATCTGAAAGCATTAAAATGTCCTAGAAATTGTTAAAATTTCAGTGTGCTCTAAGACTTTCTTTTATAACCTTAAGAAATGCAAATGTTCCTTTCAGATCAGTTGATATGAAAAGTGTGTTTCTGTAGCCATTTAAAGGACAAAAGGCATAATCAGAGTTGACTATTTCTGCATTGGTAGTCAAACAATCATTTAAAATGCATATTCTGTTACTAATAGTCATTGGTAGCTAATAGTTTTATGAAGTTTGATTACAATGATAAGTAAATAATGTATATTTAATTGAAGTGTTATAAAATTGAAACATTCAGCAAGGATGTTCACATTTTAAATATATATATATGAAAAATTGAAAGCAATTTCATTAAAATGAATGAGTTAGATCTATTTACATTGTTCAAGTATAAAAGTAATGTAAAATAAACTGTCTTCTATAAGATAAGAACTAATATTTGTTAGGAATAATATTATAAAAATCTACTTAGAATTCTTGAAGAAACAAATTACAATTTGCTTAAGGTAACTTGTAAAACGTAAGAAATATACTTTCTCTAAGCATTTAAGTAAAATGACTGTATAATAAATATTTTATGTTCTTATACATAATTTTAAGACTTTTGTTACTCTAATATGGTATGTGTAGCAAAATAATTTATGACTGGCAATTGGCAGTTCTCAGAGTTTGTAAATACACTCAGGGTTATGTATAAAGTCCATAAAGTTAGGATGGGCCTTGAGTGTTTATCAAGCCTAACCATTTTCTATAGGTCAAGAAACAATTTCCACAGATATGAAAAGAAAAAAATAAAGATATTCTGCAGAAGCCACCTACTTTTAATCCCTATATCTAAAAATCTTCCTTTAGGACTTAGATTCTCAGCAGCAGGTAGAGGCTGAGTTGACCTTGACTGTTTTTGTGCAGCTATAAACTTTGGAATTGTGACCATTTTCTCTTCTATCCACCTGAATTGTACCATCATAATTTCTTAGGTTAATTTGACCCCAGGAACCTCCTCCCCAGTCTTTCATGCATCTGCTTCTCAATATGGACTCTAAATTTTATAGAGGAAAAAAATTTTTCCAACAAAGACCAAATGACAACGTGCATATACATTGTACACTAGTATTTCCCAAAGGGGCTAAATCACCTCCAATAAATTCTTCAATATACTGTCATTTAGATTTAATACTTTAGGCTTTCATTTCAATATTTATCTAAAAAACACTTAATATGCCTGGCTGGTGTGGCTCAGTGGATTGAGCGTAGTCCCATGGACTGAGAGTTCCCCATTCTGTTCCTGGTCAGGGCACATGCCCTGGTTGAGGGCTTGATCCCTGGTAGGGGGCGTGCAGGAGGCAGCTTGATGTTTCTCTCTCACATAGATGTTTCTATGTCTCTCCCTTAAAAACAAACAAACAAACAAACAAACAAACAAACAAACACTTAATAAAACTGAATTCTCAGTCATTGAAATACTCGCCTTACAATGGAGAACCACTAAGCAATTTCAGTTTTCCTATTTATATTTGTCTAAGATTTAATTCATCAAGTGAGATTTGCTATAGTCATTGAACATGTTGGTAATATAACTACATTTTGAAAAAAATGCATTATATGGAACTTGTTTGTGTACATATCACTTATATAATTAATTACCTCTAAGTACGGTAGTAAATAAGCAATGAAAGTCATTTCTGCATCTAATTCCAGTAATAATGAAATTGCACATTAATTTATTGAATTATTTATTTGGCCAGGTTTGGGGTTAGGTGAAGGGATACAGCAATAAACATAGAGTTTACATTCTACTATAGAAATGAGAAAAAGGATTTAAAAATAAGCAAATAATGCCCTGGCTGGTGTGGCTCAGTGTTTGGAACATCGGCCCATGCAACCCTGGCCCCAGTTGGGGTGCCTGGGGCAGGCAACCAATAGATGTCCAATATATGTGTTCTCTCTCTCTTTCTCTCTCTCTCTCTCTCTCTCTCTCTCTCTCTCTCTCTCTCTCCCCCTCCATCCTTTCTACTCTCCAAAAATCAATGAAAAAAATATCCTCCAGTGAGGATTAACAACAACAACAAATAGCAACTAAATAAATAATAAAACAAAGGCACATAACCAATAAAGCACAAGTTAGCAATATTAATGCAGATTTTAATGGAGCCACACAACAGCCTTATCTTCACATGAGAGTTTTAAAGATATTTTTAAGTGACACTACAATAAAACTTGCTTTTGCAGATGGTTACTAACAGAATTTCAGTTAAGTGTGGAGTCTGATTATCATGTACCAGCAACAAAATATTGATGTTATGAATGCCATTTTCTAAACCATGCTACTGTGAACAGGCGTTCATTCTCTACATTTATATAATTGAAGTGAAAATAAGGAAACATTAAATGTAGAAACAGACCCCAGGCTACATTTCTCTAATATTAATTTCAATTTCTGCTGTCTGTTTTATTACTTCTTAAAATATATTTTTACTATTTATTTATTTTTTTAGAGAGAGATAGAAACATCGATGTCAGAGAGAAACATCCATCGGCTGCCTCCTGCACGCCCCCTACCAGGGATCAAGCCCGCAACATGGGCATGTGCCCTGACTGGGAATTGAACCAGGACCTCTCAGTCCATGGGACAACGCTCAATCCACTGAGCCACACCAGCCGGGCTCTGCTGTCTGTTTTAGCACATCAAATCAACTGTCACAGTGATTTAGTTTAAACTGTATTGGGTTTTTAGTTGCTTTACATTTAATTTGTAATTTTGATTTTTGTTTTGTAGTTGTATAAGAGTTCTAAGCATGGAATGTTTACACATTGTGTTATAAATATTTATTAACATAATCTATGTGAAATATAGAGGTTTCTGATATTATTTTCCCTAATAGAATTATTAATCAAAAGTATTAATAACATTCAATGTTATTAATATTTTGGGAAACCTCTTTCATAGACTGGGTAGAATTAATAGGTACAACCTTTTGGGATAGCAATCTATTGATATTCAAAAGGCTCACCCCATTCAGCTCACTCTTGGGAAATTATTAATAAGAAATAAAAACATCTACATGTGTGGATTTATATATACAGATAATCATTGTAGCATTTCTGGTAATGTCAAGCAAACAAACAAACAAAATATTAGCAAATGAATTTAAAAATCTGTTAAATAAAAAATACTTCATTACCAACTGTGCTTTATCCCAGGATTTTTAGATAATTGCCTTTATTCACTATTCTTTCATTAGTGTACAGCGAGTTTTCCAGAGACTATATAATGTGTAATGACACCATAATTCTGATGGCTAATGTAATTTATGTTTATTTTCCTTTGTTTGAAACCTTTCAGTTTTAAACTGAAAGCAAGGTAATTACTGGTAGATGTTAACTCACCTACACAAAAGCTCAAAGGGTACTAAATACTTTTTCATATTATAACATTTTATTGACTTTTTATTTTAAGACTAACTTTCAGAAATTTCTAATAATTCTTACTGCTAGTATTTCTGAATCTAAGAGCTCTGTTGTCTTTCAACCAACCAACTTTTATTAAATTAGCTTCCTTTTGGGATTTTCTGATAAAAAATATTTAAAAAAATATATTATTTAGAAAATATTTTAAATATATTTACAAGTACAGAAATAATATAGCAAAGGGGTTTGTGTTAATAACTCACTTCTTATAAATGTCTTCCACATATATTTTAGATGTTTTTTAATCTACTTTATCTTTTATTTTATTTTTTTATCCTCACCCGACGACATTTTTGCATTTATCTTTAGATAGAGCAGGAGGGAGAGAGGGAAGAAGAGAGAGAGAGAAACATCGATGTGAGAGAGACTCATCAACTAGTTGCCACCCACACGACCCCAACCGGGGCCGGGGACAAACTGCAACCGAGGTACGTGCCCTTAGCAGGAACCAAACCTGGGACTCTGCCGTCTGCGGGTCGACGCTCTAACTGCTGAGCCAAACTGGCCAGGGCTCTACTTTATCTTTTAAAATAGTTTTTGATTTATAGAAACACTAAGAATATAGTACAGAGAGTTCCCATGTATCTGTACCAGTTCCCTTTATTAGTAACATCTTACATTAGTAGGGTACTTTTGTCACAATTAATGAACCAATACTGATGCATTACTGTTAAGTACAGTTCATACTTTACTCAGATTTTCTTAGTTTTTACCTAATGAACTGCTTTTTTTGTTGTTGTTCTAGGATACCATATCACATTTATTTTTCATGTCTCATAAGCCCCTTTAAACTATGACAGTTTCTCAGACTTTCTTGGGTTTTGGTAACCATGAGAGTTTTGAAGAATATTAGTAGTGTATTTTGTAGAATGGTCTTCTATTGGAATTTTTCTAGTGTTTTTTCTCATGATTAGACTTGGGTTACATGTTTTTGGGATAAAGAACACAGTGATGAAGTGTCATTTTCATGACATCATATCAAGGTTACTATCAATGAGATTTATCACCTGTGATGTTGATCTTGATTACCTGGTTGAGATAGTATTTGTCAGATTTCTCCAATGTAAAGTTATTCCTCTTCCCCTGCCTTTCCATACTGTATTCTTTTGGAAGAAAGTCAATATGTGCAGCTCACACTTGAGGGTTCTCCTGCCTTGAATTTATATCTATATAAGTTATTTGTAATTCTGCATAGCAGATTTGTCTCTTCTCCGTTTGTTTGTTTATATCTGTATGACTCATGAATACTTATTTTATATGCTGCATTTAATTTCTTCTTACTTTATTTATTTTGTTGCTCAAAATGTTCCACCTTTGGTCACTGAGCAATCTTTCAGTTGGCTCCTATGTACCTATGACATACTTTGTTTATTTATTTATTACTCCCTTATGTTCGAGCATTACAAGATACTCCAGGCTCATTGTGTCTGTTTCTTGCCCCAGTCCTAGAATCAGTCATTTCTCCAAAGATATCTGGTTTCTTTAGTTGAAGAAGACAAGATCTGAGCACGAGCTGCTCAGTAATTTTTAAGAGTTTAAAAGAGTCCTGAGACTGAAAGTTTTTGAACTGCTGATCCCCACTGACTAATACAACAACCATTTAAAAATTATAGATGTATGGGAGAAAGCAGTGTATTGAAAAGATCACAGGCAGACTTGGGTTTGAGTCAAAGCTCTATGCCTTAGGGACACGATGACCTTATATAGCTTACCTACTCTTCTGATTAGTTTCTCAATCTCACTCAAACATGCCAAATGAACTTTCATTTCTTTATAATTTTCCTAAGCATAGTAAGAAAATTTTATGACAAATGGCATGCAGAAAATTATATATATGCATATATATTTTTAAATAAAAGACCTCTGTATTAATGACATCTCATGAGATATAGTAATAATTTACTCAGGCACTGTGAGTATTTTTAATCCATTATATCATTTAATTGTCACAGAAACACAGTTTGTATGATTCTTATCCTCATGTCAGAGATAAGGAAACTGAGGCTCAAATGGGTTAAGTTAAATTGTAAAGTTCTTACCAGTATGGCAGGCACATATCTAGTTCTAATTAATGTTACTTCTCTTGTCTTCTTCCTAACATGTACCAAACAATTGTTAAAGAATAAACTTTTGACCAGTCTCACAGGCCAAGGAGCTGCTTACCATCTCTTACTCATGCCAGGGCGTATCACAGAGTCCAGCATCCTGTGGGCTTATTTAGTGATTCCCCTGACTTAAAACCATTCACTTCTTGCCAAAGTTAAAGTGGCCTATATAAACACTCTTCCAGAGCTGGTGCAACAAATACATAAGTAACAACAACAACCATCAAAATAACAATAATATTTGACAATGCTTGGGATTCTACTCCATATCAACCACTGTGCCAAATATTTAATATTCATAATCTAATTTGCTATCACCACAAACTTGTAAAGTCTTAACTACTTTATTTTTTAGGTGAGAAAACTAAGCTCAGAGTGATAAATTTTTTATCCCAAAGGAATGCAAATTGTAAGCAGCAGAGCCAGTGTCTGAAGCCAGGACTGTGTGATTCCAAACCCATTAGCGTAGCCATTATACAAGGGGGAGCAGCAGTTGCTGGCAAGTGGAGGCTGCTCCAGGCATTTTTCAGAACTCAATAGCAACAAGTTTCCCTTGAGTTCTAGAGTTGCAAAGATTTTGTGCAATGCAAATGAAGAGTAGAGCTTGTGAGATAACTGATGAAGGCTCAAAGTCTGAACACTAAATGACGGCAGACAGATCTGCTGAGAATTTTTAGCAGTAGACATAGACACTCTGAGGCAAGGAAGCAGAAATCAACTGGCACAGGAAAAGGGATCAAAGTACAACATAGAAGCATGAAAAACAATCAGAATTTAGGTAAGATGAGGTCAAAGATATATCCCTCAGACATTCCTAGTATAGTATATCATCATTTTCATACTGAGGAAAGAGAAATCAGATATTACCATATAACTTATACTATGATATACAGTATAGTACACTATACTATACTACCTTTTCTTTATAGTTTGGATCTATGCATTGTGAAAAATTGCATTTAAAAACAACAACTTTGTGATGGTTAATTTCATGGGTCAACTTGACTGGGCCTCAAGGTGCCCAGACGTTTGGTCAGACATTATTCTGGATGTGTCTGTGGGGTGTTCCTGGATGATATTAACATTTCAGTCAGTAAACTGAGTAAAGGAGATTGCTTTCCCTAATACGAGTGGGCCTCACCCAATCAACTGAAGACCTAAATAGAACGAAAAAGATATAGTAAGAGGGAACTCCTTTGGCCTAACTGCTTTGAGCTGGGTTATTGTTTTGTTTTGTTTTTTCTGTCTTTGGGTTTGAACTGAAACATCAGCTCTTCCTGGGTCTCAAGCCTAAAGGCATTTGAACTAGAACTGCACCACCAGCTCTCTTGGTTTTCTAGCTTGTCCATCGCAGATCTTGGGACTTGTTAGCCTCCATCATTGTGTGAGCCAATTCCTTATAGCTATAAATATAGACATATAGATATAGATATAGATGATATAGATGATATAGATAGATAGATATAGATATAGATATAGATATAGATATAGATATAGATATAGATATAGATATAGATATAGATATAGATATAGATATAGATATGCTATTGGTTCTGTCTCTCTGGAGAAGACCAACTAATACAGATTTCAACTCTATTTCCATTCCCACATGTTCTTCCAGAACTGTGACACTTCTCCATCAAGAGGTAGATGCTATATTCCCTTTCCTTGAGCCTGCCTGGCTTTAGGACTAATAGAATACAGCAGAAATGACACTGTGTGATTTCTGAGGATAGGTCGTAAAAGGTGATGAGAACTCCACCTACTTCTATCTCTTGGTACCTTAGGAGCTCTGAGTTGCCAAGAAAGGTGTGTAGCTATTTTGAAGCCCTCTTGCTGGTCTCTGGAGAGAACCTGTGGAGCAACTACATAGAGATAGAGAGACATGCTCAATGAGCTCCTGCTGTTCCAGCCTCCAGCTTTTGAGTCTTCCTAATTCAGATACTAGACATGTGAGTGAGGAAGCCCTTCAGAAAATTTCAGCCCTACCCACTGCATGAGACCAAATTGCTTAGCTGAAGTCACTCCCAGTACCATGAGAGACAGATAACATAGTTGTTTTATGATATCAGTATGGAATTTGTTGTACAGTGATAAATACCTGTACAAATAGAAACAAAAATAGAGCTATAAATACAAGTATATGAATGTATAAGTATGTAAATTTGGGAGTTTCAGTTGAGTCCCTAAGATATAATAAAATCAGATACCAAAGTGGGTTGTGAGATAAGCCATTCTATAAAACATCTGAGAAATAATAAAAAACTGGATTTCATAACTTTTAGATCCCTTATCCATTATAAAAAGTATAGGAGTTTATTTGTGGACACTTAGGCAGGATTGTGAAGAGAATTATTTTGGACAAGCCTGTGCTTCCATCATAACCCTCTCCTTGCCCCTACCATTAAGCAGGAGGGAGAGGGGTGCTTCTACATTCTTCTCAAGTCAAGTTGAGAGCCTCCACTAGAGCCTCTCAGAGGATTTGTTGTCTCACAGCAATGAGAAATTTCAGAGGAGGAAAGATGTCTGGCTGTCTGCTTTAATGACAGAGCGAAAAGATCTTGATGCTAGAATAAGATTGTATTGCTCTCTTGCTGTCTATTGAGGCCAAGGTTATTTTTTGTAGACTTAGAGGTAAACTAAGTGGAGACAGACAGACCTGCCTTGTGATGTTTTTAATTCTTTTCAAGAATACTACCTGGAAGAATGATGGAACATATGTTCAGAATAAGTCCCCAATACAGAAGGCGTGGGGAATGAACACACACCCAGAGGAAAATACACCTGTACCATGGAAAGTACAGCTGAATATTCCCAGAGGTTTCTGAAGAATTCACAAAGCATACACAAGGAGTCAGCTTTATGGATCTGCCTGGCCCACATTGCTTGAAGCCATCTTAATATGCGAACAGACAGCCTAGGAGTGTCCTGCTCCTCCCTCAGCACATGGTAAGCCTCTTCTTCCGTCTCAGTTCCAAACCCAGAAGGGGCGAGGGGACTTGGTGAGCTCAGTGGGGCAGAAGGATGAAAAGTGGGGAAAGACAAGAAGGACTTCTACCTACAGAAGACCCTAGTTTAGGGAAAGATTATTTAAATTTAAATAATTTGGAGTTTTAATGATTGAGTGGGACTAGTTATTTTAACATTTTTGAATGGAAACTAATAAGGAGTTTATTTGTGGACATTTTTCAACAGATATTTGACCACTAATTATTTAGCAACTATGAGGTGGCAGGCACTGTTGTAAGTTCTGGGAGAAAGTTGTGACTTAAAAAAACAAAACAAAAAACAGAGAAAAGCCCCTTCTTCCCTCATGGAACTTGCTTTCTAAAGGGGAGATGCAGACAATAAATAGATGAATAAGTTAAATTCATGCTGTATCACATGGTGATATGTGCTGTGGAGAAAATATAAAAGGGAGTGCCATGTGCAGGTTTGTAGGTGATCATGAAAGTCCTCTTGTGAATACAACTCTTCCCATTAATTCTTTTTTTAAAAATATTTTTAAATTGATTTTTACAGGGAGAGGAAGGGAGAGATAGATAGAAATACCAATGAAAGAGAAACATTGATCAGCTGCCTCCTGCATGTCCCCTACAGCCATAGAGCCCATAACCCAGGCATGTGCCCTGACCAGGAATGGAACCAGCAACCTTTTGGTGCATAGGATGGTGCTCAGCCAACTGAGCCACACTGGTCAGGGCTTTCCATTAATTCCTTATGTTCACTTTATTTTAAAAAATTGAAAGAGTGTCTTCTTTTATTTTTTAAAATTGTATAGTTAGGGCAAATGATATTAGCTGTTATTGAGGCAAACTATGCAATCTCATTCTCTTAACACAATAAAGGTTTACTTTTAGCTTGTGTCACAGGCCAGTGTGGGTCATGGTCATTCAGGGACAGTCTCCTTGCCTCTAGTGGCTTCTGCATCTCCTGAAGCCCTCAGAGCTCTGCACTGAATGGTCCTCAATGGGCCAGCAATGAGATGAGAAAATGCATGTGAGAAAGCACAGCTGTGTTGTACTACCTTGGTCCAGAAGAGACACACATCACTTACCCACATGCATTGGCGAGAATGAGGGTTTAGTCCACGAAGGAGAAGAATCTTGGATTATGGTGAACACTATGAGTCTTGGGCTCATGGAAACTTCTTGGACTGAGTGAAAACAGAAATGAAAGTCAAATATTTGGACACTAGGTTAGGTTGGCTAGGTTGGCAAATTGCTTTAAGCAATAGTGCCTGATGGATATATTTCCAATTATGTGTGCAACACGCTATATGTAATTATGCTCAGGTATGGGAGACAAACCATCAACAGTAGTTTGATTTGTTGGAGTAGAATAGCTATGAGTAACTTTTTTTCTTATACTCTGTTTTTCTATTCTTCTTGTTTCATGTAATGAAAAGAGGAAAAGTGTAGTTCAAAATAAATAAAAGATTTGATTGAGTAAATGTTTGCTATATTTTTTACAAAATGTCATCCAAGTAACAGAAATGATTCATTCTAAGCCAAAAATATAATTTATCTAAGAATATCTCCTAAGGGTTCTTATTCACTGAACAATTTATCAAGAAGTGAAAGGGCAGTTGTTATATCGAGTGTACTTAAGGAATTAATTACAGAATTGTAAATATACCCAACATTTTATCTCACTCTGTTTTAATACCAGGTAGATAACATTTACTTCAAGAAAAATAAGAAAAGTGTTTGGAATGAAACGAAGACTCAGTCTATATAAACAATATGTAAAGAAGTGTAATAGTATATTTTGAGTAGCATACTGTTTCCCAACACTTGAGCATCCATTTGTCCCAGCATTTGTCGATTAATTGACCTAATAAGTTTCACTAGCCAAGGTCAGTACAGCCAAAATTTCCTCAGGTTTGAAAACACAGACACTTTTTTTAGATATAAGACTCAGCCCCAATGTAGGACATCCTTAGTAGGTAAAGATGATTAAGTCTATTGTTGGACAAAGTTCTAATGCAGTTAGATCATTGTCATTTTGCTGTCTGAAAATAACCCATGTGTTTCTAAAACTGTTGTGTGATCTACTTTGTGTTAATGCAAAATTGTCATATATGTAAGCTGCATGTTACACTTGTGTTGTTGTTGTTGTTTTAAGCTAAAATAATTATATTGAAAAAAAAAACTGTTGGAGTAAATCAAGAGTCTACAGAGTTATAGTGATGGACTGTTGGAAATTAAAGATAATACAGGACTCAGCACAGACTTATCTCAAAACTGTTAGGAATGCTTTAATCAATTATACTGTAGGTTGTGGAGTGGGAGCTAAGTGGAAGGGAGCAAAGGGGAGGGGATATGGGGGACATCTGTAATACTCTCAACAATAAAATAAAACAAAATAAATGGAATTGTAAAAAAAAGTAGGTTATAACTATTAAACCTATTTTTTTCACTTTTTTAGAGATTATTTTTGTTGAAAAGAAACAATAAAACTCTTGAGAATAACTTGACAGTCATTTAACCCTTAATCTAGATTTCTTAAATCTTTTTCTTTTTTGGCCATAAAGCCTCATATTAAAAAGCATATACAAGCATTGCATTTAGCGTAGAAGAAATGGCTTTAGATTTTAAAAGAATAAAAATAAAACATTTTGGTGGAGTTGAAGCCAGCTTATACTTTTCTGATTAGCTTCTTAGTCTATCTACTAACAAATTAGAGCTGAAGGAACAGTACACTGTGTGAGGTTCTCTCCAATCAATGTCCCTTCTCTGCTGGACCTACGCACCTTCAAGTCCTAGCTGACTTAATAGCTTTCTGATGGTTTCCAATACATTTGTGTGTGTGTGTGTGTGCGTGTGTGTGTGTGTGTGTGTGTGTGTGTAAGCATTGTAAACAGCTTTTTAAGACATTCTTGGAAAAGTGGGGAGACCTGGCCTGCCACAAATTACTCAACTATTACCCTCATTAAGCAAATTTCTATTACTTTTAATGTCATTTTCCTCTGTGATTTTCTTCTGTGATTCCTCTATTGCTTATTTCAATGGATTTAGAACCTTAGATTTCTGTCTCTGGCCACCTATTGTGAAAGAAAATCACACCAGGATAAGTGCCCTACCCCCACGACTTGTTTTGTGATGGTTGCCTGTGGGGGACATCTGTCCTGGAAGGAAGCCACACCACACAGTTTGTTGACTTGTTTCAGTCTTTAAGAAATTCCTATTGCACTGAAATTTTGGCTACCTACCCCACTGCCTGCCTGCACCCTGCCAAATTAGGGCTTTTCTATAGGGTTCTTCTGATATTTGCCCATTTATTTCTCCAACATCCTCTGTTTCACATTTGAAGGAGTTATGAGTCAGTTAGCTTTGCCTGCTGAACAATACACTGTATATTATGAGGAAATTCCTCCAAGGTTTTGCCATGCATACACCATTTCTCCTCACTTCTACTGCCCATACCGCTTCCCTCAGACACAAATAGCTTTCTCCTTGACATACTATAAATCTCTGCTCAACTGTCAGCTTCTGAGCAAAGCTCTCTCTGATCACCTCATTTAAAATAGCAAGCATTATTCCCAAGAAATCTAATCCCTTCCCCTATTTATTATAACACATCATCATTCTGATTTACTACACATATATTAATTTATTATCTGTCTACCTCTTCCCTACCCCAGTTGTTATATCACTAGTACCTAGAAGTTTGACGGGCACATAGTAGATAGATACTCATTAAATATTGTTAAATGAATAAAGAGTAACAACTGAAAAATTGAATGCATGTATTTCAAACTGCTTAAAAATTCATGAAAAAAATTTATTTAATCTCAAAGATCACTGTTCTTTATTACCTGATGTTCAATATCTTGAAAGCTGTTGTTTCATATATTTTTACATTTTATGATTGTGTCAGATTATTCATTTTGGACAGAAGAAGAATTTCATGGTCTATTATTATTTATTATCTGTGTTCTTCCAGAAGAATATGAGCTCCATGAAGGTGGGGGTGGATAGGGGGGAGGTTTCTTTTGGTCGAATGCTGATTTCCCTAGAACTGGGACAGTGCCCACATGTAGCAGAGGCACAATAAATATTTATCAAATAAATGAATTAAACAAATATTTCTTATTCTTTCACTTCTCTGAAAATTTATTACAGTTTAATATTCAATATATTTTTAACTACATCCCAAATATGACATTTTTTATGGTTTTAATATAGTCTTATTCTTCCATCGCGGTCTGTCACAATGACTTGTTTTCATATATATATTCTCTGTAAGCTGTTGTGTGTGATGTCCAGTTATTTGACCAGTGGGAAGATTTTTCTTTGGTATAGCCCAGAGCATATGATAGATCTATGTTATGAATCTAATTTACATGCAGGTATATTAATCTAATGTGACAGCAATGGTTTTAATCCTATAACCCTCTTTCTCCTGGGGTAGGTGATTAGAAAGAAAATTAAGAAGAAACTATTTCTGAAAGGGTTAATAATGTTTTAACAAAATTAAACTCCATTCTGACTCTTAGTTACTGCACGTACAAACCCTGGCAGTTTCTTTTTGTAAACATAAGGGCTTTGAGAAACCCAAAGAAAACTATAAAGATAAGGGGTTAATAAAGGCCTTGGGAAACTCAGAGGAACCATGAGAAGAAAGAGATTAATGATGGCCCTGACCTCTGCTGGAGCAGACTCCTTACCTCTGAGACAACTCATACCAACCTAGACACCAATTACACGGTGCCAAAAGAATGTGGGTGTTTTTTTTTTAATGTAGTTTTTTTAGTTTCTGTAGTTTGTAACTATAAAACCCAGAGAACAAAGGGACTTGAGCAGCTGAGCTCCTTAGGCTTGGCCCTGTCCTGCACCCAGGCGGATATAATAAAGCAATTTTGCTCTACATTGGTCTTGTGTTGTGGATGTGATCTCCCGCCGGCACACACCTTTTAATTTCCATCATATTGCCAGGGCTTAAATTGAACGGGACATGCCAGTATCTTAGAGACATCATTGTATAATCTTTGCATGGACAGATTTGTGTTGAAAATATGATACATCTGGAATGGGAGAGAGAACAACCTGTGCATTGTTACTAAAAATAGTGTGAAATCCTTTATTGCTACAGATTATTTTATATAGCTGAACATGAAATATAAAATATAACGCACAATCACCCCACTTACAAAGTCTGTAAGAGTCAGTTGTAATCTCTTGATTTGGAAATTGCATGGACATGAGTTCAGCATGTCAGTCTATTTAGACAGCATTACGCTGCTTTCTTTGCAGCTATGCTAGATGAATACGAGATCTTCCAACTGTCAAGGGTTAAGTGCTATTGCTATAAATCATATAAGCATAAGACTAAGGATCAGGAACCCTTCAACACATACTAAATTTGCAGACATTTCCCACCTGAATTTTGATTTTTGAGGGAAAAACAACAATAATTTTTATAATTCATAAAATCTGCACTTGCCCACACACAAGAATCATGCTTCATAAAGGACTGTTTTTGATCCAGGGGAACACAAAATAGAAAGCAGATTACATCACTTAGAGTTGGAACTCCCTGCTTGGAGCATTAGGCATATGTTTTGGGGTTTGGGTGTCGCAAAGCTTGTCAAGTCACTTTGTAATTCAGGTCTGGAGCAGCCTATTTAAATGCATGACTAGTCTTTACTTTCAGACAACATATTGCTCACTAGTCTTTTTTCAGATATAATCTTACTGTTCATTCCTTCTTTGGATGCTGAGCTCTGCATTTTGTGGCACCAGTTATGGAATGAGTAACCTTAATTGTCTCCTGCATGTTGCCTAGGCCAGAATGTCAGCTGGATTACAGGAAGATGGGGGTTGCCCACTGGGGAAAGTGATGGAAAATTGGAAGCTAGGACTCTCACTGATGCAGGAGAGAAGCTAGACTGCAAAAATGGCCTGATCCTGTGAAGTACACCTGAAAAGGACAGCATACACACACTCTGAAAGCCTACTGGTGGGAGCCCACACTCATACAGCATTATTGGTTATTTTTCCTTGTTTTACTGATTCATTTCTTTAGTATGCTGAAATAGATGATGAAGGACTCTTAGACATTTGATGGTAATGTATTAACTAAATTATTTTTCTTGAATTATTTCTGGATAATAAAAAATTTAATCTTTATTTAGCGACAATAAACCTTGAGAAATTATCTGGTGTATGTCCATCTTATATGAGAATAAGAGGGAAAATAAATTGCCCAAGGTCGTAGAATTTTTTAAAGTACATAGAGTTTATTTATGCACATTATCTCATTTAACCTTCATGGCATCTCTGTGAGGTAGTAAAGTACATTAGCCTAATTCTCATTTTATTGAAGAGAATATTGAGTTTCAGATATTTCTTTTTTTTTTTTTCCTCTTTATTGATTTGAGAGATAGAGGAAGGGAGAGGGAGAAAGAGATAGAAACATAGATGAGTGAGAACATTAATTGTCCACCTCTTGCATGCCCCCCACTGGGGACTGGACCCACAACCTGGGCATGTGCCCTGACTGGGAATTGAACTGGTGACCTCATGGTGCATGAGTCGATGCTCAACCACTGAGCCACGCCAGCCAGGCCAGATATTTCAATGCACAGTGTGAGAAGAGAAGTGAGGAGAAAATCAAATCTTGAAAACAGAGCTGTGAACTCTTTCTGCAATGTTCTATGTCCTGAGTTGTACCAAGAATGGAGTATATTAATAAACACTGGCTTATCTTAACTTCCTACTGTTACTGAACCATTACTTTCTTTCCTTGAATAAAACTTGGTCTATTAGTTCTCAGGATGTTTGTTTTATTACCCCATCTTCCTTGTTACTGTTATCAACAAACTTACTCATATCAACTAACCAAACCAACAAATAATTCATGGAGAATTATTATTCTTTCTATTTTAATTTTTGCCATCACCCTACATATATTTAGTATCCATACAGATGACATTACTGTCACTTCCAATGTTCTTGACCTTTCACTCTTCAGTTTTTAAACTGTTCTGACCATATATTGGATATTAGCCATCAATGGGAAATATTCCATTTCTGCAATATTTTTTCTTTTCCTTTTTATTGAATGTATTGGGGTGACACTGGTTAACAAAATTATATAGGTTTCAGGTGTACAACTCCACAACACACCATCTGTACAATGTATTGTGTGTTCACCACCCCAAGTCAAGTCTCCTTCCATCACCATCTACTCCCCTTTACCCTTCTTCACCTCCCCTTACTCCCTCAACTCCAGGCAATCTTTACACTGTTGTCTGTATCCATGAGTATTTTCTATTTTTTTCTCTATCCCTCCACCTTCCCCAGTCGGCCCCCCAATACCTCCTTCCCCCGACAGCTGTCAGCCTGCTCCCTGTCTAGGGGCCTGTCTCTATTTTGCTTGATGGTTCGTTTTGTTCATTAGATTCCACATATGAGTGAAATCATATGGTATTTGTCTTTCTCTGACTGGGTTATTTCACTTAGCATAATTCTCTCCAGGTCCATCCATGCTGTCGCAAAGGGCAAGATTTCCTCCTTCTTCTTCTTTTTTTTTTTTTTTTTTTTTATGGCCGAGTAGTATTCAGTTTCTGCAATCTTAAACATCACTTCTTAGGGAGAAAGTGATGCCAGGCAAGGATGGAGATGTTGACCGGGACAAAATAATCAAGGTTGGCACAGGCCATGTTTCCAATTTTGGAATTTATCTTAAAGCAATAGAAAACCATTGGAAGTTTTAAATAACAAAATGACAAAATAAGATTTACATTTAAAAAATCGCACTGCTGTCTGGGCGGTGTGGCTCAGTAGTTGAGTGTCAGCCCATGCACCAAGAGGTCACCAGTTCAATTCCCAGTCAGGGCACATGCCCAGGTTGTGGACCAAATCCCCAGTGGGGGGCATGCAGGAGGCGGCCAATTGATGTTCTCTTTCGTTGATGTTTCTATCTTTCTCTCCCTCTCCCTTCCTCTCTCTCTAAAATCAATAATGAAAAAAAAAACTTAAATCACACTTCTATCTGGAAAGTAAATTGGAGAGGGATGAGAGTTAACTCAGAAAGGCAATTAGGGGGTTATTAAAAGAGATGATAGTAGTTTGAATTAGGGATATGGTAATGGGAATAGAGAGATTTTAGCTGATAGAATCAATAGGTCACGACCATTGGTTGACTATAGAACTTGAGAAAGAAGAAACAGTTAATAAATAAAACATGAGTGTTAGGGCTCCAAATACTAAGGTTGATTGTGGAACCATTTACTGAGATGGGGAACATTGAGAAAGATAGAGTTGAAGTGGAAGTGAAGAGCAGGCAGGAAAGATGGTGAATTCAGGATTTGACATATTGAGTTGTGGTAACTTAGAGAAATCTGAGTCCTACAGAGAGTAAGGTTCACAGGAGTGATGTTCAGAAGAGCAGTCAAAAAGGAGAAGAATAGAACTTTATGACATCAAGTATGCTGAGGTGAAGGATGCTCTAAGTACGTGATGTGGTAGAATGAGACCAGCTGTATAGTGAGAATCCATTGGGTTTAGCAATGTTGAAGTCCGAGATGTTTTACTGTGAGTTATTATAGTAGACTAGCAAAGGTGGAATCCAGAATTAAGTGGGTTGAGAAATGAGGTTAACATGAGAAAATGAAGGCAGTAATTGCAAATATTTCTTTGAAAAAGTCAATAATCCAAACACAAAACCTGGATGCCACTTAAAACTGCTCCTCTCACTCACTGCCCAAATCAGTCCCCGAAAACTGGCAGTTCTACCTCTTCTTTTTCCCTACCCTCTATCTCTACCAGACTCCCTCAGCCTAGACTCTTCATTTTTACATGGGTCTTCTCACCTTCAGCCCTCTTCAGTACATTGTTCAACAGCCACCAGAATGACCTTTCTAAACTTCAGATATTACTCAAAACCCTTTTGTATCTCCCTTATCTTGATGGACGCCTCTCTTCCACCCTAGCCACCTGTTACCCCTGACACACCCCACATTTTAGACACGGCATACCACTTTAACTTATTTTTAGTGTCTTCTTCGCTTGTCACATGCTGTTTATTTTCTGAGGAATATTTTAATCCTTCCCTCATTCCACTTCACTAGGAACATGCTATTTTATTCATCAAAATTCAGCCCAGATCTCACCTACTCCAGGAAGCCTTCTTGGCTCACCCCCACTGTCTGCATTAGGCACTGCCAGAGCACATGGTCTGTCCATCAATTTTAACATGAACTATTTGCTTTTTTGTTTTTTGTGGCTTTATCCCCAAGATTTTTACTGAACCTGAGACTCATTAATATCACATTGGTTGATCAGCACATTGATATGAATAAATGCATGTTTTGGAGACAATGGGAAAAAGCAGATAATCTATCACTTCCCTACCCTACCCATCTTATTTATTCATGTATTTATTTATTAAGTTTTCAGTTCAGATGAATTCAAAGACATGATAATTGGTCTTTATGTTTCAGGTAAATCATCTAATATTTCTAGGAATACTGACAATATGTACACCAGAGTAATTTTTATGAGGAGCAAAAATACTGGTTTTAATTTATGCAGAGTTTGTAAATCAATTAAGGTCAGATCCCAAAATAAGTATTAGGATTTTCATTTTTTGCTGTCTTTTTCCATAAATGAAGATTTTTCCAGACATGTGTATTTTAAAATTATATTAAAGTAATGTGTGTTGGCAATTAATTCCACACAGGATTAAATCCATGCAGAAATATATATATATATATTTATATGAAACTTTAATTATACACACACAGGGTCTAATGGTTCCTATGTAATTAAATTGGTTATGTAGGCAATATGAGGACTTGTGAAAAAGTCTCCAGTTGTTACCATGGAAACACAATTTTTAGAGTTGCTCTGCCGAGTGGTGTGATGCTGATTAAAGAGTTCAAGCACTTCATTTTAAAATTAGTCAAAAGTCAGCCAGGAGGAAGCTTCACATGGCTGGGCTGGGCTAGGCTAAGCTGCTGATGCCTGGCTGCCATGGCCCATGACTATTCTTTCAACCTGTTTGATATAAGGAGGCCGGGAGGTGATTTATGACATGGCAGCTCTGGTGATCTTTGCCAAAAGGTTAATAGTTATGAACTTAGCAGTTAAGAAATGCAATTATGTACTGCTCTGCAGCTGTGAGTGGTCTGTCCAAAAGAGCTTGATGAGGATAATATTCTGGCATTTTACATTCTGACATGAACTTCATAACCATTAAAAACAAATGCTTGGGGAATTAATGGCTGTTGGATCTTTATTAATGTGCAACGAAATACAATATCACTTTCATTAAAGTATATTGCTGAAAAATGATGGTGAGAAAAATGTAACCTGAATGACAGCAAAGCTGTGAGAAAGCCTAAGGCTGCTTATTTGATTACCATGGCAACTGTGACACACACACACACACACACACACACACACACACGCATCCAGTGTTCTTTGGTTTCAGGAAATTCTAAAGTATAAATCTACTTGCTAATTTCAAATTCATACTTTTTTAAAGCAAGGTGTTATTTTTAACACCTTCCATCTAAAACTGAAATTTTAGACTCTTTTATTAAAAAGACAGATGCAAAATGACTATAGGATAATTGGAATTCAAAATAACCTAAAACATAGATAAAAATCTTTTCTATAGCTGTTTTTTTCCCTCCATACTCTAAACCTTTATCCCTTTGCTCTTATTAACTTATAAAGACTATAATATGGTGTAATTTTTAAAAATTCCAGCAATTACTGCTGTGAATTAAAGTAGTGATACTTGACAGTCATTTAAAGAGAAGTTAATTCTTCATGGTTTTAATTCCTCATAGGTTTTTCATAGTTCTAAAGGACTCTAAACCTGTTTCACAAAGCCTCCAGAGGTAAAACAATGGAATGCCCATTTTGTTGAACATGGTTGGAAAGGCTGAATCAATCAGAAATCTTCTCCTGTCTGATGTTTCACAACTTAAACCAAGCTGTGAAGCAAACAAACTGATACAGACGTATATAAGTATTTATAAATAAAGACACAGAATACATTAATGATGAGGCACCTGCCACCAGTAAAGTGGGTAGGTTGAATTGCTTTCAGCTGAAAACATACTGAACTCTGAGTTAAATCCATTTATTTATTCATAAACTCTTGTATACATTGTTATTTCAATTAACACGACAGAGACCCCAAGTCGAAGTATAATTGCATGAGCACACACGTCTTTACTCACACATTCCTAACTCTCCTACCCCATTAATGATGGCAACTGTGACTCTTGTGTAGAAAAGAAAGATATTCTGGTTCTAAGATCTTATAATTACTTGCATTTGATAGTTGATAAAAATGAAAGAACCCGTAGTTTCCTTCTTTTGCTTTACCCTGCTGGAGAGCTTGGTGTTTTCCAATTAGAGATCGATAAAAATGCTGATTTTTAACTTTGTTTGCATACATCAAAACAAGCAACTTCTTATTTTTGTCCCAGGTTTAGTCTACATTGTTATTTTGCAGATTTTTTTCCCAGGGTGCAGCACCTGTGGTGTTTCAAGTGCATCCTTTAATTTGTTGCATTTTCTTCCCTTGTCCCTCCTCCAGTTTCCCTCTCCCTGATCTCATCAACAGTAACAGCGTATCATGTCAAACATCAAGGTGGGAGCATGCTTCTGGCAGGTGTCTGGCCACACATTATGTAGCATTCTCTCTCCTCTCAGAGCTGGGAGATTCGCAATGTCTTCATGGGGATTTCACATTTGGAGAAGGGGAAGAAGAAAAAGAAGAAACTTAGGTCTCTCTGTTGTTTTGATTCCCCTGTTCCACTCCCAAGAGTTCTCCCTGTGTATGTATTTATTGCTTATTTCACAAGCATATTTTATCTTCATTTAATCTCATGTTTTTACAAAATTAGAAGTCTCTGTTTCTCTGCCACTGTTTTCTTTGCTTCTGTTTCTACACTCAAATTCTATTAAAATTTTGATCTGTTTAGAAAAATTAACCCTGACAAAGGTGGATGGTTCATAATATTCTTTCCCAAGTGCAGCTTATTCTCACCCTTATATTCATTCTCATTGGATTGACCAAATAAGTTAACAGGTCTAAGGTTTACAAATAGATTAATTGGTTAAGAGTATACCTTATAAAAATGCATTTGACTACTCAGGATGTGTTGAGGCTAGACTACTTAAGTAGGGAGCTGAGAAAATACTTCTTTACCTCCTTTATAATAAACTTTTGCATGAGGAATGGCACACCACATGGGTATTGCAGAGTGGGTAAAAACAAGATATTTCAACTTAGAGAAAGTCCTGTCCATTAGTTTTGAATAAAGTCTGTCTCTCAGACAGATTACATTAATTTAGAGGAAGACAGTCACTGGTAATTTCAAATCAGGAAAGGATGGAATTTTTTAGAAGGAAGAATGTTTTTAATCTGTTGGTAACAAGACAAGAGATAGATTTAGATCAGATTTAGAACAAGGAGGCAGCCTGGTTCAGAGAGGATAGCCAGGTGTCTGGGGGTGATGCCAACCTTCTGGGAATACTTTATACCTATGTCGGCTTGTCTTCACTATATTACAGGAAACAAAACAGAAAATAAAAAAAGAAAGAAATGTTGTCTGAATTTGTACTGGAGTTTCAAAGGTGACCAGCTAACTCTCTGGTGCTCTCTGTGTTGTAGCAATGGGACTCAAGGTGAAAACTCCTGAAAGCCATGTATAGCATAAGATTTGAGGTCACTTGTCCAATCTCTCAGGCTTTTGTAAAAATTTTCCCTTAGAAACTCTTACTTAAATTTAAATCATAAAGTTTAAGATTTTTCTTTTCTGAATGAGGTCATTTTTGTATTATTGAATTCATGGTCATCCATGGGTATTTAAATGCAGGAGAGAAGCATACCCATATCTTAAAAATGTGAGAATTGAAGGAAAGGAAGACATGTTTTTAGGAACATGTCACCTACCTTATGATGTTTGCATTAGTTGCTTCCTCAGAAGAAAAGCTGTTCCCCTAGACTTCTTTCTTATGGTTGACTCCTTCTTGCAATTCAGGCCTTAAATTAAATGTCACCTCTTTAATTAACATCTCCTTGATTACCCAAACTTAAGTTCCTTGGTGTCTCTTTAACATAGCACCTTAATATATGTCCACCTTAGCCCTTATTATAACATGATATATTCTTATTTATTTACTTACTTATTCAATTTACTGTCTACCTCCATCCACATGAATATAAATACCAAGAGAACAAAGACCTTGGCTGTCTTGTTCACTGTTGTATTACCAGTACCTTGAATGTCTGGCACATCATATGTAATTAATAAATACATTTTAATAAATGGATAACAGGAAAGCAATAGTGACTGAATAAGATGAAACCTATTCAGTTGAATCATATCAGACATAAGAGAAAATATCTGGGATGTTCCATGAGTTGAAATAGCTGTTTAAATAAGTAGTATTAACAAACTGGTTCAAGAGTATAATTCACATTGACCAGTCAGAGGTAATAACAAGCTTTTCTCTGAACAAGATTCAATCATTAAGGTTCCTTATGGCTAAATAAATTAATCTTCAACTTTGTTAAATATCTTGTAGACATTTAATATACCTAAGATGTTCTCTACATGAAGCATGGCAGGTAATTCTCTCAACACTCATAGAACACTATGTATCTGGCAGGCCCATGTCAAGGCACTGGAGATACAATGGTGAGTTAGGAAGCATTTGCTGCCCTCCAATAAGATAGTCTAGTGTCTAGAGTCTACAGCACACCTTGAAACCGGCAGGTGCATCCTGTGCTGAGTGCTAAGATATTGTCAAATAGAGAGTGTTGTGGGAATGTATTGGGAGGGCAGAAAAGGTCACAAAGACTTATACGAGAATGTAAAATCTAAGAAAAATAAACTTGCAGGAGGGCCACAGGTTAGCTAATCAAACAGAAAGGTTGATGAAAAGGGCCAGTAATCCAAATATGTGCAAAAGGAGGTGAAAGACTCCAAAGTCACTAAGAGAAGCTTAAGAACATCCGTATATTTGTGCAATAGACCATGAGAGAATGCAATGAGCAAACCCTAATCGTGCTCTGTTATAAATAATTTTGTGCATCACTGCATTTACCAAGGGTTCATGAATTAGCCTTTCTTACTCAAATGGAAAATAAATTCTTAGTGTGTCACATAACCTATAGTGAAAGACAAAGTATGTTTATTTGAAAATTGTGTAGTACCTTAAAAATGTAGGTGATTTAGGAAAAGCACCTAATTTTGAGAATCTTTCTATTTTATTCATTGGATATTGTTTGCTTTCTGCCAAACTCTGTGGTTTATGCTGAATATAGGATGGAGAACAAAACAGACAGAATGCATACTGCTGTGGATCTTGAAAACTATGCCATTGGAAGCATCTTTGTCAAAGGTTCTGACATTGCTCTAACGGTCACTGGGGTCAGAAACAATGATGGAGTTTCTCCCCATGGCTTTATGGGCAGTAGACATCAACAAGGAATCAGGCAAAACAGACATTGTAGACACCATGCAGTGGCTATTGGCATAAAGCCTGGGAGCACATGGGAAGCCCCCTAGTGTTTCTCAGAAATACTTGATGACTTTGTAATGGGGTAACTTTGCAGTGGAGATGGCTGGGGTTCATTGTAGGCTGAAACAAGAACAGATGCATTATTAAGTATTAACTATTAATGTTAATGGACTTTATTCATATCCACAGGTGGTTAAGCCAGCTAGTCTGTGGGTTACTCTTGTGACCAGTTGTGATAAATTCTGGCACTTCTATTTACCATGACACCGTGGGTGAGGGTGTATTAGTGTCGGGCTTTCCATCACAGACACATTTTCCGGGGCCTGGTGCATGACACTGGTGCAATAATTTTACCTGGTGGAGTGTGTATTCATTCTCTGAGTTGGAGTAGACAGACATCTCCTCTCCAAGACAGCAATGAAAGTGCTGATCCATTCAGTTTGTGGTTATTCATGGGATGTTAAAAGTTTATATGCACAATTTTATAACATTAAAATGAAGCAAGACTGAACAAGAGATTTTGTAAAACACACAAATGTTGATGATGGTATCTCCCGTGCTCTTGAAAGCCAGGAGGGAATGAATGTTTCTAATCATGATTTAAATCCTGAAAGCAAGCTGAGGGGTCTAGAGCAGCCCCAGACAGTCTCTTTCAAATTTTACTTTATAAACTTGAAAAAAAATCTCATAAGACATATAGATATCTAATCACTATGTTGCACACCTGAAACTAATATAATATTGTATGTCAACTGTAATTGAAAAAAAAAAAGACCCAACTCCACCCCACCCCCACTAACTGAGCTATATCTTGTCATCTCTGGAGTGATACAGCTTATAAGCACTGCATCAAAGTTGCTTCTTAAAATGCATTATAAGCATTTTATATTAATGCATTATTATTATTATGCATTATTATCATTAATTATCAAAATGCATTATTGTTATTAATTATTGATGTTATTAACAGGCATTGACACTTTAGTGTGGACAGAGTGGTTAAACTGGGCTTTAAGAAAAGCAGATTTGGGGGAGGAAAAGTGGGAAAGGGAGTGTCTGAGGTCCCATAAGGTTGGCTAGAGGAGCTGTTTCCTTCTTTTTAACATGACAAAACAGGCCCCAAGGTTGAAAACCCTGCCCCTGATGCCTTGGCTGGTCGGGAATTCCAGCCAAGTCCACCGCCCAGGACTGTACTGTCCCAGTGCTGGTTTTCTGTAAGGGACAATTCAGGAAGAATCTCTTGCTACACAGTTTTGGCCCAGGGTGGTTGGGTATGGGGCAGAGAAGTAGGTGGTGCGGAAAAGAAACTACATATACTTAATATATACATTCCAATATTCATTTTTTTGGAACATGATAAAAACAGAGGAAAAACAGGGAGAATTAAACTTTAAAAATTGAGCTCTTTGGGCTTTTAAACTAGAGGGGGAAATAAATTTTTACTGCTTCTTTTATCTTAAAAATAACTGGATAACAGAAAGTTTCTAAAGAGTATTATAAAAGAACTATTTCAAAAGATAAGAGATCTTTCTTTCTTACAGCTGCATAGTATTCCATTGTGTACATGTACCACAGCTTTTTTATCCACTCATCTACTGATGGACACTTGGGTTGTTTCCAGATCTTAGCTATTATAAATAGTGCTGCTATGAGCATAGGCGTACATATATTCTTTCTGATTGGTGTTTAGAAGTGGGATCACTGGGTCAAATGGCAGTTCAATTTTTAACTCTTTGAGGTAACACCATAGTGTTTTCCACAGTGGCTGCACCAGTCTGCATTCCCAGCAGCAGTGTACCAGAGTTCCCTTTTCTCCACACCCTCACCAACACTTGTTGCTTTGAGATGGCATGGAAGGACCTGGAGAGTATTATGCTAAGCGAAACAAGCCAAGCAGAGAAAGACAAATATCACATGATCTCACTTATTTGTAGAAATAATGAACTAAACAAACTGATGAACAAAATTGACCCAGAGACATAGAGGTGGGGTACAGACTAACAACCCTCAGAGGAGGGGAGGTTGGGGGGGGGGGAGATAAACCACAGAACTTCTATACATGTATGCATGACCAATGGACATAGACAACAAAGCTGGGGATGGGGTGGGGGGGATGGAGAGGAGGGTGTCAATGGGGGAGAAAGGAAAAACATCTGTAACAAAAACAAATTAATAAAAATAAATAAATAAAATAAAAGAACTATTAATTTTATTTGATTTTAAAATTAAAATTAGTTTACTTAAAGCTGTTATTTTTATCCTTTAATCCTGTTAGTTTGAGCTTACTTGCCATTCATTTATCTCCCTCTTTTTGCTGAAAAGTTCATTGAAAATAAGTTAATTTATTTTAACAAATACTTTGTGCTTTTAGGAATTTTAAAAACCCACTTTCATTAAATGAAAATATTATTATTATTCCACCTATAATCATTTCTGTCATGGGATAATGGTGTTTCTTCAAATCCCTAATGAGATCTGTGCAGGTGTTTGTGGACTTGCCATAAATCTGCGCCCATACAAAGTTTACTCTATTGCATAAAAGTAAATGGTATCACTCATGTAGCATTGAGTTTTGACTCGGGAATACTTCTTACTTCTCTTTCCAAAATCAAAGCAACACTTACGTTTCCACTGCCATATGCTATCTTTCTCAGCTGTTGAACAGCTTATATATATTGGATCCTTGTCCTTCTGTCTGCTACATGATATAAACTGGTGCATGGTAATGTACTCTGGCTTATGTAAAACCACTGAAAAGGCTGCTTTAGAGAGCAAAGGGTGAAGGGCTCATTATGACGTCAAGATCAGCCAACACACAGAGACCACTGGATATGTTCTAAGGATATGAACACGTGCTTTCCCGATATGGTAGAGGGAGGAGCAGTACGTGAATGTTAATAATTATTTGCTCCAAATACCTGGATTTCAGGGCATGAGAACTAAATTCTGATTTCTGCTTGGCCAGTTACTTCTGTGTAGCTTTAAAACAGTATTTTGACTCCTTGAGAATTCCAAACTCCTGTTTATAAAGTGGTGGAGTTGAAAGGACTCTAAATGAGGGTCAAATCACTCATTGAGCTATTTTCATATATCTGAAAACTTGGATCCAAATAACAAGTAGATAGAATAATTTGCTTTATACCTGGGGGTTTAAGACTACAGAGACACAAAGTGAAACCCTGACAGAGCAACAACACCCATTTGCAGCCTTCCCATGCCAACCCCCAGTGGGGATCCCAGGTTCACGTACTTTCTCTGTCTATTCTGAAAGCAACATACTCTTCTGTTATCACAAGGTTTAAGAGAAACTTTGTGTAGCTGGATTGATGGCAACATAGTGAGGCGAAATGTTTAATTTTATTATGGAGTGCCCAGACAATATTTATATTGAAAGACAGAACATATCTGATATCTGGACACATTCTGAAAATTAAGAATATGTGGAAGAAATCCTGAGGCCAGCCTCTCTGGCAGAGTGGACATCATATAAATACAGAATAAAATTTCTGAAAACGATTAAAATGCCCTTCTTCTGCATTTAAATATATATATGTTCTTGTCAACAAAATTTAAGACACATAGTTTACTTAGAAATTGACTGAAATGTTCTTATGATTGGATTGACTCCATGAAAACTCACTTCTAGCTATGACAAATAAGTATGTGTTACTGCAGAGTTCCTTTACTTTTTAAATTTTTCTTTATTGTTGAAAGTATTATAGTTGTCCCCCCTCTTATCCCCATCATCCCTCCTCCATTCTGCTCCCAACCCCCGAGGCCTTTACCACACTACTGTCTGTGTCCGTGAGTTGTGCATATATGCATATAGAGTTTAGAGTAATAATTATAAGGATGCTAAACAGCAAGAAAAAGATATAGAAACTATGAAAAAAAAACCAGTAAAAAATGAAGAATGGCATAGCAGAAATAAAGAACACGCTGGAAGGAACAAACTGCAGAGTTCCTGTTCCAAGTGTCCTGCTCTTTATTCACATTCCAGGGGAGTAACTCAAGGTGAGGCAGTATGGCAGGTCAGGCCTTCACAGGTATTAACCATTTTCCATGAAAAATAGTGGCTTGTTCAGCTCTCTATTCAAACAACCACACAAATGCTTTTCCTCTAACCAGCCTTGCTTTGGAGCAGGAGTTCTTTATACATACCTCCCACTTCCTCACATAGAATATTAAAAAGACCATATTCAAGGACTGACATTTAATAAAATTAATAATCTTTACTGCTTCCCCAAGGATATCCTTAAATAAAACCGGCTTATCTTTTAACTCAAGTGCACAGCAGTAAAGAATACAATCAGTTTGTTGCACTGGTTTGATTCATTCAAAGGTGCCAGCAGTTACCTACAATGCTTTTTACCATTGGTACAAATGTCGACATGATAAAAAAACAAATAATGTCATCATATTATTTTGAAAATAGTTTATTTCATCCAGAATGCTTGGAAGTATCATGTGAGACCCAAAAGGTACACTGAGCACATTTTGAGAATTACTAGCTTTCCTTTTGATGTCTTTTAGTTGGATTTTATAATCAAAGAAATATTAATTTAACAAAATATTTGGGGAACTTTCCTTCCTTTTTGATGTTTTGGATCACTTTGAATAGGACTGAAATTATCTGTACTTAAAAGCTTAGAGGGAAACATCTATAGAATAACCATTTTTTCATAGAATTAATCAAAGTGGACACTAAGGTTTCTATTAATTTTTTATTGCTGTTAGTTCTTTTTTATCATTTTTTATTTGGTAAATTGGGCCTTTTTCTTTATATCTTTTTGGTTAAGTCTACTTGATTATTCTATTGTTCTTTAAATAAATATTACTAGCTGTTAAAAATTAATTCTAGCCCTGTCCTGGTAGCTCAATCTCTGGTCAGGGCACATACAGGAGGTAACCAATGAATATATGAAAAGTGGAACAACAAATCAATTTTTTGTCTCTCTCTCTCTCTCTCTCTCTCTCTCTCTCTCTCTCTCTCTCTCACACACACACACACACTCTAAATAAATAAATAAATAAATAAATAAATTCAATAAATAAAAATTAAAAAAACAATTTTAGCATTTTAATATTTCCAATTACTTGCTTTCTGCTTTCTAAATTTCTTCTTTTCATAAGTTTGATTGTTCATGTTCTGACTTCTTTATTTGGATGTTTAATATACTTATTAAGAAGGATCAGGAATTTCCTTGTAGCTTTGTTTTAACTATAAAATTATGTTTTGCTATTTTCTCTTGAACACTTGAGTTGTTTAAGAAAAGACTTCTGTGTGCCCTTGCTGGTTTGTCTCAGCCATTAGAGCATTGGTCCGTGGACCATAGAGTCACGGGTTTGATTCCAGTCAAGGGCATGTACCTTGGTTGCAGTTCATCCCCGGCCCTGGTCGGTGTCATGTGGGAAGCAACCATTTGATATGTCCCTCTCATGTCTATATTTCTCTCTCTTTCTCCCTCCCTCCCACTCTATCTGAAGATAAAATAGAAAAAGAAAGACTTCTGTGGATAGGTAGAGGGTGATGGTAGTAAACTTTGCAGGTAATAGGTTCTTTGCTATTTTTGTTTTAAAAATCTAGTCTAATTGCATAGTGATTGGGAAAGCTGATATATGTATATGTATATCTGTATATATATACATACACATATAAACACACACAGATACATACATATACACATATATAGTCAATTTATCATTATTATTATTATTTTTTACCTGTTATAAGTAATTATCTCCTTGTGAATATTCTATGTGCTCTTGAAAAAAAATTGCCATGTCTGTTTTCAAGATACCAAGTTTGGACCCTAGCCAGTGTAGCTCAGTTGGTTGAGCATCAGCCTATGCACTGAAAGGTCGCCAGTTTGATTCCTGGTCAGGGCACCTACCCAGGTTGCTGGTTCAATGCCTGTCTGGGCGTGTGCAGAAGGAAACCGATTGATGTTTCTCTCTCACATCAATGTTTCTCTCGCTCTCTCTCCCTTCCCCCCCTCTCTAAAAAGATAAAATAAAAAGGTACTGAGTTTGGTGTATGTCAGTTAGATCTACCTTAAAAATCATCATGCTAGTTGTGTCTTCCATTTTCTAATTTTGTGTCCACTTGAACTGTCATTGACTGTAAGAGGTGAACTAAAGTTTCCTATTATTAATATAATTCTGTTTTTTTGTATTCCGCCCCCCTTTCCCATCTTGTATATTAATTCATTGCTATTTGGTATAGATATAGTCATGCTTTTAGATATTCATGGAGCTTGAAACTTGAGTCTTATCTCCTTCATTTTGTTTAATGCTTTCCCCCTCTGAATTGCATCTTATCTAATATTAAAATCACAACCTCTGATTTATGTTTACATTTGTACAGTATATCTTTTTAATTCCTTCTTTTTCAATCTTTCCAACTATCTTGCTTCTTCTGCTCTGTGGTAAAATAAACATCTTTCTAAGTAATATTGCTTTGACTGATTACTTGTATGTAATATATAGTTGGGATTTATTTTTTCCTTTACTACCTTTGTTCAGCCTATTTATGGTTTTATATGAACAAGAGGCTTGGTTTAGTTCTGTTATTATAATTTGTGTTATAATTTCAATTTTCCTGGTTTGTGTGCATGTGTAGGGGAAGTTGTAAAAAACAATTTTGAAGTATATATTTTTAAACAATTGTGTTATTTTAATTTTTACTTTTAAGTCGTGAATCTATGTCTTACTGAAACTTTGCTGAGCAATAATAAAGTTGGTATATTTTCAATTCCTTCCTCTCCTTCTCACTTCCTTTTAATAGAACATTTTAATTAGTTCAAATATTTGATTTTTTTATTTTCCTATTTTAAATATACCTCTGCTGCTTTCTTTATTTTATTTTATTTTATAATATTTTTTCTTTGTTGATTTTAGAGAGAGATGAAGGGAGAGGAGAGAGAGATAGAAACATCGATGGGCAAGAACATCGATTGGCCACCTCCTGCATGTCCCTCACTGGGGATTGGGCCCACAACTTGGGCATGTGCCCTGGCTGGGAATCGAACTGGCGACCTCTTGGTGCATGGGTCGGTGTTCAACCAGTGAGCCACACTGGCCGGGTATGCTTTCTTAATTTTAAATGATCTCTACCAATCATATTTTGATCTAAAAAATTAGGGAACTGGCATGTTTATTATCTCCTACCTTCTTTTTCCTTCCCTTCCTGACTCACATCAGCTGTTTCATTTCTACCTTGTGAGGGTTTTTACTATTTACATTCTGTCCAATCATCATAATCATGATATTTGTTTTTGTCTTAATTCTAGAATTATATAGTTCAATATTCAATATCACTCCTTTTTCAATTGTTTATCAGTTTTTGGTTGACTGAAGTGTGTTTTTCAGTATTTTCTTTACAAGGGCTCATGAAATGTACAACCCATGAGCTCTTGCATTATTTAAATATATTTTCCTTTTGTCTTTATTCTTAAACAATTTTTCTAGGCATAACATTTTTAGTTTTCATTTTCTTTACTTGATGGCTTTGTAAGGAATTACTTTACTTTCTGTGACTGTTTGTGAAGAAGTTGGACTCCAGCCATTGTGACAATATTTTCCCCATATCATAGTCTTTTGTCTTTTCAACCAAAAGATTCTTTTATTATCTGTGATACACAGTAAATATACTAAACTATGTCCTGGTAGTGATTATTCTGCATTCCTGGGCTACAGTACACCCTTTCAATCTTTAGATTCAAGTTCTTCTTACTTCTGAAACACATCCTTGAATTATATATTTAAAGAATTGTCTTTTGTTTCACTATTTTCCTTTATTCTAGAACTACAATTATTGACTTTTTGCATTTCTTTAGCTTACACTTCATATTTAACATTTTCACTGTATTCCAATTAAAATACTTGGCTTCATTTACTTTTGCTCACTTGACTCAAATCCTGGCCTGCATGTCTTTCCTGTGTTGTCAGAAATGCTTCTTTCTGCGTTGTAGATTCTGGTGAGGGCTTCTTTCCTGTGATGGTTTTTTTCTCTTTAATTTTTTTAAATGAGTTCAGCCAAGTTATATATTATACTTTTATGTAGCCTCACTATATTTTCCTGATTTCTAGTAGCTCTATTTTTAATTCTTATATAATAGAAGTGACTTCCACTAAGTTTTTAAATTTTAATTTTATAGCTATATATTTAGGCATAGTTCTCTGTTCTATACTGACATTAGCAACTTTTAAAAGTTAGTTAGTATGATTCACCATTTAGATTTTTCTTCCTTTTAGTTTTTAATATTTTGTTTTGGTTCTTTTTGATTAACCGTCTTTAAATAAGGTTCATATTTCCTGTACTAGCTATTTGCAAGGATTACAGCTATCTTATAGCAAACTGAAATTTTCTTTACAATAATAGTTCTTAGTGTACTATTTTTCGGTTTACTCCTCACTTGTCAGCTGAGACTAGCAGCTCTAGGGTTACTCATATCACTGTGTTTCCCTAATCCATCCTTCCTGCAATGTGGACTGTGTGTGTTTTCCTGTTCAGCTTGAACTCATCTTCTCACAACTTTCCCAGATGGGGGAGGCTCTCAACAGCAGCCTGTTCACGTGTTTTTCATGTGACCAATAACATTTTATTGGTTTTGCACAGTGACAGTTTTAAAACACAGTTGCACATTCTTTGACACTCCTCTCATCAAGATTTTGGAGTTTCCCTTAAATCTGAGTGGGCTTGTGACTGCTTTGACTAATAGAGCACAATGAAAGTGACTGGAAGTGACTTCTGAGTGTAGGTCATAAAAGGCCATGTGGCGTGTGCCTTGTTTGCTACCACACTTTCTCTTAGAACTCTGAATTAAATGTAAGAAGTCCAACTACTGTGAGGTCACCATAGCAGAGAAGCCAAGGGAGGCACAAGTGTGACAATCCCAGGTGAGCTCAGCATTTTAGTCATCCCACAAAGGCACCAGACATGACAGTGAAACTATTTTGGACACTGCAGACCATCCCATCCTCTGGTTGGTTACAATCGAATGACCTCTCTCAAGGCCAAATGAAACAGAAGAATTACTCAACTAAATACCCTCAAATTGTTGCCTAACAAAGTCATGCTATATAATCAAATGGTTGTTGCATTACGCAGCTAAGTTTAGCTGGAATAAAACATCTTTGTGGTGCTGACTTGAAGAAGTGCACTTGGCCTGATTTTTATGAGATTTGTGGCTACAGGCATGTTTTATACTGTGTCTTTTATACTACTTTAGACTTTCAGAGTTTATGGAAGCCACTTTCCTAATATATTGAGGTTCTAGTAATACCATGGTTTCAAAAAAAGTGGAATTTCTCTTCTACATCCTTACTTTGGCTTTGGGGTGATTGTTAAAGGAGAAATCTACATTTATGTTATGAGGAGGTTAAAACTCAAAGTTTTAAGCAACATATTAGATAGATGACAGATTTATGACTAACATTTCTAAATAATGTGAGGCTTCTAACAGAATTTTTTTTTAACAGAGTGAATAATGAAAAGACTCAAGTCCAGAATGTGAAGTGACTTTTCTAAAGATATAAAACTAGTATTAAATTTGACAAAATCCCCAAATTCTTGATCCTTATTCTTTTGTTGTGTTCATTAAGCTGTAAACACTATAAAATGTCAATAGTGACAAGAATCCAGATATAGTATTTGAAATTCATATGAATATTTGCTTTCCCAAGTAACATAAGAGAATTGAAATTTAAGGGATAAAGTACAGTGTAGCAATTTACTATATAATATTCTATAAATAAATTTTCTTTTAGAAAAAGTAAAGAATAATACAAGTTTAAAATTTCCTGGAATGGCTTAATAAACTGTTATATATTTAAGTGAGGTCAAATGTATGAATAATTAGGGATTTTCCCAAACATTTAAGTGGTAATCAATGAACAAAGAACAAACTTTTAAAAATATATTTTTATTGGTTTTTAGAGAAAGAAGAAGGGAGATGGAAAGAGAAATATCTATGTGAGAGTGAAACATCGATCGCTGTCTCCTGCGCACTCCCTACCGGGAATCAAGCCCAAAACTTGGGCCCATGCCCTAACTGGGAATTGAACCAGCAACATTTCAGTGCATAAGATGATACCCTACCAACTGAGCCACACCAGCCAGGGCAAGAACAAACTTTTATTCATGTAGTAATTTCTTTGGGGTTAATTCATTTTAAATGCCAATTTTGACAAATGTCTTCATTTATATATAAGAAATTTTCCTACTTATAGTCCATGAAAGAAAATTAAAACAGATTTTAATTTTAAAAGGGTCTATATTTTATGAAAATATTCACATTTAATATACTAATTTGCATTTCTCATAAAAAATGAAGATAAAATTGGGATTGATTTCACTATACAATTGTTTTATCATCTAATAGTGCTAAATATCTTAGAAGTGCTTAATACATTTTTGATGGTTAATAACTGTATAATACCCTGTCACAATTGATTTGATTTGTGGAGTTATTATTATGTTGTGTGTATTGTCCTAGTGGCTGGGATTACAAAACCAAATAAACTAAAATTCCATGTTAGACAAAGTTTTAAGTTACTAGAATATAATAAATTTATAAACTTAATTTGCAGTTTTTAAATTGATTTCATAAAAACATGGAGCCAAATCACAACTGGCAGAGGGAAGTATTGGGTGGGGAAACTGAAAGTGAATCCATGGTTTCCTGCTTGGGAAATGGTGTCTTGGGGCAACATTCAGCAAAAACAAAACAAACAAAAAACAACAACAAGAATTCAGAAGAAGTAGGTTTGGGGAATTTTCCTTTGGATAGTTTTAAATTAATGCTTGATACTTAGTAGGAAATTTGAAATATGAATTTCCAGTTGGATAGAGAAGAGGTTTGAGTGGAGATTTGGTTTTTGAAAGTGTTAGAGTTGAAGACATGTCTCAGATCCTCTAAATAAAATCATAAAAGGGCAAAGGATGGGACACAGGGGAGGCACACAAGCTGAAGGAGAGTTTAACAAAATGTTAAAGAGATCTGGGATTTAAATATCAACAGTTCCTGAAGACCTCAGAGCAATTTCTGCTGAGTAGTGAAGTCAGATGTCAAACCGTAATGAATCAAACTAAGGACTGAGTAGATGTTAACAAATTAGAAATGACGTCAGTGGTTACTTTTTCAAGCATTTTGGCAATGAAGATATAGGGGATTGGCTGTCCAAAAGCCATTACTAATTTCTATTTCCCTTAACTACCTCCGAGTCTTACTGGAAAAGTCAGTAACATGTTTCTTACTAGGCTTTACAGAAGATGCTATTGAATGTATATTTTTCATTCTTAAGATCAGGAAATTGATCTAGTCTGTACTTAACCTTAAGTACTTAAGTTACTTAACCTTTCCAGTTAATTAGTTCCTCAATATGTAAAATTAACACTCTAATCTCTTAGTTGTGAAAATGAAATGAGAAAATGCACATAAAGTATTTAGCAAAATGCCTAGAATATATACATAATTATTTTAAACATGACTAGCATGCATACTTTAGTCAACTGAGGGATGAAACAAAATTATCAACCCAACAAAGGAAATAATGTCATACAAGAAATGCAACAAGCATTAAAATCATATAAATACAGAAAGGAGGGTAAAAAAGCTTAAATATAGCTACAAGATGGAAAGCAAATTTTACTCTGATATCATTGTTGCAGATATTGCAGTCCACTAGTATGACCTTTCATCTTTGTAGCTAGAATGCTCAATTATTCCCACTATACTAGCGTTTGGTCCTACTGAAATGATTTCATTTTCTCCTTGTGCATTATCCATTAGCTACCCCCTATCATGTTTTCTCCTTTACTTGTTATGGATTTCATGATCCATCTTTTTGACCACATTCTTGGAAATATCTAAAACTCCTTATCCCACAGTCTTCCACCTTGGCCCCTTGGCGAAAGTACCAACCCTGGATTAACAAATATAAATTATTTTCATTTCTATCAGTAGCTCTAGAAATTGTATCTGTGTGCTACTGGATAAAATGTGCAAATTTTATTGTTTATTGATTCCTCTATAAATCTGACTTTACTTAGGTCTTAATACGTACCAGGCAATATTGTGATATTTCCCTAGACAGCTTCTTGTCCCATTCACCATTGAAGCAAATTTAAACTTTCTTTTCCACAAATCTTTTGCTTCAGTACTTTCTTATTTACTCTCAAAAACTTTATTTATCTACCCCAGTGATTTTCAACTCCTGTGCCACAAGAATTTCTGAAACATGCAATACTTGACTATTTAGTCAAGGGCACTGACCTGTTCTCACTTGGATTGTCAAATAAAAAAATGACAACAGCCAACACAATAGCCATCTACTGTGAATAAATCAAAATTATACCTACTATTTATCAGATTGGCAAAAAAATGGGCAAATATTCTGAATAGACACTTCTCCAAAGAGGACATACAGATAGTCAATAGACATGAATAAATGCTCAACACCACTAATCATCAGAGAGATGCAAATTAAAACTACAATGAGGTATCACCTTATACCTGCCAGAATGGTTACCATCAATAAATCATCAAACAAGTGCTGGGGAGGATGTGGAGAAAAGGGAAACGTAATGTACTGCTGGTGGGAATGCAGAATGTTGCAGCCACTGTGAAAAACAGTATGGAGCCCTGGCCAGTTTTGCTCAGTGGTTAGAGCATTGGCCTGAGGATCGAAGGCTTGAGGGTTTGATCCTCAGCCCCAGTCAAGGTCATTCAGGAGGCAACCAATCGATGTGTCTCTCTCACATCGATGTTTCTCTCTCTCTCTCTCTTTCCCCCCCTCCCTCCCTTCTATCTAAAAATTAATGGAAAAATATCCTCAGGTGAGGATTAACAAAGAAAGAAAGAAAGAAAGAAAGAAAGAAAGAAAGAAAGAAAGAAAGAAAGAAAGAAAGAAAGAAAGAAAGAAAGAAAGAAAGAAAGAAAGAAAGAAAGAAAGAAAACAGCATGGAGTTTCCTCAAAAAATTAAAAATGGAAATGCCTTTAGACCTAGTGATCCCATTTCTGGGAATATATCCTAAGAGTCCCAAAACACCAATCAGAAAAAGTACATGCACCCTATGTTCATAGCAGCATTATTTATAATAGCCAAGATCTAGAAACAGCCCAAGTGCTGGTCAATAGATGAGTGGATAAAAGAGGTGTGGTACAGCCCTGGCCAATGGCTCAGTTGGTGGGGAGTTGTCACATGTACAAGTTGCAGGCTCAATCCCTCCGCTGATTGATGTTCTGCTCTCACATGAATGTTTATCTCTCTCTCCCTCTCCCTTCCTCTCTCTCTAAAATAATCAATAAAAATATATAGTTTTAAAAAGATGTGGTATATTTACACAGGGGAATACTACACAGTTGTAAAAAGGAAGGAACTCTTGCCTTGGCCAGTTTGGCTCCGCGGTTAGAGTGTCAGCCCGTGTACGAGAGAGTCCCAGGTTCAGTTCCCATTAAGGGCCTGTACCTCCGTTGCAGTTTGTCCCCAGCCCCGGTTGGGGTCGTGTGGGTGGCAGCCACTCAATGTGTCTCTCTCACATCGATGTTTCTCTCTCTCTCTTCCCCCCTCTCTCCCTCCCATTCTGTCTGAAGATAAATGCAAGGAATGTCCTTGGGTGAGGATAAAAAAAAAAAAAAAGGAAGGAACTCTTACCCTTTGCAACAGCATGGATGGACCTGGAGATTATTATGCTAAGTGAAATAAACCAGTCAGAGAAAGACAAATACTATTTGACCTCACTTATATGAACAAAATAAACTGATGATAAAAATAGAACCAGAGGCCTAGATATATGGAACAGACTGACAGAGGTCAGAGGGGAGGGGTGGGGGAGACTAGGTAAAAGAAGGTAAAGAGATTAGCCAAAGAACATATACACATAGCTCATGGACACATAGAACAGGATGGTAAAGGCCAGGGTGGTGGGGTTGAAGGGGCATAGGGGCTGGGTAGAGGTGGGCAAAGGGAGAAAATGGGGGACATCTATAATAATGTCAAATATATATATATATATATATATATATATATATATATATCTCTTTTTTTTTTTAAATATGTGTGTGGGTGTGCCACAGAATTTTAATAATTAGTTTATGTGTACCATGTGTTGAAAAAGATTGAAAAGCTTTGATGTAATCCCTTAGAGTTCATGCTAGCAGATTATGCTGATTTTCTCTGTTCAGTAATTTTCAGTTGTTACTCATCCCTTCAATAGTACAGTTTTTCAGGGCATCGTCCTAGGTCTTCTATAAGTCTCCGTAGATGATATAATCCATTGTCATAGATTCAAGTATTGACTTTATACTAACCATTTGCATTTCTCTTTCTCTAAGCCACACCTTCTTTCTGAACTCCAGAGGCATATATTGAAAGGCACACTGACATCTCCACTAGAATATTCACTGGCTCCTCAACTCATCTTTTCCAAACCTGAACTCAGCCTTTCTTCTCTAGCCTCTCCCTACTCCAGCATCCACCATCTGTTTTGTGTTATCACCTATAGTAGGCAGAACTCTAAGATGGCCTCCGCTTTCCAGTGTGCATGCCTTATGTACATGATGGGTTTCACTCCTGTGATTGAATTATGCACTGTTGAATTTAAGAAAGGGAGATTATCCAGATGAGCCTAACCTAATCACACGAACCATGTTAAAGCAGAGGTGAGAGTCAATGTTTGGAAGCATGGGAGGGATCTGGCCCACCATTGCTAGCTTGAAGCTAGAGAGGCCATGTGACAAGGAACAGGGATGGCTTCTGGGAGTTGAGAGCAGCACCTCAGTTTACAACCAGCAAAGAGAAAAGACCTGAGTCTTTCAACCTCTGAATTCATCAACAAGAATGAGCTTGGAAGAGGTATTTTCTTGATAGCCTTTAAACATGAAACCAACTCAGCCATCACCTTGATTTCAGCCTTGTGATACCCTGAAGAAACTGCAGCCATGGCTTAATTTTTAACCTACAGAACTGTGAATGAATGAGTGGATGTTGTTTTAAGCCAACTATGTGGTGTGTTTTTTTTTTTTTGTTTTGTTTTGTTTTTTTATGCAGCAGAAGAAAACCCATAGAGCATCTGGGTTTTGAGAGTCAAAGAATCCCAGAGACCATCATCATTTTCTTTCCTCTAACTTATCCAAGTTCAATCAATGAATTTTGAAGATTCTCTGTCATATATTTGAATCCATCCACTTTCATTTATCCCCCTGTTACTATGCTAGCCTAAGTTATTACCATGCCTTAAGTGGACCTCTGAAATATACACCTAATTTGTTGCTCCCAATTCATGCCCATCTCAGTTTAATCCATTCTCCACAAAGTAACTGCTGATTATTTTATGTTCTCCTCAATGCCTTCATCTTACGGCTAGTAAAATACTGTTAGTGACATTCTCAATATATCACTGACTTGAGAGGTGTTCCATAATGTCTCATTTTCCATCCAGCATCACTTTTCACCACCACTTATCTCACTATACTACAGCCTCAAATGCTTTCCTTCAACTCTGGTAATGTGCAGTGCCCCTCCCACTGCCTATCTCAGCATACTCCTTCTTCTACCTATGCTCTTCTGCTGCCTCCACCCTTCCCCGTCTAGCTGATTCATGGTCATTCCCAAGTCTTTGACTGCATCACACCTTATCAGAACAACTTTCCTAATGCTCCAGGATCAATGAACCATGAATTTAATACTGTTTGTGCTAGTTTCTATTAGGCACATTAACTGCTGTTACCTCCTCAGTACATAGGCACTCAGTAAAGGATATATTTAGTAAATACTTCTATTTTAAAATAAGAAAAAATATTTAAAATAAGTTGATAACAACTGTAACCCATTTCTCAAAGAACCACATACTTCCCCTAGAATTTATTAATTATTTTGGGATGAGAATTGTACACATATTGGTATGGACCACATCGATTTTCTCATCACAGCTCCTGGAATCACATTAATGCACTCCAACCATGTTATAATTCACCTACATATTTCATTACAAATTAACATTTTACAATGATGATTTATTTATTACTTTTGCTTGAGGTAAAAAAAAATTCTATATTTTCTTTGGAACCAATCCTTTGTATTTATCTATTTCTTCATGGACTCTATAATATTACAAAAATCTGCTGGAGGTCTTCTTTAGTTCCATTTGTGTACTTCATAATCCACATGGGAAACGCTCAAAATGTGAACTCAATTGTTCACCAAAAAGAATAACAAGTGGTGCCAAATTGAAATAGAAACAAACAATACAGTCTATGTCAGTAACACATGTGGAAAGAGCCAAGTAAAATTATATACTTATCAAAGTTAATAACAAACTTTATATTTTTGGAAGTAACAAGACCACTAATAATCATACCATTGCACACAGAGTGCAACTGAGAAACAGATGTTTTAAAGGAACATGCTTGAAGCTAAATCCACTAATAATACATATATTAAAACACACTCTTGCTCCCCAACTGTTTATTGCCTTTCCAGATCCTGCATAGATCCTGTTTTTATAGCTGTCTTTGTGACTCAGAGGACAAATATGCAAATACCTATGATGATAGTTTGATGCTGTCTTTTTCAGACACTTGAAATGCATCTTGCTATGCAATTAATACACTATGCATGGAGATTTATGCAACCTACATGGTATTCATGGAGATAAGTTAATCACCAATTATACTGATATTTTTTAGTGCATCTTCAACCATATTTTAATATTATGTAGATCTCATAGTTTTTGAAAAAAGTTAAGACTATAATTTTTTCATTTTATTTTAAAAACTATTTTCTTCCATTGATTTTATTTTAACACACTGTTCTTACAGATGCTTGAGGGCTCTTTGGGTCTGTATACTATAGAAAACTTTTATCATGCATATAGGAAACAATTAAATTAAGATATATTATTATTATTCAATTTAAGAAACACAAAGAACTTTCTAATGTGTTTTTTAGTCATTGTCCTTCAGTCATGCCAGAGAAAATATTTAAAGATTAGTATGAATTAAAAGTAGTGCAATTAGTCTTGGCCAGTTGGCTCAGTTGTTTGGAGTGTCATCCCATACACCAAAAGATTACTAGTTCGATTCCTGGTCAGGACACATACCCAGGTTGTGGGTTTGATTTCTGATTGGAGAGCATATGGGAGGTAACCAATTGATGTTTTTCTCTCACATCGATGTTTCTCTCTCTCTCCTTTCCTCTCTAAAAATCAATAAAACATACCCTCAGGTGAGGATTTAAAAAAAAAGTAGTGCAATTAACCAGCCCCCTGGAAACATCTGCTCCACTTGTTCCACGAGTTAGGAACTCCACATCTGTACTCCTTTAAACATTTGAATTGTGTTGAAATTTCTGTGGAGTAAGAGTCACCAGACTTATTGAAAGTTTTATTGAAGACCATTGCTTTATTTAGATGTCTTCCTAATCAATTGTTCACCAAAAAGAATAGTAAGTGGTGCCAAATTGAAATAGAAATAAATAATACATCCTTTTTTTTTTAATGTTGAAGGAGGTTAAATGGAGGAGACATTGGAAGAAAAAGAAGTCAAATGTAGTATTTGCTAAATATTCTTAGTGAAATTATATATTTTAATGCAGGTAAATCTGATGGTCAAAATATTTGCTTTTATATATGCAGATGGTAATTCTTTGCACATTTCTTGAGAGAAGTTTTTAAAGTAGTAGAGGGATAGAGTGTTACATCTAACCAAAAGATTATGAGATTAATCATCTGCTGAGGGCTGTGTGGTTCATTGAGTGTGTCTCACTAGGAGGATAACTGGAATGTAAGCTAACATTTACAGATGGTCTTGTGGTTACATGAATCTCATTTGGACAGCTAGATCTGGAAGGCAGTAGTAAATCAGATTCAAAACCTGCAAATATGCTTGTCCCAGTTCTGCATGGATTATCAAAACTTTAAAAATGCAGAACAAGCCTTTTACGTTATCTTGTGTGGTTTTGCTGTGCAGATCAGTCATGCTGACTTATTCTATTACTAGCAACCAATCTGAACAGGCTGACAAAGTTTTGAGAAAATCTTGTGATCTATTACTACTATCTTATATTTTGCTAGCAATAATTTTATGTTCTCTATACTTATCTGAATGCAAAAGTGTTGAAAGTTTTACTTCAACCCAAATTTTTACTTTCACAATTAAAATTAGGAGTGTTTTCTGCAGTAACGTATTATTAATTTTTTTATTATTTTAAAATGCATAATTGTTTAAATTTGTTCCTAAAATTTCTTTAAAAAAAAAAAACAATACATGTTTTCATTGCTTTTTTTAGAGAGAGAGGAAGGGAGAGAGAGATGGAAACATCCATGTGAGAGAAAAACATTGATCGGCTGCCTCCTGCATGCCCCTTACTGGGGATTGAGCCTGAAATCTGGACATGTGCCCTGATGGGGAACCAAACTGGGACTTCTCAGTCCATGGGACAATGCTCAATCCACAGCCATACCGACCAGGCATATTCCTAAAATTTCAATCTGGGCTCTTACAGATTATTTTTCTATCACCTTCATAATTTGATTTTCTAAGTTTTATGTACTTGAATCTGACTGTGTATTGTGAAACAAAGAAATGTAAAGGAATGAAATGTGTAACTATCCTTAGCAATTAATGGAAGACCAGCACCAAGCTTGAGTATTTCCATTTGGATATATCAACAGATTTTAGATTGTTAAGAATAAACTGGAGCCCTGATCTGTGCTGCTGAGTGGTTAGAATGTTGGCCCATGCACCTAAGGGTCATGGGTTCGATTCCTGGTCTAGGTGATGTACTTGGGTTGCAGGAGCATGTGCAAGAGGCAACCAATTGCTGTGTCTCTCTCACATCAATGTTTCTCTCTCTCTTCCCCTCCTTCCCTTCCACTCTCTCTAATAATCAATGGTAAGAATATCCTCGGGTAAGAATTGACACAAAAAAAGAATAAAGTAGAACATGGCTAACATTTTTCAAATTAGCACATATAATGGCTCTAAAATTCTCTGTTAATTCCTTCTTTAATTAATTTTGGGGTTAGATGGGTATTAACTAAATATTTTATTACAAGTTTATTAGTCAGTTCTACAATCTATTAAAAACAGATTAACTTTTTTTTTTTTTTGGCTTCTATTATATGCCTATGGAGGGGAAAGCTGCAGGATCAATTTAGTCAATGAAAGAAAAAGCTAGTTTACATATTGGTAAATTAGAAGAAAAGAGCAGCATTACATTTAATTGCTTTAGATAAATAATAGATAGCATTCCCCCTTTGAGACTTAAATGTTAGTCAAATTGAAATAAATAGTTGCAGTAGATCTTGGAGTATACCATTTGGGTTACAAGATGATCCTGGCACAGTAATAGCATTTACTTACAGATAACAAGCAGTTTTATAATGTAAAACACAATAGACTTTTTTGTAAGTCAGGTTTGTGGAGGTATAATTTACAAAGAATAAAATTCACCTCTCTTAAATTTAAAATACTCTTCCTTTTGACAATGTAGACATTCTTGTACCTATCATCACAATCCAAATACAGATCATTTCCATAACTCTAGAGTTCCCACATGTCCTTCTGTAGCCAGTCATCTTCCCCTATGCCCAGTGGCAACCACTGGGCTGTTTTCTCTTCCGATAGTTTGCCTTTTTGTGAATGTCATAAAAATGGAAGCATATATTGAACAGCATTTTGAGCCTGGCAGCTTTGATTTAACATACTATATTAAAGATTGATCCATGTTATTGCATGTATCTGGGCTTATTCCTTTTTCTTGCTGAGTAATATTACATTCTAATGATGTGTCATAAATTATTTATCCATTTACTAGTTGATGGAAATATAGATTGTTTCCAGTTTTTGATGATTCTGAATAAAATAATTTTATAAATATTTATATACAAAATTTTATGTAAATATGTTCTCATTTCTCTTGGCTAAATACCTAGGAGAGAGATTATTGGGTTGTATGGTAGTGGATTTTTAAGTTTATAAAAATGTCTTAAACTGTCTTAAAAAGTAACTATACCGTCTTGCATTTCCACCAATGATGTAGAGTGATCTAGTTGTTCTTCACCAGTACTTAAGATTGCCATTTAAAAAATGATGTTGCATCATAGTGGCCAAGACATGAAAGCAATCAAAGTACTCCTGGATAGATGATTGGATAAAGAAGATGTTATACATATATACAATGGAATGTTACTTGGCCATAAGAAAAGATGAAATACTGCCATTTGTGATAATATGGATGGATCTTGTGAATCTCATGCTAAGTGAAATGAGTCAGATAGAAAAAGTCAAGAACCAGATGCAAAACCTGGAAAAAGTTTTTTTACATGTTTTCACTTTTCTGTTTTCCTCTGCGATCACCATGAAATTGTAGACATAAGGCTGTCCAAACCTTTAGAGAATTTTTGTTTCAATTGTTATTAATTTACTTTTTTTAAAGATGTTTCTCCTTTTCCCCCCCAGACACCCTCCTCTCCATCCCACCCTCTACCTCCCAGCATTGTTGTCTATGTCCATTGGTTACGTGGTACTGGAGAATTTTTACAATAATTTATTTGAGCCAAACTGATGACTTTGCTGGGAAGCAAGATTCAAATGCTCCAGAGAAGGACAGCCTTGCAATTTATTTTACACATTTGGAATTAAGGAGGGTATGTATGAAAGATTACATAAAAGTTGGGGAAAGCAAGGTTCAGGATAGTAAGACTATGTGCTCTCCTGAGGGTAGTTATAGTTCCGAGGGGTCTGAAAAAGAGGCATTTCAAAGATGCACAAATACAATGAACAGTGCTTCCTTAAGGCAAAGACAAACCTTTACGAGGGAAGTTATAGGCCTTATGCAAGACTACACAGCATGACCTGTCTAGTTAGGAAATTATGATAGATCATCTTGTGAGGTTACTTTCAGTTAGATTTATTACAGCACCCCTTTTTTGTCCACAAAATCGTGTCAGCTTGCTGGATGATGAGACTCGTGGAGCCAGTTCAGGTCTCCCAGGTAAAGCCATACTACCCAGTCAGCATCTGACTGAACACTCTTGAGAGAGCCCAGACAAGATAAGTACACTACCCAGCAGACCCATAAACTCTTGAACAATAACAAACAGATCTTATTGTAAGCCACTAAGTTTTTAGATGGTTTGCTCTTGCTCATCTAGCTTTGTTTTCTCTTACATCTCTGAAATCACCATGAGAACATATCTTGAGTTCTGTACTGAGAATATCCCCAGGCTAGCCTGCTAGAAGACAAGATGTGCAGAATATAGTCAACAAGAAAGCAAAGCTCTGTTGCCAAGGTCATCCTATCTCAGCTGACCAACAATTGACCTCAGATGCAGGAGCAAGCGCAGCTGAGACGAAAAGAACTTCCCCGCTAAGGTCAACCTTAAGTACTGACCTAAAACCTATGAGCTAAATAAATAGTTAATGTTGTAACTATGAGATTTGGGGGGTTTTGTTCCACAGCATTATTGTGGCAATGGATAACTGATACAGAAGGCAATAGTCATTTGTCCTATATTTAGAGAATGAGGAAAGCTATGGGGAAAAAAATAGTAAGGGGTTTTCCTGATTTTTACAGTTTCAATAGAGCAATGAAGAAAAGAAGGAAACAGCAGAGATGGTTGGCTTGATCTAATTATATCTTTCCTATCACTGTTCCTCCCAAAATAAGAGAACCTACATTGCAGATTTGACACAAGGGTTAGAAAATGTAGTGATCACATTTTATTAAATCTTGTAACATTTCTAATTTATCATTTCTGATATTTGTAGTGTCAGTGTTTTCAGTATTTTATTAATGATAACTGTAATTCTTCTTCAAGGCATTTAAGTTATGATTTTTATTCTGTTAGAGAAGCATGTACTTTCCATGGAAATACATCTGCAATTTGATAATAAGAACCACTGGAAAAACAGGCCTGGCATGCAATAATTTACCTGTAGGCAATTATTCTGGGACATAGTTTAACAGAAATTGAAAAATTCTTACAATGCAAAATGAATACCATCTCTAAATTTGCATAGAAGAATAAGGTTGAGCTTTTCTTCTGATTAAATCTTTTGCACAAAAGCTCTTTCTCCAGAAAATCTTAGCAAATGTCATAACACAAAAAGATGGTTAGAATGGAAGCACTCAGTTGCAGAGTGAAACTATTACATCTCATTTTTATATAATGATATTATTAATAATTGTAAGAACTTTTAACTTATTTGCATAAGAGAGAAACCATTGGGAAAATGTAGGTTTACTTTAAGGATTTTTTTTTAAAGTTCAAAATTGCATATTTGTGATTTCTATTTATTGAATGAGGCAAAAATAAAGACAGAAAAAAAAAGGTCAGTTCCTTGAAAGGTTGTAGTACTGGGCATTTAGGATCAAACAGTTATGTTCTGACAGATTCAATTAATTTTAAATTTTTATTAGATTGATCATTTCTAGCCTTTCCAAATTTTGTCCCTTATTAAAAATCATTTCTATTTTACATATTCATTTTTTTTTTGTAAAACCCTAGTTTCTTTTTTCTCTGAAGAGCAATACTGTTTTATATTGATCACTGTGCTCATAAAAATCTTTGCAGGCTAACTAAGTAAGCGTAGCAGAAGCATCAGGGTGGTGTTAAAGGCACAGGATCATATAGAAAAGAAACTGGACTTCAAAAGAAAGTGTAATTAAAATCAAGTTGCAAAATCTGGATTTGAATCACAGCTCAGATATTTACTAGCTGTGTGATTTTGTACATATAGGAAGCAACCAATCAATGTGTCTCTCTCACACTGATGTTTCTCTCTTACTCTTTCTCTCTCCTCCTCCTTCTCTCTCTCCATTCCACTCTCTCTAAAAATCAATGGGAAGATATATCCTCAGGTGAGAATTAACAAAAAACAAAAAACAAAACAAACAAAGGTTTGTCTGAGGACACTGGCATTTAATCTGAATGCTGAATTATAAAATGGACTCATTTACTGTATTTCAAGAGCTAGAAGAAGTCCTTTAATGGAGGGACCAGCAAATGTGAAAGCTCTGACATGGGTACAAAGCAGAGGTGCTGTGCAGCTGAGAGTAGGCAGGCTGGGATGTAGAGTGTATGTGGGTGCCCTGGAGAGAGTCTTGGAGGAACCCTTGACAGAGCCATAGAGCCAGGCCTTTTTTTATAATGGTCCTGAGGGCAAAGTTTCTACCATGGTGGAAAGGAGACATTAAGTGTACGGAGATATTTGGAAGGTTCTCAGAATCACACTTCTTACACGTGTTTAACTCAACATATGCCATCAACATTCATTCATTCACATCTCCTTGTGCCTTATTTATTTATATACTTTTTGACAAACCTTAGTTACACAAAGCAAAATAAAGTGGACATTGAGCAGAGGTTCTGATACTGGTTGGGTGCATGATGGTGGGCAAGTGATATAATTTTTTTCAGTCTTAATTCCCTCATCTGGAAAATGTTGGATGAACTGGTATCTGAAGTTCCTTCACTATCAAACTTCCATTTTCCATGTTTCTAAGATCTGGGTCGACAATAGAATTTACCTCTCAACAATTCACTTATTATTATTTTTTTTACCAAAACTAAGAAAAGTTAATGCCTGCAGCTCTCAAGACAGCATATGGAGTGGATATTGCCACAAATGGATACATACACAGTGTCCAGGTTCTATTAGTTGTGAACTTCTCTATGCACATATTATGTTTTGGTTTATCAAATGCTCTCCTTAAGAGATGATGATGATGATGATGATTATAGAAAGCAAGCTGCACATAAGTTTATCTGGGAGCCTATGATATGTCAACCATGTTTACGTCTTCCTTAATGTGATACAGGTTTACTGGCCATCTCCTCTGCATTGTTCCACTTACTATTCCATTGTTGACCTGCCATATCAGGCCCTTGATGACGAGGAGCCCTGCCTCCATGCCGAGACATTAAATTAAACAATTTCTATCATAGAGGATTAAACCTCTGAAAACTTGCCACCTTCACTAAACACAGTTAAACAGAGCTTTAAAGGTGAGTTCCCATTGATTAGTTAAGAGATTTATTTGGGGCATACTTAAAAGTCACCTTTGACAGAGTGTCAAAATATTCTGTTGAACAGGAGGTACTTCCATGAGATACTAATCTGAAGCTTGGTTTTTTAAAGAAGAGAGCTCTGGTTTGTTAGGGATTGAAGAAAAACACATTTTCCATCTGTAACGTCACACCCTGCCTCCAGGAAGGTCTCCTTGGGAGTAGAATGTATTTCTGAAAAGCTAACAGTTGTTTCAATTGATTTAGCTCAGTAGGAAACCTGTTGGTGTTCTGTGAAGTTGCTTAGCACTAGGGTGTTTTGTGAGGCCTGGTCCTTTAGTGAATTTTTTAATGAAAGTGGGTTCCAGTTTTTATATACCCGGAGTGTGCCATCTTTACTTTCAACTTGAGTGCTATTCATTTGAAGACTACAATGTTTCTGAATTTTATTTTGGTTACATTATCTGCATATATCACAATCAGCCATATTTCCTCAATCAGCAAATCAGTTTGGCAGTTTCCTGAGGAATCAAAGCCAAATTGGAATTTCAGTAAGTCTTCTTTTTTAACAAACATTTCTTCCCACTTCTTTCTAAGAATTAGCCACATTGACTTACTGCATACCTTTCTAATTTGTGCTTTGGTCTCAATAGACACAGAATTTCTAAATTTGGATCAAAAAACAGGGAACATACCTTTATGACAGCACCATCTGAACTCCTTGGTACCTCACCCCTTCCCAACCAAAGCAATATCACTTCTATCTGTTTTACCAATCAGATGTTGCTAAAAGAGTTTAAACACTGCTGTATTAGAAATAAAATAGTAGACTAACACCACATACACCTAAATTAGGAATCACATCAACCCAGCCTTCCTTTGACACTGACACATTTTTGTTGTTGTTAATCCTCACCCAAGGATATTCTTCCATTGAATTTTAAAGTGGAAAAGAGGCAGGGGAAGAGAGAGAGAAACATCAATGTGAGAGAGACACATTGATTGGTTGCCTCCCGCATAACCTCGACCGTGGTTGGGAATCTAATCTGAAACCCAGGTACATGCCCTTGACAGGGATTCGAACCCAAAACCCTTTAGTCCACAGGCCTATGCTCTAACTGCTGAGCTAAAGCGGCCAGGGCTGGACCCATTTTTTCCATCTAGTTCTTCCCTTGGAGTTGTCTGAGTGATCCCACATACTCTTTACTTTAGTGACTTCTTTGAATTTTTGTGTGAAATTAAAATATTGGGAAGGTTTGGTTTCCAGACAATTTTTTTTCACTCTGAAGTTTTCCTTAATGAAAACTCTAAGATCAGCTGGCTTTCTTCTTAGTGTTTGAAAACGTCCAGTATTTCTGTCACCCGAATTCCATAAATAGAATTTTTAAATTCTATGATATTTTAAACATACTAGTGGCACTGACTGGGTGTTTTTGCACTATTTGTGCATTTGTTTCTGTTTTTTGTTTTTGTTTTTGTTAAGTCTGTTTCTCTAAGATTAACTCTACTTATTTCTAAAATACTATTTCAATTTGAAGGCAACAACATTAGTGTTCTCAGTTTTCTTCCTTATCATTTCACCCTCCAGTGTCTCCTTTGTTGTCTCCTTCTCTGTTCAGGGTCTGCTTTTCTTCATATCGACTTCTCTTGCCAGGAAAGCTCGTCATTCTCATGTCTTTGCTTTCCATCAATTCACAGGGTCTCTGTAGCAGACCCAGTTACTGCACCACCCTAAAAATGCTTATGCTGTACCTGGATTCCTGGAACCAGGCCACTGCTGCTGCTGCCACAATTGCTGAAGATTGAGAAGTCCTGCAGAGAAGGCCAACTAGCAAAGGCAGATCCGCAGGTCTGCTCACTGGTTGGAGTGACTGGCAGGGCCTTTGGTTTCCCCATCATCTTCCTTGAGAACACAGATGTTATAAAAAGAAGTACAGAGGAGTAAGTTCCTGCCCTGATAAGAGGACTTTGACCAATGGAAGTCAAGAAACATAGAGAGGCAGTAGATAAATATTTCTCTCTGGTTTGTCTGCTTTAGGGCAATAGTTCATATGGCCTATTTAGAGACATTCGCAAGTAATCAACTATTTGCTTTGTAAATTGTAATAACATCTACTCTTTTTTCTTTGCTATTTCATCTCCCTTTCCCCTTCACTTCTATTTTTCTATGGTTTTACTCCCCAGTGAAGTGTAAGAACATATACTTTTGCTTCAGGCTTATTTTCTAAGGAATCTAGCCTAAGATACTCCCAGATTTGTATTTCTGTGTTCCAATGCTGTGTAGTCAATATCCACTTGTCTACTTGGTCACTCCAAGTAAATGTGAATCTCATTCAGTATCTCTTATCTACAAGCTTTCATTAGCTTCCCCTTGCCTTAGAATATCTTAAATCCATACTATGATGTACAGGGCCATGCATGTATAACACAGACTCTATATATTAATATAATAACCTCAGTCTCATCTTATACTCCTCTCCTTACTCTGTGGATTCCAATCACATCAAACTTATTTTGGTTTCTCAATCAAATATGCTGTTTCTCACCTCAGTACCTTCTCAATAGCTCAATACCTTCACCAGGGAACAGTTATCCCCATCACATTCACCTGGCTAATTCTCACAGTTCTTTCAGGTCTTATATTAAATGCTAATTTCTTTGGGAAGACTTTGTTGGGCTTCCAATTTATATTAGAGGTTAAGCCCTGGCCGGTTTGGCTCAGTGGTTAGCGCGTCGGCCTACGGTCCAGAGAGACCTGGGTTCGGTTCCCGCTAAGGGCATGTACTTGGGTTGCAGTTTGTCCCCGGCCCTGGTTGGTCGTGTGGGTGGCAGCCACTCGATGTGTCCCTTTCACATCGATGTTTCTCTCTCTCTCTCCCTCCCACTTTATCTGAACAAAAAATGAAAAAATGTCCTTGGGTGAGGATAAAAAAAAAAAAAAAAGAGGTTAATTCCCATATCATCTCAAACCTGTCCTTTGTAGTACTCATTGTACTTTTGATTATTTGCTAAGTTTCCATATTCTCAGCAAGACTCTCAAGTTCATATGATCAGAGACTATGTTTTGTTCACAGTTATATCCAAGCTAACTAAAAGCTGGCACCCATCCCGTTCCCTCTGGCCATGCGATCCCTCTTTACTGGGGGCAAGTAGCAAGGAGAGACTGAAGTGCCAGGCCAGACCATTAAAATATCCAGAAATTTAAATCTACTCTTAAAAGCTATCAAAAGAATAAAATATAGCATTATCTAGGACAATGATTTTCAACTGGTGTGCCTCAAGAATTTGAAAAACATGCAATACCTGACTGTTTAGTCAGGGGCACTAATCTCTTTTCCCATAGATTGTAAAAAAAAAAAAAAAAAGTGGCAACAGCCAACACAACAATAGCCATCCAGTGTGAATGAATCAAAATTATACCTATTTTTTTGTCAGATGGACAAAAAATATATTTGTTGGTGTGCCGCAGAATTTTAGTAATTAGTTTGTGTGTGCCATGAGATGAAAAAGGTTGGAAATCACTGATCTAGGGCATTTTGGGGTTTGCTTTGTCTTACTTTGTTTTTGTTTTTAATGGAAGCAGAAGTGACCTGCTGGATAGATGAGTTCATCTGAAGGTCAGAAGCATCAGAGCAGAAGATAAAACCAAGATAGTCTCCAGCTTGCAAGCTCAATGCACTCTTTTTAAATTCTAACTCAAAGTATTCTCCCATATGATTTTAGCATCTCAGTCATCATCCTTCTTGTGAATTCTTCTTACTTCCACTCCAGTGCCTCCCTCTCTCTTTTCCTTTCATGAATGTTAAAGCCATACAGTCTCTCTCTCTCTCTTATCATTCTCGCATCTCTATGTATCTTGCTCAGAGAGATGAGCTCTTCTGATTTTATTTGTTTTAGTAAAACAATTTCTCTATGATTTTATTCCTCAGGAAAGTATAAGAAAATATGCTTTAACTTCAGGCTTATTTTCTAGGGAAACTAGCAGTAAGATGCTCCCAAATTAATATTTCTGTTTACTCCTCTCCACTGAGTTTCAAAGCTATTTATATAATATTCAATTGTCTGTTTTGTTTCTCCCTTTGGACCTCTAGTTGAAGCTCAAATGAGCAGGTCTAAAACACTCTCATTCTATCATTAACTGTAGGAAAAAAGATAAAGAATATTAACAAAAATATCTGACTCTAAACAGTACCTCTTAAATGGTACATTTTCCATACAAGAGACTCAGTGATCTACAGTGGAACAATTGGGTGAATGGTCAGGACATTAGTAGGATGAGGAAAATTAAAAGGGAGCAGATCTTGGTAGAGTATAGGGAAGCAAGTGTTCTGTTTGGCACATTTTAAGATTAAGAAGCCAATTATATGGGGAGATATTACATAAACAGTTAGATCCTTGTCAGACATTTATGGGAAAGGTGAGAGCTAAAAGTATACATTAGAGGATTTTTGGCCTAATTGGCCTAATTCAAAATTAGCTTTTGCAGTCATAGGATTTAATGTTTGTACTTAGAGCATACATGTGGTTAGAGAAATATCTGAAGATTGAGCCCAAGAGTATGCCAATGCTTAGCTATCAGGGAGAGGAGGAATATCGAGGCCAAGATTCTAGGGAGGAGTGGCCAGTGAGGTGGAAGGAAAACCAACCAAACAAACAAAAAGAAATGTCCTGGAAGTGAAGTGAAAAAGAGTCTTAAGGAAGTAGAAGAGATCTGCTATTTCAAGTGTGGCTGATAGATCACATGAAGGGAAGAATGAGAAATGATTCGGATTTTTCAAATGGAGGTCATTGGTGACTTTGAAAAGAGAAGTTCAGTAGAGTGATTAGGTGGATGCATGACTGGAAAGTGTTCAGGAGATAATGGGAAGAGGACGAATTAGAGGCAGCAAGAATAGAAAATTCTGCCTGAGTTCTCATCTGATGGTGGTATAAGTGGGGGTGGTGAATGTGACTAAGAGCAGGTTTTACTTTATAGCTTCAAAAATCGAGATATAATTTATACATCATGAAATGGGACAGATCTTAAAAGTGCAGCTCACTTGATTTTGATAAAGGCACATACTCACGTGATACATACTTCTATCAAGATATGGAACAGTCCTATCGCCCCAGAATGTCCATTTGTGCCCATTTCAGTCAAGTACAATTATCATCCCACCCACCCTCATCAGACCCACATAAAACAACCATCATTCTCATTTCTATCACCATAGGATAGTTTTATCTAGTCCAGGAGTTAATAATATAAATGGAATTACACAATATCTGGCTTAATTTCACTCAGCGTAACGTTTCTGAGATTCATCCATGTTGCCATGTGTCAGTAGGTCACTTCTCTTTAATTACTGAGTAGAATTACATTGATGAATATGCCATACATTGTTTATTCATTCTCCTATTCCTAAATACTTCCACTGAAGTGAGATATTTTGTGATCATAGGAAGCCTATTTTATCAGACTAATAGCTCTTAATGGTGAATAGTTCAGTTTTATATGGAAATAAAATCCATCTCTCTAAACTTCTAAACACTTATCCAAGATACCTGTCCTGGACCCTAATGGAAAAATTTTTATTTTCCTCAAGTTTTCTCATCCAGTGTAAGCTTCCTCAGTTCTTTCATGTGTTCCTGATATGTCATATGACTTCTCAAATTACTCTGGTCTTGCTGTTGCTATTGAGAATGTGATGATGTATGTCCCTTGAAATAACAGTGCTAAGACAAACAAACAAATAATTAAATAATCTGGATGTAGTTTGGTTAATGCAAAGGCTGGAACTATCACCACTTATTCTACTTAGTATATTTTTTATGTAATCTATGATCACATTAAATTTCTCTCAGCCATATAGTTTGTTTTAAATTTTTGAGCTTATCTTCAATTATTATATTTGAATTCATATTTCTTTTGTCATGTCTCCCAAGTTAAATATTTTAAGTTACTTTCTTCTAGCAAATGGCAAGCCTTTACATTTATCCTGTTAAACTTTATTTTATTAAATCTATCATATTGATCCAATGGGTTGAATTTTTAAGATCCTAAGTATTTCATACAATGTATTTCTTGTATCATTCAGTGTCATATCATCTTCACATGTAATCAGAACATCATGAATAAACTTATCAAAATCATTGATTAAAGTATTGTTTAGGCTGGATACTACTAAAGATAAATCCTTTGATAGAATTAAACAATTTTCTCAAGATTCATTTCAATGCTTATTAAGCACATTTTGTTTAGTTTTCAAACAATTTCAAATTCACTTGTTTAAACCATTACCCAACTTACACACATTCTTTAATGAATATAAAGAAAGGTGATGTCCTTTTGATACCCAGATTCATGATTTCAAAAGTGTTCCTCTGATCTACCTCTCTAGCATCCTTGAAAACTAAGCAAGAAAGAAGTGTTTGGAATCATCACTTTTCTTTGAGACAAAAAACTGACTTCTAGTGACCAATAGTTCCTTATTCCAAATGCCAAAAAAATGTTTTCAAAATTATTTGTTCTAGAATGTTCCCAGGCAGCATGGTACATAAACAGCATCATGCTATAAGGGGGAAAAAAAGGAAAGGCTTTGGATAAACACAGACTGCATGACCTTGAGCAAATCATTTAGGTTTCTTCCACTCTAGAATCAGGATCATTTCTACCTCACAGTGTTCCTTTCAGGATTAAGTAATAGTGGGGTGCAGAGTGAGTGTTTGATACATTTGCGTTGTTACCTGATGTTTTCACCAGCCCTCTGCTCTGCGATACCTCAGAGGCCACCAAGGGGACATGCAATGCATGAGGTTTCTTGGCACTTAATACTTGTAGCTATCTGGGACCTAGACCTAAACCCTTTAAAAGCAATCTCTACACTTTACACTTTTACTTATTTTGAACTTCACTTCTCTCACACTAATACTTATTCTATGTTTTTCAAACTTATTTGATTTCAGTGAAACCATGCTGTTTTCTAGTGATTACTTCTTTTTATATTTGCCATGAATCAAGTTTTAATAATTAATTTTTTAGGATCTATTTCAGACAGCATAGCATATGCCTAATTTTTCTTTTTTTTGGTTTTATGGTAGAAAGAAAAATGCAGAGTTTCTGCATCATAGACCTTACTCTTACCACCTTAACAATAACAAACCATATTCAGTTAAATTTTTTAAAGTATTAGATCAATACAAAATGGCCAGATCTTAAGGAGAATTTTATCTGAAAATTATCTAGCATTGCATGCCTCTTTCTTTTATGACTTTTCTACTTAATTTGTACTAAAAATCTTTATAGTATTTATCAGATTTGAGAGCTCATTTAAATAATAATAATATTAATAATGGCTATTGATCATTGTGAGAACTTTTCATAATTTACCTTATTTAATTCCTATGAGAAAACCTCTTTCATTCCCATTTAACAAAATGGAAAACTGAAGCACGAACTGTTACAGTAGCTTACCATGATCGCACAGCTTGCACGTAGTGAAACTGGGATGCAAACTCATACTTAAAAAGTTAGCTTTATCTGCTATTGTTAAAGATAGTGAAAGAAAAAGGTTTCTGGAATAAGATATAGTTAAGAAGAAAAACTGTGGGTCAGAGTGGGTGGAGCAGCTATGGAGTAAATTTGCATGGAGGTCTGTTTTCCTGAAGAACTGAGCTCCCAAAGCCGGTTCGCGAGGTCTGGAATTTTAGCAAGCACGCATCCATACACTGTGGTTTATACACTGGGCTGCAGTTCTTCCCTGGCAAAGGAGGAACATTCCATGGCTTCTTCTTACATCGCATGGTGGAGCCTAGATTCTCACACTCTAACTGCAGGAGAAGAAACTGTCCAATAACCAACCTCAGTGACAGGAAGTGTAGAGAACGAAGAAGTCAATATCACATACCCATTCAGGATGCCCTTAAAACATGAAAACCCTGTGCAGTTTTTATTTTATAAGACTGTTCAGGAATTTGGTGAAATGAATCCAAGTAGTTCAAGGGCACGATGCTTATTTGTGATAACGGCCCAGGCCCTTTTGAGCACAGGTCCAGGACTACAAAACTCACCCATCAGCCCATGGGTGAAATGGAAACATGTGTTTGCCATGATTTACCTTTCCATCTTCAGACAAAAACTTTGGTGAATGTGAATTGCATATATGTGAACTTGTGAATGTGAATAGAATTCTGCCTAAGTGGTCACCTCACATGGCAGTCCTCTTTAATGTTTCATTGTATATTTACAACTGTGTGTGTGGTGTTGCTGTTGTTAGCTTTTTATCCCCTGTCCTCAACACACACATACACAAGTAGTGGAGTTCATGTAGTCATTTAGGCTCTAAGTTGAAGCCATAACTTTGTGATAGAGCCAACCTGCTCATGAATCATACATTCCATATAAAAGAAGTCAATAGAGCAAGTGGTGTCTTGGCTTCCATTCAGTGGGGTAAGCTTTTCAGGGATTTGGAAGGCTCTTTATCTTGCTAAGCACTTCTTTATGACACATTTCATAGTGAATTAAATTACATGAAAGGCAACATCTATTTCTCATGCAGATCACTATTTGGGTGAAGTGCTCAGTACAGCCTTGCTGCACATCAGATACTTGTTTATTTGCATGAGGTTATGTTTTTATAGTAATCTTAGTACCAAATTCAAGATGAGTTTTTCTACTTCAGTAGAAATGTGGTATACTTATTCCCTGTTATGCAATGATGTGTTAAGATGATGAAAGAAGGGATCAAGTGTTCTGAAGACAAAACTGAGCCTTTAGAATTCAAGGTAATGTAGATTCCTTCTTCGTAACCAGTAGTGTAATGACTCACCATTTTACAGATGTTACTGGCTTCCCTACACTTTGATATATGAGTTAATCACTAAATATTAAATGTCATGACACATTAAAAAATTTTCCTGTTAAGTTTTATGTGATAAAGCTTCTATTTAAATCAATTAATCCAGTGAAATATTGTGAGATCTTATAAAAAATATTTTTAGTTTTCTATTGGATGATGCAAGTAATGGCTTTGTGGAAATCAAGTGTTCCCTATATACTGAATGTGGTCCTACTGTGTGCTTTGGAATGTGAGTCCAGTAGGCTAAATATACTTGCATTAGAATTGGCTTTATGTGTGAAATATCTCAGAAACTGGGAAATATTCAATTTAGTGAGGGGACATTTGGAGATCAATTCTAGATTTTTAATAACATAATATTAAAACCATAAAAATAGATTGATTTTACAGAATAAAATACTATAATTAACTATAATTAGATAAATTAGGGGTCTCCTGCTCTAGGTCAATAGTTAGCAAGACAGAGTCAACTTGAAAAATGATCTCACAATGAGGAAAATCAATCTCCCTTGCTATGGCTTATACAAGAGTTATGTTTCCTTTTCCCCTTTCTCTGTTGCTCTCAGTAACCACCCTGAAGCCTCTATGAGATTCACACTCACTGATCTGTACAGACACAATACAGAACGATTTGGATTATTTGAATGCATCTTCTCTATGAGACCCTCTACAACATTTTAGGAAGAAGAAGTTATCAAAGTGGCTACATGGTGAAGTATGAAAGGGATTGAATGGAAGGAGACACTGGGTCCTATTCAAATCTTTTATTTTAGCAGGCAGTCACCCTGTCCAGACTTAGCATGTGGGTCTTGGCCTAGTTGTGTGGGCTACTTCAGTGGTTTGATTTGCAGGGCCTTTATGGGATTATTTTATCTGCTGGTTATATCTGGTGCTCTTGGGGTTCCCACTGGTTCTCACTAGTGTTGCCGAAGGAGGAGGGAAATGTTCCTTTCCCAAGCCAGGATGCCTGGAGCCTCTAGCTGGGGGAAAGGAGTCTCTGGCCCATAGAGACAAGTGTACTTCCCAGGTTGGACCACTTGTTCTGGTGGGATTCCTCTTTCTATTACCATCCAAACATCTGGAGTCTCTAGATTGAGGTGGAGGATCCTCAGGCCCCTGGCTGCTCTGGTCAGCAGGGCCCCTGACAAATCCCCCTCACTTATTTCTGTCAGGCTTGCTTGGTCTTTCCAGCTAGGCTCCTGTTCCATCCAGGAGAGGAATAAATCGACCTAGGCATCTTCTATTGCTAAGTTGGTAGATGGGGTACACTGGCCTAGATAGCCTGTTTTTTAGAGTGAAGGTCATAAGATGACCGGCTCCTACATTGTTCCTCTAATCTTGCAGTCCCTCACTAGTTCTCCTCCTTTCCATTTTTCAGACCTCTTTGATTGCCTCTGGCACTATTTACAGGGTTTATAGTTGTACTTAGCAGGGCAGAGAAAGGAGAAATGATCCTATGCCATCTTGAGTGGACTGAATCTTCACATTACTTTTTTAATAAAATAATTTTATATCAATATAAAATTATATAATTTTAGTATAAATACATTTTTAAAATTAACTTACAATAGGTAGAAAAATTATCTAGAATTTTAATAAAGAAAAGGAAAAAAAAACTTTTTTTCTTATTTTTGTGTCTAATTAGGTTCTTAATGCCTTTTAAGAGTGTCTAAGGTTGACTCAATAAAAATTAAGAATGCCAGTATTTAGACTCTAGTGATACTTGTCATTTGTCATGAAACACATCCTCTTTTACTACCAGATTAAATGGACAAAATAAGTTTAATTATATATTACAAATTAATCTTCTAGAGAGTTGTCTTAATTTTTCACACAGCCAGTTCCATCTCAAATCCCTTCATTCAGTCTTGAGCCCATCCCACAATGGATTTACATAACTTAGTTACATAGAATTTATCTCAATGACAGCAATTTGTTTTTGTTTTTGTTTTTGCAAGAAGAGAAAATACTATTTTCAATCTTTTGTATTAAATATTTAGCCTTATAATTTTTCCCTTGGACCACAGGAATATGACAGATATTATCAAAGTTTGTATTAATCAACTGAATATCATATGTCTATGTAGGACTTTGTGAGAGGAAAAGGTGAAAACAGTAATATGTTTTCATTAAGCTATCTTCTCCCATGCTTTTATTCTTTTGCTATTTGAAGTTAGCTTATCAGAGCTGTTTCTGCTCCCCATCTACCATTTTCATGGTGTCACAGCATTTGTGTAATGGGATTATGGAGTGGTAACAAGGAAGGTCCTGTACCCAACATCTCTGGGCAGTGACAAGGTAGATTAATTATCAGGACCTATAGATAGGATTTTTTCAAAGCCTATAGAAGTTTTTCTTTATAAAAATTAAAATTTAAACATTATATACAATACTTATGATGCTTACAACAATTTTGTGCCAAATAATGATATCAAGTGAAGTCTAGTGGATAAAATTTGCACGAACCATATATCACTATGACTATACAGAAAATTGCAGTAATTGCATCAAATTTTAGGTGACTTCTACATAGGATGTGCTTAATACTTTTGTCCGCTAGATGAAAATTTAAGAATAATCCCAACAATGTTTATGGCTATGAAAGACTTGCAAAAAGTTGTACCACACATAGGTTTCACACATAATTTGTTAATATGAATCTACTTTTAAAGGTATCTTAAATTATTAACATTCAATAATGACAACTGAAATGAAATAACTCTTCATATTATAGTATGTTATTTATGGTTCAATAAAAAGTAATTTTATTTGCATTGTCTGCATCTTAGTTTGGCAAGAATAAATTGGCCTATTTAGGTCTTTTAAGAAAACGAAACGGCCCTTGCTGGTTTGGCTCAGCGGTTAGAGTGTCCGCCAGTGAACCAATGAGTCATGGGTTCAGTTCCGGTCAAGGGCACATATCTTGGTTGCGGTTCACCCCCCTGGTTAAGGTCATGTGAGAGGCAACCAGTCGATGTGTCCCTCTCACTTTGATGTTTCTCTCCCTCCTTCCTGCTCTATCTGATCATTCATATTTTCACAAACACATTGGTTCTTTTCATTGTCATGCTTCTGAAAGAATGTAAACAGAGTTTATCTTAGAAACTCTACTAACTATAGATGAAGAAGAAATGATGACACATTGGTCTTCAAAAATCAGTGTATGTTATAGGCTCTCCCAGCCAACTAGGCAAATAATGCACGAGGAGTGTATGGAGAAACTGCCTGGGGAACATTTATTAATATTCCTCAGAAGCTTATAAGCTTTGTTGTAGGTCTAAGAATCTGTTAGCATGTGTCCCAGAGACATCCACCCTCATTCTCACTCTGAAACTCTAAGTTCAGGAAAGTGGGGGGCCTAGGAAATGTTATCCTGGGAAGTGTGAGTACGATAAATGAAGGCTAGTTCATGCTGAATCATTGCACTGAATCCTTGTGTATTGTACACCAGTGAGATTTATGAGATGCATTTGGCTCAGATGAAGCAGTCCCTGGTACACGTCCAGCCTGGCCTCCATGCAAGAGTACCAGCAACTTAAAAACATAAGACTGGACTTGAATGGGGCAATGGCACTTCTGAAAGGTCTAATGTGAACCTTGTTCAGATTCTATAATCTATAACCATGTACCTCCCTGGTGAAAATTTGGGTGCTCAAGTTCAAACCTTCATTGTTTGTTTCAGCTTCTCTCAGATAAGAAAATTTGTTCTGATTTAACAAAGTGGATGGAGTCTGTATCTGCTCTCTTCAACCTTCAGGGCCTACTAAAACACAGTGGTGCTGTAGGGAGTCATACTCCATATTCTAGAGGAGAGTTGACAATGGATCAAATTCTGCTTGGTGTTGTGTCACTGTGAGATGAAGACTAATTGATTGACAACACTTTGAGCTTGCAATTAGCAGCATAATACTCAAAAGACTAGAAAAGCATAGTGAGACCAGACTTTAATTAAAAGATGATTAAATTATTATATACTCTTGAGATAATATGAGATAGTGCTTGTTTATAATATATTTAAATGAATGAGATTGTTAAAATATATGACATGAAAAATATGCCTATTCTTCTAGTTTTCAAATACCTTTTCATCTTGGTTATTGAAAAAAATTTAAATTATACTATCTAAATACATAATATCAAAACAATTGGTGAAAATGAGTTATGTGATGTGAAATGCCTTTTTATTCATCTTCATTTGCAAAACTATATGTACATATATACTCACAGTACTATCCTGCCTGGCTTTTTGCTGCTGGGCTCCTTGTCCAACAACCTGCATTTTTGAATGAGGTGTGAACAGGTTGGCTCAAATCTGGTAAGTAGTATAAGGTACAGGGAACAGACAAGAAATCCACTGCTTTAGTAGAAATTTCACAATTACTTAATGATCAAAAATAATGTATTTTCTTAATCAATTACCTCTTTAACATTTCTAAGTGAATTATAACATTTTCTCTTAAATTTTAGCTTTCAAATTAGTGAGATTAGCTATGTCCCATACTAATCGATTTGACTAAAGTTCTGTCGCATGTTTATTGAACATTTATAGTTAGGTTTAGGAGAAAAACCATATGACTTTCCCTGAATATTCCCTATGTCTTGGCAATGAGTAATAATCAAAGATAGTGATTTTAAGTGCTCTGATTGAGTTTATATTTAACTTAATTGCATTAATATATTATTTGCAGTGATCTATGTTTTGTGGTAACAACATATATTCTTCTTAATCTCAAGAAAAAAATAGTAAATGCCATATTTTGGAAGTTGTCACTTATGTATCTCACAATATATATCATATCTTTTAAGTTTTTACTTATTTAATTATCCATTAGCCAAATACTTCCTGAGTGAATCAGAAAAACTATTAAGAATCACAGGGATAGCCTGGCCAGTTTGGCTCCGTGGTTAGAGTGTCGGCCCATGGACCAGAGTCTCAGGTTCAATTCTGGTCAAGGGCACGTACCTCGGTTGCAGTTAGAGCCCCAGCCCTGGTTGGGGTCCCGTGGGAGACAATCAGTCGATGTGTCTCTCTCACATCGATGTTTCTCTCTTTCCTTCTCTCCTTCTTTCCCTCCTACTCTATCTGTAAAAAATCAATGGAAAAATATCCTCAGGTGAGGATTTAAAAAAAGAATCATAGGGATAAAATAATAATAGTCTACATTTATTGACCACTGAGTCTGTGTCTAGCACATTTCCCAAGTATTTAACATGAATTGTCTTTTAGTTGTTGCTCTTTCTCTAGATACCACTGAGTATCCCAAGGGCCCTCAGCACCCCAAGGGTATCTGAGGACAAACATTCAAATGCTGAAACTCTCTGGGGTACATAAGGGAGTTATTCAGTGGGGTGTTAACTGGGGTGGCAGTAGTAGTTGTAGATATGGGTATTACCAAGTGCATGTACCCAAGATCTCTTACAACTCTATCTCAATAACCATTTCACCTTTGTACATACATACTCACAGTATTATCCTGCCTGGCTTTTTGCTGCTGGGCTCCTTGTCCAACAACCTGCATTTTTTAATGAAGTGCAAACATGTTGGCTCAAATCTGGTAAATAGTATAAGGTACAGGGAACAGACAAGAAATCCACTGCTTTAGTAGAAATTTCACAGAAGAATGAGATGCCAATGCCACTTTCTTGAGGGAGTTCTCAGTCTCTGTAAGTGATTCTCTTGGTTGTATCCTTTCTATTGGTTTGAAGGGTGAAAGGAAAACTCACTATATGTCCTGAAAGACTGGGGACTCATAGCTCTGATAATTCCTTCTTTTTTCTTCCCAAATCTCCTACTTTTTCAGAAGTGTGCGTGTGCGTGTGTGTGTGTGTGTGTGTGTGTGTGTGTGTGTGTAGGGTGTGCAGATTATGTCAGGATAGTTTATGTCTGTTTCCTTTTAAAAAGTGAAATGCTTGGTACCTCTTGTCCCCAACTGTAATCCCTAATCATCAATTCCATGGCAACAGGAAAAGTCCCACTTACTGTTTTGATGCTCTCATATAAGGATGAATTAGAAAGCTCAGAAAGAGGAATAGTGGAGAGAAAGTTTATGAGTTAGATTGAGTTAGATCACAATTCAGTCTTGAAACTAGTTCAGGAGACTTATATATCATAATTAAATGGATGAATAATATAATCTCTTACAATTAATTTGGTGGTTTCAATGTCACACTCTGAAATATGGGTATTTTGTTCCTTCTCTGTGTGGTGGTGATATTCATAAGTTAAATCTGTCTTGCTACTGCTGTAGACCTGACTTTTAAACATAATGCTACTTCTGAAAAGATAATGTGTCCTTCCACACAACTGATATCTTTAAATGTTATAGTTGTACTTCAGATACCCAAGTAGCTTATTGAAGAACTATTTATGACCTTAGAATTTCTGTCTCCCAAAGTTATTAGGGTGACCTGAAAGTAATGTCATATTTTTACGACATTAATTCAAACAGATAAATTTTTAACAAATTTTTATTTTTAATCAATGATGTAATCACCCTCATTATCAACAACTTTTTGCCATCTAGTGTGCAAATTTTCAATGCCAGATCGATAAAAATCAATTGGTTTTTTAGCAAAATATCTGGAGATAGCATTTTGGACATCATCTAAATTTTCAAATTTTTTGCCACTTAGAAAATGTTGTAGCGATCGGAATAAATAGAAATCCGAAGGCGCAATATCTGGTGAGTATGGTGGGTAAGGCAATACCTCCCACCCCAATTCATTAATTTTTTCCAGGGTTCATCTTGTGCGGTGTGGTCTTGCATTATCATGTTTCAGAATACGCCTTTTCTGGTGATAGTCACTGGGCACTTTTCAATTAAAGATTGATTTACTCGATCCAATTGTTCACAGTAAAGGTTTGCATTCAGTTTGTCCAGGTTTCAGCACTTCAAAATGAACAACCCCGCTAATACTCCACCCAACACACAAAAGTGCCTTTTTGGAGTGTAAACCTGGCTTAGCTGTACTTCGTGGTGATTCATTCGGAGAGAGCCACTGCCTTTTGCGTTTTGGATTATCATAGAGGACCCATTTTTCATCTCCAGTGATCAAGTGATCAAAAAACGCTTCTGCGGGTGAGCCGCGACTCCGCCACCACGGGGGAACCCAGGCAGAACGGGGGAGCCGGGCGACCCCCCCCACCACGGGGGAACCCAGGTGGAGTGGGGGTGCCGGGAGACGCCCCCACCGTCGGGGAGCCCAGGTGGAGCGGGGGCGCCGGGAGACGTCCCCACCGCGGGGGAGCCCAGGCGGAGCGGGGGAGCCTGGCGACCCCCCCACCAATGGAGGAAGCCGGCAACACACAGGAGAACTGAGCAAACTAAACAACGAAATTGACCCAGAGACATGGAGGGTGGAGTATGGGATGACGGGCCTCAGAGGAGGGGGGGAGGCGGGGGAAAGAGATAAATCACAGAGCCTATGTGCATGGGTGCATAACCAATGGACATGGACAACAGGGATGGGGAGGAGGAGAAGGAGAGGGGGAGGAGGGTGTCAATGGGGGAGAAAAAGGAAAAACATCTGTAACAAAAACAAATTAATAATAAAATAAATTATAAAAAAAACCCAAAATAAAAACAAAAATGCTTCTGTATTGTGCCGCTGAAGCAATAAGTTGCATGTGGTGGACTGGTTAGCTTTGTTTTCTTCAGACAGATTATGTGGGACCCAAACACCTGCTCTGCTTACTGTACCAATCTGCTGCAAATGTTCTTGGATGGTCAACCAAGGTTGTTTAAGAGTGTTTGACAGTTCCTCGACTGTCTGACACGGATTTGCTTCCACTTCCACCCTTAACATGTCATTGTCTAAAGTTGTTGGTATTCCTGATCGATACGAGTCAGAAAGATCAAAATTACCGGATTTGAACTTAGAAAACCACCTTTGGCATTTATGAATGTCTAATGCACTTGGATAAGCATCGCAAATGTTTTTGGTAGCAACTGTTGCGTTACTACCCTTGTGAAACTCAAAAAGCATACAATGCCGGATATGTAACTCTTCTGGTATTTGGCTGGCCATTTCACTATAAATTGCCAAAAAAATTAAGATTTAATTATTTACGAGTAAACAAGTCACTCTAATCTTAAAATGTCTTTGGCACGATTTTGAAGTACACAATGAGCTGATAAATGACAACCAAATATCGAAACGCACAGAAACGACATTACTTTCTGGTCCCCCTAATATTTAGTACAAGTAATAAGAGAATGTAGTATTTAGGAGGTCATTGAACAGGCGCTGAGCATGATGAATTAAAGTGCTATCTTGTGGTACAATACACTCTGAAACAAATTAGTCTGATCTCACTAGAAAGGAGAATCATGTTTGAGGATCTTATGCTTATTTGTGTTTCATCATATGGTCCAAGTAGTTGAAAAAAAAAAGGTGATTTTCTAATGTTAACTGAAATGAGAATGATTTGCCTGAACTTGCATATTTCCAACTCATTTTTCCAGGTAACTGTTTGGAAAAAACCAGAGGCTTTATTCATGAGGGAACTCAGATTTTAGATACCTAGAGCCTGTTCCTTTACAGCAGATAGTGTCTCGGTTACACAATCAGGCACTTTTCATTGGCTGCCCAGCCTGCAGCGCTGCCAGCTGGGACATGCAGCCAGGGAAGAGTCTCATTTACGGTCTGAGAAAACCTTGATGTGCCTTTCAGACTTATGTCATTCAGAAATAATTTCTTAGTAACTCTGCCAAGTAGATTTTTTTTTTTCCGTTCTGGTTTGTCTATAATTACTGTTAGTGAGGAACTATGAAATTCCTGGTTCAGTTCATTTTAAATTTCTAACCTCACAAATTAAACAAATTGAATGTAAAAGAATGTGGAGTATGAAAGGAATATAAAAATGCCAAGCTAATCACAGTTTAATGCATTCCTTGTTGCCAAGACAGAACTATAATGTACTCATACTTAGAAATATAGTATATGAAACATATAACTCAATAGTAGTCAATTTTAAAAGTTATCACTTTATTATAAAAGTGCAAATATTAAAAGTGACATCATAGTGTGGTGAAGGCAGAAGGGCCAAAGCAGGGAAGAGAGGGAGTCAATGGGGGAAAAGGGGGACACCTGTAATACTTTCAATAATAAAAATAATTTTTTTAAAAAAGTCACATCCTAGTGAAAGCTCTCAGTTTTCTCTTCATGTCCTCCTTCAGTCTTCCTCCAAAGAAAGGGAAATGTTAATCTGGCAAAATTTCAGGGCACTGTACCACCTTTGCTAAAAGATGGGGCATAGAGCACTTTTTGGTAGGAGAGTTTGAGCCTTTTTCTTAAAAGAAAGTGGCCCCTCCATCTCTCCATCTCTCCTCTCCTCTCCTCTCCTCTCCTCTCCTCTCCTCTCCTCTCCTCTCCTCTCCTCTCCTCTCCTCTCCTCTCCTCTCCTCTCCTCTCCTCTCCTCTTCCGTCCCCTCCCCTCCCCTCCCCTCCCCATCTCTTCCTCTCTCTATCTCTCTCTCTCCCTACCCCTTTATAACATTCTCTTCTCTACTCTCTTTCTGTGTAGGATAAATGGCATGTTCTACATATGACATTTTTTAATAGACCTATTCTCTTTCTCCTTAATCTTTTAAAAGATCTTTTTCTTCAGTTTTTTTCTTTTGTCATTGGTTTAAAATCCTTTATAAACTTGATTGCCTTATCTATGCACATTTATAGTTACAAATGTTTCTTTTACAAAACTCTAATTAATACAGATTAAGATTATATAAAACTTTTACCTGTTACAAACCATTGATGATTAAAGGTGTCAACTAAAATCTAGATGTATAATCAGCCAACTTTTCCTTCATTCTCTTTTTCTGCAATGGGCATTAGCATCAGAATTACCTGTGTGCTAGTTGTGTGATCTTTCTGTCTTTCCATTACCTGACAGTGGGTGCACCTTTTTAGTCTTCTGGAAACTTTCCTCTACTTGATGATTTCCCAGTATTTCTATACATATGTATATCATCAGCAGTTCTCTGCCTTTCTAGATTTGGGTATGAAAAGAAAGTTGTCAAATGCTCTTCTGAATTATATTTTTCTTTTTCTTTCTCAAAAGATATGTTTTCTCTCTAGTTGATTGGGTAATTAAAAGTGCTTAATATCAAACACTGACCATTCTATTAAATGAATACACTCTTGTTGAGTGACACATAAATGATGACATGGCTTTTCAATTTAGTATGTTCAAAAGAAACACCAAAAATTATATTTATTCATTCATTCACTTAACAAATATTTATCAAGTATCTACTATTTGTGCTAGAAATTGTATTAACTACAAGAAATAAAATGGTAAACAAAATAAACAATTGCTGCAATATTTTTCAGTTTATAGTATCCTCAGGAATAAGAAAACAGACACGTATAATAAATTGTGTGAATTATTTAGAAGATTAGCAAATCACACCTGTCAGAATGGGGGCCATCAACAAATCCTCAAACAACAAGTGCTGGCGAAGGTGTGGAGAAAAGGGGACTCTAGCACATGCTGTTGGGAATGCAGACTAGTACAGCCACTACGGAAAACAATATGGTGCTTCCTAAAAAAATTTAAAATGGAACTGCCATTTGACTCAGTTATCCCACTTCTTGGAATATATCCTGGAGAGCCTGACAATCCTATGTTCACAGCAGCACTATTTACAATAGTTAATATCTGGAAACGATTCAAGTGCCCATCAGTAGATGAGTGGATAAACAAGATGTGGTACATTTACACAGTAGAATACTATGCAGCTGTAAGAAAGAAATATCTCTTACCCTTTGATAGGACACGGGGGGACCTGGAGAGTATTATGCTGAGGGAAATAAGCCAGTCAGAGAAAGACAAGTACCACAAGATCTCATTTATGGAACATAATGAACAAAATAGGTTGTCAACCAAAAGAGATCCAGAGTCATGAAAGTAGGGAACAGACTAACAAACCTCAGAGGGATGGGGGTGGGAGGAGTGGGAAGAGATAAACCAAAGAACTTACATGCGTAGATGCACAACCAATCGACACAGACATTTGTTTGGGAAAGGCGGGATGGGGGTCAATGGGGAAAAAAGGGTGACATCTGTTATACTTTCAACAATAAAAACAAACAAAAACAAAATGGTGCTCTGGTTTCTGGCTTAAGAAAATGGGTTGGGATCGTCTCTTGTTTGAGAGAGGAAATGTCAGAGAAGAAACTGAATACAATCATTCTATGAAATCTCTTCTCTTTCCTTATCTTTTCTCTTCTGTTTTCTTTCCTCTTGTCCCCTTCCTTCCCCTCACCCTTTTCCTCTTCCTTCCCCATTCTCTAATTCCATCTCTCCCCCTGTCTTTGAAGACCTTGAATTTTTACTTTAAAATTTCCTGTAGCTTGAAGTCACTATCTTCCATGATGCTCAAAATTATTTTGACAGGAAAAGTCACTTTAACTTCTGTACTTAGAGCTAATCTGAGGGTAAAAATAACAACAGCCTATCACCTTGCCAAGTTATTTCAAATATCCTTAAGTGCTTAATCAAAGGAGACAGAATATTGATGTATTTAAGGACATTTGCCAAGAGTATTTCTTGACCTTATTTAAAGATTGAAGATGTAGCTAGGCAAATTATTCTGTGCCAAATAAAATAAAAGCAAGCAAGGAAATTGCATCTAAGAGAAATTATTTGCTGCCATGAAAATATAATTTTTATAGATTTTACCTTGAGTACTCAGAATTCAGAAAGGAGGTTTTTTGTTTTTTTAAAAGTATATTTTAATTGATATTTTAGAGAGAAAGGGAGAGAGAGATAGAAACATTGATGTGAGAGAGGAATATCGATCAGCTGACTCCTGCACACCCCGTACTGGGGATCCAGCCAGCAAATCGGGCATGTACCCTGACTAGGAATCGAACGGGGCCTCTCAGTCCATGGGAGGGCGCCAATCCCCTGAGCCACACTGGCTGGGCTGTTCTGTTTTGTTTTTAATGGGGCTCTGCAAATGGGAGAAATCCAATGTAAAATAATGTCGACAGTGAAAATAACTGAATTTATTGTCTTCTTTTGTTTGAGAAGACAGAGTTAAATCTAGTTTGAAGTGTGACTCCATCCGGAGACTTAAATGGTGTTACTGGGTCTCCTCCTCTCCCCATCTCTCTCACATCTCATCTCTGGTTCATATTAAGTGTTGGCTCTTTCTCTCCCAATGCAGGTGGCTCTCTCCAGGAGGGAACACAAGGGTAATAGTAGTGGTTAACATTACCTCAGCTAGTGTCCACAGAGGCATGAGAGAGCCCTTAGCTTCCAGTGATCATTGCTTATAAAACTCTAAAAGATTCTAAGTTGTCTGGCTTGGGTCATAGCTCCAACACTATTTTGACAACTGTGCCCAGGGTGTAGGGAACTGTGGCAGCCCACCAGGATTATCTGGTATGAAGTAATTCTCCAAAAGAAATGAGGATAGGATGCTTATGGTTACCCAATGAAGGAGACACAAAACACTAGGCAGACTAAAACAACACATGTCCATTCCACTTCTATTGAATGCACTTGAAAATTTGCTTTACTTTTAACTGTACATTACCAGACTATTTAATCATGTCAGGTTTCAACTACCCGGGAAGTTACAATGGAAATCTATGTGCCAAGAAATTTAAAAAAAAAAAATGAATTGTGCATTATTTATTTTTTACTTCTTTCAAAAAAGAGAGACAAGACATTTTGTTTTTTCAACATTTTTCCTACCACAACTCACATGAGCAATTATTTTTCTTAACTTATTTTTATAATAGAGGATTCTGTTGATTTCAAAGTATATCTCCTTAAACAGATAACAAATTGTTGGTGGATCTTTCACCCATGTCAGCTCAGCCTCAGAACTGGGAAAATTCTGACAGCTCTTGAAAATAAAAGTTTGGTTACTCTGGGAAAAGAAAATTCACCATTAACGTAAACACAACTTGCCTACCTGGATATGCACATTGTCTTATGCTTTCTTACTGAGGCTTCACATTTATTTCACAAATGATGCTAGAGTGTCATGAAAACCAAAATGTTCACATTCTGAGATTCACGATTCTATTTATAGATAGCGCATCTCTTATTGGATTATTGTGATTCTTTAAATATATTTTTATTGAATTTATTGAGGTGACATTGGTTAATAAAATTACATAGGTTTCAAGTGTACAATTCTATAATATATTATCTATATATTGTAGTGTGTGTTCACCACCCCAAGTCAAGTCTCCTTCTATCATCATTTATGCCCTCTTTACCTTCTTCTGCCTCCCTCCACCCCCCTTCCCTCTAGTAATCACCATACTCTTGTATTCTGAATTTTCTTGAACCTATTACTTGGCAAATGACTCCTGTGCTTGTCCAATTTGCTAGGCTACTGCACATTGCCTTGACAACTCAAGGGAAGACTCTTTCATCACTATGGAAACAAATCAATATAAACATCTTCACATTTTATTTATAGACCAGGTAATATAAAGGGCATCATGCACACTTAATATGATCTAAAATAAACTATGGTAGATGCTTCTTGTTTTTAATTAATAAGATTAATGGTTGACGCTCATATGTAGCATTATCTCATAGCTAGGGGGGTAGAACTGTAATTGTCACTTTATTTTATCTGTTACTTTCATCTACAAGATTTTTTTTTATTGTTCAAGGTTAAATTTTAGACCTATGACAGGAAACCTAACAGATGACACTAACATGAACAGAATTTATGGACACTCCAGCCAGAGAAGTACCAGAACTCAAAATATCTGTGAACTATCATAATCATCTTTCACTTAATGTTTTCTAAATTGGAATAGGAAAAGAGTAATTCACCCCTTTATAGATTTCATTGTGTAATAGAAAGAACATAAGATTTGATTCAGATACTAATCAATGAAAAGATTTTGGAAAGCCACTTCACTTTATTTTAGTTTTCCCATCTATAAAGTGGGTATAACAACACTTACCTCCTGGATTTTTGTAAGGATTACAAGTGATCTGAAAAATTGTCTATCCTGGTGCCTCCTTATAATAGGTGATTAACAAATGGGAGGTTTATCATCATTATGTGTGACTTTTCAAATGCTTAGATCATTAATAATCCTCTTTAATTATGCCATATTGATAGATTTTCATACCCATTTTACTAAATCCACTGATTTGGTGGAAAAGAAAGGGAAAGGTATCCAAGTTCCATTTCTCATTTTAAAAATTTCAAATGTGGAATCCAATGGGATCCAATAAATAAATACCTTTTGAGCAATTATTAGTTACTTCTTTGTGTGTTTGTTTTAATTTATAGAATCTAGCATATCATCTTCCCATTCCAAGTAAGGAGAGCTTACCTTCATTTGTTTCTGAATATAATATTCATCATGATTATTATCATTTAAAGAATGTGTTTCATGTGAGTTTGACAAAATCTAAAGGACTTAGATAGCTTTCCAGTGTGTATGTATGTTCTTAAATATGGCATCAGCATTTCCTGCAGCTGAATTAATTTTTAATAAAAGGTCTCTTTATACTTTAACAAGAGACAAAAACATCAGCTCTTGAATATCAGAAAAGTATATGCTAAGCTACACCATTTATTGTAGGAAGTTTGATGGTAATCATTTGGCAGAGTCAATTTCTGGTTTAATTTTCATCCTGCATGCAAATTTTCCCTAGGTTTTAATTCAGTTTCAAAGGTTTTGGATTATATCTTGAGATCCAAAGTTTATGTATCCTTGGCTAAGTGAACACATTTTCCTTGTTCTTCAAATATTTTTCCTGTTTCTAGCCAAAGCAACCTGATGGCAAATGTGAAAATACCTGAATTTATACAAACATGTTTAAGTCTTTGTCCTTCGCTTTAAAAAACATCTTTGTCCAACAGCTGGATCACAAAAAAGACTGATGGCCACATAGATGTGTCTTTCTTTTAAAACAAGCATTTCCTTTTATGCTCCTTCTCTGCTTTATTTTAATAAGATAAGAACAAATGCTGACAGGTTGGAGAATGTCTCCACTGACACATTAAAGATGTGCAGTGTGTCTCAGGGAAGAAGAGATCATGATAATTAGTTGTGGGGAGGGGAGTTTGATGACAATTTGGTGAGCTTTTAAGGTTCTTTTGGGTTCTACTTTTATGAATTTGTAAGAAATTCTTCATTAAGTAACAATTTCTTCCTAATTCCCTCAGCATACAAAATAAGAATTAAACTACAGAAACACACAAGGACTATTAGTTTTATGTTTCACCTTGGTGCAAATTCCTGAACAGCATAGGTTGATTTCCTAGATTTAAACTATTTTTAACAAAGCAATTTAGTTAAAAATAAATGGATGGTAGAAAAAGTATCATATTAATAAAAAAATTTAAAAATATCCCAGAAATATTTAGCTTTCTACATTTATCCTTCTCTACTTAAGAAATGCATATTGAATTGAGAAACACTGATGTGTGTGGTTCAATAGCAGGCAATGCAGCAGACTGAGGTGGAACCCTAATCTCACACACACACACACACACACACACACACACACACACACACCCCTAATGCCAGTACTGTTTGTTTAATACTACCTATAATTTCAGAACTTTATTCAAAAAATTCTTGTGGAAAGATCCATCATGTAAAATGGAATGGTACATCTTCCAGTTAAGCTTATTTGCAAATAAAGCAGATTGTTTGATCATGTGTAAAGCAAAGTATTCAGTTCAACTTACTCTAAAATGCTGTCAACAAATCCTCCTCCTGCGTAGAGAACTCAGCTAGCTTCCATGTGCTGTGGTAGTTGTGCTGCTTGTGCACAAGTCCCCTTCCTTCTCTGACTGTGGTAGGGTTCCCCATGCACAGAGTCTACCTCCTCAACCTTCCGGCATTTGGTTTGGTTTTATGACTGGCCTTGACAATTGGAAGTTGTGGAACTGAGTATGTGTTTTCTAAGCATGACATTATAAGGCAGTGTGTTCTTCTGCACCCATTTCTCACACTTCCACCCTGACATCCTCACATCATCGATGGGGGCTACTCCTTCACCTGGGTCCTAGAATGCAAGGATACATGGAGCACACCTGTACCCAACTGACAGCCTGGAGCAGACCCACTGCAGCCAACTACCAGATTCACGAATGAGAAGTAAATGTCTGTTGTTTTAAGCCTGAAAGTTTGGGCATGTTTGTTATATGTAAATATAACAGAAATAGCTAATACAAATCACCACGAACAAATTTAGAGTAAAAGTTCAATAGAGATGCCATTATAGAACATGACTGCAGTTTACCCACTTAACACCAAGGTCCTTGCACTAAGAAGACATGACAGCATAATGTGGAGCGCCCACCCTGGAGCAAGAACAAGGGCTGGATGCTCATCCTTGCAAGGGCCAGGCTAGAGCATGGGGCTTGAGGACCTGCACTTAAGAAGGACTAAGATCTTGAGGAGATGATCAGAACAAGAGTTATATCAGAGTAAAGAAAATAAGGAAGTAGTGACTGCAAATGGAGTGGAAGACCAGAGAAAAACCAGCAGCAAAACTAATGGTTTTCTGAGTCTCTGAGGTTGAGCAGTCCCTTCTTTAAATTTTTCCTCTTAGAGTGAGGCTTGGTGGTAGTAACAAGTCAAGCGGTCCCATGGATTGAACTAGGATGGTTCAAGGGAACCAGGAAAGGCATGGCGTCAGAGGCCACTTCAACATGAATTACCCTCATAATAAGCTGACAGAATCTGAAAGGATCTTTTCAGGATAGGGCTTGAGGGAGTAATATACACACCCACAGAACCTGCAAGAACACACGGAATAGTTAACTTAAAGTGAGATGAATATGCTGCCAGCTTTCCAAGACAGACAATAAAATAATAGGTGGTCTCTCGTTAAGTAACAATTGTATTAGCGTAGGCTTACCAAATGAAAAGTTAAAGAATTATTGTGAAAACATATTCTCCTTTCACAAAGGCTACATTTGGATGTCAGCATTTTCAGGAAGGACTGAATCCGTGTACCCTGAGTCACCTGCTTATAACGGACGCTGACTGCTTCCCTGTCCCTGTAGCCTGGAATTTCAATCCCTCAGATTCATCCATAATCTGACTCAAACCTTTTTACTTTCCCAAACCCATTTCATATTACTCCTCACTTTGAAACCTCTCCTCAACAAAATTGATGTTATTTAATGTGATGAACCTTGTAGTCAGCAGTGCTGGGATTAAATCCCCCTTCTTCACGTATTAGCTGTGTGTGGCCTGGGCCATCCTTATTCTATCTGAGCATCAGTTTCTCTGCTAATATATGTATTGCTTCAAGTTTTAAACGAGATGTTAAAAAAAAATGTTCTGAAGCAATAGCAATGTGTTTTCATTTTGCTTATTCTTGATAAATCATAAACATATTTTTGCTTCTCTGCTATTCCCATTGCCTGAAACCTCTGCCCCTTTGTTTTCTCTGTGTGAGTCTCATGGTTCTTTGCAATTTACATCGAATTCCACCTCTGCGGAGAATTTCCTCCAGACTGTATCAGCTTGTGGTGATCTATTCTTTCTGTTGCAACATACAAGTCACTTAGCATGGCTGTCTCGTATTATGCTTATTTTTTAAATGTATAGTTTGTGTTTCAAACCAGATGCAAAGCTTTGCAGGGCATAGACAGAAGATTATAAATTTTTGTATATGTAGTACCTAGTGCAGAGCCTTGGTCATTAAAGGTAATTAATAAATAGTAGAACCTTAGGGGATTACAAGGAACTTTAAAAATTCAGAGTCCAACTTCTTGTGTGAGTAAATGATAATGAAGATGATGCTGATGAAGTAAAAACCAAATATATATATAAAGTTATATAAATTATGTTATAAAAATAATATATATAATTAAATTACAATATAGTATATAAATTAGATTATAATATATAAAAACCAAGTATACATATATGAGCCTGTCTTACACCTGGAAGCACCCTGGAGCTACTCAGATGACAGACTGGGGATTCACTGTTAAAGAATGAAGTCTGCGCCCAGATCAAGCTGATCTGTGGTTCAGCTGAGAAGGCAGTCAGGTTGCCACTCTTTATAGGACTGTTAGCCCCGCTACTCTTTGCTTCCCTCTCTGAAAAGTCCTTTTCTTTCATGTGTTGGTTTTAGTACTGGTATCCTCCTTGCCAAACGTTCAGTATGAGAACATTAGAGTCATCCTTCAATTTTTCCTCTTTCTTCCTCGTCACATTGTGCCAGCTATTAAGTCCCATGATGATACTTAGGAAATGTTCATCATGAAGTCCCTTCCCTCATTTTCTGGTTAATTCTTTATCAGTGCTCTGCTGATTTATAATTGTCAGCTTATTGTCTTAATATGGCTAGTATCTCTTTTCTAAAATATGTATACTTCAAACTAACATCAGGAATAGCTTTTTAAAGAATAAATCTGTTCATTTCCCTCTTTTCCTAAACCTTTGGGGGGATTCCCCACTCTGCAGGGGTGGGGAACCTTTTTTCTGCTAAGGGCCATTTGGATATTTATAACATCATTCTTGGGCCATACAAAATTATTAACTTAAAAATTAGCCTGCTATATATTTGGCCAGATGTGTGATGTTAGCTGGTATCGATTTTGCAGGCCTTATATGGCCTGTGGGCTGGATGTTCCCCATCCCTGATCTACAGGGTAAATCTAAATTTCTGAACTTTTTGGCTAAGGCCCTTTGAAATCAGACCCTAATATAGAGTTATATAGAGTTATTTTAGAGCTTCATATATTACTAATTTTATAAATTATATAGAATTAGAGCTTAGACTAGTGCCGACCACATGGTAATAGCTCCATAAGGTTTAGTTATCATTATGACAGTGTTTCACTTAAACATTGTTTTTTGATTATATATTTATACAATGTATCAGTTAAGGTCCATTTATGAGACAAGGACTACAATCAGTTATTTGACCAAAACACTGTAGTTTATAACTAGTTATATATTTGTAAACTGGGCAACTGAGAGGGTGAAAGGAAAACTCTAGGTGTCACCAAGGCAGCAGCCACAGGAAGCATCTGCCACTTAGGGCTAAGGAAAAAATGAAACAGGTTGAAATTATTAAAACTTAGAAGCTTAGAGGAGAGCCTCTGCGAAGCTATAACTCAGACATCTGGGAGAAGGGCGCTGCTTGGCTGGCAGGAGGCTGGATTCTGAGAGTGTTGGGAACACTGCAAACGGGATTAAAATGCCACTACAAGAGTGAACTGCTGCTGATGGAGTGAAGAAGCTTTGCCCGGTGACATGCTTGGGTGACATGTCCTTGAAACTCACACTGCGAGCTCACACTTGGCCAGCAGAAGCAAGTTCCTGCTTCCCCCTCCTGTAGCTTCCCCTGTTGGTGGAACCTGACATTGGCGCCAACTGGCCAAGTAGAAACACGTTTGCAGGGTGAAGCCAAGAGATGAACACTCAGCAACTGGCAGAGTCCACCCCTCCAGCTACATGTCATCTACATATCCTGAAAACTTGTCTATTTGAGTGAAGATAAATATTTGCCTTCATCATGATAGAAGAGGTACATTGTGATCAACTGATAACTGGCTGCTTCCCATCTTCTTCTTCTTCTTCTTTTTTTTTTTTTCTTTATTGATTTTAGAAAGAAAGGAAGGGAGAGGTAGAGAGAGATAGAAACATCGATGAGAGAGAACATCGATTGGCTGCCTCCTGCATGCCCCTACACTGGGGATTTGGCCCACAACCTGGGCATGTTCCAATGGCCGGGAATTGAACTGGTGACCTCTTGGTGCATGGGTTGATGCTCAACCACTGAGCCACACCAGCTGGGCACCATCTTCTTTTGTGAATCATACCATATAAGGGGCTCAATGTTGATCTTTGCCATTGCCAGGTAAGGCACTCAGCAGTCATGGTGGCCACACCAGGGCTGATTTCTAAAGGGTCTTTCCTGAGGAATACAGCCTTGGTCACAGAACACTAGAGTGGAAATCACACATTCAAATGAGCTAATGGAGCCCTGGCTGGTTTGGCTTAGTGGTTAGAGCTTCAGCCCATGGACCAATGAGTCGTGGGTTCAATTCTGGTCAAGGGCACGTACCTCAGTTGCGGTTCATCCCCAGCCCTGGTTGGAAGGCAGTCAGTCAATATGTCTTTCTTACATCAATGTTTCTCTCTCTCTTCCTCCTTCCCTCCCACTCTATCTGAAGATAAATGGAAAAATATCCTCAGGTAAGGATAAAAAAAAAATGAGCTAATGGAAGCATCATGTTAAATAATTTCAGATTTTAATTGTTCTTTAGTCAGTGCTTAGGAATCAATTCTTGAGAGGAATGTCCAGTCCTTATGGTAGGATCTGCAGGACTTTACGGCCAATAAAAGAAACAGGAACATACATGAATATGAATATATATAATACATATTTATATAACTAGATATCTCTACATATATACTATTATGTAGCATATATCTATACTATAATACATTTCTAGTTACTATAAGGAATTTGTTGGCTAAGAGTACAGAGTGTGTGTGTAGACAGGGACAAGCTCTAGATATAGTGTATATTGGATTTTGGGGGAGTAATACATCCCAGACCTACCTACTGATCAAAATGGGCTCCTGATACACTTCTAGTCACTGTCAAGACTGATTTGGTATCATCCTATTGGAAAGTGATGAGTTCGAAGTTTGAAAAAAGTTCACCATTATGGGTAGATGGATTTTGAAGAAGGCCAATGAATAACAGATCCTGTAAAAATTACTCAATGCCTTTGTATTAAAGTGCACGAGAGAGTTAGCACATGTAATGTTTCTTGCCATATTCAGTTAAGTCACAGATTCTTGAAGATTCATTTAACAAATATGCTTCATTACTTACTTTTATCTTCAATATTTCAAGTAGTTCATACATGAATGTGACTCAAAAATTTAAACATACAAGAAGGTATTTGATGAGACATAAATCTCACTCCACCCTTCAATGCCATCTTCTTTAAAGAGCAAATCATCATTCTCGTGTATCCTCCCAGAAATATTCTATGAACATATAAAACATCTAGGCATCTATATATTGCTGTTCCTCACATCTGTATGACAATATATGATATATATGTGCAATACCAAGATCACCACCCACTTCATGGATAATTGTTGTGTTCTTCCAAAGTTCTATATTTTGCATTTGACTTTGTATTCGCCACTGAAAAACATTTTGCTTTCCTTCTTGTATGGAAGCATTAAGATCATAAAAAATATCAAATAGGCAAATCAGTCAGTCTGGTTGAACACTTCACATCTTTAAAATGTTGAAAGCAAACTGTTTTTTTGTCTTTTAGAAATTTTGAGGGTTTATTTTTTAATTCCCCAAAAGTTTTTGTTTTTATAATCATTATACTTCAGGATATAATATCCATTGTTTATGATTAGTAGACTGATAGTTTTATAGAGAGAGAAACCTTGCATTTATACTAACTTTTATCTACTTCATAAATTTTATTACACTACTACACACATTGTTCAGTTGAACTGACATGATTTTTGCACAAGAATTTCTCAAAACAAATGAAGCAGTGTAGTGATTTATATTCAAACCTTAATCTGGTTGCTACTTCAGAATGTTTTTCTGTCACTGCAACTGTGTCATGAGAACATGTTCCTACTCAAAACTAAAATAACATTTGTTGACACTGCAATCCTTTGTAATTTAGAAAGTTCATATCTAGCCGTATTTATTGACAATGAACTGGAAAAGTAATTTTTCCTTCATAGCAGCAACATGGTCAGTTACCCATATGCTAAAAACAATCATCACATTAGCAGTTGTCTGCATATTTGTCAAATGGCTATGGGAAATACTTTGCTAGTTTGTTAGTTTTATGAGTTGGTTTGCCGTATAAAAATTGGTTCATTCCCGAAGAGGTGGAGCTATGGTGTCATTGGAAAGTGGTGCTTAAACTTCACTCTGCCCAGATGTACTCAACCTTTGCAAGCTGTCTCTTACTAATGTAATCTGTAAGCAAGAGTGTCTGCCATTTCATATGGCTATTTAATCATAGCACATTTTAGTGCTGCTTTAAGAGAAACCCAAAGAGGACTGATATTCATGTGTGAAATATTAAGCACCTGCTTTTGTAAAATTATTAATTAATATTTTTCCTTTTGATGAATTCTTTGGTTTTAACTTATTTTCTTATATTGTATTATAAATCTCCTCAAGTTTTGGGGATTTCATTGCTTTATTAGCTAGTATACCACCATAAAGAATGTACTTTTGTTTTAGCATAAAGCTACAAAATTGAATGCAATATATGAGGGATCACAATCTGAGTAAAAATACAAACACTTAGGGTTTGGTTGTTTGGAGTCATTTTTATCATCATCACCATCATTTAATTTATGACTATGCAACATCCAAAAAGGTGTTTATCTTAACAAATATGTAAATGAAAATTTGCTTTTTTCAAGAGAATTAAAACTTAATAATACATATATAATTTCCCTAATTTAGCAAATAATGCCAAATTATTAATTAAAAACAGTTTTAATTTAAGATAAAGATTGTAAAAATTTTTAATATATAAGTGATAGTATTTTTTTTAATCCTCACCCAAGGATATTTTTTCAAATATCTTCAGATAGAGTGGGAGGGGGAGAAAGAGAAACACTGATGTGAGAGAGACACATCGATTGGCTTCCTCTCACACAACCTTGACCAGGACCAGGGACCAAATCACAACCGAGGTACATGCCCTTGACCAGAATCCTACCTATGACTCTGGTCCATGGGCTGACGCTCTAACCACTGAGCAAAACTGGCCAGGGCAAGTGATAGTATTTTTAATATTTTTATTTATTCCTGGGTAATAGTTGAGAAACTAACCTTAAAATATTACTTATCAAAACAATTAAAAATAGAGCTAGCATATTATCCAGGAATCCCTCTTCTGGGTTTATATCCAAAGGAAATTAAATCACTACCTCAAAGAGATATCTGTACCCCCATGTTTATTATAGCATTATTCACAATAGCACAGACATGGAAACATATATATATATATACATACACACACACACACACACATATTTGCTTTATCCAATTATCTATTGGTGGACACTTAGGTTGTTTCCATGATTTTGCTTCTGTATATACATTGTACACAACACACACAAACTGGAATATTATTCAGCCATAAAAAGAAGGAAATCCTGCCCTTTATGACAACATGGATGGTCCCTGAGGACATTATGCTAAGTGAAATAAGTCAGACAGAGAAAGACAAATACTATATGTTCTCACTTATATGTGAAATATAAAAAAGCCCAACTCAAAGTAATAGAGAATAGAAATAGAATGGTAGTTGTAAAGGGCTAGAGGGTTAAGGAAACAGGGGAATGGTGGTCAAAGTGTATAAACTTCCAGCTGTAAGTTCTGGAGATCTAATGTACAACATTGTGACTATAATTTAAAATACTGTATTATAGATTTGAAACTTTTTAAGAGAATACATCTTAAAAGTTATTACCACACACAAAAATGCTAATTGTGTTAGGTAATGTAGGTGTTAACTAACCTTATTGTAGTAATCATTTCACATTATAAATATGTAGCAAATCATTACATTGTACACCTTAAACTTACATATGTTACATGTCAGTAATATATCCATAAAACTGAAAAATATTACTTGTTAAAACATGGACCTATTTTACACAATTAGTATGCAACTGAGAAGATGTGAGTTTCATCATGTGACTTGAGCAGCCGAATTAGTCTATACCCCTCCCAAACAGACAAATCTACTAATTGCTTGTGTGGATGTTATAGGAAATTCAATTTGCTATAAAATTTCTAAACACTTAACTTTGAATGCTCATACCTTTCTGGTTTTGAATCAGCAACAAAGAGCTTGAGGATCAACACTGGTCCAAGGACTGTACTTTGTACAGCAGTGTAGGGTGTCCTCTCATACTCTTACTCGTAATAGCTTTAACAATGTTTCTCATCTTTGCTAATCAATTAGGTAAAAAAGTACTGCATTATAATTTGTTTCTTTTATTTTATAAGTTTCTACTAGAGAGCTCATTTTTTTCTTATGATTATGAGATATTTCTGTTTTGAGAATACTATCTCTATGTCTCTCTTGTGTATTATAATCATCTAACTCTTTGTAGTTTGTCCTTTCCTTTGTTTATGCATCTCGGACACTAGGCATCTGGTGTAGTTCAGATCTGTTGCCATAAGAACTTATCATTCTTTGTTCATGCCTTTGGGTTCTCTGTCTAACCCAAAGAGACTCACTCACCTTGCAATTCTTTGAATGTTATAGATGAAAGTCAACATTCCACACCATTCCCACTGAATTAATTTCCCAAGGCTGCTGTCACAACTACTGAAAATTAGGTGCCTTAAAACAACAGAAATATATTCTTTCACAGTTCTGGAGCCTAGAAGTCAGAAATCAAGGTGCCATCAGGGCCATGTTCTCTCTGAATTCTCTAGAGCAGCAATTTTCAATCTTTTTCATCCATTGGCACACATACTGATTACTAAAATTCTGCAGCACACCAAACAATATATTATATTTTGTTGCCAATCTGACAAAAAAAAATAGGTATAATTTTGATTCACTCACACTGGATAGCTATTGTTGTGTTAGCTGTTATCGTTTTTGTTGTTGTTTGATAATCTAAAGGAAAAGAGGTCAGTGCACCTGAATAAATAGTCAGGTATTGCATGCTTTAAAAATTCTTATGGAACACAATTTGAAAATCACTGCTATAGAGGAGGATCCTTTAATGCCTCTTCTGGGTTCTGGTGGTTGGTGGCAATCCCTAACATTCCTTGGTGAGATTCATCATTCCAAGCTCTGCCCCCATCTTCACATGATCAGCTTCCTTCTGTGTATGTATATGTCTCTGTGTTGCTTCTCTTTTTAGAAAGACACTAGTCATATGGATTTAGGGTTCACCTTAATCCAGTATGACTTCATCTTAACATAATTGATTACATATGTAAAGATCTTATTTCCCAATAAAGTCACATACTGAGGTTTCAGGAATGACATAAATTTGAGAGAACACCATTCAACACAGTACACCCAGTATGTAGAGCATACTCCCCCTTTTCTCATAAAGATGTTTTGCTCTTCTCGCCCGGCCAGTGTGGCTCACTGGTTGAGCATCAACCCATGCACCAAGAGGTCGCCAGTTTGATTCCTAACGGGGCATATGCCCAGGTTGTGGGCCCAATCCCCAGTGGGGGGCATGCAGGAGGCAGCCAACCGATGTTCTCTATCATCGATGTCTCTATTTCTTCCCCCTTTCCCTTCCTCTCTCTCTTAAATCAATAAAGAAAAAAATATTTTTTTAAAAAAGATGTTTTGCTCTTCTCATCTAGCATCCTAAGACATACAATACTTATCCTTATCTATGTTCTTCTACTTTCAGTCCCATGGCATACTTGGATTTCCATTCTGGATGAATGAAGGATGAAGAGAAATGCTCAAAGGAGCAGGAAGCAACAGAGGGAAACAGGATGTGCTCTAACAGAATTTAAAAAATAATAATTCCATTTAAGATAGTAAATAATTTTCCTGTTTGTTATATTTCAGTTCTTTTGGTGAGTGTATACCTTGCCCTCGAGTTAGATCCAGAGAGGGAAAAGAGGTAAAGACCCTTATAGATTCCTGTCCTATGCTATGTACATGTGAGGTGAAAAATGCACCATGATATTTATCTCCATCAAAGAAGACATTATTGAAAATCCACTCTGTTCTTCAAAATTATTGCATTCATTCTTTCATCTTTGCTTTATGTGCTGTCATGGTATTTCAGGGCCTCCAACCCTTTCAGCCTCCAAGACTCACCCTTGCCATTAATATTTATATAAAACAATTGAGCCACCATCTGATGATTCTGTTTTCTAGGCTGTTGATGGTCAGCTCTTTCTGTGAACTTCAGTTCTCAGCTATTTTTAGTCTTTACTCTTCCTAGCTGTTGTCCTATATCCATCCAAGTTCACTCCAACTACAGTTTTAACTGGAGCCCAACTAGTGCAAAGGAAAAAAGCAAGGGCAGGGCAGGGCGAAGCCATGGCATATATACAAAACCAAAACCTTGTAAACCTTGCAAGAAACTTGGAACTATTTCATTTTCAGCAAATTTCCCTGCTTCTATATGTGAACAACACATTTAACCTCTGTGAGATTTTGTTTCCTTATCTGTATAATCAGAGGACTGAGCTATTAGAGTTCCAATGTTCTATCAACTAAAAATATGCTATCATCCCATGAAAGTTAAACTGGTCAAAAATCAGACAAACTCTTTTTAAGGAAAATAATGATTTTTTTTTTACATCAAGGATTAAAGGCTAAAATAGGTTCCTTGAGGAAACTAAAGTGACTTATATTGAAAGTGTTTGAAAAGCATCATCTCAACTATTTAGTATGATTTAAGATAAAGTTTACTTAAAGACATTAGATTTTAAAAATAAAATCTCTGACCTTAAATTTTGCTATTTTGTTCATTGTTTAATCTCATATTCACTTTGATTATAGCTGGTTGAATCTAATCAATTGTTTATTATTATTATTATCATTATTTTATTACTGGGTTAACAGAACTTATTTTAATTATAAAAGAGCATCAGCATTTGTGGTGACCTTTCTGATCATGGTAGTGAGAAGTGTCTCTGAATAACTTGAACAATTTCATCCCAGCACTGGTAACAGAATGCCAACACTGTTGGTGACAATGGGTTCACTCGAAGAAAAACATTACTAGAAGTAGAGTTAGCTCAAATTATTAAAAAGACAAACTTTTTTGTTTTATTTTATTTCCCCCACATGTACTCTGTTCTGCAACAACTGACTCCCTGCTCACTTGCAAGTACATCAGTTTTCATAAAAACATGAAGTCTTTATTTCCAATTTCTCCTCTTTTTCTTGTTATCCTGAAGAGGTAAAACTAAGCAAATTTTACTAAGCTATAAAATGTTCTGAACATGGACCTCCCAATAAAGAGCTGCTCCATGAGACTGGGTGTGCTGTGTGTTTAGAAAGTCATGATTCATTAACTATGGCCTGTAACAATCAAATAAACAAAACCATGCTCTACAAGGCATCCATTAGCACTTTGAAGTGCATAAATCACTAACCATGTGACTTAGAGCTTAACCATTTGCCAAAACAGCTGTTTTCTCAGTTCAAATAATGAAGAGAAAAAACAGCTGAAGCCAATTAGTGGGTAAGCATTCATTCCCAAATATCTGAGGGGTTTATTTTGCAGGACAGATATGTTGTTATTCAGATCCAAGGAAGAAAACTCCTTTTACCAAAAAATTGAAGGTTTTACATTAACCCTTGTTTGTACTGGGCTTTCCTACAAAGAGCAAGCACAGAAATAAACAAACAAATAAACAGCTAATTAAAATCCAGTGTTCTTGAAAGAAGTGCAGTGAATTATTTATTTAGGATTGTTTGTGTCTTTGCTCAGATAATATTTTTAGAGTCATGAGGACGGGGAATGTGAACATAGGATTACAGTGCAAACCAAAATATCTGATTTCAAACAGAAATTATGTTTACTGAAGAGAAATAGTCTATCAAACAGAAATAGATTCTAGAGAAGACTGAGCATATTTTCCATACTCAGATTCTAAAAGGAGATCTATTCTCAACCAAGGAAGACTTCAAATACATTGTATTTTAGCTCAGAATCAACACTATTGTTAGCAAAGTTGTTTATTGAGTTTTCAGCAGGAATCCTCCAATAGAAGATTCTATAGCTTCTCCTGCTACAGTAAAGCCATAATCTGAAACTTCTCTTTGACAGTATTAATAACTAAAGTAAATTAATATCAATCACTAAATTCAAGAAACATGACATAGTTCCCTCAAAGGAGTCATCACCAGACAATGTACTAAGAAACAATCTTCCTGTAAATACTGCCTTGATACAGACAGAAAAGAGTAGGGGCTTTGCAATTACATGGGCTGAATTCTGACTAGATCACTTATTTATGCAACATTTGGTAACATGTGAAATCCTTCTGAACCTCAGTTTCTTCATCTATATAACATGGATAACTACATCTTCCTCAGAGCCTAACATATTTGTGTTATGAAATTCAAAAATGCCATTGCTTTGTGTATGAAGTAGAAATATTATAACATGAGCTTATGCAAAACAAAGTTCAATTCTTGCTGAGTGAAATGGGAAAATATATTTAAAACCTGGTTAACACTGCATTCAAAATAAATGGTAGCTATTGTCATTATTGTTTATGGAATTATGTTGTTAGGTGTGTAGGAGAGATTGGACCTTTATAATTGGGGAAGAGTGGATCAATCATAAAAGAAGTTATAAAAATTTTATTTTCTAGAATGAAGACATTATTTCACTTTTGAGGAGGAAACTGTATTTCTTTTATTTATTTATTTGTTTACTTTTATTACAGATGTTTCTCCTTTTTTCCCCCATTGACACCCTCCTCCCCCTCCCTCCCTGCCCCATCCCCAGTTTTGTTGTCCATGTCCATTGGTTATGAGTACATGTGTACAAGTTCTGTGGTTCATCGCTCCCCTCCCCCACCCCCTCTTCTGGCAATTGTCAGTCTGTACCCCACTACCACATCTCCGGGACTACCCTGTTCCTCAGACTGTTATGTTCATTATATTCCAGAAATAAGTGAGATCATATGATATTTGTCTTTCTCTGCTTGGCTTGTTTCGCTTAGGATAATAGCTTCCAGGTCCTCCCATGTCGTCTCAAAGGATAAAAGATCTTTCTTTCTTACAGCTGCATAGTACTCCATTGTGTATATGTACCACAGCTTTTTTATCCATTCGTCTACTGATGGACACTTGGGCTGAGGAAACTGTATTTCTGAAGGGCTGTCATTATTGTGTTGATTTAAGACAATTACCAACATGCTGACCTTGGGAGGACCTAAGGACAGTGAATTAACAAAAATGTAATTGTTGTTTCAAAGAAGATGTGAAGTATTGTGTAGAGGTAGCTTGTCCTCATGGAATCCTGGGAAAAGTCCAACCTAAAACATAGGGATGTGAGGTCCCCACCAAGAGAATGGATAGATTCACTGGCAATGATTTTAAGAGAGAAGAAAAATAAGGATTTTGGGGGGAAACAGGAGAGTTTCCCCCTTTTGGAGGCATAGAGTTATGGACTAAACTCTAGGAATGAGAGAGATACTCATGGGCAATCCCCCTGGGGGAGGATAGGCTAACTATCAGGAGATGATGGTAACCCTGAGCTAGGAAGAAAAACCGACCTTACCGCTGTGAGGAAGTCAGAAGCCCAGGAATCCAGTGGGGAACCTGGGGTACTTGTAGCATTGGGCAACCATCTCATTCTTTCCAACTGTGTATGTGAGTCCTGCTTTCACTATGCCTTGGCAGATTTGATTATTCACACAAAAAAATAAAATCTTGGCAAATCTTATATAAATAGGATATAACCTGATAGCTACCACTTAGATGTGAGTGGTATTATCCTGCTTTATTCTTATAACTACTTATGTTTCTTGACAAGTCTTTATTCCTTCTCAGCCACGGGAAAACCATATTTAATTTAATCTGGAGACTCAGAACAGTTGAGCAGTTTTTAATCCAGTTCAGTTTCATAACTTTTGCTCTTTATCCAATATAATGTCTCCCTCTCAGAGCATCTTTCCTTTTTCTGCCAAATTTCCCCTCCTTTTCCTCCAGTTGCTATTTGCATTTTATAGGATTTATGAATATTGTTTTTCACATGTCAGGAGGAAAGTGGTTACACATCTAATCTGTTTGTCTTGACTCTGGCTCTAGCTACTGGTGTCCTCTGGTGTCCTTGGTCTCTGGCACAGTGGAGCTGAAGGCGGGAAGGAGAGGGACAGAGAATGTAGAAATGGAAGGCTGGGCTGCTATGTCATAGCCAGGTTGTGGGTAGGCAACAGATGATCCTTAACTCTGCTTTCCATTTGTGTTTTGGTGTAGGTAAAAATAAAGATACATCTACTTGTCTTGTATTCATTTATCTTTTTGAGATTGTTTTTTCCTTTGCCCTTTTAATCTACTATGGTTTTTAGGTTTTCAGTTTCAATTCATATAAGAATTTGATATAGGAAGGATGTTAGTGTTTTATTAAGCAATTTCTTGTGAATGTTGTTTCATTTTTTGTTTGCCTTTGAATTTTTATGTCTTGACATGCAGAAAAATATATTATTTGTTATTACTTAAAAGTTTAAAAGGCATTCCTCATGAAATATACTAACAGATTGTGTGTAAACTTTCAATTTTCTAGATAAAGACAACAAAAGTAAATGTAAAATGCAATGAAACTTAAAGCAGATTAGGAAAAATATTTAAAATTATAGAAAGTTGATAAACACAATATAATAAATTTGGATAATAAGTAAAATTCCATATCTATTACAAAATAAACTGAAAATATAAACAATGTATAAAAAGAAAATGTATGTTCCTATACACACAATAATTATAATTCCAATATTATTTTTATTTCATTAGCTGTTATTTATATAAATAATTTCTTTAAAATGTCTGAGAAAGCCTGGCCAGTGTGGCTCAGTGGTTGAATGTCAACCCATGCACGAAAAGGTCACTGGTTCGATTCCTAGTCAGGGCATATGCCCAGGTTGTGGGCCCGATCCCCAGTGGGGGGCATACAGGAGGCAGCCAATCAAGGTTCTCTCTCATTGATAGTTCTATCTCTCTCCTTCTCCCTTTCTCTAAAATCAATAAAGGAACAAAATTAAAAATAAATAAATAAATAATAAAATATGTGAGAAAAATTTAATTTTTCTAGAACATTTAAAAAATAATCTAGACTAAAAAAATAGTTCATACATATGTATATGTAGTCAAATTATTTAGGATAGTCATCATTGTTAAAAAGATTATTGTGAGAGTGTGACCCTTATTAATTTTTTGTAGAAGCATAATTGGGAAAAACACTGGAAAAGTAATGTAGATATTTATGAACGGAATCATAAGTAAATCTCTTGATGTGGAAATTTAAGATTGAGGAATTCATACTGAGGAAATGATTCTGAATAAGCAAATAAGCTATAAGCTATAAGTTCCATTGTATTACTTATTGTATCTATAAAGGAAAACAAGTAGAAATAATTTATTATGGAAAGTTATTCAGCATACCATGTTCCAACAACAAAATAGAATATTATATGCCTATTAATAATTGTAAAAATTGACAGAAGTAGAAATTATGCTAGCAATGTCAAATAAAAATAACACATACAAAATGATATTTTCATTCGCTGTTGAACTATGAAAATATGCGCACATGGGAAAGGCCACAGTTAGCAAAACTGTTGTATTTGGATAGTTGAAAAATTCATTTAATGCATTTGCTTTAACTTTTTTCTTTAATGTTATTGTGTTTTCCAAATTATTTGTAAAAGATAATCACGCTTCTACCAAGATAAGTAATAAGAGTAGCATGTGTATGTTTATGACTATGGCATTTCCTGGCATTGTCCTTCTATTTCCTTTAGTGATTAACATTTCTCACCGAACAATTTCCTTGTCTCCAGCAGGAAGTCCAAATAACCAAAACATTAGGATTCAGAATTCACCACACCATTGAAGTTACTTTTATAAGAATGTTTGTTGACTTCCCTTATCCTTCATTAGGGCAGACACATTATCCTATTATGTACATTTGAATGTGCTTTGAAGGATGAGGGAAGAGTTGCCTGGGATTCTTGTTTTGGTGTTTGCATTAGAGAATAAAAGCTTCAAAACAAGACTCCTTGTTTGAGAATTTTCTTTTGGATTCCACTTAAAAGGCAGAGAAATGATCAAAATCGCATCCCACAAGCATGCTTGGCAGGGCTGTGACATGAAGTTTTCTTTATTCTGGCAATTGGCATTCGTTAAAGAGGTTTTTAAAGATAGTAAATGCATTTCAGAGGGAAGTGCTTGCAGATTCAACTAGTATATGATTAAATTAATGAGCCTGATTTTTCTGACCTCTGGCTTTGTATCAGAGTGACATTAATTACCTATGAAACCTTTTCACATCCTCCACCCTCCACACCAGCCAAGAAAAAGACTTCCTCCCAATATAGCACCAGTGAGATTTTTGTGACTCTTTGGAGAGTTGGATCTGTAGCATGGATAAAATTTCATAAGGCATTTAAAAGTTATTGTTACTTAAAACAAAGCGATATTAGGCATTATTTTTTTATGAAAGAGAGAAATGAAAAAAAGACACAAAAAACCCTTTTGGCGGGCCTGCTGTTGGCTTTCCTCACTGGCTTGACTTTAAAGACGTTTCTCCAGCCTGAGCTGCTTTGATTTATGGTCACTTGAAGTGATTCCTAATGCCCCTCTTTTGTTCCTATTTCCTATTTAGTTGCTAACCTTTCCAACAGAGTCTACTATTCTGGAATTGGTTTAGTCGTGGCTGAAAGGAAGTTTGGTTTATTTGGATTCAGAGCTTCTCAGATCTGCTGTTTTGCGTGTGTAATAAACGTAGGAAGAGCTGGAGTTCTCCATTACAATGTACTACTTTTCATCATCGTCTGGATCCTGAGTTCCTGTGTGATATTCTTTCTTTTTGTTAACCAAACTGATACAGCAGTGCCCTTACTGGAATATTTGTAAGCCTTAGTAAATGGACTTAAAATTTTAAACTAATAACTTTTCAACTAGGCTTTAGAGGACTGTAATTGTTTATCTTATGCAGAAAAATAGTAGTTTTGTAGAAAATTCTTCCACATTTAATTATTTTCCACCAAAACTGATAGATACTGCTGCTTTATGTCTTTATATTTATTTTAATAGGTTGCAGTCCAACAATGTATCTAGAGAGGTAGTGTTTTAATATGAAACGTAATAAGGAAAAAGCCTCTTGTATTTCTTGTTAGAAGCATATGTGAAAATCAATCCCAGATCAAACTCCAGGCTTTTATTCTTCAGTTGGCTCAAGGCCCCTTCTAGAAGAAGTAGGAGAAATTGTTCACTTGAATTGTCTTCCACTTTGGAAGCATGCTGATCTATTAATATTTATCCTCAAAATAAGGTTTATTTAGAAGCAAAATATATATTAATTAGTAAATGAAAGTCAGAAATCTGACCATGTCCTTATAGGATCTAAAGAAGACTCACCGGTCACCCTGTGACATTTCCTTCAGAGCTACTCCTTTAATGTCACTGTTCTGCTGATTAGTCTTAAATTTAGAATCTTTTCATAGTTCGATGCTTTGTCTCCATCTTTTGTCTCCATGTCTGATCCCAACCAGCCAGGTGCTTTGCAAACTTTAATGTGTATACAAATCGTCTGTTAAATTCCAAATCCTGTGAAAATGCATTTTCTGATTTAGGAAGTCTAAGGTGGGGCCTGAGATTCTAAATTTCTAATAGCTCCTAGGTGATGCCAATGCTGCTGGATCACATTTTGGATTCATAGCAAGTCTTTGGTGATCATTCGTACTTCTGCTTAGATGCTGCGTAGTACTGTAGGAGACCTTGAGGACTTTGAGGCTTCCCCTTTCAGTCTTTCATTCTTCAAGCCCAATTCAGCAAAGCATTTTCTCTGACATTCAGTTTTCCAACTCCTCCCGCTGGCTAACTGCTTAATCATGCCTAGGTATGTTCCGTAGTGAAAGTGTGCTGGAAACCACCTTTTGGTGGAGAAGGCAGCTCAATAGCTGGACCACTCAGGAAGCAAATTAGAAGACTACAGTGAAGTTACAGGCCTACAGCTGAGATAATAGGCACAGGGGTGACAGGTGAGAAGGGATGTTGTAGAAGATACCAATAGGTGCTAAAACTGTAGAACAAGATAAATAAAACAGGTTACAGATTATATATGCATAGCCAAGAAAGGGGAGAAAATACCATGGATTTAATTGGGCTTGATAGTCCCAGGAGACAAACAGGACAGACAACATGGTATGGTTGAAGCTGTGAAGTGTTTGTATATGTCTATTCAGGTAGTATGCAGTGAACAACTCCAAGGGACATAATTCACCTAGACTATGATGTGAAAGTGAATGGTGCTTCCTTAAATTGTACGATGCCATCTTTGGTTTCACTCATCTAACTATCAAAGCAGTAGACTAAGTATACCCTTGGGTTATTAAAACTGCAGATATGTTCTCCAAAAGAAACCCCCCTGTCTTCCATCCCTTTGGCCTTGAGTCAGTTGCTCCTAATCAAAGAGAGATGATCGATGTAACTTTTCGCTCTGCATGATCTAGGGCTAAAGGCTAGGCTGCCTAATGAAGAGACCAAATTAACATTGTGGTTTAAGGTCTTAGAAATTTACTTCTTTCATGTAATAGTTTTGAAGTGAACTTTGCAGGTGGGTAGGCACTCTGCTCCATATTATAAGTCAGAGATCCAGTCTGAGAGTAGATCTGATACCTTCAACAGGTGACTTCTAAGAAGGTTCCAGCTATTGCTGTTCCATCCACTGAAGAGGAAGCTCAGTATCAAGTCAATCAGAAATTGAACACTTGCATCTGCTAGCATTTTATTCATAAGAGCTGATCATAAGGCCACTACCAGATGCAGAGAAGCTGGAGAGCACCACCTTAGATGGGGCCTAGGAGTTGGGCATGTCCTAACCACAACTACTATTATGGAAGAACAGTAGAATATCTTTTATTCTGGACAGCTAATGTTCTTCATATTCTCTAAATCTGGGACCTCTTTAGTGACCTAAAATGAGTAACTTTTTATTCAACTAAAAATTACTGATTACCTGCTATATGGGTGGGCATATCTCTTTTTCGAGATACTGTACTCTAATTATCCAGAAATGGACAAGCTGTTCCAATGATTATCTGTTGTTGTCCAATCAACAGGTTCTCCACCATCCCAGTGTGCCTGGGACAGCACTAGCTTTCATCTACTATAACAGTGTAATTTTTATAGTGCAACATTTTAAACTAGTTTAGACAATAAATTAAAGAGTTATCCTCCCCATCAAGCATTAAGAAAATTATTTAGAACCACAACAGACTCTTCTCAGGAAGCTTTGAGGACAGTACTGAGAACTAGAATTCTAAGCCCCATTAAAAATTTCCAAAATCTGTGTCAGACCATAATGATACATTTGTGAATTTCCTTGTTATCCAATGTAAACTAGGAAATAGCTGTTTCTTAAAGATTTCTTGTGTATACACATTGCCCCTTTCCATATAGTTTACTGATATTTTTCTTAAAATATTGATTTAAACATTGATTAGATATTGATTTATTTGTATACTGATATATTTATCATTCAGTAAATGATGGATAAGAGTGCACCTTTTCCATCATTGTTTTCAGTCACATCATAGTTAGTCTGGGATCTCTCTGTGAGGCATAGACCAATACATAAAATTTAGTGAAAGCTTAAGTCAGACGCTGAATATATGGAAAAGATCTCTGGGTAACTATTTGTAATTGCACTATGCCCTAATTTAAAATGTGGAAAGAAGATATAAAAGCCTGAAGTTTATCCATAAAATGCTTATCATTTGTATTATGTATCTTGATGACATACTATTTATTACCATAAAGATCTTTGGCACAACCACCATTTTACTTTTTAAAAAATTTTGTATCTTAAATGTTGAATTAATTTTTCCCTCTCATTGTTCAATAAATGGCTTTTTGTGAAAAGTGCTGAAATATTGGTTGATGGACATATGTCTAAGTCAGCATAGACAAAAAGGAGCCACACTTTTTAAAGCACATAATAAAAAATATTTACCTTAAATTGCCAGTATATAAAACTAAAGGAGATTTAATTAAAAATACATCTCTTGCTGGTAAGTCTTTAATATTCTGAATTTGAATTAAAAATTGTGATCTTCTTATATGATAAAATCTATATAAGACAGAGCTCTTTCCATGTTAAACTCTGGGGGCAAAAAGCAATATCCTGTCACTGTTAGAAAAACTAATCGACAAGGAAGAGTTAGAATGAAGCCAATGTTGATCTGTGTTTGCTCTATTAGTAAAAATAGATCCCACCCAAATGTTCATATTTTCTCCCCAGGTCCAATGATTAATATTCACATTTCAGAAATATATGCCCAGAGAAAATTTATTTTCTATCAAGAGGTGCCTTCTTTTACTGAAAGATGCTTCTATGGCAAAGTAAATTAGTCATCTTGAAGGATGTTAGTGTATCAAGGTTAGGATGATTTATTCAGCCTTTTGCAATTCCAACTTGGAGTAACATAAGTAAAATATCCATCACCATGCTGTTTGTACTCAGCGCTGGCGGCACAGAATTGCTTTGAATATTATTTCTGGTTTCCTGCCAGAGCCAGGTGTTGGTATGCACAAAAATGGGAGCACAAGATTAAAGAACACGTGGACACAAATGAGTCCCAGGAACTTCAAAGTATATTTGCGCATTAGATTCCTGATAGCCAAATATAGCATAGTCATTTGACAGGTAGGTATTTGCTATTTGGTCCAGGCTCCAAGAAAGTTCTAAGATGTACATTTCGTAGAATTTATGGGCAGGCTCTACCTTTCACTTTAAATCTGAGTGTCTCACAGTGACTGCTCTGATTCATCAAAAGAGTAATTTCCATAAGTGAATTCACATGTGAATGTTTGGAGCCCCTTACCTATTTTATTCTGCAGCATGCGTCCATGTCTCCTGCCTCTCCAGAGTTTTCATATTCTCTCCTGGTCAGAGGTCATGCTTATCTGTCACTTTCTTGCATAATCCCTCACCTCAGAGAAATGAGTAGGAACACCTGAGTTCTACCTATTGAAGGAAATTTTTTTCCATAATGGCACAACCCAGAGAAATGATGTCTTCATATTTTTAAATGATTGCATTGTCTTCAGAATAGTCCAGTAACTCCAAAAGAATGCTAAACACGGGAGTAAAGTTTAATGAGTAAAATTAAAATTTTTACCACTTAAAATACGATCACAATTTGAAGGAGATTTGTCTATAGTATCCTGATGTCAAATGGTTTGTGTAGCGATGGGTGTGTGTTAAGTGTTACTGACTCTGTTATTGTACCACTTATAAAACTTAAAATTGGAAACAATGTCTTCTTAAGAAATCAGAAAAATAAAATTTATTCCTGAGGCATTATTGAGTTTTCCACTCATTTAGTAGATATTTACTGATCACTTATTATGTGATGAATACCCTTGTAAGTGATACCACTGTAATTAGCTAGTTATTAATAACAGAAAAGAAGCAAAGTGGGAAGGCAGTCATTATAGACATGTCATTTGAACAGCTTCACCAGAGAGCTAAAGCTTTACACTCTCCAGGGAGCCACCAGTCTATTCCCTGCAGACTGTTGGGGGAAGGGACTGGACAGGGAGGAGGATGGGCACACACACAGTAAGTCGGAGTGACATGGGGAAGATACTTGTCTGTCAGTCACACCTGGGAACAGAGGCCACTGGCCAGAATGGGCATGGCCACTGCAAGCGTGAGGAGATTTGTGATACTTAATCCCCTGAACAAAGAAGTCGCTCCCTTGGTTCCTCTTGGCACACTTGGCTCATGGCTCATGCTTTGCTTCCTGGCATTTTCCCGTGTGGCCCACAGCCATGTGGACACCACATGCAATGAACTGATGGACTAAATCTAGCCTGATGCTGGACTGGATTCTGCTCAAATATGGAACGGAAACTCTGGACACTGGCTCTGACTTTAGCCCTACAGAAACCTCAGCTACACTTCTTCTATGACTGGACTAAAGGAAATGGGACTTTGGAAACCCAGGGGTGTAATTCCACAGAAATAAAGCTTTATACCATATCGCATCCTCCTGTGCAAGTCTCAGAAAATTTCTTTACTCAAGATATTGCAAAGACCCCACCCCCAGCAACAACCAGGAGAGATGAGGCACGTTTTTCTCTGGTAACATAAACACTGTGGATACAATGGTGAACCAAACAAACATGGTCCCTGCTTTCCTGGAGCTTCTAGTCAAGAGGAAGAAGACAATCAACATCATTTGAAAGTTATAAATAGTACAGTGAAGGAAAAAAGAAACAGAGTGTGACTTGGGAAGGAGAAATTTCTAGGAGTTATTCGAGACAAGGTGGTCTAGGAAGAACTTTGAAGAGCTGATGCTTGAAAAACAAGAAACATCCCATTGAATAGAGTGCTTCAGCAGAGGGAAATGAAACCAAAAGAAGATATTGTACCTAATAGTGAGAAAAGGGGTAGTGACGTGAGGTAAATTGGAAAGGTAGGCACAGCCTAGATTATGTGGATCCTTATAGACTGTGGTCATGATCCAGGTTGGGTTCCCTGGACACAGCCTCTAAGACAGTGATTAGCATGGTGGCCATTTATGAGGAGTGCTATCAGGATCACTTTTGAAAGACAGAGATGACTGAGGGTGTGTGAAAGGAGATGATGAGTGGCACTGTAGTTCTACAAAAGGTGCCAGCTAAACCCCAGGAGCTCTAGAGCTGGGAAGGCCCTTTAGAGTTGTCCCAAGTCACATTGTGACAATGACCAGTCACTGGATATGGGCTGCTCCTGAAAGAAGATGTGACCTTGGGAGAAGCAGTTTTCTTCAGTCAAGGCAATCCATAAGGAAGGCTGATACCCGAGGGCTGACTTGGCCACATTCCCAGCACTAGTTGAAATAAGTCCTTTGTTCCTGAAGGGAGATCTGGGCATATGGATTTTATTTCAAGCACAATGGGAAGCCACTGAAGAGTTTTCAGAATGAGGTGTTGTTGTCTGATTTATATTTTCATATGATTACTCTGGTTGCTTTTTGAAGAACACAGAACACACTAGTGAAATCAGGGAAACAAAGTATAATCTTCATCTAAAAGCAAACGCCTCAGTCAGATTTGCCTATGTTACTTCATCTTGATAACTAAAAGTCATAAGTTTGGGATAAATCATGGGAAAACATTTAATTCAGATTTAGTGATATCAGGACTAATAAGAGAGCTAACATAGCTTTATTAAATGTTCTTTTACTTAGCCTCTTCTGAGAATTGTTGAACTGAGAAGCTATTCAAAACTGTGATTTGAATGAATGCATGAGTGAGACAGTGTGTGTGAGAGAGAGAGAGGGAGACAGAGACAGAGACAGCTCATTTTCTTTCTCCCTTATAAGGTTAACATGAATTTTTGGCTTTAAATTTCCTCCCCTTCAAACTTTTGGATTTGGAGTCTCACTTAAGAGACATATAATGGATTACACATGATATATCCTCACCATGTGCCATTAATTTTATCTCTTGGAAAGAAATCTCAACATATTCATCTAACTGGCAACCTTGTAGAGTTTGTGCTTGGCTCACGTGGAGTGAGTAAATGCTTATTGATTGATTAACCTACGGGTGAAGGAGAAGATGGCATGGCTATACAGCTATCAAGTGGAAGCATGGAAGATATCTTCATGGTGATGGAATAGTTTTGTATCTTGATTCTGAAGGTGGCACAGTAATGTACATGTGTGATAAATTGACATAGAACTATATTCATTTATTGTACCAAAGTCAATCACTTGGTTTTGATATTACTCGAAGGTTATATAAAATGTAACCATTGGGAGAAACTGGATAATGGGTACGTAGGACCTCTCTGTATTACCTTTCCAACTTCTTTTGGATTTATAATTATTGAAGAGCTTCATTGAAAAAATGAAGAGCTTCAAAAACCAGTCTGTTCTGTGTGACAAAACCCTAGAGATGCCACTGCAACCCTTCTGATGAAGTAAACCAGTGCAGCTACATTGAGGACCTGGGTCTCTCTATTTTACTCAGATTTCACCCTGAGCTCCAGACCACATAGGCTGGCTCATGGGTACCCCAAATTCAACATGTCCACTATTCATCCTCTTACCCAAACCAAGTATACTTTCAGTATTCAGTCTGTCTCATCAGCTGAAATTCTTAAAGTTCTCCAAAACATTCTTCACTCTTAGCTTTCATTTTAGCTCATATTGTTTCTGTGCCTGAAGTGATCTCTGACTTTTCTGTGTGGCATACCCCTACTCATCTTTCCAGACCTTCTTAAACACCTCTTCTTTCATGAAAGCACAAATGAATGCTCCTGATCCATACTCTCATATATGTGTGGGGAGTTACACACACTATTAATGAACTGTAGCTCAATTACTTGTATGCCTGCCTGTCTTCTACATTAAGTTGTAAGAATCTCCAAGTTATTTTAAAATATGTATTGTGCTTGCAACACAGAAGCAATAAATATATTTTTGTTAAATGAACAAATGAATAAATAAATTAAATGATTGATCTAACCCAGCGATTTTCAACACATGTGCCGCGGCACAAGAGGCACACTGGTGGGCTGCAAGAATTTTTGAAAAATGCAATACCTGACTATTTAGTCAGGGGCACTGACCTCTTTTCCCTTAGATTGTCAAATAAAAAAATGACAATAGCCTCCCAGCTGGTGTGGCTCAGGGGTTGAGCATTGACCCATGCACCAAGATGTTGCAGGTTCAATTCCCGATCAGGGCACATGCCCAGGTTGTGGGCCCAATCCCCAGTGGGGGGCATGCAGGATGAGGCCAATCAATGTTCTCTCTCATCAATGTTTCTATCTCTCTCTCCCTCTCCCTTTCTCTCTCTCTAAAATCAATAAAGAAAAAACATTTAAAAAACGACAACAGCCAACACAACAATAGCCATCCTGTGTGAATGAATCAAAATCATACCTATTTTTTTTTTGGTCAGATTGGTAAAAAATATAACATATTTTTGGTATATTGCAAAATTTTAGTAATTTGTTTATGTGTGTCATGAGATGAGAAATGTTGAAAATTGCTGCTCTAGCCTATACAATTGCCATTGGTAAGCACAAAATGGATTTCATATTAAAAATATTTGTTATATATATTTTATTTTCTTAAAACACTGTTAAGTACTAATCTTGTTTGATTCTCATAATATCCATCCTAATTAGCTAGCAGAGGTATTATTATCCCAATTTAAGAGCTATAGAAATGAAAGAGAGACGCTATGTGATTTGCCTGAGGACCATGGTTAACATAGTGGAAGAGTACAGATTATAACCCACATCTGATTTATACTCCAGTGTTTTTTCAACATATAGTCATTCCTGGTATCCACAGGAGATTGGTTCCAGGACATCCCATGGATAACAATCCATCCATGGATACTCAAGTCCCTTATATAAAATATCATAGTATTTGCTTATAATCTACACGCATCCCATGTATACTTTAAATCATCTCCAGATTACTTATAAAACCTAGTACAAGGTACATGCTATGTAAAAAGTTGTTATACTGTATTGTTTAGGGAATAATGACAAGAAAGAAATCTGTACATATTCAGTACAGATGCAATCATCATAGGCCTAAATACATAGTACACGTCAACAACAATGTATCATTTTTCCAACTATTTTCCACAGATGCAGAACCTGTAGATATGGAAGGCCAACTGTACTGTTATTGCTATCTCAAGTTGAATACCAGCTCACTTTGATATAACATATGTAGCTAATTTAAAAGTAGTGTGTTTATACTTTGTTTGCTAGAGCACCTGATTAAATAGTCCTCAAGAGAAATCCACATTAAGTAGGTCTACATTCTTGGGCATTTGTCAAATGAGACCTGAAATGTAATGTTTCTGATCAGTCATTCAGCATATATATATATATATATATATATATATATATATATATATATATTTTTTTTTTTTTTCATTTTAGCTCTGCTTCTTTGTGCTTACATTCCAGATGATAGGGGCACTTAATATGACAAGGTATGGCATGGAGCTTTTTGCTTTCTTAGGGTTTCACGACCAATAGGAGAAATTAACATTCTTACAGAGGAACAATTCTGAAATGCAAGGTCTCTGACATCTGTTTCCTTCATTTAATTGAATCTTTTAAAATCAGCTTATCTCTTGTGGCTCCGTGAGTCTGAAATTGAAAACACTGCTTTGATTTATGTATGTTGCCATTATTTATGTACTGGTACAACGAATATCAGATGGTTTTATGTTTTTGCAAAGGCAATAGCCCAAATAGGTAGATTTTTATCTTATCCTCTGAAAACCAAGATGCTAAGACATGGCTATCAAATAATGTTGCTTAATTAATTTAACTACCTCAATATTTTAAAGACTTAGCCTTAATGAAAATTAATTTAATTTGACTTGTAAGACATACATCCAGCACACATTTACTGAGTACTTGAACATAGACATAGGGAGCTTGGTAGGCCTTTCACCAAGGAAGTTAGATAAAAATACAGATAAATTCAATTTTAAAGGAAAGCAGATAGCTGGAGGAAAATGTACTACCAAAGAGATGGATATACTTGGATAGTACAAACTATGATTGACTTGTGTGACAGCAAAAAACCCTCAAGAAAGAGTTAACCATTAAGTAAATACTAAACATTAGGTAAAAGTCCTAGAGCAACTCTTGGAAGATACCTTCACAGGAAATTCAAACCTGATGAATCACAATGAAATCTACAGAGGCTGCTGATAAATCTTGATCCAAGCTTGTTCATGTTTCTTTTAGATGAATGACTTGATGACATAAAGGCAGAAGGCATCAGACACTACAATGTCCCTTAATCCACTGTTCTAATAGCAAATGTGCTCCTGCTTCATGTGAGTAGTGAAATAGATCCAGCCAACTAATATAACTTTTATTTAATGGATGCCATATCTAAGGTCAGAATGGTGTGTGTGTGTGTGTGTGTGTGTGTGTGTGTGTGTGTGTGTGTGTGTGTTGGAGACTAGCTGTAAAATAGTATAGGTGTATGTTTTGTTGTTGCACCCTTAGGTGGCAATTACCCAAAGTCTTATTAAATTATATTAAGACTTTACACTTGCTCATGTTATGCGGCAGGTGAACCCAAATTAGTGAACATGAAACACAGCAGGAGGAGCTTTCAAATGAAACATATGGCTCCACTAATTCTTCAACTCAAGAATCTGTGACTTTTGGAACTAACATTGTCAATACTTTTCCTGAATGTTACAACTTAGATATATGAGGTTTGTTGACGTGGAATACATCTTTCCCACCAAGATTGTGGGGCCTTGAGCCTGTGTGACAGCATAACTTGATTAAATCTTTGTGGAACCTTAATAAGTAACCCCCCCCTTCAAAGTTTGTCCAGAAGAATTGTTATATGATATCGGTGTGCAGGGTGGAGGCAGGATGGGGTGGGGGTGTGACTGTGGGGTGAAAAACGGAGAGGGGGATGATCTATAAGAAAGCAGAAGTAGCCACATTCTCAGCCTTATACATCTATTCAAAAACTTCTAGAAATGGAAGAAGTTCAGAGGATACTGCTCCATGAAGGGAATTGAGAGGGAAGAGGACAGTGATTCTAGCAAGTCACCTAGTGCACGGGACATCTGCCCCTTATGTCTTTCCTCTGTTACTTCCTGAATCATACACCTCAGTCTGCATATGATTCGAGTATGAGTTGACTCAGTTCTAAATTGGAGGTGTAGATCTGAGAGAATTCCCTAAGTATCTAAAATGCTAAAATTCCTCACTTCCAGGTAATGTTAGTCTTGAATAATAGACTACAAAATTTGTTTGAGAACTTAAGAATTTCCTGATTTATGATAAACATTTTTTTTCTTATGGCATAGAAAGTAATAGAATACAAATATAAACCAGGGTCAAACAAACAAACAAACAGCAAAGCAACTAATATCTTTGTAAGTATATCCTCCACCTATAGGCAGGTTATTATTTAGGGAAGTACTCTGAATATTTATACTGATTTTTTCAGTAAAAATGGGAAAAAAAACTATGCTTCTAATTGCAAGTGGTTAATATGTATGTATGGGTTAACCTGATAATAGGCTGTTGATTTGAACATTGCAGACTACAAAAAGATGAGTTTTTTTGTTCTATTATCTGTATTTTATTTTCAGGTTTCATGAATAATAATAAACTTAAAACAAAAACAAATTTTTCAGTAACCTTACATTTTTTATAAGCTTATTTTTGTGATGAAATACTGATTAATAAATGTACACAAGAGAACAATTGGCAAAGCTTATAGGGTATTAACCCATTGTGGGATTCATTCAAAACTATGACTACATGATACTAGTAGCCAGATGAAAACAAAAACTTAAAAAAAATTGTTTGAACACAACACATAAGAATATTTTGACTTCTTTGTTTCAATTTTCTGGTACATGTTTCTTAGCATATCTTTTAACCCAAAAGCAAAATTAAGTAGTATTCCTTTTTCCTGCTTCTAAAAGGGACTATCATTTTGAATTCTGCAGTTTCAAAATTAGCATGATTCGAAACTTGAGCTAGTAGTATTTTGCCACCAAAGCTTTTAACATTGTGGTACAAAATATCTAAATATAAACTGTAAAAATCTACTCAATTTAGAATGGTTAACCTAAATCAATCCACATATTTGTATTGAAATAAATGGATTAAACTGTGGACATTTTTAATACCCAAATATTTGCTTGGTATGTTTGCTTTATATACTTCCTGCCACCCGGTGCTTCACTCGCTTGGCCTGTACTTATTTACTCTCCATTCAGATCTCTTAGCACAGTGTTTATGCTGCTTTTGTTTCTAAAGTGTGTTTTGGTAGAGTTACAATAAATTATTTTTAAAATGAGACATCACTACAATTTCTTGCAGAGGTGGTTACATAGCACACATTCTGCATGCTTTATTTCCCACCATCAATATCAGAAGCTACTAATGGAAAAGGTTGAAAATAAACTTTCTGATTATTTTTTCAATTACCTGAAATTTATTCCACTCTCATTTTTTATATAGAGGGATATAACCAAAGTATTATAATTTTTTACTTCACAAAATGTTGCCCAAAAGACTGAAATACAACATGTAATGCAGGAGTCTTCATTTTAAAGAAATAAACTATTTTCTGAAATTTGATTTGGCTTTGAGCAATGTACAATGAGGAAGTTATGAATCTTTATTTATTTAAAGCATTGCAATGATTTAAAAAGTAGGGGGGAGAGCATATATTTGAGCAGATACATTATCTAATGATATCTATTTTACTGTAATCCACTTTCCATGGTTTCAGGAAAATATAATAGAAACAGAAGAATGATTGAAAGGTCTGATCAAATCCTCCCTGAATTACTCCATCAAACACACAGAAAACCTATTATTGCACAGATATTAAAGCGGGCCTGAATTCAATTACTGCTTTAATACTCAATCTCTTTGAATATCATTATTTTCCAAAATATGTAGAGGTGGATATAAATGAAAATTAATTTACTCGGAGCATCCAAACCATTTAATCATCTAGACCACATAGAAACAAATAATGTTTTTGGGGGTTGGGAGATCAAAGAAATTGTTCAACTTCTTTTTCCACCCATGATTATTTAGAAAGAACTATTGGGAAGAAATGTTTTACATGAGAATCTCGGGTTCTGAGAGGATTAAGTAGGAACCTACAATTCAATAAACATTTCTTAGGTGAATGCTAATAATCTAAAGTATTCAAACCAGCCTGTCGGTACTTAAACTGTGACCTACATTGATGAACTTGATTCTCATTTCCTACAGAATGGTCACCTTTTAAAAAGAGATGCCCCATTGGTGTCATCTGTCTGCATCGGAAAGCGACTCCTGTGTCTTGTGTAACAAATATATTGGAAATAACATAGAGATGGTATGCACACATATATTCATCAGTCTGGAGTCTGAAAATACTTCTACTTGCTTTTTGAAAGATAATAAAACCTAATTAAATGAATATAATAATATTAACAGCTATTTATTAGCCACTATTCTGTTGATTATTTTGTTTCATTCTCACCATTGAATTAATGCACACATACTTTATTTTCCATGACTAACATCAGGGGTTACTGGTAAAATTAGTTCTCTAAGTAGCATCTATGAATGCTAAAACAGAAACTTTACAATAGATACGGTTATTTCTACTTCATAGACCCATAGAAATTGAGAGTGTGAAAATGAGACAGCTTGCCAAGGCCATTTTTGTATCAAGTACTGCAGGGACATTAGTTTTGTGGAGGGTCATTTTCTTGCTTGCAGCCAAGTCGTGGTTCACAGACTTCCAGATGTCAATGGATGGCACATCCTAAGTACAATTGCTTGTACTTAGGTCCTAAACACTTTCTACAAAACAATCCCAAAAGGACTCTTATGAAAACACAATTTGTTTGGGGGAATTAGTGTGAGGATACAAATAAACATCTGAATCTATGTTTATTTTATTTTTATGTAAGAACATTTTACTGTTAGATCTACCAATTTCAATGTTAGAAGTATACACAAATTTATGGAAGAAGAACACCCTAGTAGCATAAATTTCTCTTAATTTGCCAATAATGAAGACTTGCCAGTAATTGCCTATATGAGGAATGCAAATATCTTATGATGTATTTAACCAGAATGCCTACAGTTGAGTAAGATAATAACTAGTTTGCTTTCAATTAAAGAGGCTAATTTCACTTTTAATTTTTAGTTAATTTGTTTTTAATGTAGCAACCTAATGTGACACACACAGAAAGTAAGATTTAATGACCAATCCACATAAGACATTACATAATTTTGCATCATGAGCTATATCATCAGTTTTAACCAACTGTGTAATAGTTAGTTATAAAGCCACTGAAATCGAAACTATAAGAGCTTGCATGGCCATCCCTAGTTAGACGGAATCAATCAATAGTAAGGGTCAAGAGCCTCTGGAATGTATAGTCACCTAATAACTAGCAAAATAACACAATCTTTTTTTAAAAAATCTTATGTCAATTATTGCTTTTAAACTTTTATCCAGTTTCCAATTATATTCTGGTTCACTTTATCTGGAGAGCATTATGCAAAGTAAAATAAGCCAGTCAGAGAAAGACAAGTACCATATGATTTCACTCATATGTGGAATCTAATGAACAAAATAAACCAACAAACAAAATAGAAACAGACTCATAGATAGAGAACACACTGACAGCTGTCAGAGGGGAGGAAGGACTAAGCAAACAAAAACAACTCATAGACACAGACAAGAGCATGGGGATTGCCACAGGGGAAGGGGGCGGGGGAGGTAGAAGAGGGTATAGGGGAGACAAATGGTGATGAGAGGAGGCTTGACTTGGGGTTGTGAACACACAATACAATACACAGTTGATGTATTATAGAATTGTACACCTGAAACCTATATAATTTTATTAACTAATGTCACCCCAATAAATTTAATTAAAAAATAAAACAAGTCAAATTTTCATTCTAGAAAGATGATTGAAACCAATAATACACTCAAAGGATTTATTGGATGGATGGATGGATGGATGGATGGATGGATGGATGGATGGATGGATGAATGGATGGATGGATGAACGAATGGATGAATCCATGATTAATCCCTATAAGAATCTTTAATTCTATTCTGCATAGGGGGACTAACAAAACATACATTATATAAAGTATTTGATATGAAAGCAACACAAGTTTCCTTTCAACAGAAAGTAGGTTGGACTGGAAGAGAACATAATTCCTGCAGAATGGCTATGCATAACAAAAGCTCATTTGCTTTCCACTTGTTCCAAGTGCAGCTGCAAATCTATAACATGACCATTACACCTCAGTCTCTTATAAATTCTATTGATTATATAACACCTCTCACTTCCCAAATGATGACCCACAGCATTCTACACTCACAGAGTCAGGAGATCAGAGACTTTCACATTGTGAAGTAGAAAAATGTGCACATATTTTAAAACTATACCTCTTGCTTTGCTCTAGTTCCTTTACTAGCTTCAGTTAGGTTCTGTCTTGGGCTTTTCCCCTCCAACAGACAACTATGTTCTTACAGCAGCCAGTGCACTGTAACCTGAGGCATTCATAGTTGTACACAGGAGATCAGGACCAACTACATACTTTTGTGGGTCCCAGGCTGCATGCCCGTGAAGCCAGCCTTGTCAGGGGTCACTATCTAAGATCTGCAATCTTCCCTTTTTCAGAACAGAAAGCCCTGACTTAGGTACTTGTAACCACTGGAGCTCATATCACACTGGGGGAACTGTGCATGTGCCCTAGGAAAGAAGGAGGATATTCATTTAACCCACAAAGTCATATCTGCTTGACCCAAATCTATGCTGTCCTTTAGATTTCAAGAAGTTATGATGATCATTCCTCAAAATACAAACCACAGCCATTATATTTCTCCTCCACTATGTAAAGAATTGTGTACATAGTCATGTTTAGGTCTGATTTTATTTTATTTTATGTCAAGAAATTTTGAATGAAGAGAGAAATCATCCTGGTTGGATAACTCAGTTGGTTAGAGTGTCATCCCCATATGCCAAGGTTGCAGATTCCATCTCTAGTCAGGGCACAGGGCACATACCAGAAGCAATCAATGAATGAAAAAACAAATGGAACAAATCAATGTCTCTCTCTCTCTGTCTCTCTCTCTTTCTGTCTCTCTCTCTCTCCCTCTCTCTCTCTCTCTCTCAACAGGGTCTTCATTGGCACCTGTCTGGATTATCAAACAGCCTCTTAACAAGTTTCCTTTGATTCTCACTCCACTTGGCCATTAGGTGTTGCCCCACATGATTCAGATCTAGACTTCCACTCTTACTCTTTCTTCAGTCAAAATCTCTTCATTGAGTTTCAAATGCATCTTTACAGTTGCTATTTGCTATTTCCTCTTGAATGTCTTGAAATTCAATCTAACTAAAATTGCTATTACCAGCTTCTCCCCAACCTCCTCCAAAATTTCTTAAAGAAAAATTTAGTCTTGGCCTGGCAGTCACATGGTTTCATCATCTGACTACAAGCAGTATTTTAAATTTTGTTTTTCATTACAAGCTTGCAGCTAGTACCTGGGCACATGAAACTGAGTGTTTTTCTTCCTTCCAACTCACTTAGTGTCTGCCCATCCTCCATCTTTGTTGATGCTCATAGCCTGAGAAGTCTTTCTTCCATGTTTTTGCTGCCTTTGTTGGCCCTGGAAAGTCTCTTCTAATTTTTTCTTGCTGTGTACATATTTAAATGTTTTACATATTTGAGTTTGTATTATAAAATACTTTCATATTAAATTTAAATTTTTGCAGTCTATATATTTTATTAATTTCTAAAGCAGCTAATATAGCATTGTAGTGGTCATGGACATCAATACTATATGGAATGTTTCAGAAATTTTTCAAATAACTACTTCCAAAGATGAGAAATTGTTTATGAAAGTTTCTACTCTTATGATTCAGTATGTGAATACTCTTTGCTACCAATTGAAGGGACTGGGAAAAATTATACTAAAATTTGCCAGAACACCAGAAGAAAGGCCTCCTATAACTAAGTGTGTGGATTTTAATAATATGACATTCATTCAATCATTCATTCATTCATTCATTCATTCATTCATTCGTTCGTTCATTCATTCATTAACTGAGAAAACTCTTATAGACTTTAGAGATACAGCAATGGCCAGATTCACATGTGTGCTGTCAGGGTACTTATACTCTAGTTAAGGAGGTGCAAAAATACATGGACACAAAAAATGAGATGGAGTAATTTCAGATTTTTTTTTATTGAATACCTAATACTCTAGATACTAGAAAATAATTTGAACTCAATCTTTAAAAAAAATGTGGGTGTGAATCAAGGGTCACTACTTACTAGTAGGATGATCTTGGTTGGGCTCATTACTTGATTCCACAAAACTTAGTCCCCATTTAAAAAGTGAGGTTCTTAGGAGGAAAAAGGGATCTAACATTCTTAGCAAAATACACATAGGAAACTATATATATTATGTTAACTATAATAATAATAATAATAATAATAATAATAACAACAACAACATTTATTGTTGTCATCATCTTTGGCAGATGCTGGCTCCAGGACAGTGAGCAATCTCACTGAAGAGTGGCTTTCCATGCTCATAGATGCATAATTTATAACTGTGTTCTTTGAAAACAAAATAATGCATTGCCAATATGTAATTCCTTACATGTACTGACAAATGTTTCACTTGATATTCATCGCCTCCTTCTAGTGTATTTATAAAGACCTTGTTTATATATGATACAAGTACAGTTTAAAAAAATTTTAATATCTTGCTCAAGGTTACATGGAAAGTACTGCAAATTTTGTCCTATATTATTCTAAGCATGCTAGATGATTCTAACTTCAGGCTTTTTCCTAGAGGTAGGGCAGTCCTGAGTAGAACCGTAAGTTATCTTTAAAATGTGAATACAAATATCCTCATGAGGATGGCTCTGTGGCCTTGCTACTTACAGGTCTCCATATTGTTAAATACACACACAACAGTCAAGCTGAGAGGGTGAAAAATGCAGTAGCAGTGTGACTTAATATAGCCCATATCAAGGATATCTTGAATATTCCACTATAAAAGCTTTTATTGGCTTTTTAATATGACTTGTAACACTCTTTTGTTAATTCTTGCAATATCTGTGGATGCCTATTTTGTGGGGGAAAAATTCAATTTATGACTCTGGGAAATATAATTTGTATGGGCATTACTTAAGAAGAACTAATTTAGGAAAGCTTCCCAAAGCATCTCCCCAATTTCCTCTCTGAATCAGTGGCTGTTTGCTTAATTTGGCCAGAGGAAATAGAGTTGGGCAGAGGTGGAGAAAAGATTATGGAGCAGAAACTGTGGATTTGCTTACTTAATACGTCTTCCAATCCCCTTATCCTTTGCCTACCTCTCAAATAAAAGTAAATCATTAAATGCTCAGCCTCTCTTGCAGCTATGAGTTGCCAGGTTCTTCCCACTGTCTGCCAATACCTTCTTTTTCTTATTCTTTTTTTTTTTCCTTTTCTACAAAGAGTGAACAGATGATGTCTGAAGCAGTCATTGTAGAAATAGTATAGCAGGAAAATATGAAACAGCCTAAGCACTGTTTATCTTTGGACCTCTTGTATGAAGTAAATACACTACAAGGTGTTAAAGTTCCTGATAAGCAGCTTTCTGTTATTTGCAGTGATCTGAAATAGTCAGGTAAGAGATCACTTGACTTTTAAAATTGTGGTGTACAGCCCTGGCCGGTTTGGCTCAGCAGTTAGAGCGTCAGCCTGTGGTCCAGAGAGACCCGGGTTCGGTTCCCACTATGGGCATGTACTTCGGTTGCAGTTTGTCCCGGCCCTGGTTGGCAGCCACTCGATGTTTCCCTTTCACATTGATGTTTCTCTCTCTCTCTTCTTCTCTCTCCCTCCCACTCTATCTGAATAAAAAATGAAAAAATGTCCTCAAGTGAGGATGAAAAAATAAAATAAAATTGTGGTGTACAGATGCCATGATTTATCCTTAGGTTTAGTGGAGGAAACACCTGATGGATATTTTTGGTAAACATTTAAAGACAATGTATTGGAAACATGAAGACTAGATTGAGCTTTCATAGGATGTGTTTAATAAGTAGTTATTTTTTTACTGCCTGAAATAGGAATTTCTCCTCTTCTGGAGTGGAGTAATGAGAGATCAAGAGCAAAGTGTTAATTATCTCTTATTCCAGAATAGACTATATCCTTCAGTAACATTTAATAGAAGAAATTTTAAGAAATGAAAAACATATGTGAAGCCAGATGTCATCATCTTAAATGGCAGTTCCAACAAAAGGAAGTACGATTTTTGGAAAAAACAAACCTAGAAATGGTTGGGAACTTGGGAATCTGGGCTCTCTTTTGAGTTCCACTAATTGCTTTTCAATTCAGTTCTTTTTGTTTCAATTTTATATATATATATATAGTGTTATATTTAATGTTATATATAATGTTATCAATGGTACTTCCTTTCTCTCAATTCCTATTCTTAAGAGGAGAAATGTATGTAGGCACTTTGAGTATCTTTGAAGATGAATAGACTTCAAGTATCATGGATATATCCACCATTAGAATTATGTTTTCACATATGTTAGGAAAAGATAACACTCTGCCTGGTAACTGTCAAAATAGATTAGAACATTGACCAATCATCACACTGATATTTAGCAAAAATGAAATATAATCTTTTCCAAGTCCTGGTCAGAGATTCTTTTGCTTTGCATGATAAACCATTTGGTAACTTTAATCAGGGATTTTGCTATAACTATTGTCAATAGACCTGTCAAAATAGTCTTTGGTACTTTGGTATTTTGTTATTTAGCTAAAATTTTAGAGATGAAAGATCACTAAGTATTACAAATAGAATTGAAATATACCTGTAGAATTTATTCAGGGTTTATTATTTCCTACCTCCTTTCCCCAATTTTGTCATTCAGTGTTTCCTATCTCAGTAAGGGGGACCATTATTCATTCAGTCTGTAAACCAGTAAATGTAATAATGATAATAATGCCATCACTAGCAAGGGTGGAGAGATTTTAAGTTTTTAAGCTATTTTATAGATATATCTGTCCTTTTGATCATTAGAGAATCAATGAAATTTAGGGTTGAGAATATAAGCCAGGTAATAAAAACTGCCTTATTTTCTAATACAACAATCTAGCAGTTTAAAGATTACTGAAAGTAAACCTGGATTGAAGGATTCAGATGGAACTAGTTTGAGATAATGTGGAATGTTGATGTTGGTATTCATGAATTTTAATGGAATCATTTTTCCTGGTTTCTGTGATCTTGCTCAGCACAGGAAAAAAAGGTTATCGGATCAATATAGGACTATGGCTTTTCAGAGCCATGTGCCAAAAGGACAGATGGTCAAGGGAATTTAGGGTAAAAGCAAGAGGGTTTGTGAAATAATTGACCCTGAAATCTAAGCTTATATAATATGACAGTGAAGAGAGGAGAGGACCATTTGTTTGTTAGACAGTTTAGGAGTCACTATAGGAGGAGTTCCCCAGGTGCTCAGAAAACAGAGCAAGAACCGCTGAGCAAAAAGTTGAATGGAGGCTTCAGTCAAAGAATAAAATATGTGAATCAGTGCTTTTGGAAAATGAATTTTAATGCTAGTGACATGGTCCAAGATATAGTTACAGGAGTAGAGTGTGGTAGGCCATGATTCTGGAGTGGTTGGTCATGTGGTTACTGAAGTCAGCTAGAATGATGAGAGGCTGTTTCAGATGACAGAGGATATAGTGAATCAGGAGAATTTTTAAATGTTGTTGGTCAACAGAAATAAACAAGGGAAAATAATGGTATAGCTGAAAAAAATAATAATACCTAACACATTAGGTATAACTTATGTGAAACACTGCTTTAAGTACTTTTAATATATTATTTCATTAGTATTCTTAATAATCCAATGAGTTAGGAAATATTATTTTTCTCATTATAAAATGAAGACCCTGAGGCACAGAGAGATTCAATAATTTGAGAAATGTTAATAAGGGCAGAGAGTTTGGATCTGAATCCAGAGGGTCAGATTTCAGAGCCTGTGTGCTTGCCCACTATGGTATAATGCATAAACCTGCAGTGAGTTGGTTGGAAGAACTTTTATTTTTTATTTAAGAGCATGGAAGCGTGATGATCTGACAGTGGTGATGGGAGTCCTGGCTGTTTGGTACGTGGCTATGAGAGAATAACCAGCCAACTTGAAAGGGCTACATGAAAATGGTGTCCTCACAGGGTGAGCCACATTTTAGAGTAAAAACAAAGATGTAGAAGACAAAATGCCCCCAAATAGAAAGTATAAGAATATTTGTCAGTTCCTTGGAAATATGGGAAGAGTGTGGAATTGGAGGAGGGGCAGGTCCCTTGGTCAAGGCTTGGGAAGCACTGGTGCTGTGGTTGAACAGTTGTGGATTGTATTCAGTGCACGGCCAAGGGAGTGAGCAATGAAATCTATCCCCTCATGGGACTATATCCACACACAGAGGGCACCTTTTACAAATTCATCATACAAAGGTGTTGTACAGGTGAATGGGGGCCTGAGGGCAGTTTACACTTTGTGCATCTAATGATGAAAACAAGGCATGTAGGTTAGCGGGTTTAAACTCAAATGCCTCTTTGAAGAAGACAGCACTAGCTCAGTGGAGATGGGACTTGTCTCCTTGGGAGTGCTGATGGACTTAGACATTGCACTCTCACTATACTGTGCTGTCAGGCTGAAGGCTGACTGATTACTGAGAATTCACCTGAGCTACCAAAGTCAGAAACCTAGAACTCATCCTTGACAGCTCCTTCTTTCTTCCTGTACAATATCTGATCAATTACCAACTAATGAAATTTTCTTATGTATTCCCTTATTGCTGTCTCCTCCAACTGCATGATCCTAGGCTTCCATATTGGTACCTCTCCAATCTGTTCTTCGTATTGTAGCCAAAGTAACAGCCAAATGTTATCACTCTCTCCTTATTAAATAGACTCAGGTACTGAACAATTTAACTGTCTTATTCCTGTGACCTACCTTTTAACCAAGTACTCCCTTCACTCCTCCTACTCCAGCCACTCGGTGGCTCTTTCAGACCCTCATGTTTACTGTGTTCCTACTGCCACAATTCCTTTGTACATCCTGTTCCATATGTTAGAATGTGCTTCCTTCTTCTTTTCAAAGAACTAATTCCTATTTATTCTTCAGATGTCGATTCAAGCTTCCCTCCCTCTGGAAGGCCTTCTTTGACTTGTCTGAACAGACAAAATACTGTATTATAGGCTCTGTACATCACCCTCATGGCATTTGCCACAGTTGACATTTGTTTTATTTTTGTTTTCCCACCAACACTGTTAGATCCCCTAGAGCAAGACCATGTTTTATTTTACCCATTGTGTCACCAGTGTCCAGGGCAGTGGCTGTCAGACAGTGGACATGCTTACAGCCCATACTCTGTGCCACTGGATTCTAATTTTCTGTGGGATACTGAAATGGTCATTTGAAGAAAAAGCGCTGGTCAAAAAAAAAAAAAAAGTTCATCATTCTTTATTGTTAAAATTATGCATCCCCCCCACTTTCTGTGCAGAAAAACAAGGTCTAAAAATTTAGACTCCTGAGCGTTCACTACATGCATGGTGCTTATAAGAGTATGAGTGTCAGAAAAAGCAAATATACCACCAAGAAGTACAAATGGGGAAATAACTAAAATCCAACCAGCTTCCTATGATCTAGAGGTGAAGCTGTGACAGCTTTCTTCCATGTACAGCATCTTGCACAGATGAACTCTAATCATACAAATGTATGGTAGAGCATGGAAACCCCTCCCTTGGCATACAGGCTCTGAATATAATATGTATTTCAATTTAGCTAAATATGTGAATGGAGGATGAGTCAACAATCGTATGTCAAAATGAAATATCTATGGCACACGCTGCTCTTTTCCACCAACATATCAATCTTTCCTTCAAACTCTTGTTTTGGCTACCAGGACTGTGGGATTCTTAGAGATCAGGGAAGAGTAAATAAATGTCTTGAAAAGAGGCTGCAATCACCATATCCTCAATGAAATTAAGTTAAGCTACTGAAAGAAAACATGTGATCCAGAATAGTTTCTTTCCATCTCCCCTCTAATCATTGCTCTTTGGTTATTAGCATACTGTTCATTTGATTCTCACAATAAAATGTGTGTGTGTTTTCCTCCAATGCATTTCACAATCTTTTAGATGATCATGAAATATTTGTTTGCTTGAGCGGTGCCCGTCTGCACTATGACTATAAAACATCATCAGGTGATGGACTTAATTTTTGCTTTTCATTGGCTGTTTTTATACTATGAAGACTCTGCTTTTAGTTCAGAATTAATTTTACTTGGTGACCCTTCAGCAAGCAGGTTCTGACCCCCTCATACTCACAGCTAAATATGTTTTTATCTAAATACTGGTTACACTTTATTGTGCCACAGGCTACATGAAGAATCCATGTACTTTCAGTGACCTTCACATAGAACTGAGTTTAGAAAGGTGCACAGATGGCCTGCAGTTAATGTAAATATATATATATTTGAATATATATGAATATATATAAAATGTGTTTTTAATATATTGAGAACTTAGAAAAATGAAAACTGGATTTTGTTTAAGAAACTTTCAACCAATAAAGCTTCCTTCTTTCCTTTCCCTTACTTAAGGCATTATCTTACTTTCCTCTAGTCTATCCTCAGGAGATCCTATGGTATGATTTTAGGAGAAAAATATACCCTAGAAATGTGAGTTTACGTTACACACACACACACACACACACACACACACACACACACATTTGGGATAAAAATATACAACCTCAGAAGTTTCCTATTTAAAAAAAAGATTCCCTGACTACTATTGTTCATCCTCCAGGACTGACCTCCCAGGTTGAGAAAATAAAGCCTGGAAAGAAGTCCAAATAATCTACAATAAATGAAATCCTTACATACTTGAGGAAGCAGCTAGAGATCAGGGAGCAAATTAACATATAATTTCATCTCCAGATGTGTTCTCTTTTGCATTTTTAAGCCTGCATTGGATCAGTCATCTAATTTTAAAAAGATTGTTTATATTAAGAGCTACCAAATTATTATATTTCAAGCAGGATTTCTTAAATTCAAAGTTTGTGTGTTTTTTTTTAAATAACTGAGTTCAGTAGTGATATTTAACACTGATTAGGCTAAATTACAATTGTAGTCTTAACTAATGTTTTAAAATTTTAGAACAAATAAATAGCAGCAGCAGCAAGCACCAAGAATTCTTGGAGTACCCAAAAATGTTCTGAGCAATCCCTATGTTGAGGTTCTTTCAGTCTATGGAAACAAATGGCAAAAGTAGTTGAAATTAAATGAGCTGTTTTTTTTTTTTTTTTTTCCAATTTAATTCAAGATGTTTTCAGTACCCTAAATAAAAGACTTTAGAAACTGTTATTTTTTTCTTCTGATCTTTATAATGCCCCTTGAATTCAAAGCTAAGCTGGCACTTTAATTGTGGGCAGGCCAAAGCAGTGTATTCATGGACTGGAATGAATGCTAATTTGTCAGTCAGACTAAATTATGCATGTCCTCCTATCTTTCAATTTCCCATGACTGTTCACAGTTGGGGGTTGCTTTTCTATGCCTGGTTTCCTCTGCCTTCTCTAGAAACCTTTCCAGTTGAATCCTTGAGAGGCTTCCTGTTAGCAAGAATTCTCTTTCCCCCACTCTGAAGCTCCTGCCTTCTGTAAGAATAGTTGTTGAGTGTTGTGCATGAAGACTACAGTCTGTGGAGAGTTCTAAAACTGAATGTTTTAAAATTAAGGTAAATTTTATTTCCAAAACCAACTGAAAGAGAGAAAGACCACCCAGTAACCCTGCCATATTCTTATTTGTTATGGGAAAGGGTGAAGGAACTTGAACAGGTCTTATTTGAAATTTGTCATAACTTGTATAGCACATTTGTGTGGAATTTTATTCTGAAAGGGAAATATTTTAATAGCTTTCCATTTCTATATGCAGCTGGAGAAAATAGCACATAAAGTAGTAAAGACCAGTAGTTGTCAAGTTACATTCCGAGGAGTCTCAGGAACCACTGAACTATATGAGAGAACTCCACGCAATGGACTCATCCAGCGTCAACCTGAGAAGTCCCACTTTGGTTTCATTTAATCTTGTTGGATTTTTAATGTAATCTAACTGCTCTTTAAAAACAAAAAAGTTTTGAAAACCACTGATTTTGACATGAAGATTATACAAAGGGAATAACTGATACAAATAAATTAATTTTCAGGCAGTTCTGAGCCTTCCGGCAAGATATTTAGTATTCCTTGAAGATGAAGTTTCTGCTTTGTTTGCTTTGCTGTTGCTGACTCTGCAGCATGACAAAGCCTCCAGAAATATTTTCCTCTATGTATCAATTAAGTGTACTTGACTTAGCCAATACTTTCTAGATAAAAGGGCCATCAAGATTTCTAGCTAGGTCCCTTCACTGATTTTCCAGCAGTCTGCATCACTGGATTGATTTAGAGCATAGAAAGCAGTATGAAGCCCAGGATTTATATCTCTAGATGACTCCTGGTTGGATAGGAATCAACCTTGGAAACAAACATCTCCTCCAGTACTGTGGTTTCTAGAAGAACAGTTGTTTAGAGAAAAAGAAAAAAGAAACAAAAAAACCAAGAAATCTAAAGTGAATAAACTTATGTGGACATGCAGAATCCCCTGTTGGTGAGGACTTCAAGATTCCTCTAATCTTTTGAGAATGTGGTTAAATATCAAATATAATTTTTAAAAAAGTATCTGTAGTCGCCAGGTCTCTTTCATGCACATTTTGGTAGTACCTTGAAAATTTATCTCTGTGACCTGTATTTTTAGTTTTCGCTCTCAAGTTGTTAATTTATTACTTAGGTATTGCTCTTCCATTTTGCATCTAATACTGTTAGATAGGACAAGGGTCTCAAGGTCTGGGTGGTTCTTATTAAATGTTATTCTTGCTAAATGTCAAAATGTAGCACAGTATTTTACAGACCAGCTATAAACAGGATGAGCTTGACAGGAACTCAACAGAATAAATGTACCCAACTGCAAAGAATAAATCAACACCTAACTGACCAAACACTGTATATAAGCAATGGCCAGGCCTCTCTTCCAGGAGACAGAGCTTTGGATATGAATCCCCTAACTCCTTTACTTGCTGCAAGTAAATAAAGTTACTTTGTGACAACTACATCTAATTTTTTTAATAGAGCACCCCCAAGTGTCGAACCCCTTGAGTTTGATAACAGTACCATGAGGGGATAAAAGATTTTGGATGTACAAAACACACAAACTTGACCAAAATAAGAAATATAACTTTCTTTTCCTACTCATTGTGGACCCTGAGAAAGAAGATACCTACTAAAAAGGGCTCCCAGTGGGTAACTGGGCTCAAATTAAAACACATACACACAAAATGAAGCCATATCTACACAGGGACTTTTCATGCAAACTACACTTCAAGGAGAAGCCTGCATTGAACTACCTGCCTCTGCACTGACCTGCCTGCCTGCACTGTGTTTCTACCATCTGAGCCAGCCCTTATAAAAGAGTTTCTGGAATCTTATTTCAACCAACAGGACTGAGGCTTTCCTCATCCAATTGGAGCCATACAACTAATATATCCCCACCAGCATCTTCACCAACCAATCAGGGTAGCTCCATTCTGACCAATCAGAAAACTGCCTTTTGGACCAATCAAACTGAGAGGATTTGGAGTTCTCATTTGCATGAAGATGGACCAATCAGAGACCAGGGGACTTCTGTCTATATAAGTCAAGTCCCTTTTGCCTTGGGGAGTGCACTTTCCCTTTCCACAAAAGACTGAAAACTGGTTTCCCTGGCTGAGCTGAAACAACGAAGCTGTCTCATCAGAGCAGAGCAGAGTGGAGCAAACCAGTGAGGAGCATCTAGCCAGAGTGGGGCCTGGCCTCAGGGCTACCTCACAGCCAAATGCATTACAACTGAGCTGTTTTGCACAGAATAAATTTAGTTTCCTTCTTCACCACACCCCAAGTTGGGGATTCCAGTTGGCAATTGGCATCAACAACCATTAAAAAGAAACTGTTGGATTCCAAAATGGTGGCAGAGTGAATGGAAGCTACACAGACCATCTCCCAGGACCAAACTGGAATTACAACTAAAATAAAGACAAATCATCAGGAAAAAGCAACAGAAAAGCAGCTGGAGAGGACCATATAACCAGGGACACTGAATCAAGCCTGGTAAGTCAGCAGAGGCACGAGAGGGCAGGCCCGGAGGCCATGAACAGCAGCTGTTCTAGCTGTGAACAGCTACCTCAGGGTTGAAATCCCAAGCCAGCTCCATAACACAGAGGTCTGGGACAGAGCACTAAATTAGCTACAGCCACTCACCTTGGGCTCTGGCAGAGGGAGGGCAGACTGGACTGGAACTCTGTGGGGATACCTGGGATTTGGAGGTCACTCAGAGTTTTTGCTGAGTTGCAGCGGTGGCCATCTTGCTCCTTCCCAGAGCTCTGGGGAGAAGCAGCAGCCCCTCCCTTGGAGATTTAACCCCAACCAGCTGGGCCAGAGAAATGCAAATTAAGGCTCATTAACAACCAGTATCTGACCCACCCTCTGGAAATCCTCTTATGCTGAACACCTGAGGGAGTTTTTCATTAAGCTGAGGGCTACAACCCAAGGCTCATCAAGTAACTGAGGTTAATAGCCTCCAGGCAAAAAGCCAGAGGATAACTGAACCTTTCCTGGGCTTGCAAATCTACCCAGGAAAGTAAGACTTGACAGTGGTATTGAAGTGGGTTTTTTTTTGTTTGTTTTTTTGTTTTTTTTTGTTTTTTATCCTCACCTGAGGACATTTTTCCATTTTTTGTTCAGATAGAGAGGGAGGGAGAGAAAGAGAGAGAGAAACATCGATGTGAAAGGGACACATCGAGTGGCTGCCTCCTGCACGACCCAGCCAGGGCCGGGGACAAACTGCAACCGAGGTATGTGCCCTTAGCGGGAACCGAACCCGGGTCTCTCTGGACCGCAGGCCAATGCTCTAACCGCTGAGCCAAACCGGCCAGGGCGGTATTGAAGTGTTGAATGTGGGTCCTCCCACATTCATCCAAACCCAGTAGAGGGAGCAACAAACAGCAGAACACCCACAGGGAAAATTTGGCAGGCTCCAAAACCCACTGAGATAGCAAAAATGGTGAAACAAAGACACACATCCCAAATGAAAGAACAAGAAAACTCTACTGAAGATGACATAAATGAAATGCAGTTAAGCAAGTTATCAGAGGTACAGTTCAGAGCCATAATCCTAAGGAAGCTCAACAGCATGCATGAGGACATCAATACCATGAGTAAAGACATAGAAACATTGAAAACAAACCAAGTGGAAATGAAGAATGACATAGAGATAAAGAATACATTGGAAGGAATAACCAGCAGAATAGAGGAAGCTGAGAATTGGATCAGAGAATTAGAAGACAGGGTAGAAAAAATCAACCAATCAGAAAACCAAAAGGAAAAAACAATTAAAATACAGGAAGACAGCTTAAGAGAACTGTGGGACAACTGGAAACGTAACAATATTCGCAACAGAGGAGTTCCAGAGGAAGAAGAAAATGAGCAAGGGTTAGAGAATATATTTGAAGAAATAGTGACAGAAAACTTTTCTAACTTGGTGAAGGAAGAAGGCATTCAAGTTCAAGAAGCACAGAGAGCCCCAAGTAAGAAGAATCCAAACAGGCCCACACCAAGACACATAGTAATTAAAATGCCAAAAATTAAAGACAAAGAGAGAATCCTAAAGGCAGCAAGAGATAAGCAACAGGTTACCTACAAAGGAACCCCCATAAGGCTATCAGCTGACTTCTCAACAGAAACACTACAGGCCAGAAGGGAATGGCACGAACTAATCAAGGTCATGAAAAACAAGGATCTGAATCCAAAACTACTCTACCCAGCAAGGCTATCATTCAAAATAGAAGGTGAAATAAAGAGCTTCCCAGACAAAAAAAAAAGGCTAAGGGAATACATTAGCACCAAACCAGCACTGCAAGAAATGTTAAAAGGACTGCTGTAATCAGTAGAAATAGGAAGAAAAATATAACCACAATAAACCAAAATGGCAATAAATAAGTCCATATCAATAATAACCTTAAATGGAAATAGACTGAATGCCCCGATCAAAAGACACAGAGTAGCTGATTGGGTAAGAAAGCATGACTCATATATATGTTGTTTACAAGAGACCCACCTTATAACAAAAGACTCACATAAGTTGAAAGTGAAGGGATGGAAAAAAATCTTCCAAGCAAAAGGAAAGGGAAAAAAAAGCTGGGGTAGCAATACTCATATCTGATAAAATAGATTTCAAAATGAAGGCCATAACTAGAGACAAAGAAGGCCACTACATAATATTGAAAGGATCTATCCAACAGGAAGATGTAACCTTGTTAAACATATATGCACCCAATATAGGAGCACCAAAATATATTAAAAATCTTCTGGAGGATTTCAAAGGAGAAATCGACAGCAATACAATCATAGCAGGGGACTTCAACACCCTGCTGACATCACTGGATAGATTCTCTAGACAAAATATTAACAAGGAAACAGAGACTCTAAATGATGCACTAGATCAAATGGATTTAATAGAAAAATACAGAGAATTACACCCCAAAATTGCAGAATTCACACTCTTCTCAAGTGCACATGGGACATTCTCAAACATAGACCACATATTAGGACACAAACTAAGTCTCTACAAGTTCAAGAAGATTGAAATCATATCAAGCATCTTCTCAGATCACAATGGCATGAAACTAGAAATCAACTGCAACAAGAACATGCAAAGACATTTGAACACATGGAGGCTAAATAGCATGTTATTAAACAATGAATGGGTTACCGAGGAGATCAAGGAAGAAATTAAAAACTTCCTGGAAACCAATGAAAATGAACACACAACAACACAAAATCTATGGGATGCAGTGAAAGCAGTTCTGAGAGGGAAGTTCATAGCACTACTGATCTACCTCAAGAAACAAGAAAAATTTCTAATAGACTATCTAACCTCACAACTTAAAGAACTAGAAAGCAAACAAAAAGAATACCCCAGAGCAAGTAGAAGGAAGGAAATAGTAAATATCAGAGCAGAAACAAATGACATAGAGACCAAAAAAACAATTCAAAGGATCAATGAAACAAAGAGCTGGTTTTTTGAAAATATAAACAAGATTGATGGACCCTTAGCTAGACTCACCAAGAAACAAAGAGAACCCAAATACACAAAATCAGAAATGAAAGAGGAGAAGTAACTGACACCACAGAAATACAAAGGATCATTAATACTATGAACAATTACACAGCAACAAATTGGACAATCTAAGAGAAATGGACAAATTTCTCGAAAAACACAGTCTCCCAAAACTGAACCAGGAAGAGATAGAAAACCTGAACAGACCAATAACAACTAAGGAAATTGAAGATGTAATCAAGACACTCCCAGCAAACAAAAGCCCAGGCCCAGATGGCTTCATGGGGGAGTTTTACCAAACATTCAAAGAAGAACTAACACCCATTCTCCTCAAACTATTCCAAAAAGTTCAAGAAGGAAGACTCCCAAACTCGTTTTATGAGGCCAGCGTAATTCTAATTCCAAAACCAGAAAACAGACACTACAAAGAAAGAAAACTACAGGCCAATATCCCTGATGAACATAGATGCCAAAATCCTGAACAAAACACTAGCAAATCGGATCCAGCAATACATTTAAAAAAATATTCACCATGACTAAGTGGGATTCATCTCAGGGATGCAAGGATGGTACAATGTTTGCAAATCAATAAACGTGATACACCACATAAACAAAATGAATGATAAAAACCATATGATCATATCAATAGATGCTGAAAAAGCATTCGACAAAATCCAGCACCCATTTCTGATAAAAACGCTCAGCAATGTGGGAATAAAGGGATCATATCTCTACATAATAAAGGACATATATGAAAAACCTATAGCCAACATCATACTCAATGGGCAAAAACTAAAAGCATTTCCCTTAAGAACAAGAACAAGACAGGGATGCCCACTTTCACCACTCTTATTTAACATAGTACTGGAAGTCTTAGCTATAGCAATCAGACATGAAGAAAAAATAAAAGGGATCCAAATTGGAAAGAAGTAAGTGAAACTGTCATTATTCGCAGATGACATGATATTATACATAGAAAACCCTAAGACTCCATCAAAAATCTCCTAGATTTAATAAACAAATTTGGCAAGATAGCAGGATACAAAATTAACATCAAGAAATCGATGGCATTCTTATACACCAATAATGAATTCACAGAAAGAGAAACTAAAAAAGTAATGCCATTTACCACTGCAGCAAAAAAATTAAGATACCTAGGAATAAACTTAACTAAAGAAGTAAAGGACCTATTTGCAGAAAACTACAAGACTTTGAAAAAAGAAATAGAGGAAGATATAAAAAAGTGGAAGCACATACCTTGTTCATGGATTGGAAGAATTAACATCACTAAAATGTCCATACTACCCAAAGCAATCAAAATACCAATGACATATTTCACAGAACTAGAACAAATACTTCAAAAGTTCATATGGAACCAAAAAGACTCCAAATAGCTACAGCAATCTTGTAAAAGAAGGACAAAATAAGTGGGATCACAATACTGGATAGCAGGTTATACTACAATGCTACTGTAATCAAAACAGCCTGGCACTAGCACAAGAACAGGCATATAGACCAATAGAATAGAAGAGAGAACCCAGAAGTTGACTCAAAACATTATGATCAATTAATACTTGACAAAGGAGGCAAGAGCATACAACGGAGTAAAGACAGCCTCTTTAATAAATGGTGTTGGGAAAATTGGACAGCTACATGCAAAAAAATGAAACTAGACCATCAACTTACAACATACACAAGAATAAACTCAAAATGGATAAAAGACTTAAATGTGACTCGTGAATCCATAAAAATCCTAGAAGAAAATGTAGGCAACAAAATTTCAGACATCATACGCAGCAGAATTTTCACTGATACATCACCTAAGGCAACAGAAACAAAGGAAAAAATGAACATCAAACTAAATAGCTTCTGCACAGCAAAAGAAACAACCATCAAATGGAAAGGGAACCCACTGTATGGGAGAGCATAATTGCCAGTGATACATCAGATAAGAGGTTAATTTCCAAAATATATAGAGTGCTCATACAACTCAATAAAAGGAAGACAAAGAACCCAATTAAAAAATGGGCAGAGGACCTAAATAGACAACTCTCCAAAAAGGACATACAAATGTCTAAGAGACATATGAAGAAATGCTCAACATCACTAATCATCAGAGAGATGCAAATTAAAACAACAATGAGGTATCACCTGTCAGAATGGCCGCCATCAACAAATCATCAAACAACAAGTGCTGGCAAGGGTGTGGAGAAAAGGGGACTCTAGTACACTGCTGGTGGGAATGCAGACTACTGCAGCAACTATGAAAAACAGTATGATGTTTCTTCAAAAAATTAAAAATTGAATTGCCATTTGACCCAGTGATCCCACTTCTAGGAATATATCCTAAGAAGCCTGAAACACCAATCAGAAAGAATATATGTTCATAGCAGCACTATTGACAATCACTAAGATCCAGAAACAGCCCAAATGTCCATCAATAGATGAGTGGATTAAAAAGCTGTAGTACATATATACAATGGAATACTATGCAGCTGTAAGAAAGAAAGATCTCTTATCCTTTGAGACAACGTGGAGGGACCTGGAGAATATTATGCAAAGCGAAATAAGCCAATCAGAGAAAGACAAATACCACATGATCTCACTTATTTGTGGAATATAATGAACAAGGTGGGCTGATGAACAAAATAGACCCAGAGACATAGAAAGAAGTATGGTTCAGACTGACAAACCTCAGAGTAGGGGGGTGGGGGGGATGGATGAGATAAACCACAGAACTTATATGCATGTATGCATAACCAATGGACATAGACAACAATGCTAGGGGGTGGGGGGGCAGAATGGGGAGGAGGGGCTCTAGGGGAGAAAAAGGAGAAACATCTGTACCAAAAATAAATTAATAAAAATTGGAGAAAAAAAAAAGAAAGAAACTGTTGCCTGGCTGGTGTGGCTTAGTTGTTGAGCATGGACCCATGCACCAAGAGGTCGCAGGTTCAATTCCCGGTCAGGGCACATGCCCAGGTTGTGGGCCAAATCCCCAGTAGGGGCATGCAAGAGGCAGCCAATTGATGTTCTCGCTCATGGATGTTTCTCTAAGTCTTTCCCTTTCCCTTTAAAATCAACGAAGAAAAAAATTTTTAAAAAGAAACTATTAATGCATCAGGCACATTATTAGTTTAAAAATATAACATTCATAGTGTCATAAAATAAATTTTATACAGCCCTTGACCTGTACATTTTTAAGCTTGTATAGCAGTTGACAAACTATGGGTCAAATCTGGTCCACAGCTTATTGTTATATGGTTTTTCAGCTAAGAATAGCTTTTACATTTCTAAATGTTGTGGAAAAACAAAGGAAAAAAACATATTTCATAATTTTTCACATGAAAATTATATGAAATTCAAATTTAGCATCTATAACTAAAGTTTTATTGGAACATTTAGGTATGCTTATATGTCTGCTTTCACACTATAATGAAAATTGATTCCTTTTATCTGAGACCATATGGCCTGCAACGCTTAAAATATTTACTACTGGTCCTTTACAAAAAACAGCTGCCAACCCCTGGAATACTGGACCCCTTTATTTATAGCTGATTCTCAATCTTAATTTGGCATCATTCACTCTTTTCTCTGGTGGCTCTTTCTCTAACTTCTTGATAAGATTATCATTTCTCCTGAGTTGGCTCATGTTAACTCTTTTTGTTCTGTTGTTAAAAATATATAATGTGCAAAAAAAATGATAGAATACAAGGTTCCCTTTATTTTGGGGGGACATATAATCAGCACTGAGATTTAAATTTATACCCAGATTCAGACCCTGTCAGTTGGACCTGGGTTATCCTAACCTTTTGTATTTTTCCCTTCTTGCGAATAAGCAAAAGATTTTCTCCTCTCCATCTCCTGTTTTGTAATCCATGCATCATAGTTTGTCAATTGCTCAATAGTATTGTTTGCTTGAAGGTGTAACTTTTGCACAAAGTTACACATTGCAGGATATTTAGAGAAGAGAATATCAATCTAGCAGTCATTTAAGAAGTCTCTCAGGATGCAGTGTGACATCATTTTTGTTTCTTTGTGGTTTAAGATATAGTAGTGCCACTTGATACAGGACTACTTAGTAACCCATGATTTTCTGCTAGATATTTTAGTGATGTGATTTCTTGTCATCCAGATACAGCCTGCCCTAAAATAATGCTAGATTAAAATGAATCTTGTTTCCTGGAGAAATCAGCCTGGCATAGCAGCTTTGCTATTTGTAAAATCTTTTTGAGTCTATCTATAGCACAGTAAAACCAGGAATAAGAAGCAATATGGCCACACTGTAGAGCATCTTCCTTAGGTGTTTTATCCACAGGAACATCTTTGGAGCTGTGAAAGCACTTCTGTAAGTGTTCTGAATGTAAATTTGTGCAATGTGTTAATTATTACTCTATTTATAGAATGTTCCTTGGCTCACATACATTTGGAGGAAAAGATAAATTCATTGTATGGTATTTTTTAATATACAGTATTGCATCCTGAATAAATGTTGATAATGGATCAATTTTATAGCACAACTAGCTATTTTAAAGTGCAACTAACACCTACTGTTTTCCTTAATTGTGTTAATATTCCTAATCTTTATAACATATTTTTCATTTCTCTTTAAAAGATCTGATCATAGCAAAATATCCAATGTCCAATGCAAATAAAATATTTATTATAGAGGAGGATTAATTAGTGGTTCATAGCACTCTTGATTACTGACTTTACATATTTATTTGTCTTCCTCATTAGAATATAAGTCTCATGAGTAGGGATTTCAGCCTATTCACTGTGTTCTCCTAACCTAGAATCATGCTTGACACATAGCAGGCACCCAATAAATATTTGTTGAATTAGGGAACTGTGAAGCATTAAATCAGGTTAGACTGATAATGTATATTTCTGGGTTACACCTTTAACCTACTGAATCAGAATATCTGGGAGGTTTCCTAGATCATAATTTTTAACAAAAAGTCCAACTGATAGTTTTTATAAGAAAATGAATACACTAGTCTAAGAGCATTTAACGTTAATAATTTTAGTGACTCTAAGGTTTGCGTTGAACTGTGTGCATAATGTATGTATGCATGTGTCTATGTTCATCTTCATTTTCTGGAACTGTTTCAATTGTGTGCCTTTGTAGTCATTAGTAACTTGGCTCCCTAAAAATATGGTAGCATTCATTATAAAATTACAGCTTAGACTTATTTCAATTCACTGGTATTAAAGAAAATCCCTTTTAAATTAGAGTAATTCACCCAAGAAAAAATTATACTTATATATTGAGCTATTCACAATCAATCCACTAATAATAAGATTTACTCACTAGGTTTTTAAATTCTAGGAGATTTAGGATCCATTATGACTTGTTCAGTATTTTTATAGATTTTATAGATTTTTGTGGATTGTGGCTGGAACATATAAGTCTTTATTAAATATTTGTTGAGTGAATAAATAATAGGAACACATATGTTAGCTCTTTTTTTTAATTTTTATTTTTTGTAACCCTCAGCTGAAGATATTTTTCTATTGCTTTTTAGATAGAATGGAAGGGAAGTAGAGAGAGAGAGGGAGAGAGAGAGAAATTGATGTGAGAGCGACACATTGATTGCTTGCCCCCTCAGTACCTGACTGGGGCTGGGGATTGAACCTGCAACCAAGGTACATGCCCCTGACAGGGAATCGAACCCATGACCCTTTGGTCCATGGGCCTATGTTCTAACCACTGAGCAAAACTGGCCAGGGCTCTTCGCTCATTTTTTTTTTTTAAATTGAATTCGTGGAGACTTAAAAGCTAACAACTTTATAGGGTATAAATGATCTCAAGTTCATAAATCCTTAATTATTATATATTTTCAAATTTTCCCTGAAAATTAGGATTGACTTCCTAAAGAATCAGAAAAATATTACAAACATCTGATTATCTTTTTTGAAAGATACTATAAAAATCTGATCACATATGCACATACACACTCTCATCCCCATATAAAATATTTGGCAATACAAAGCAATATTAAAATGAAGGTGAAGTTATTTTCAAAGATCATACTGTGCAACTTAATCTTGATTTTACATTTTAAACTAAAATTCATTAAAGCATATGAGATAGCATATAAATAGCTCAGTTATGAAAAGGGTATTAGCGTATTTTCTGATCTATAACTTTAATGACCATAATAGGATACATAAGATAGAGTCGATGCAGAGAAGTGAATAATGTGTACTTGAATAGTAGCCTTTCCTACATCAAATTCCCATCTCCTTCAATAACCTTCCTCCTGGCAAGACTTCAGTAGGAGGTTGAGTTAGCCTTAAGTCTCAGTGCTCTGCAGGAGGTAGGGATCACTGCCAGTAGCATCTCCTCTTACCTTGAAATGCACAGTTGGCTGATACACTTTGACAGGCACTTATGCATGTTTCAAAATATTGAAAGGGGTCAATCTCTGCTAAACTAGTATTTGCCTAATTGCTCTTGCTAGCTGCCAGTGAGATTTTAGATGGCAACAATGTGGGACTAAGCCATATCAAGCTTTCCTAACTAACGACCTTTCAACTGCTCTGCTGTCAAATACCTAAATAGGAACTTTTCCCCTTAGCATACAATGTAAAACCATCAGGAGTATGAAACTTCATGGAAATCTCTAATTTGGGGTTTTCAACAAAATAAACGATCACTTTGTTAACCATCACCCCCTCTTATACCTCACCTCCATTGCTTTAAGTGTAATTTTTCTAAAACTATGATAGTCAAGGCAATACCTACTTACCTAGAGCTCTTCCTCTTAACATTCAATGCATGTGAAATGGCCTGTCTCCCCATAGCTACAAGGTGAGGGTGGCAGCAATAAGTGAATAGATCTTTTTAAAACCAAAGAAGGTATAGAGAAAGTGACTGACGGTTATTCCTATAAAGCAAAGATAAACTTCATTGTTTTAACCGTGACAAGATTACTAACACAGAACTCCCTTCAGTGAAACATACGAATAGGACTACAGTAACCACACACACACACACACACACACACACACACACACAATCAAAATTTTACTAATTCATTCTAGTTGTAGGAAAAGTCAGGTTGAGTTGCTAAAGTTAGAATTCAGAATATTCTCATGCTAAAATTGGATTTATTAATTTAATTCCATAATGAGAATGCAAAGTAGCAGTGTTATGAAAGATCTCTTTAGACTCAATGGAATAGTTTTGTTGTTGCTCTTGTTTTCAAATGGTTGCTTCTAAGACTATATATCCTATTATGTAGGTTAATGTTTTTCTTATACTATTATTAATACTATTAATTTGCTCAATATATCTTCATTTTAATGAACCTGTTCTGATAGTGTGAAAGGCTCTTGCTTTAAATGAGTTCTCTTGATTACTTCCACAGTAACACATGCCATTTTAAACAACCTTTTATGCTGTTTTTCATTAAAATGTGATTTATTTTCTCCAAGAACTGAGTAGAATTGGTAAAGATAGAAAAGCAATACCTTGTAAAATAGAAAAAAGAAAGGAAAGAAGCACTATCAACTTCATTTTTTGTAGGTAAGTAGACACAATGACTTGAACATAGAAAATAGTCTAATACTGCTTAAATATATAAATATCTAAGGAACAAATATATAGAAGGATTTTTGTTTATTTTACATGTGTAATGAAGTTTATTGTTTACCTTGTTTCTGTTGCATTTATCAAAAGTAAATGTAGGACCATATATAAAATTTATGACAAAATGCTGCTTTTCCTGCTTCTGGGAGGTAACTGTGTATATGTATGTCTGTGTATACATACATATGTGTGTGTATATCTATATATGTAGCAATATTAAAATGAAGGTGAAGTTATTTTCAAAGATCATGCTCTGCAACTTAACCGTACCATCCATACACATGCTATATGTGTGTGTGCATATATGTATATACATATACATATACATATACATATACATATACATATACATATACATATACATATACATATACATATACATATACAGTAGCCTACTATTGGTTCAGTTAACCACTCATCATAAGAAGGAAAAAGTGTATTTTAATGTAAGGTATAATAGATTTGGAGTTTGGATTTAGATTTGTCTCTCTTTAGTATTATATAACTATACTGAAATGATAAATAAATCTCAATCTGACTTTTGTAATTACAGACCTGTATTAAAAAAAAGTACCCAGCAACTCATGTTCCTTCTGCTTCTCTATCACCTGTCTTAAGTTCTAAGCATGTTTCTGTTAATTTAGAGTAACAATTATATCAGTAAGACTGAAATACTGTCCCTTAAATTTTAGAATACATTTCTCATTTAATTATCTCAAAGCCTGGTTGATTTCACCAAAAATGACCAGAATCCTCATTAATTGGATCAGTAAGTCCCAATTAGGAGAAAGGTGTGTGAGCAGAAGTGTTTTTTAAAATATAAAAATCTAAAAAGTATAAATTAAACATCCAGTTAAAAGGTGTTTTTTTTTTTTGCTATTTTCCATTGTTTTCAGCTTTACATACAGACCTTGCTGAGGGCTGGCAGCTGTCAGGTGTATGGAAGAGGTTACTTTATCACAGTGACGGATGCCTCTGGCAGCCATAGCAACCTGACTCCAGCCACAGGACACTGGGCTTGGGAGCAGGGGCACAGACCTGAACCTTGTGCAGAGGCCCTGCGGATGGACCCACCAGACAATTCTGCCCCATAGTCCTGAGGCAGCTCTGGAGCAAGGTGGTGCATATAAAGTTTTCTTGGTAATCTTTTCTAAGTCTAGAAAAATAAAAGCAGATCAACAAGTACTGATCTCTCTATTGACTGTACAATGACTATTCATACATAGGGGAAGTATCTGCCAAGCAGCCTTCCTGGTGATTAGGATCCTCAGAGAAGGACATTTTCTTTCTTTTATTTTTTAAACATATTTTTATTGATTTATTTTAGAGAGAGAGGAAGGGAGAAATAGAAACATCGATGTGAGAGAGATACATCAATTGGCTGCCTCCTGCATGCCCCCTACTGAGGATCGAGCCCCCAACCCCGGCTGCCCTGCCTGGGAATCGAACAAGTGACTTCTCAGTCCATGGGATGATGCTCAATCCACCGAGCCACACTGGCTGGGCAAGAGAAGGGCATTTTCTTTGGCAGCTGTTAAAGTTAAGCTTGGAAATTAGGAATCTCACCACAGACAGCACTGCTCTTTCACATACACAGTGCACAACACTCCTGAGATGAAATTTGGGATTAAAATCTCTTCATATTGGCTGAGAAATGAAAATGAAATGGCTCCGGTCAAAGCCATCTTGACAGGTCTGTGCTTTACAGTATGAGCACAATCACTTCCTCCACTTTCCAGTCTTAATACAAAAGGAAAAGAGACGAGTCTTCCTTAAGAGAGCAAATGACTCTTTCCTCCCATGAACTTTCAAATAATCTCTGTGCGGTATATATGCATTGCACATTATTAGTTACTGTGACCCATCAATTATTAAAAGTAATTATTAAATGGTACCTAGGTAAAATAAATTAGGATGATGTTTAAAACTCAAATGCCTCACCTGGTGATATTACCTTTTACACAACATAGACTGTTTGTAGACAAACCTCATTTGCAAATGATATTGAAAAAGAATACTGTTTTTCTTTGACATTGTGAAACTGATAAGTACTTTCTAGTTGCAAACTAATTCTCATTGTGATACCGTTGTAATTAATCTGGTTATTAATCATAGGAAAGGAACAAAGGAAAGGCCGATATTATAGGCATGTCATTAGGGCAGTTTCACCAGGAAGCTACAACTTTATAGTCCCCAGGGGTCCAACAAAGGGGAGATAGATGCATGCCCAGTAAAGTTGGGGTGACATAGGGAAGGTGTTTGCTGTCGATCACACCTGGGGACAGAGATGGTTGGGCAGAATGGGCGTGGCCACTGTAAACACATGGGAATTTGGGATATTTAATCCCCTAAACAAAGGAGTTCACTCTCTTGTGCTCTTGCTGCTCTTGGGACTCTTGGAACTTGTGTGACTCTGGCTTGTGGGGCTCCCTTGTGTTCACTCAGATCGCCCACGGCCATGTGGACCTGCACACACAGTGGGCTAATGGACTGCAACTAGCCTGATGCTGGACTGGACCCGGCTCCAACATGGAAAGTAAACTTCGGACACTGGCTCTGATTTTAGCTGTACTGAAACCCCAGCTACACTTCTTTTGTGACTGGACAAAGGGAAATGGGACTTTGGAAACCTGGGGATGTAATTCTATGCACAAAAAACACTCATTCTCCCCTAAAAGTCTCAGAAAATGCATTTTCTTGAGATACCATAAGGACTCCACCCCCAGCACTCAGTGGTTCGGTAACAATTGAATCTTGTCAATAATTTAACAGGATATATACGTATATTATATATAATTTGTATTTTAATGGGTGTATAACATTTCAAATACATTAAAACAAGATGTGAAAAGAGGATCAAAATCATGATGACTGAATTATAAACAATTTTACTGTACAGGTGAGCATAGTTTAGGTATACTAGAGTAAGAATTTAACTCTGAAAATCTGTCCTTTATTTTCTTTCACGTGATGCAAGTCTAGTGCTGTATTTGGCACTTGTCTCTCATACCACGCCTTTAATATATGATTAGAAACTGCTCTAATTCTATTCCTAGCTATCTTCATCTCTTGCCTGACTGACAAGAACTGGATCATGGTCTCCCTGCTTCTATTATTGAGTCACTATGGAGTATAGGGTAGGGCCTAAGGGAAGGGGTGCTGGAAGAAGACTGTATGAATGAATATCTTGGCCTTGACCTCTAATTAGTTTTGTCAGTTTTTTTAATCTTTAAAATGATGACCATAATAATATCTACCCTAGAGTCATTGTGAGGATCACATTGATATATGTAAACATAAGGCATGTGGATAGCACCTAGTACAAGAAACATTCGATGTTGGTAATTTATTATTATTATTATTATTGTACTAGTTAGGGTTCTCCAGTAGAACAGAACCAACAGGATATAGAGACATATACTTAGGTTTATGATAGGAATTTCTTCACATGGTTATGGAGCCTGAGAAGCCCCAGGATCTACAGTTAGCAAGCTGGAGATCCAGGGAGCCAGTGGTATAATACCAGTCCAAGTTCAAAGGCCTGAGAATAAGGAGAGCCAATGGTAGAAACTCCAGGCTCAAGACCTACGAAGAGTCCATTTTTCAGTTCCAGTGCTAAGGAAGGGAAAGACTGATGCATCAGCTCCACAGTCAGGCAGGAGTTCTCTCTTACTCAGCCATTTTTTTCCATTCAGATTGTCAATTGATTGGATGATTGTCACCCACATTTGGGAAGGCACTCTGCTTTATTCAGTCCACCAATTCAACTGTTAATCTTATCCAAAAACACCCCCATGGACACACCCAGAATAACGTCTGATCAAAAGCCTGGGCACCTAATGGTTTAGTCAAATAGACATATAAAATTAGTGATCACAATTACTATTGTTATTAATCCACTTCTCAGACTGAATAAGTTTTAAAAGTGCCCATCAGATCACATCATGTCACCTCCCTGATCCAAGACCTCCGACAACCTCCCAGCACATTCTTACACACCTCTGACTTTGTCAATGAGAGAAAAAAAAATCAGTCAATGAGAGCATTTCATCTATACTACTGCTGTCACAACCTTCAGCAGGTTCTTTTTATTTTGGTATCTCTGATTTATCAAACACTCCTCTACAAGGCCACCCCTTCAATTCCCGTTGGCCCTCAACTCAGAGAAATCACACCCAGTTTTTTGAATTGCCTCTTTACATCATTTCTCACTACTCTTGAGTCAAGAAAAATAGCATCCCCATGGGACCATAGCACCTCCATGTTTCTCCAAGTAAATCCTCTTGTAAGCCTTCAGCTTCCTGAATTAAATTCTTGGCCTTTGTTTATATAGTAAGGAGGTAGATGATGCGTGGAGTTCTTGTACCTTTGGACATTTTGCAAGTTCTGCAGATGGTCCAGCACTTTACTATAGAATAAGGGGTCAGTTATCTATCACCTGTTGTCTTGGGGCCTCAACCAAAACTGATAAACAAAGGGCCCTGTCTTTAGACCTTGTTATATAAGCATTGTTACATCCTTCCCAAAATGGATATTCTCACTGTCACCAGTAGTGTTTGAAAATATCCATGCTCAACAGTATTACATACTTTTATTAGTAAACTCTGCATTTCGTTAACAGCTAAAAAACTAATAAAAAAACTACTTTTATTATTTATGTATGATATGATTTCTTATCTAATGTATATACAGCAGTCATGTATTTACATATAATCTAAAAGTAAAATGCTGATGAGCTTAGACTAGTCTTCATTTCTTTTATCACTAGATAATTTATATATTGTTTCTTAGGTTAAAGAACCATATGTTTGGCCCTGCCGGGTAGCCCATTTGGTTAGAGCATCATCCTGATACACCAAAGTTGCAGGTTTGATCCCTAGTTAGGGCACATACAAGATGCAACCAATGAATGCATAAATAAGTGGAACAACAATAGATGTTTCTCTCTTTCTTTCTCTCTCTCTCCCTTTCCCCTCTCTCTATAAAAATCAGTCAATAAATAAATAAATAAAAACAAATATTTATGTGCTATACTCAGTTATTTATGCTAGTTTTGGTGTTCCCTTTGTGTGTTTAAGTGAAATACATGCATTTCCTTTGTAAACATTCCTGAAATTTATTTTCAATATTTTCTTTTTTAACTTATATTTTTGTGTTCAAAATTTTAGTGTGTGCATGTAAAGTTGTTTCTCTTTTATTTTGAATTTTTACCATTATCTCTAATGTTAGATATCATGCCATTCTTAACATTTGATATTTTTCATTTCTATTTTCAAATTCTCTATAATTATTATATTTATGTTTTTAATTAATTTATATTTATTTGACAACACTGAGATGAAGATTTTAAAAAGGTAAGTAGTTTCTCCAACATCATTTATTAAATAATCCTGTTCTTGCTCACTTGTCAAGTCCTTAATAAAAATGATTATCCGCCCTGGACGGTTTGGCTCAGTGGTTGGAATGTTGGCCTGCTGACTGAAGGGTCTTGGGTTTGATTCCCAGTCAAGGGCACATACCTGGATTGCAGGTTCAATCCCTGGCCCGGCCCTGGTTGGGGCCATGTGGGAGGCAACCAATCATGTGTCTCTCTCACATCGCTGTTTCTCTCTCTCTCTCTCTCCTCCACTCCCTCCCTTCCACTCTATCTAAAAATCAATGGAGAAGTATCCTTGGGTGAGGATTAACAACAACAACAAAATAATATGACTATCCTGTAAATGAAATTATTTCTAGGCTATTTATTCTGCTTAATTGATTTGTGTGTTTGTTTTATTTTGACTGTTATCACTATTTAAAAATTATTACCTTAAAAAATTTGAAAAACCTTTGCCATCAACTTTTGGAACTATAGAAAATTTTAAAAATTAAAGGATTTGTGTGTCTGTGTGTGTGTGTGTGTGTGCGTGCGCGCGCGCGCATGCGTCTAGAAATAGAATCAAAGTAATGTGAAATGTGAAGTAGAGTTAGTACAGTCAATGTATGAACTTTCCATGACACTATATTTCAAACACTGTTTAGGTCTTTGGAGACTACTTTTCTTTAACTGATTAAAACTCCCAGCAGAGAAATTTATTCTGTCCATTGTTGATTATCCATGAACCTCTGAATGGAAAATCAGTAAATGAATGTACTGGGAGATAATCTTTATTCAATTTGTGTTCCCCTCCTCCTCTCACCTTCACTCCAGTCAAAGCACTGGAAGAGTTAGCTACATACCAACAGGATCCTCTATGCCAGTGATTATCAACCGCTTTCATCTCATGGCACACATAAACTAATTACTAAAATATATTTTATTTTTTGCCCATCCGACAAAAAACATATTTAAAATTTTAATTCATTTACACCAGATGGCAATTGTTGTGTTGGCTGTTGTCATTTTTTTATTTGACAGTCTAAGGGAAAAGAGGTCAGCGTTCCTGACTAAATAGTCAGGTGTTGCGTATTTTAAAAATTCTTGTGGCACACCAGTGTGCCAAGGCACATCGGTTGAAAATCCCTGCTCTATGCTATGGCTAAAAGCTGAAAGTTAAAGCCACGTTCTCTGTCAGTACCCCTGGAATAATTTAAAGAATTATTTACTGAATCTTTTCTTGGGAGGGCTTGGCAAGTAGGTTTAGCATGCTACTTTTGACTTTGAAATATAAAATGCAGACTTGCTTTCCTATTCCTGTTATCTCCTGATAGCTAAGAGTTATGAGTCAACTCAGACTCCTAACGAAGGGTAGGTAATTAACATGGAGAACAGGAAACGAGGGAAATGAGCAAATTGTTTAATTTGGATTTGGTGTACAATTCTTCCTGAAAAATAATCTTTTCTCCCTTTAAATGAATGCTTCCAAATAGCCAGATTTTAGTGTTGGTGCAGGAAATATTGGCTTTGTCTCAACTTCTGTATTAATAAAAAAATGTGTAAAATTCAAATTTTTGGCAATTTAGACACATTTTCACTGAGTCATCACTAATCATTCTGGCACTTTAGGAAGACTGAACTTTAAAACTAATGATAAAATGAAAAGCGCTAGTATTCACTGCCAAATATTTGGGCCAATAGCTCTTGGATCCTGAAAAGTGACTTGATTCCAAGGCCTAAAGTCTTGGGTAATTAGTGGGAGGAGGGCAGTTGTGAGAGAGTTGTTTTGTTTGTTTGTTTGTTTTTTCCTCCTTCATGTTTTTCTCTTTATCATTTTGTTTAAAGGATCTGAAAGTATTCAAGTGGTCTTCTTAGGTCCTCTGCAAGATAAGAATAGCTTCTGGCAAACAGTTCAAAGAATCCACACAATAGCTTTGGTCAAACTGACTCTGATGGACTTTTTACAGGGAATTTCAAAGTATTTATCATGGCAGACAGTATACTGGGTCTTTACACATTTGTCACCTAATACACAAAACTAGCCTATGAAGTAAGTATTGTTGCAGTTATTATTATTATTGTTGCTACCATTTTACAGATAAGGAAACTGAGACTCAAAGAAGATAATTCTCCAAAGCCACCCACTGACAGATAGCATAGTCAAGACTGAAGCTCAGTCACTAGAACATGCTGCCTTTAGTCTTTGCACTGTTTCTTATTTAGGTCAATATAAATAAAATCTTCTTTCCAATAGAAAGTGATTGTGTTAGTTACCAAAGATCTCTTCCTGTTCTTGTTTCACCTAAAGCAGTTTATAGCTCAGCATGTTTATAGAAGAGCTATTTGAAAATTCATTTTTAGAGGAATAAGTTAAAGAGAATATGTTTCAGTAAGATGACTCAATTTTTAAAATTGACCTTAAAGAAGAAAACCTGAAAAATGACTGAAACACACTTATTTTTATTAAAATGCACTTTTTAGGTAAAGATGTTAAATGATAATAAAGTATTCCCATTTGTAGCATCAAAAATTTAATAGCATTTTCTTTTCCCTTTCAACAGTGTTCCAGAATTTATTTATGTTATAACTTCCAATATATTCCAAGTCATGTATCAACTTGGCATCTTAGTCTCCATGAATTTTGTTTAAATTATATGAAAAAATGCAATTATTCCCAAGCAAAGATTTATTTCTTTTGTGTTGATTTTCCTCTTGATTTATTTATTTTATTTTTTTGTTCCTCCTCACCTAAGGATATTTTTTCTATTGATTTTTAAAGAGAGTGGAAAGGAGGAATGGAGGCGGGAGAGAGAGAGGGGTGGGGCATTGATTGGTTGCCTCTTGCATGGTCCCTGACTGGGGGGTGAGGGGTGGAACCTGCAACTCAGGTACCTGCTCTTGACCGAGAATTGAATCAGCGACCCTTCAGTGTGCAGGACGATGCTCTAACCACAGAGCCAGACCAGCCAGGGCTTGATTTTTTTTTTTTAAAGAGATTTTGCTTTTCCAAATCACAGAATATTTTGGACTGGTCATTTATTTATAAGAAGCTCCCTGGATCATATAAAAATATTTATGGATTGATGCAATTTTAAATAAACTTTAAAGAAATTAATGCTATAGTCTCCCACTTAATATACATTAGATAGATTATTTTAATTCTGAAATTGATCTAAAGTGCAGAGAAAGAAATGTCTGCCTGTATATTACAAAATTATATATCAATGACATTATATAAGTATGCTACATTAAATCTATATTGTAAGTCATAATTCACCATAACGTAAACTAGATAGGTTATACAAAAGCAGTTTTGCACATTAGGGAGCTGGTTTCATTCAATGCTTTGGTTTCACTATTCACTATATTTGAGTGAGATTTAACTACATAAAAATAAACCCAAAAACCATACATACAGATAGATCTCAAACTCCCAAAGAAGAATGAAGCCATATTCTACTTCCAACCTGCTCTTCTCTGGGCAATTTAAATTCCCTAAATTGGGCAACCTTATCTGTCTTATATACCCTATTTCAGTACAACAGAACAGAGAAAGGGTACATTTTTCTGCCACTTTAAGACTGATGCTATCCCATGAAAGCCATTTTGTTCTTTCAATATTTTTTCATTACATTACCCACAACAGCTTTTATTCTATCACAACCAGTGTGCCACTTTCAGGTTAAAAATAGCTGTAAATTCCTTCGGGGCCAACTTTTATGAGAATTATTTTACCTAGATTCTTAGAAGGCTCCATGTGGCTAACTTTTGATGTGCTATTTTAATCCTAACAGAGGGAATTATAATTGTTGTGGAAAAAATTATATATATATACATATATATAGGTATATGTATATATATGTACATATATATGTATATGCTATATAACTATACTGCATGGTTAGCTTAGTTGGTTCTTGACCCCCTACAATCTCCATTCCTTGTGTCTTCCTGCAGTTCCGCTCAGGAGAGAGAGAGCACTCAAGAGAGGGAGAGGGGAGAGAGAAAGAAGGAATGGAGGGAATTCTGCTATTACACATTTTCTTGAAGTTGGATTGAAGGTCATTATTTTGAACTAATAATTGCCCCCTTGGTCTCTGAAACTTCACTAAGCTTAATGATCTGCTTTAAAATGCTTGGCTGGTCTTCACCCTAAAAATATGTGCTACTCCTCCTACTTTTCCTTCCCTGATAGAAACAGACAAGGTCTGGTTTTAATCCACGCCACATAAAATTACCAAAAGGAACCAATGAGCATTCTCTTAGAGAAAAAGATTTATGATAATGCCTTATTGCACTTCATCAGAGATGGTGATTGTGTGGCACATGCAGAATGGACAGACAGATTCTAATGATATGATCCCCAAAGTTCCTCTGTCTGGCTGGGACTTCAAGAGTTAAATATCCTTTCCAAAGTAAGAGGTAGACTTTTGAATGCTAACTTTTTCCTTACTGAACAACTACATGTTTGCTGGCTTGGTCTAAATCCATCTTTGACTCTCTTAAAGGTTCTTACAGATACTATTTTCTGCTGATGTGTCTGTATAACAGTTTTCCATTAGTGAAGTCCACGTGGATAAAGAAGAGCCCAGGGATCAGAACGTGAACTTAATATCTGTTGTCAGTATAAAAAAAACAGGCAGTTTGAGTTTTAAACCCAGAAAATTTGGGCTTTTGCTAAAAATAGAAAGAAGGCCCTCAACTGAATAAACACCATGTTCTAATGAGGTTGGGAAAAGCATAACAAAAGCATCTTCCAGTTTACTCTTTATTTGAGAGTAGTTTATGCATTTGTTTTTAAATTCCATATCAGTTCAGTCTGGAAAATTTTGTGTTGATTTTTTAAAATGCAGTATAATTAAACATTTGTCATTCATTTCTTTTCAATACATTAAAAAAAGGTATGTTTTTCCTGGTTTCATGATGTAGTTATTTTTAAAGACTTTAGTAAGTGCATACCCGAAAGACATGATACGGTGTGTTTCCCTTGGGTTATTGTTTGTTGTCTTGCTTTATTTTGTTTTCTAGACTTGTTCATTTCTCCTTTGTATTATCTGCATATCAATGCTTGCTAGGAGCACAGCTGGTCAAATAGTGATATGCATAAGGACTCCTGAAGGTGGCGCTGCAATCCTGTGAGAATGATGATAGAGCCACCAACAGGCTCCATTATAGTTTACCTAGGTATTGATTTGGGATTCCTTCAGAAAATGGAAGCACTAATAAAAAATGGGTGAAGTCTAAGCAACCGTGACTTGTTCAATTTATTTAAAAAAGAAAAAAAAAGTATGTTGAACAAACTGGCAAATAAATACAAGCATGTTCAGCATCACACCAAGTCGCTCTCAACTTCTAACACTCTCAGTTTCTCCTTCCTAGAGCTCTGGGCAACCTCAGTTTATACACATTGAAAAACAACAGTAAAATACAAAAGCTGCATTGGCTTTCTCAACTGAGTTTTCAAAAGCATGGAAGGACATTATTTGACAACAATATTTTTTAAAAAGTAAACCTTTCTGAAAAAACAAGTCACAAAACAGGCCCTGTAATGAAATCATTGTGTTTGCCAAAATAACAGAAATGATTCCCCATGTTAGCATTTTAAAGATTTCCGATTCTTTATATATTTGATGCTGATAGAATGCAATAGAAAAAGAAAAGATTATACTCGTTGAATAAAAGCCTTAATTTCATCATTTGTAAGGACAGAAAATGGATGAAAGTATACTTTATACTTGCCCTTAAGAGTTTACAGTAGGGTTTCTCGGGTTACTGACATTTGGAGTTGGACTATTCTCTGTCGTGGGGGCCTGTTCTCCACATTGTAGGCTTTTTAGCGACATCCCTAACCTCTACTCATTTCTCCAACCTCACCTCCCAGATTGTGACAACCAAAAATGTTTCCAGACATTACCAAATGTCCCTCGGAGGACAAAATCAACCCTGTTTGAGAACCACTGGTCCATCGTGATGTATTGTTTATACATAAGGAAGAAAATAATTTTGAGAAGCATCCTTGTGATAACCTATTTATAAAATGAATAGGTAAGAGTTTGTTTTCTAAGTAAATAATATCCCAGAGGACCTAGAAACTTTGTGACTTTGTCAGCACAGTCATGGTGACTCATTTCTACTACTTGAATATATCCAAGCATGCACCCATTCCAATATTGTTTCCACCAAATTTAAATGAACGGTATTTCTCTGAAACTAGAACACACTATCTTTTAAGAATTTGTCAGACAATTAAGTAGTTAATGAAATTTCCACTGTATTAAAATATCTACAATTAAATATATTATACTCTCTTAGAAGATCATTATAACATAGCTCACAAATAATAGTGATTAACAATTTGCTGGGGCTTTTTCTTTTGGGCATTTTATTTAGAATAACACTGGAATCATTCACTCTATCCAATTTGAAAGCAAACAATACTGATAGAATATGACAAAAATATACTATTCATGGAGTATAGTATATACTATATTTTACTTTTTGTCCTAAAAGGAAGTATTGGAAAACGTCTGTGCACTCAGCTTTGAACTCCGTTATAAGAAACACAAATGCTAAATTCTCCTTGCAGTATTTGATTATAACTAGGACCATCAGGTAATTCAGAAGATGAATGAATCATTTTTTAGATGATCATCAAAATAAAAATATATATATTCTTATAGAAAACCTGCAGACCTTGGAAAGTATTCCTAAACCTCAGTTTGAGAAGAATAAATCTTATAGCCTCACCATTTATAAACAACGATATACATAACTAGTTCTGATCACTGAAGTCACTCTTTATTTATGCCTAATGGATTAATTAGATTACAGAAAAGAGAAGCATTGAAAACATGGTATATATTATTTTGAAATGTTAAGGGAAAATTGAAAAATATTTCTTAAAGATACAATGACTGTCTAGAAAACTCTTGAACAGCATTTCTAATTCTAATGCCATAATCCTCCTTTCAACTAGAAAATTCTTGGGTCAATCACAACATATTTTTTTCGAGTCAGAATTGAATTACTCACGTCCTTTATTTATCATGGTACGTGATGCAATGGCACTGAGGCTGAAACACGGGCCCTAAGATGACCCCAACTTCAGTGGAGGAGAGCTGAAAAAGCCGTTACCTAACGGTGATCTTTCTAAAAGTGGAACTTGAAGTCACCTATTATTCATTTTAAGAAACATCCTAAAATGCCTCTTTAGCTGAACAAATAAAAAGCAAATGCCCACTAGTTTTCTTGGAGAAAAATGTGAAGGAATCTGAGAAGAAAATGAGATGTTTGTAAAGTATTACCTATGGCTGTAATCAGAGCAGATATTTTCTTCATTTTTTTGTTTTAGTGGGGAATTACTCTTTTGAACCCACTAAATAATAATGATAATAATAATAAATTATCTCATTTTATTCTCCCTTTTTGGTGGTGACCCTGTTTGTCCCATTCCAAGAAGAAAGCAACTTCAGAAATACTGCCCTAGAATGGATATGAAAAAGAAGGCACTGTGTAGAGTGAAATGTTATAAAGAAATCACAACAGAGAATGAACATCTACAGGGTGAAGCAAAAGTAAGTATGCAAAACAGGGGTTCATTCTTGAATTAATATTTATTGATTATTGTATTATTTGCCATACGAACAACTGTAAACCTACTTTTGCCCCACCCTGTATGTCTGTCTCTGTTGCTCTGTTGCTGGGCATTGACTTTCTTAGACATATAGGGATATGAAGACCTCTTCAAAATGTGAATTAAGGAGCTGAACTACAATTTGTGAGCCCAGTGGAGATGACCTACATTTTTAGTATGATAGGGTCAAAGAAGACTGGAAGAATCAAGGCATCTCTTTGAACCATCACTCTTACATTTTTTAGCTGAGACATTGAATAATTTAAACTCATTGAACCTCAATTTCTATATATGTAAAAAAAAAAAGGAATAATGTATATGCCTGGAAAATTTGTCAATAAACCAACAAAAAAGCTAAAAAATATAGGAAATGCTAGACGACTTCAATGAATGCATACAACCCACCTCAGATCTAGCACATGTACAAAGCTAGTAATTTCCCTCCCTTCCTTCCTTCCTTCCTTCCTTCCTTCCTTCCTTCCTTCCTTCCTTCCTTCCTTCCTTCCTTCCTTCCTTTCTTCCTTCCTTTCTTCCTTCCCCTCCCTGCTTTCCTTTCCTTGCCTCTTTCTTTCTACCAATTTGTTGATGGAATCATCCACTTCTCACAAATAGAAACTTAAGTCCTCTTTTTCAGCTTTACCGTATCATAAGTAACTTCCCAGCAACTGACAGGGACCTTGACCACAAGCTCCCTTCCCTATGCGCTTGGAAATAGTGGGTCCCACTTTTGTCACAGACAACAAAGAGCCCACTCAGTAGAGAACATTCAGACAACCCTCTGGAGGGAGCCAAACACAGAGACTGGTGGCATAGACCAAGTATATGGGTAATTAGCTCTTTTCACTCTTTACTTTTGGCCAGTGGACACAGTTGTTAACAGATACTTCATTTCATATCTGACAAACACTTAATATCTAATGTTTGATTATCCTAGACATATTGATAGTGTCAATTCATTCATTACCTTGAAACAGGGAGACAAACTTTTTACTTGCCCTTTTCTAATTTTGCAACTGTTGGTTATCATTGCTTTCTTTATACATAGAGAAAGAAGACTTCTATGAACTCTTTAATAAGACAGAAATTTCCTACTGTTTCTGACCCAGTATTCTGATAAAAGCTAACCCTTAACAACAGTAACTGATATTTACATAACGTTTACCGTGTACCAGTTCTAGAACCAGTTAGTTTATATGTAGTATTGCAGTTAATATACACTGTAAGTTTATGAATTAGAAACTAATATTTTCTCCATTTTAGAGATAGAAAACTTATCATGGGTTAAGTTAACCCATATTTGGTTAAGAATTTTTTCACATATCTCATATTTGATATTATTTTATTTCATTTACTTTTTTATTTGATAATATATAGCAATAATTTTACTGTTATTAAAATTGTTTCAAAAATATAAGTTGAGTGAGTCCCATAATATTCTATCAGATGTATCATAATTTAGTAAAAAAATTCCTTTGTGGTTGGATATTTTACCTGCTGAGAAAGTTTAATATAAGACTACATGAATGTTCTCTATAATACAATTTTGTCCATATTATAATTATACCCATAGTAAAATTTCTAAAAGTAGAATTGTCATTCTAAATGCATGAACATTTTTGAGACTCTTGTTTTCCACAAAGTGTGGAACAAGTCAGAGTCCTTCCAGCAGTGTTAGAGATGATCTCATCATACCATATTTAAGCATTTAAAAAAGAACAAGAGAAAGAGAAAACGATAATAGGTACATCATCATCATCATATGTTATGTTTTCTTAAAATTAAGTGATTATTTTTAAATTAAAAATTTTCATATCTTTCTCCTTTAAAGATATCCTCTGACTATTTTCCCATTAGTTTTAAAATCAATTGTACATATTGAATGTGGATAAGACATTGATATGATAGTAAATTTTTCTTTTCATATATGTGACATTTTTCTAAATTTTATTTGCTTTTTAACTTTTTTGAATTGTGTATATTTATAATTTAATTTATTGAAAATTATTAAAACATCAATTAAATAATCACATGAAATTATGTACTTCTTCATGCAGGGTTGTAATTTTTATAATCCCTCCTGGTTCACATTCTTTATTTGCATATTTATTAATCTCAAAATCAATAACTTATATTCATATAAGCTTTTTAAAATTTAATATTTAAAACAAATCTCTTTGAAGAAGAGATTAATATACAAGATAGATATATATACAATGAGAGTGTATATTTCTAAGCTCCCAAACTTTTCAATTTAAAGTTTTCTCTGCCTGAGCTTAAAAAACTCATATAAAATTATTTATAAGGATTAAATTATTACATTTTTTTCTTTATTGATTTTAGACAGAGAAGAAGGGAGAGTGAGAGAGAGAAAAATTGATGAGAGAGAACATCGATTGGCTACCTCCTGCATGCCCCCCACTGGGGATTTGGCCCACAATCTGGGCATATACCCTGATCGGGAACCAAACCAGTGACCACATGGGCCGGGCAGAATTAAATTATTATATTTATTTCTTGCCACTATTATTGTGATGAATAAATTGTTGACATTTTTCATTAGTGGAATAAACTCTGTGATTTAGAAAAAAATTAAATTGTTATAAACTATCTTCTTTATCATCTTTTTCATTTTAAGACAATATTGCATGTTTTTTATATTTTGTTTATTACTTTGTATCACAACTAAAGGAGAGTTAAAAAGATAAAATGATATCTATCTATCTATCTGTCATCTATCTATCTATCTATCTATCTATCTATCTATCTATCTATCTATCTATATTCATATGGCATAGTTAGAAAAGTTTGGAAAAAGTCCTCCAACCCGAGGGCTGTGTGTGGCATATATTTTTATAAAAAAAAAACACACACACAAAAAAACACACACACACTAGATTTTACATTGTGAGATCATTACTTATAGTATGTAATCAATTGTTATTTGCTTTTAAAGAAACTATGAGCACAATATGATGGAAATTATTTGTCAATTAAGTCAAGGAAGAGAACAGATTAAAGGAGGCCTAGAACTCCATGTCAAAGAAGGAAGAAAAGAAGGAAATCATGTTTTGATAAAGCTATCACAATTTAAATATATGTACTAGGATTCCATATCTGTTTTAGTTTAAGGAAAGACTTTTTAGCTGGAAAATCTGACAAGATTTGAGGAGAAAAACCAAAAACTATCTGGATCCTGTCTCCCTTTTATAAAACGTGGTTTTGTCATGTCACTCAGGAATGTTTTATTCCAACTTAATGGAGAACAGAAAATTGATTAATGCTGACATTGCTTTCCTATGTCTCTGTACTTGTATTTACCTGAAATACGAACCACAATTTCAATAAATGCATTTGTCAGATAAGAACAAAACACTAAATCTGTCTGAAAACTCTGAATAAATATAGGTAGTCTGGCTGTACTCATTTCTTACAGGAAAAATAATCTATATAAGGGAATATCATATTTTTAAAAAAAATAATTAATAATGACCAATAGTTTATAAAATAAAGAGTAAAATTAGATACTCTTTAAAGCCAAAAGTCATTTTGTCCTATTACTTCACTCTAACTAATATTTAATTTACAGAATATTTTCTTTCTCCTACAGGTAGTTTTGATTTGATTTGATTTTTTTTCTCTGACTCAGAAGTATTGGATACTGAGCGAAGATGCAACTCTATAAATCTCCCCTTTCTCTACTCTCCTATTAAAGGCTATGATCCAAATTGTCTTCTTGAAATCTGGTGAAGCCATTTATATCCATGTTGTTAACTCTCACCTTGAACTCTGCATACTACTATTTGCCATGGTTTTCTTGAAGCCTATATTCTAGGTAAAACTCCCCATAATGAGGTTGTTTTGCAGCTAAAGCTACTGTGAATGTGTTCTAATGCACATTTTCCTTATGTTTCTAAAGCTAATCCAAATTTTCAGTTAAAAACCTATGGTTTTCTATGAGCCAAAGCCAAAGCAGTCTACTTATGTTTCATGAGTTTCAATTCAAACACAATGATCTAATGAAAATCTGTGACAGACATTTACTTAAAATCATTTCTGAGAGTAATCAGAAATCCAGTAGGACAACTGTATAAACCTGAAAAGGTAAAATGTGCACACTAAACACCAAATGTATTGGTTTTCTGTGACAGGAAGCTGGCTCTGTCAACAATCCTCTAAATATGGTCTCTGTATGGTTATGTATTCAGAGCATAACTGATGATGGTTAAGGGGCCATTCTTGTAACTTGAAGAGTATTTATCCCAAACAGATGAGCCTTTTGATTTTCAGAATATGTGCAACAAAGAAGTACACTTTTTTTTTTTAGTAAGCTTTTTCACTGATGTACACATCCCTGGATTAATTAAATTGTAGTCTCAGGAAAAATCTGTGAGTATGCTCATGCTGAAGCCAATAGCTTTTAACGATCTGAGCCTTATTTTTAAATCTTTTTATAAGTCAGTAATGAGACAGGTTGTGGATTTTATTGGTTCTTTGTAATTAGCTAGATAATAATATGAGATGCTGCCTTTTCTGGCTAACAGTTGATAACAAACACATTCCCTGCGATTATATTTGAGAAAAATGACTTCTTATAAGCCTCTTTCAATGGTAGCAAAACCAAATGTAACTTATCAAGAGTGTTATTCACCCTAAAATTTTCAATTACTCTGTTTATAGTTTCTTTTTTATTCTTTGTCTTTGTCAGTCTCTGTCTCTTTGTCTTTATCTCTTTCTCTCTCTGATGTCTCTCAAGCAAATTGCCTTTTCTCTCCTTCCTATTTTATTTAACAAATTGACTTAATCTTTGTTTTTACATTTCTACTATGAACCAGGCACTGAATCTCATACTGTGTATAGAGTGATGATTGAAATAGTTTTCATTGTAAAGGAACTCTAAGTAGTAGTTAAGGGTGTGATATATATTTTTTTAATTGATGATTTCTTCTGCTTTAGACAACCTGGTAAATTGCCACAGGCTCCCATATTCCTCCAAATTGCCACAGGCTCCCATATTCCTCCAAATAGAACGAGCCATACGACAGTTAGGGAGGTTATAAATTCAGAATCATTGTAAAATTCTGGAGGGCGCTATTCACATTGCATTCTCAGTGAATGGCACCTCACTAAAGTATACAAAGCAACATGAGTGGTGCTCCTTGGAGTATAAAGTAATGGCCATGAACATGGACAACAGTGTGGTGATTGCGAGGGGTAGAGAGGGGGTGGGTGGAGGTGGAAGAGGGAATAGAGGGGATACATGGTGATGGAAAAAATAAAATAAATTAAAAATAAAGAAAGTAATGGCCATGAGAAACTCAATCACTAATAAAAAAAAATGAAAAATATTTGGAGAGACCAAAGATGTTTGGATCTTGATGGAAGAAAGGTATGAGAGATAGATTCAATAAAATACAAGTTTTCAATTACTGAGGAGCTCAAGCACTATGCAATAAAAATCACTAATGAAAACAATTATTACCTGAAAAAGCAGAACTAATACAATAGAAAGAACAAATATTTAAACTTTATATTATAAATATATTGAACAGATATGGAAAGACATTAAAATGAAACAAAACAAATTTTAGAGAAAATATTGCAGGTAATGGGAAAGAAAACCTGAAATGAGAACTAAGAACAACATGTGGATTGAATTAAAAATAAAGTAGGAGACTGAATTAGTGAAGTGGAAATTGGATAGGGGACTCTTCCAGGTCACATAAGAAGGGATTCATTGGGGATGACATGGGAGAAGGGCGGGAGAAAAATCAATGAGTAAAATTGATGGATAAAGGTAGAATTGTCAACAATTGGATAATAGAAGTCACCAAAATAAAGAAAATAGCATTTTTCTAATTTTTTTGTTAAGAAGGAAATCTTAAACAAGACTCCAAAGAGCATAAACTCCAAGGAGAAAAACTGAAAGGTGTGACTTTTATCAAAGTTGAAGATTTCTGTTCCATAAGAGATACCAAAGGAAAAACACAAAGGAGAATGTAGAAATGGGAGAAATTATTTGCAATGTCTAAAAGGTACAAGGAATACTAACAGGGGTATACAAAGACTTTTATGCACTGCTGTTGGGAATGTAAATTTGAGCAGGTATTCTAGAGAGGTATCAGGAAATACTTTGTGAAATAGGTGCATATTCCCCAAGACTAACCAGTTCCACTCAATATATTCCAGAGTTAAACTGCACACTGGTAAATAAGAGGACATTTTTAGCAACCCAGTTGATCAATGCTGGGAGGACGACACAGTTAAAATGCAGAATATGCATATAATGAAATACCATACAGTACTCCAAAATGAGAACTAGATTTACATATAACAACGTGGATGGAACTCAAAAAATGTTGCATGAACATATTAAGAAACAATGATATTTAAAGTTGTATCTTATATATGAAAATGGAGTGCAAACATTTATATGTATACACAACACTGTAACTTTTCAAATGTGAAAGTTGGACTTGATATACATATTTGAAAAAAATAAAAAAGAGGTAACTATGGCCCTGGCTGCATAGCTAAGTTGGTTGTGGGTTTGATCTCTGGTCAGGGCCTGTACAAGAATAAATCAATGAATACATAAATAAGTGGAACAACAAATTAATCTTTCTCTCTCTCCCTCTCCCTCTCTCTCCCTTCTTCTCTAAAATCAACAACAACAAAAAAAGGGTAACTGTAGTTGGAAGGACACTGAAGTAAGATGAGAATGACAGGAAAAAGATAACATTAAAAGAAACAAAATGTATGTGTGTGTGTGTGTGTGTGTGTGTGTTTAAGATTATAGAATGTCATAAGAGAGGTATATTGCCAATTCTATTATTATTACCTAGAAGAAAAAATAAAGTAAATAAATTATTCCATTGATTGTTATTGTAAAAGAAGGTAACAGATTTATTGATTGTTTTTTAAAGAGCTGAAAAAGGCTAAAGTTCCTCTCAATGGGGACAGAGTGAGAGGGAAGACAATGGTGAAATCTTCTCTATAGATGATGATTTAGAAAAATAAAATCAGAAGGATATCTCAACTTTTTGCTCATGGCCACCACATATACAAAGTGGGAGATATGAACTGAATTACTAGGGAAAGAAAGGCCTACATAAAAAGCTGGAAAACACCAATCTCTTACTATATCACAATATGATCCTAATATTATTTGATACCAATTTCTGTCTTAACCAAATTAGATTAAAAACTGGAACAAAGAGTTCTGAAAATCTAATGCAATAAAGATTCATTTCTTGCTCTATTCCCAGGACAATGCAAAAAAGTGGGGGTCATAGGAGTTGATGGTGGTGAAACTCATTCCAGTACCAATACTCCTTCCATCTGGTGGCCCCACTATCTTTAAAGACCTCAGAGTCCTCTATTGGATTTCTACATCTGGATGCAGACAAGAAAGAGAAAGTGAGTGGAAGGTCAAATGGACTATTTTATGGGTTAGCCAGTGTGGTAGCCAGAATTTTAAGACAGTCCTGAGAATTCCTGACTCCCTGGTGTCCACATACTCTGAATATGAGGGACTTCCCTCCTATAATTAGATTATGCTATATGGCACAGTTGGTTTTTTAAAAAGAAAAATTATCTGGGTAAGCTCGGTCTAATTACATGAGACCTCTTGGGTACAGAGGTCAGGACAGTGGTGACCAGAGACTCAAATTGAGAGGAATGCAATGCACAACAATTTTTCCATGGTGTACTTTGAAGATGGAGGGGGCCACATGACAAAGACCTGAGAGCAGCCCCCAGCAGGCAGACAGCCAGTAGAAAATGAGTATATCAGTCCTACAGCTGCAGGGAAATGAAGTCTGCCAACCGTTTGGAAGAGCTCCTACAGCCCTAGATGAGAACACCTCCCTGCAACATTCGATGAGATAATGAGCAGAAACCTAGTCATACCAGAATCTAGTCGACAGAAACTGTGAGCTAACTAATTTGTATTGTTTAAAGCTGCTAAGTTTGTGGCAATTTCTTATGCAGCAATGGGAAACTAATATTGATTGGAGTGACTTGCATCACCTTCATCCACACTACATTAGTTCAAGTTCAGGCATAGAGCCCATGTAACCACAGGAAAGGCTGAGAAATGTAGATTAGCTTGCTTCTAGGAAGAAAAGGGAATGAGTTGGTGAGCACAAAGCAGTGACTTGGCCACTGTTATCTATTTTAGCCAAAGGTAAACAAGGCATAATCTCAAGGTTCTTTAAAATAGACATCTTAATATTCACTTAGTATTTATTCTGGTTCACTCATTTCATTTTCTCACAAGAATGATAAACGTAATAACTACAGCCTGGGATCACAGGAGAACAATGTAAATATCATTTCATTTTTAAGTTTGGTTTTCATTTGAATATATTAGGTGTGCTTCAACAAGTTATTTAACCTCTGTTTCATTTCTGTTTCTACAAACAGGTCAACAATAGGAGGTGGATAATCCAAATCATACATAAAAGGACAAAAATTAAGCTCTTCATTGAACACCTGGGAGGAAGAGCTTAGGTACAGTCTTAGCAGGTGTGGAAATTAAAACTATTTCCTCTTGTTTGGATTCAGTGAATCTACCAATTCACTCTGATAGTGTCAATAGGAAATCAATCAGACTGATGGTTGGATGCATTACTCTCTCTCTCTGTGCCTGTCTGAAATGTTGAAAACATAAATGTAATATATGAGAATGTAATTTGATAGTGGCCTTTAAAAAAAAATCTATCATCTGTACTCTTTCTCTCCAGACAAAGTTTCTGTCTTGGGTTCCAGACTTATATTTCCAGCTGCCTAATTCACATTTTAACCTACATCAAACTGTCTGAGACCCAACAACATGTCAAAAATCGCAGTCTCCATATTTCAACTGAAACCCACAATATTTAACTTCCAAAGCATATATTTATTACCTTACAGTACCACATCCATTCAATTCCCCAAAATAGAAATTTAGGGAAATCCTAAACTCTTCTTTTTCCCTTATGTCATCTAATTTATCACCAGGTCCAGTCTTCTCTATTTTCCAAATATGTTTCAAATCTATCTTCTGCTTCCCATTCCAACTACATTTCATTAGCTCAGGCCTTCCTTATGTCTTATGTAGAATACTAGAACAGCTTTTTAATTGATTTTTTTGATTTTAATCTATCAGATTATCTACCATACAGCTGTCAGAGTAACCTTTCTAAACTGTAAGCCTTACTAATATGTGCTTAAAATCATTCAGTGGCTCCCTTTTGCATTCAGGGATCCTTATGACGTGTCCTTTTATTTTATTTTATTTTTTCATTTTAATCTCTTGCTATAACTTCAAGAGATCATTCTTAACCAACTTTACAGAAGTTCTTGCAGTTTCCTGAGGGAGGTATGCTCTGTTTTACCTTTGAGTCATTTCAGATACTTTTTTCCTATACCTGGAGCATCTTTATTCAACTTGTCAACCTTAAATAATACTTGTCATTCAAGACTCAGTTCAAATATCACCTTTCTCTGCAGACTTCTCTAACTTTATGAGATCAAGTCAGATGTCTTCAGAAATTTTATAATTGTGAAACTTTACCATGGACACTTTTCCAATTTTGTTGTTATTGCCAATTCTTGACTGTCGCCCACAGTTTCTGGAAGTTCTTTGGGGGTGAGGTCTATAATATATTTCCATCTCTATGCTCCTAGGAAAATAAATAGCCTAACACTTGAACATGGAGGCCACTCAAAAAAGTGTTCTATTAATGGACCAATGCAAGAAATGCAGGGAAGAAGTTAATTTGAGAGGAAATATTGGGGTAGAATTTAAAAGACACAGTAAGTGGATACTTGAGAAGGTTTATTCTACTTTATTTTTAAAATTATGATTAGCAGAATAAATGTTTCCTTTTTTTGCTCCTGAACATGTTTAAGTAGTAATTCTATAGTGAATAATATTCAAAATGCAAAATTGTTATATTGATTTTTTTAAAAAATTGAAATTGTAATTTATAATATAAAAGTAACAACTAAGACATGAATGAGTCTTTTGAGATTTTATGTAATTTCTATTTAGACTAATTCATAAATAAAGTAGGGAATAGGAAAGACACAGGTAATTTCTTATTTAAGAGAACTCATATTTTAAGCAGACTTTTTAGAATACATTAGCAACATCTATCTTCTAAAATTCCTTTTAAAAGTGAATTAAGCAATCTAATTCTTCAAGAGGAGCTTTCCCTCTCTTATACATTTAATTACAACCAGAAAGATATGGTAAGTTATTGTCAGGTCCAGTTAATTTTGTAAATGGCATTTTGTAGAAAAACAGAGTAAGTTTGTATTTCAATACTGGAATTTGATACACAGAAGGCTGCTTATAATAGCAAAGCTTTATCTGAAGCTCATTTGCCTACCAACTCAACTCTCTATAACCTAGTTCCCCAAACAAACAGGAAACAATGCATGAGCAACTGAAATAGGTGTCCCAGGTAGAGGCAATAATGCTTTGCACTTGAATTCTTTGCCTGAAAGCTACAGTTCAAATAGTCCTAAAATTCATCATTTACCTATTTAGAGAGAGAGAGAGAGAGATTATGTGTGCCCTTATACATATATGCGTGTTTGTGCATGATTATCTTATTTTTGCATAAATAATCCATAAAGTCACACTTATCCTTTCAGTGAGTTCTCTAATTGGGCATCCTGTCTGTTAAATTAGAATTCAGTTTCTTCCTTCTGGTCCTTTTCCTTCTATATTTAAAATTTGAGTTTCATAGACATGAAATTTGATTCAAGGATCAAACAATTAAATATTCATATTCTTCATTTGAACTCATTCAATGTATCAGAATTGGAAGAAGCTTGAGAAACACTTGTTGGTTTTTATTATTATTTTAGGCCTTTTGATTTTATAAGCTCTGGATTTTTATCTTAAGTTTGAATACAAAGAGCAACTTAGTTTCATGATATGCCGTGTGAAATGCCATATGTGTTTTTCTTCCCCACGCTTCATTTTCCTGCATTCCTAGTGTATGATGAATCCTGTTCTCAGTTTACAGGTATGTGGACTATTTAGGGTCATGTCCAAGCATTTAACATTCTAGAAAAGACAGCAGTGTTTTAAAGGGTCTTTTTATTATCAGAAAATCTCTGAAATTTTAGAGCCATACAAAACTGAAAGTTATTCTCACTCAAAATATATTGCTTCATATTGTACTTCTTATTTATTTGATGTTGACATTCACCTCTAATAACATTATTTGTTGACTTTGCATTTTCCTTGAATTGAGAAAAATATGATTTATGATCTCCCAGACAAAAGAATGTTTCCATAATTATTATATTATATTATATTATATTTATTATATTATATTTATTATATTATATTATATTATATTATATTATATGTGAGCACATGTGAACAGGTTTTAATATTCATTAAAAGCATTATTTCTATTTAGCTAATCTTATATGGCTTTAAAAAATATCAGTGATAAATTGCTCTTTGTTATGTATTAAAATTTTTCAAAAGTGACAAGTTTTGTTGATTTAATAATGCCAGAAAGTACAATATATTTGGTGCATATTTTATATAAAGTTTATTTACTTATTTTAGCTTGTAATTTGGCACTTGGCTGGAGAATTGTGTTAAGGGAGCAGGAAGAAAAAAAATCTAGATCAATAATTCTATGATCTTCATGCAGTCTGTCTTGTAAGCTAATGGATGTTAAAAATATGACCATTAGTCTTGTAAAACCCCCAACCAGAAAAAGGATATAAACATTGAAGGACAGAGAGATTTACTTTCATGAAGTAAACCTATTTCAAAGTTACTAAATATTTCATGTTAAAAGACTGGGCAGTTGATAAACTATCACAGGTTTTCCCAAGGTAGAATGTTCCTAGGACATCTTCCCTAAGCCAAAATGGCTTAAGGTAAAGAATATCCCATGGTTTCCAAAAGTTTGTGGTATCCTGTTCCGCTTTTACGAAAGAACTACATTAGTTTGATAATGGCTTTTTCCTAAGAGCAAAAATCCACTTCAGATGTTTTTTAGTTGGCAGAAACAGGTACTGGCAGAAACAGGTACTAATGTAGGCCTCCTGTCAAAGTTCAGCGGCATAACATGAACTTTGGGGAAGCGGGGAATATAAGTACATAGCTTTGGTAACATTCTTTAAAAATGAATTTATGAGACAATGGATATTCAATGTGCACTCTGCCTGGACCTAGATGCTATAGCGTTCACTATACAGCTAACAATCTCTGCCCACAGTGAAGTTCTAGTCTATTTGGTGAGGCAAGGCACATATACATGGAAACATCATTATGCATGGCAGCTTATATGATACCCAAATGTAAATGTGTAACAGTATTTGGTACAGAAAAAAAGAGAATAGAACTGCTTGTAATGAAATATGTGTAGTACAATTATAGAGTGTAAAAGAAGGTGTAATAAAGGATATGTTCATCATCAATAGGAATACATTGTTATGCAGTGACAATAAATTTTGGATTTTCAAATAGCTCTGCCTGAGAAATGCATATTCATTTTGGTGCTAAATCATAGGATATTTTAACATTATGGGAAGTATTATGCCTGGGTTGTAATTTACCAAGCATCAATATTTCTCAGTTTCTCTAGCTTACCGTTAAAAGGAGATAATAATACCTACATCACTGAATTGTTTTTAGAAATAGGTAATAATTGAAAATTTCTAGTAAAATGCCTAGTAACAGCTACTTTTGCTATTTTTTGTATAATGTTAAAAACAAGATAGAGTAAGTCTGAATGACTATGCTTTGTTAATTGTTTATTAACATTCCAAGATAAAACACATTACTGTTTGGACGCACATACCTATTATTTACCCCATTTTATATTTTTATTTCATTTATGATTTTAGTTGTATATGTTTATATGTGTGTCCAGACTAATACAAAATTATGAGTGACTAATACTAATATAAATTCATATACATATGTTTATGTGCACATATGTGTATATATAAATATAAGGTATCCTAAAAAATGTATACACATTTTTGAATAATTATAAAGCCAGTGTTTATTAAAACACATTTCATTTCCAAAATTTAATAGCATCTACAGACACCCAGTATACATTTTTGGGGACACCCTGTATTTGTATGTATTTATACATAAAAATGTACTTAATCATTTATTCGCTTCCTTCATTATTGAAGTAGTAGTCCTGCTTTACACCAGTTACTTCTGCTCAGGCTCACATACAGACATTTCTTTTTGATGGGCAAACTATCTTGTTCTCATTTTAGTATGATTTCTTATTTTGCAATATAAATTTAAAAAAGGGAAATTGTATGTTTTTGTGATAAATTAGAAAAATAAAGGTGGATAACATGTATAGTCTAAATACATATGTTAAACATGATTATTTAATGCATATAATGATTTTGTAACTCAAAATATTTTATTCAGTGAAACACTCCAGGTACTTAAGGGCCATTCTATCTATGCATGTAGACCATACTCCCAGGGTCAGAAACTTCAGAATCAATGATCAGCATACTTAAATGGGTGCTAAAAACAATGCTGCCTCTAGTGCTGACAGGTGCTGGCTTATCTTTTAAAAATGATGAAGGCAATGCCAACATTCTTCTATCAGTCTCTTTAATGAAAACATTTTCATAACTGTGGAAGCAAATGGATACTAATCAGCTCTTTCCAATTGTTAACACACCCTTTACACAAACAAACTTAAAATGACATGCATTTTTTTCGGAAAGTTTTTCTTGAAATCAAAATATCAGTAAATGACCCGCCTCCCTCTCTGTCTTCCTTCCTTCCTTTCTCAAATGCCTACATAATGCTTATTATGTACCCACAGTTTTATAAGGATAAACTGACCCAATCTCCAGAAAAAGCCTATGACACATTTAATACCATCCTTATTTTAGAGACTACACAGTTTTTGTTTATTATTTTAATTATTTTGGATAAAATACAGTAACCAACATTGTTTGAATACTTCATGTACGTTAATAAATTTGATAATATATGTGGAACTATATATATATATATATTTTATCCTCACCCGAGGACATTTTTCCATTTTTTGTTCAGATAGAGTGGGAGGGAGAGAGAGGAAGAGAGAGAGAGAAACATCAATGCGAAAGGGGCACATCAAGTGGCTGCCTCCCGCACGACCCAAACAGGGCTGGCGACAAACTGCAACTGAGGCACGTGCCCTTAGCGGGAACCAAACACTGGTCTCTCTGGACCACAGGCCAACGCACCAACCGCTGAGCCAAACCGGCCAGGGCTATATGTGGAACTATATTTATATTATACTACAGTGGTGGGCAAAAGTAGGTTTACAGTTGTGAGTACACAAAACACAAAATTTATCCTTGGATTATTTACTCATTAATTATTTTTCCATATGAACAACTGCAAATTTACTTTTGCCCATCCTTGTATGTTACATATTTCACAAATCTATTAGAGTTAAAGATATATAACTAAGCCAAAAGAGTTGCTAAAATCATTTCATAAAAGAGAAAATTGAAACCTATGATTTGTCCAGATTTCTCCATAAAAGTAGCAATCAGGTGAGGATTAGAATCATCAGCTCACATATAACTATTATTTAGCTCCTGATGATTTAATCTTTCAAATTAAATAGAAAAAGAAAATAAAATTCTCAGCATAGTGAGAGACTAGTATTTTTTTGTTGTTTTGTTTGTTTTTTCTGTGACAATGAATGGCTGAAACTAATTTTGAGCTGGTTGGGAGCAAAAAAGAAATGCTAGAAAAATAGTAGCTAAAATAACAGTATATAATAACCTTAAGCTCCTCTCCCATTAAGACATTATTCAAGTGTGTTTTATAATTATCTTGATTTTCACTTTTTCTAAAATTATTACTTAGCGACAGGCAGACATTACCAGCATCATTTTATGTAGTTAGAAAAAGCATATTTTCTAACAGTTAGAAAAGGCAAATTTATATGTAGCCTGGAAGCCTCAGGGAGATGAAGCAGATAATGTCCATAGTGGTGTCAGACTAGTTTAGCAAATGTTTTTTCCCAGTTAAATGGGATTATCATGCTTATTTACCTCAGTGAAGTTAAGCCATAAATCTGGCAACAGCAATTTTCCAAATTGTTAAAACTGTGCCCAATTTTGAAGAAAAAAAATGGTGCTTTAGCAAATCTTCCTGCTTTCATTTTTATGACAGAATGCATGTGTGTGCTCTCACACGTGCAAACAGAACAACCCCATTGCAAGAGAAAAAAAAATGCATGGAATTTAAACTCAGCATCAAAAATTTGTTCTGGCCCTGGGATTGGAAAACTATTAGTGTTGGATAAATGTATTGACAAGGGTGGGATAGAATTTGAAAATGGTTTTAATTAGCTTTTCTTCGTGTGTGTTTGTGTATGTACAGTTATATATAAGAATTATCCATTTTATAAACTCTCACAGGAAATGTAAAACAAATGATACACCAATAAAGCTGACTCCAATAATGTCAGTCTAGAATATGTAGTAATTATAATACTGTGGATGGATGTGATATGTCTCCCAAAGAAGGCCTCCAAACCCTTGAGGCCAACCGTTGGAAACTCATTGTCATGCTCCGTGAGACATCAACCATTAGTTCCTGCTCATGTGTCATTTTGCCATTCCTTTGGGGTATGTGGTGCAGTAATGCTGAGCATGCTCATTGATTCTAGCCCTTTAAATCCTGTTTGTTGCAAGCTCATCACACTTCTGGCTGACTCTGAAAAATGGCAACTATGTTTGGGGTTAGTGGTGAAAAGGAGAGGTGCTTAAGCACTTCTAAACTGCAAACAAGGTGCTAACTCATGCTCCAGTGTGGCACAAAATCTGTGTGTTATTGGAGTATTAACAAAACAGAAAAAAAAGCAGCAAATAAGCTATCATAAACCACTGAAGACAAATTTAATTTTTCTACTTACAAATACAACCCATAGGAGAATTAAAAAAAAAAAGTATGCAGTATACCTTCTAGCATGTACATGTTGGTAAGAAAGAATGCTTGCTACATCTTGTGTAATAGAGTTTGAACATAAAGATTCAAGTATTATACCTCTTGGATTGCTTGCCCCAGAATATAAATGAGAGATACACAAGGGAAACTATATAAATACATATATATATATAGTATTGTAGTGCTTGGCAGTCATTTGAAAATCAAGAATTGCTTTGACATATTAAATATAATTTTAATTGCATCTTAATTATGTTAGATCTTATATAATCAACAGCATTATGTGCCACTTACAAATATATTTGACGCTTTCATAAACCTTATTTTGTAGGTATTATTGTACTTATTTTGAGATGAGGAAATTCATTAATAGAGAGGCTAAATGACTTGCCCAAGATTGCATAGCCAGCAAGCAGGAGACAAGGCTTAGGGCTCAGAGCTTCTCGTTCAAGAGCATGACCTTGCACTTAGTCTCTGGTCACTGGGGCTCAAGGACAGAGGGGCTCAGTTTTTAGACCTTTTGGCTACAAGGATGCTTTGAACCCATTTTATCTCAAGTAGGTTGACTTATCCAATTCCATTGTTGCCATGGCCCTCTGGCTGTTTTTATATCATTTCAAGCACAGCTGTTGAGAAGGGAATGGCATCGTGGAATAGCAGAGTATAGAAAAATATGTAAAATTTTTAAAATAAAAATAATCTTTTTAAAGTCTTCACTTCATGTATTCAACTACCTAGAGACTTGAGGCACATCTTTTTCTTTTGTCATGAGATTCACAGATTAATGATTGGTCAGTCCTTCCAAGCACAAACCTACCAGTGTCTCATTCACAGAGAAGTGAAGTATGCCCTTTCTCCTTTAAAAGTGCTTATGTAGGGCCATTCCTCTGGAAAGGTTACTCCACCTCTAGACAAAACAGCCTTGCACCATCTAGCCTGCCAGAGTCTCCATTTTTCTCAATGGTAAATAATTAATCCTGCAAAGCAGATATGTTTCTTAGGTCTCTGTTGCTTCATTTTTGAGGTATAAATACCTGGGACCATTTTTTGATATATTCCCAAGCCTTCCCTAAGAATTAGGGCTGTGCTGAATTACTTAGAAAGTGGTCTTTCATTTTCAGACTCTAAAGTACTTTAGCAGCTAACTTTTACTCTCTCTACTAAGATATTTAACTGAATTTTACTTTATTTACATATATGTGTAGGCTTTTGAGATTCTAGAAGCATACTCTCTCTATTTCTTGCTCACTCAGAAATGTGAATTTTTTGAGTTTCAGCTCAAATGCTATCTCTCTTCTTGAAAAAAAATCTAGTTTGAAATAAAATTTTTTATCTCTCAAGTATCAATATAGTAGAAAAATTAAAAATCTGAACATTTTTTGTACTTTCCATAGACATCCATATATTAATGATTTTTGCTCCCATATTTTGACTTCTTTTCATTTTTTAGCGAATTTAGTCATCCTCAATGGAAAGAGGCAGATATCAGATACAAGTGCTTAAACATAAACTCTAGATGTTAGCATTCTCAAATCTTAGTGCAAATAAATATTACCAAGGGTATTATTAAGAAAGCACATTTTAGTTCTTGGCCTAAGAAAGTTTGATTCAGTAGGTCTAAATTGGGCCTAAGAATCTGTTTTTGAAAACATGTACCCCTGGCTATCAATTTTCAATAAATACTGACCTGGAGGAAAGGGTTCATGCCTGCCTTCTTTATATATTCACAGGCAGGGAATTCTACGGCTATGAACCTGTGGAGCTCTAGGTGAGTGTTAGGAGGCACAAGGTCAGTGTAGAGGTCCATGATAGTGTGGAGAAATACAATCTATGGCAGCTCAAACCCTGGAACCCCGTCACTGAAAAAATGAAGATGGTGGCCCTGCATTGCAGTGGGTAGCTGATGTCATTGCCCAGTCTTTGGCCCAGGTGGACTGGACTTCCACCTCCCTGGTCAGAGACTGTGCAGATAAGAGATTCCTCACCCCAGACATCACAGAGCCTGCTCTCATCATCATGGCTGCCATCCATGAGGAAGAAGACATGCATCCCACCCTAGTCCTACCCATCATAGCCTACTTGGCCCCCACTCCCCAATAAACCTTATGGCTTTGGGGGGAAAACCCTCAAAAAATAAAATAAAATATTTCCTGGGTACCCCTGCTTCTGGGCCCCGCTCCCATTTGACACCAGAAGATCAGAGAAACCAGAAGCTAGAATATCAGTCATGAATCTGCATGTGCTGGATGAATGAGAAATTGATGGAAAGAAAGTAGGCTGAACACAGTATTTAGATGAGGGAGGTGGTGTAGAATATATTGTGTGTATACCATAGTGCTAGTGTAAGGTACATGTTGGCCAAGTTTACTAAGCTTCAGGCAGGTTCATAATTCAGGAATACATGGGGGTAAAAGGCAGCCAAGATGTGCCTGCGTGCTGTGAAATGGCCTCCAGATTTAAAATTGACTGAATAATTCATACATTTTAGGATTATCTATGTGATTTAATATGCAATGTTAATGGCATAAATGATTTAAAAAGTAATTTATTAAAGTGATATTCAGACTTATTTTCCATTTCCATGGATTCCTATTTTAATTATTTTTTATTTAAAGAAGATAAAATACAAACCAGCAGTTTGTAGAATTGATATTGGATATAAATTTACTCCAATATATTTGAATTTCACATTCTTGTCTTTGTAATAACAGAAGTTTATGTTCAATCAACATTTCTCTGTGCACCATTGCATTAAATGCATTTAGTATTACCCAAAGTTTAAAAATTATATTTTTATAATGAATTATATGTGACTGAATTAGAAAATGTACTCGTTTGTAATCAGACTTGTAGATATTAACTGCTGTCTTTCTTTGTGTCCAAATATAAACAAAAAGATGAAGAAGTAATAGAAGGAACTGTAAAGTCTAAGTAGCTTTTATATTAGGTTTATTATAAATCTAATATATTATATTCTTGCAGAATAGCTAAGATAAAAAAATGGCCCAATATGATCCAAGTCCTGCCCATGTCTCCAAACTCCCCTCACACTGCTCATTCCTTTATTGCCAACTTGAGTAATGCTGGCTGGTCTTCTGTCCTTTCCTACAGGACACACAGTGCACACCATGTCTGCCCTTAGCACTGGGAGCTTTCTGTTCTTCTATCAGGAGCTGCTCCTCTGCTCTTCTTGTAGCTGGTCCTTTCCCTGATTATCCTTTCTAAAGTAGGCCTCTTTAGTTGTTCTTTAGACAGCATCTTCTTTATTTCCTTCTTGGCACTTATCACAAGCTGTATGGATTTCAATTATTTGTTTTCCTGTATATTATCTTTTCCCCCTGTTAGAATGTAAGTTTTAAGCACAGCCACCTGGTATATCTTGTTCACAGTATAATTAGTACAGTGCCGAGTGTTCAGTAATTTTTTCTTAATTAATGAATGGAAGAGCACACATACTTCACAACTATTGTTTTTTTTTTTTTTATTTTGTATTCTGGGAAACATAAGTCCAAATTTCCTAAACCTTTCAGATTCTAAGCTTGAGTTATATTCCTATAGAATCATGTGATTATAAACAGAGAATCTTAGTTCTTTTCTTCTTGGAGTCATCATTTTCACTCATTGTATACTATTTCTGGACTATTTAAGGTGTTAAATAATAAATATTTTAAAACCATAAGAAAAGTGTTGATATTTATATTTATAATTAATAAGGTTGTGTTAGGTTGGTTGCTTTAAAATATTATGAAAATCTATAGGGTACATCATAAAACTAAATAGTACATCATAAAAACTTCTATGCTTTGTGCAACTATAGGAAATACCTACATATAAGAATAGAAAAAGAATTTAGAAAAAAATGTGCCAAATGCTGGAGGTGTTTATCCAAGGGTGATGTAATAATAGGCAATTTTTATTTTCTTCTTTATGTTTTTTCAGTTTTTCAATTTCCATAAAATATGCATGCATTGTTTTTTACATCAAAAAACTGCTGAACAATGGCAAAATAAATTTCCTTTAAGAGCAAGATAAGGCTGCAGAGAGCGAAGTGATTAATTTCTTTTATAATGATTTATTTAGAGTTTTATATGTTCCTGGGACTGTAGCAGATGTTTCAGGATTTCAAAAAGAAATAAAATCTAGTTCCTACTCTTAACTTTGTAAGTCATGTTTATAATGAAAGGCAATTAAAGAAAGAATATTGTAAATTATTATGAAGAATATGAGATACAGAGATGGGAAGTTATTTCCTGGGATGTGATTTGAGAGTGCTTCATAGGAATGGTCATTAAGATCCGCAAGAGTGTTGACTGAGAGGAGGACAGTCCAGGTCAAGGCACTAACATCCAGAAAGGTGCCCAGGCGGGCAGACAAAAAGTGTTCAGGGGAATGAATTAGGCAGATTTGTGTAAAACTGGAGATGTTTTTAAAAAGAATTCAGTAAATGAAAGCATGGAAGGATCCCTGGGCCCCACTTATGGAGCCATTAGAAGAGTAATCCAGGGACTAAAACTGGGATCACGATGAAATTTGATGTCATAAAAGACGACCAGCTTGGCAGGGCACTGTGTGAGTCTGGGAGATACTGTATGTAGTTTTACACAGGCTGAGTTTGGGGTATATTTGTGTCTCATTTGAGAGATGTGCATTAAACTGAGAAATATATCAGCATGAATCTCAGGAAAGGGATTTGGGCTGCACATACAACTAACTGTGAGTTATCTTTGTAAAGGTGGTGATTGAAATTACTGGACTGAATGAGAAATTATCTGTAGAGTCAATTTAGAGTAAGGACTGAGGCTTTAGTAACCTGGTATTTTAATATCCAAATAGAAATAATAGAGAAAAGGAACCTGTTATAAGGGTCCTATGACAGTTCAAGCAAGTGCCAGTGAGGGTCAGCTGTGGCACCAAGGCAGAAAAAATTGGAGGGAATAGAAAGAAACTAGGGGCACCTCTATTGATGTTTTATCTTTCTGATTTGATATCAAGTAAGATTAGCTAGTACAGCCCGGTAGGTGTGGCTCAGTGGCTGAACATCGACCCATGCACCAAGAGGTCGTTGGTTCAATTCCTGGTCAGGGCACATGCCCAGGTTGGGGCCCAATCCCCAATGGGGGGCATGCAGGAGCCGGCCAATCGATATTCTTTCTCATCGATGTTTCTATCTCTTCCTCTCCCTTCCTCTCTTTCTCTCATATCAATAAAGAAAAAAAAATTAAAATAAAAAAGATTAGCTAGTATAAGTAGTGTTACTTTACTTAGGCCAGGAATTTCCAAACCTGGGTTCATGTCAATTATCTACAGAGCTGTCTACTAATATAATATATATGATATGCATTAGTTGAGTGAATGAATAGATTAATGGTTTATATATATCTTGAATCATTATTATCAATACCCTTTGATTTACATTAACTTGTGGTACTAGAGGACAAACACTGCCATTAGACCTAATAAAATCCAATATCCTCTATGGTCCATAATAACTGTTTTTATGGACCATAAAATTAATGTTTTTGTGTGATTTTTAACATTCCTAAAGAAAGAATGACATTATAACTCATCTGTACTTAGAAAGATTAAAAAATGTACCACATTTATACAATTCAAGGTTCTTAATGTCATTTATCTGGCACTCTTTGCTGTGTTGGCGAGGTGACTTTTAATTAACAGTTGTGGAAAGAGCCATAATATGCCCATAATATCACAGTCAATTTAATGTTGAATGAAATTTACTTCATTTTATGTTTCCCCCATTTTACACCTGGACTTGGATATTTTTATTGTACAAAATGCAAAAGGACAATGACTGCTTGTCTTGCTAAATAAAGATACTAGCAACAAAACGAGCTAGATGTTTTTTCTTCTTTTCATCACTAAAAGTCATTGAATCCCCTTTATATCCCTTCCTCCTAAAATTTAAAACTAATATTTACTTAAAGGAGAACAAAAGCAATGCCTCCTCCCCCCAAAATGATGTTCCCAGAGACCAACTGTTAATAATTATTCTTTCAAAATAAATCAGGAAAGAAAATGTTTCTTTGAAGTTAATTATAAAGGCTGTGCCAATAGTTAATAAAAATTCATCAAGTTCAACATCTGTACATGTTTCCATAAGCATAATCATTCTTAAATAAATTAGTGTAGAGAATCTGTCAGATGGTTAATTCTAAAATCAGAAATATGAAATTTGTATGTGTTTATTTTTCACCACAACACAAACACACTTTGATGTGTAATTAGTAATGGCTAGAATCAGATTGCTCCATACTTGCTACCAGTATCTGATTACAATTTTCTGTCTTCCATACTCATTAATATTCAAATATATAATTTTGCTCTTTTGACATGCTTATTATTATAGTTTTATTCTGCCCCCCAAAAGTACATGTTATATGCTTTAATATTGAATTGCTATTGACTTCTTAGAAGAAGAGCTTTGAAATTGGCAAAGAGATCCTCAAAGAGAAGAATGTTCAAGTCAGGCCACCTCTTCCATCATGTTATATTGTCCCCATATATAACCTGTTTCACTTTTCATATCACCTTACTCTGTATGGGTTTAATTTTGAAGAATTCTACAACTTCAGGATCAGAAGGAACTTCAGAGAGTATTTAAATCAAGCCCTTTAACCTATTCACGTTCAATTCTTTTCTACAATATTGCTACAAATGGTGACTGAGTTGGGATTTGACTGCATCTTATGAAGGTCCGTTTTATTTCTCGGCAGTTTGATTTGTCAGGAAGCGGTTCCTCATTACTAGGCAAAGTATCTTCCTATCACTGGTTTTAATTACACCCTCCAGAGTCATGTGGAATAAAATAAAGCAATTCTGATTTGTCTAATTTTGCCCTACTTTACTCAGATTCAAATAGCACACACACACACACACACACACACCATGAGTCTCGGTGTCTGTTAGGTTTATCCATGATTTAGCTGCTGTTTTATGCTGCTGGGAACTTTTGAAGTAGTTATCATAATTCCTCATATTTTGGCACATATAAAAATTTATCCTCTGAATATATGAACTCATGTCAGAAGTTGAGTATGTGTAGAATTTTGCCATTAATAGGTTGTGTTTTTGCAAAATGATGTTGTGAAATCAATGGTTCTTTGTGAGAACAACAGAAAAGGACATTGTTTGTAGGGCAAATGTTTCAATATACCAAGCTTCCATTTTCTTCATCTTCACCAATGAAAATTCCAATCAATTCAGATAATACCTCTTCCAAAAAGTCTTCTTTGATCATTCCAACTGGAAATTCTCTCTCCATTATGATAGTTTGATCATAATGGTCTTAGAGCCCTAAACTTCCATCATCTCTATAAATGTAAGCTTATATAGCCAGCTAGCTAGATTAGAAGTTCCTCATGATCAAGAACCGTATTTTATTCATTTATGCATTTTCCACTCCAAGAGTATAAAACATATTAGTTGCTTAATAAGTACATGTGTTGTGAATATAAAGCACATTGCAATTAGCCTCCCCCTGAGAAGATTTTTTTACGTGAACTAAGTGGGATAAGATAGCAACTTGTTTTTCTTAGACAGCATTTGACAGATTTTTTAAAAGTTCATCTTTGTTTATTATTTTGTTTTCCTTCTACAGTTAGCTACAGATGGTTTGAGCAAAACAACATGGTTAAGAAATTCTAACATTAAAGTAAGTGTTACAGTAAAATTCATTATCAATGTTTTATTTTTAAAATAATTTCTGACAAAGAATTTTTACCAGCCTAGTCATAATATATTTACATGGCCATTTCAGTGGTAAATTATCCATATTTTGATTCAACTCAAGAGAAATCATCATATAGATGATAAATATATTTGTCATATATATATGACATTTTCAAAAAAGGTGATGACATAAGAATTTGTGAGCCTAAGTGTTGTGTCTTTCCATGCATGACAACTGTGACCTTGGCACATGTACTTGTTGCTTATGAGGATTTATCCAAGATTAATATAACAGTAGTGGAACCAGCCCAGAGAAGACTATGTGTGCCATTAATAAGGTACTGAGGGGAAGGGTTATTGGCAGGATGGAAGACAATTGAACAAAGGCAATTGAGCAAAGGCAACTGAAGTGGTGGTGATGGTAGGTAGATGAGGTGGTGGAAGTGAAGGAGGTGGCTGGGGTTGTAGAGGAGGTTGGGGAGGTGGGTAGAGGATGGGAAGGGAGAGTGGAAACAGAGATGGTAGAGATTGGGGTAGAATGGAGGGTTTCCAAACAATGGGAAATTGTGGTGGGAAAGGATGCTATGGGAGAAGAGGGGACTATTCTGAAAAAGGAAGTTATGGACCCATATGGAGGGGATGGTGGTAGATCTAGAAGGTATTAAAATTATAAAAATTAGATAACAGTGCTTATTTTTTATAGATACATTAGACACAGTATTCTAAATAATGTATTTCATTATCATCTTCAAAGTAAACACCATGCTAGACCCTTTCATATCATTCTTGAACTTGTTAATATCCAAGTGCATTGAGTAACATTATCATTTAACCTCTTAAAAGTAATTTCCCCCCAAAATTCTATGTACCCTTAATTACGATGTGTATTTTAAAAGACAAAAATAAACCAAATTAATTTTTAAATATAAATACTTATGACCACTGGAAAATAGAAAGTATTTAGACTTTTTAGTCCAGATTCCATGTTTATGAGACACTATATATTAGATGTAAGAATGAATAAACTAATGCTTTTACTTTTATTTGGTGAGTTTTATGAATCTAATAACCAATCAATAATAATAACTTGTAACACCTAACCCTAAAATATAAAGTATTACTCTTTTTATATCCTAATTATTATCTTTACTAAAAACTATCATTTTTATCATATACTATTTTAAGTAACTCCCAACCTGAGAGCAGAATATAGGATATTCTTCTTGTGTTTCATCCTCATGCTGAGCAGGACAGAAGAAACTCAGACTTGATGTCTTCTTGGGTTAGGTTTGCTAAATTTAGCAAATAAAATATAGGACAACTGAGCTAATTTTGAACTTCAGATAAACTATGAATTTTTTTAGTATAAGTATATTCCAAATATTTCTCAGACATCCTTATACTAAAAATTTATTTCTTTCCATCTGAAATTCAAATTTAACTTGGTGCTTATATTTTATCTCACAACCTTATTTTGGGCAAATCACTTAATTTGCATTTCACTGGCCCTCACCACAGGAGCAGTATGGGATTTTCTATTAATTGGTCAAAAGCTTAATATACTTTTTTTTTTTTTCTGTGAACATGGGGGAAAAAAAGGAGTGATAAAGGGCACTTACTTAAGAATTCCATCTCTAAAAAGAGCTAGTAATCGATGCCCTCAGGTTCATGATTTGATGGTGAGCATTCCAAGACACATGTATCTTTTCATAAGTCATATACTATGAATTAAAAAACCCCAGGTTCTCTGTTTTGAAGATGGACACTCAAATATGCATTTCATTAAGTCAATTTTGGAGTATTTTAATTAATGATAGATGGCATTTATTATTACCTATGAAACTAAGCCCTTAAAATACATTGCAAATTTCAAATATCACAAAAATCTTATGTTAAGTACTATAATTTTATCCCTCATTATTTGGCAAAGAAACTCAGGGGCAGAAGAATTGAGTAACTTGTCGATGGTCATGTGGTTAATAAAAGGTAGAAATGGAATTTGAACTTAGACTGTCTGATTTAAGAATTTTTTCTCTTGACCTTTTTACTACTCTATTTTACCACTGAGCCTTGAGATAAAAATCTTATAGACATACAGGCTAGCTTGCACATTTTACAATAAGTACAGTGATTTGCTTATCTGGACAGAAAAAACAAAAGTAGAAAAGATGTTACTACAGAGCTAGGTCAACAGACTGTTAAAGCTCAATAGCTCAATATTTTCCCTTGTTCTTCACCCGCATGTTCCTCAACCTGTGAAAGCGAGTAAGGAACTATAAAGATCATGAAAGGGCCTCTACTTTATCTTTTATGCTATGGGTTTGAAATAAGGCCTATGATGCTGTGGTGAAAAGCAAAATGTGTTAAATATAGTCATCTTACTTGAACTGACAATCATTGGTCAATCCAAGAGTCAGCACACTGCTTGTCTCCTTTCAGTTCCTTCCAGACTCAGACTATGACTTCCTGTCAGGCAGTGGACACCGCAGTCAGCTCCTGGGAGAGTGCCATTTCTCAGGCTGATTCACTATTACACCAAATTATAGATCAGCCAGAGGAAATGGCAAAATAACCCTTCTATACACACAACACAGCAGGAGGTATAAGAATAGTTTCCTGTAGCCTGGCTACTTGATGCAAAATAATACTATTTCCCTTGATGGACCTTGGTCAAAGGTAACATGGACCTATAAAACAAAGTCTTTTTTTTTTTTTTTTAAAGAATATATACACATATACATATACATATATACATATATATATATATTTTTTTTCAGGTAAACTGCTTTAAGCTTGTAATTTTGGTCTTTCTTGGTTAGAGTAGAGTGAAACTGTTCAACAGCTTACTGCAAGGCATGAACATGCAGAATTGTCTACTCAGTAAGTTCCAGAATAAGAACCTGATTCTCCTACTTGCTTTAAGTAATAATCAAAAGAATGTAAACCTTATGTTTAAAAAGTTTTACTAAAATGTTACTTTATTTTAGTATACCCCAGTGATATGAGGCATGCACATCGAGTAGGGATTTCATAGTTTATACATCTCAAGTTACAGGATTAAAGTGATGACTCCCTCTCAATTCCTTTTCTTAAAAAGCGATTTCTTTCTTGAGTACACCCTATAATTATCCCTGCCTATCTGAATTGCTGAGTATACAGAGTGCTTATTTACAATACAAAAGTGAGAGAACAATTATGGAGATTACCATAGAACTTTTCATTCAGTATTTCCCACAGGTTCATGAAGAACATAGAAAAGGGATAAGCATGAGAAATAGTTAAGAATGTCATTTTGATTAATTTGCACAGAAGTCTTGCTTTAAGAAGGAGGAATCTCGGTGTCCTTAGAAGACATTAGAGAAGCAGTTACCGCTTGACTTATATAGCACCACCTGATATGATTATTAAAGACATGGATCAACAACCATTTATGAATAGAATATTCTGCTTTAAGAATCATAATATCCAAATACTGAGTGGTTTAAAATGGAACATGATCATTATAACTTAATCTAGTAGCTTCAAATAATGTATTTGAATGTTCATGTACCTTTTATAGATTAGACATTGCCCTAGATACTGTGTATATGTCAAATCTAGTCTTCAGAACAACTTTCTAGACAGATATTTTTCCAGATAATCTTCATTTTATGTGCAGAGCAATTACCAGGTTGAAGCTGAGGAATACTGCTGTTGAGTCAAAGCTATAGGAGGTGGAGGGGAGGTTGCTATTGCCCAGATCTCAGGCCTTAGAGTGTGTGCCATACTCCACCTCTAAGGGGGACCTGGAGAGAGCCAGAGTTGAGACTCAGAGGAGCAAGGAAACTAGAGGACTGCCTGCTAGTGATCTCCAGATGAAGGAAGTACGAACTTTCCCAATACTCAGACTAACTCATGATAGTGACCAGGTATAATGTCATGCATTCAACAGGGCTGGGTTTTGAAAATCTAAATTATTTTGAGGATTGTCTTTGAAATATGTTTTGTAGCATTAAAAATATGGGTATTTGTCTTTGTTAAATAAAAGTAGCCCTCTTTGCATGATACTTGAAGAAAGATATCAGGGAGAACTAAGTATTTTTTACCCAGAAAACAGTGAACAGAATTTTCTTCTAGATAGAATCAGTGCCATTGATAACATTTGTTTTTGTTTGTTTGTTTTTTTCTCTCTTTTCTAGTGAAACAAATGTCAGTTACTTTGATAGATAGCTGGAACAACTCTCTCTCTCTTTCTTTTTTCTTTTCTCCAGAAGAGAATTACTCGCAGTTAGAATCATACATTATAACTTTTTCAGTATGTAGAAGATAGTATCTCTATACTCTTTTACTTTACATAAAAAATTATCTGCTAGGGTTTTCTTATCTGTTAATAATAAATAAATTTCTGGTATGGTTTTTTAATGCTTTCAGTGGTGAACTATAGTATGGCATATAGGACATCTTGATTGATTGATCAATTAACTCACTCAAGAAATATTTGTTAAATGCTGGGTACTATTATTAGCACTAAGGATGTGGTGGGAACTTGATAGACATGATTCCTGCCCTTAGTGCATAGGGCCTTTATGATAAAGTAGAGGCAGAAAGAATGAGACAGATGTGTAATAAAATAATTGCATAATTAATTTTATGTATGGTCATAGTAAGTTCTATAAAATATTATAACAGGGTGCTATGAGGTCTTATGTCAGGAGAAGACTTTCCTTGAAGAAGTGCCTTTTTAACTCACATCTGAAGGACTGACTTTGTTGCATGTGCATTCTCAAAATTCAAGACAAACTTTTATTTTATTTATTTACTTGTTTGTTTGTTTATTATCCTCACCCAAGGATATGTTTACTGATTTTAGAGAGACAGGAAGGGAGAGAGAGAGAGAAACATCAATGTGAGAGACAAATATCTATTTGCTTCCTGTGTGCGCCCCGACCAGGGATTGAACCCACAACCTAGGTATGTGCCCTGACTGGGAATCAAACCCGTAACTTTTGGGGTATGGGACAACACTCTAACCAACTGAGCCCCCTAGCCAAGGTTCAAGAGCAACTTTTAAAGGACTAGAAATAGAATGGGCAATATCTAAAGCTGGAAAGAAAAAGTAAAATTTTATTAAGACTAGAATATAGTAAAAGAGAAAAATAAAACAACAGTGGGAAGCGAACTAAGGGATTTAAGTAGGTCAGCGATTGATTGCAGTTTTGAAGATCACTCTGGTTAAAATGTGAAACATGGGTGGCATGTGTACAAGAATGTACATTGTGCCCAGCTGGTGTGGCTCAGTGGTTGAGAGTCGACCCATGCACCAAGAGGTCGCTGGTTCAATTCCCGGCCAGGGCACATGCCCAGATTGTGGGCCCGATCCCTAGTGGGGGGCATGCAGGAGGCGGCCAATCTATGTTCTCTCTCATCGATTTTTCTATCTCACTCTCTCCCTTTCCCTTCCTCTCTCTCTAAAACCAATAAAGAAAAAAATAATAAAAGAAAAAAAACCAAGAATGTACATTGTGAGCACAGCTGAGAGGTTTCTGAGATGAGAGTAGTTGTGTACTAGGATCATGTCTGAAGACACAGAAAAACAGCAGTAGCAAGACTGACTTGATGGAGCAGCATCTGAAGGAGAAGAGGGAGATGTGAAGGTGCACTACCAAAAATTTGTCTTGCAGAAAGATTGCCACAAATCTACGCTACTTCAGAGAGCAAACGAGAAAACAAAATTGTGTAGCATCTTACACCATGTGTCTATATTGTATAGCTGCTACCAGTGCAGTTACCCTTAAAACAAAATACTGAGATACTTGTGATCCACGTTGTATGCACTGTACAGCAAAGAAAGGACTCCAAACCTTTCTGTACCATTCAAATAGCTTCATGCTATCTTCCTGAACATAAAATGAAACCTGAAGCCATAACTGAGTCAGTCCAACTGTTTCCCAGAGAAGAGCCTGAAACAATGTTCAAATTATTCAGCATAAAGGTACCTTCCAGAAATGTCAAGCCTGGGTTGATTGCCAAGGTTCTGCTGTATGCCTCGATGAACATCAGACACCATTGTCCCCTTTTCCCCAGTGAAGACTCAAATCATGGTGCTGAAAATACGTTTTGTCCCAAGATTCCAGGTGGCCCACCAGCAGCAGTAACTGCCTATTCATGAACTGCTTCATCACCGAATGGAACAATGTACATGTTGACGAAGACATCTTTGCTGTTATTATGGGAATCATGACGTTCTACAACTTCTTTCTATCTGATGCTTTACAAGTTGTGTGAATCATAAGTGTTTTATAAGGAACAGTTTATACCCTTGATTATAGGGTATTTTACATGTTATTTTTGGCTGGATGCTTATAGCTACATGATAGCTGTCAACCTTGAAGAATCCTTGATTAATGCAGATTCCAAGATGACGCTGCCTTCTCAATGAGACCTACCCGCTCTAAACTTTAAAATACTGCAGCCCTGCCTTCCATGCTCTCCTTTTACGTACTTTTTTCATAGCCCTTACTACTTTCTAATATACCATACACATTGTTTTTTATGCTTATTGTTTACAGTCGGCCCTCATTTATCGCGATTAATCAGTTCCAGACTCTACCACAATAAGTGAATTTGCACGAAGTAGGATTCTTTTTATACAGTCGTCCCTCGCCACTTTGCGCTTTGACTTTCGCTTCTTCACTCTATCGCAATTTTTTCAAATATAGTATAGTATTGTATAGTATTGTATTGTCTTTTTCCCTCCATTAACTGGTAAAAACTGAGATCTCACTTTTTTAACTAATATATCCCAACTATCTGGCACATAGTTGGTGCTCATTAATATTAGTTAAATGAGCGAGTTTGCTGATGAATATCCTCCCAGATAAAGTTGCAAGATTAACTGTGGAGTATGATTATATTATTCCCTTTGTGAAACTACTTTGATGACATCCTATCATCTATGGGATTTGGTCTAACTCATTAGTTTCATTGTTGGGCCCGAAACTGTGTCTTTCAGCTCTTATCTTTCCCTTTTAGTCACCCAATGCTTAATCATAGAAAAATAATAGCCATGTTCTTTTATATGGCATTCTCCCTCCCAAGCAAGCCTCTCCCTCTGTATTATTGAGTTATACGGCAATAATAACAAACTACCTCAAAACCCAGTGCAGTGGCTTACAGCAACACACATTGTTGTTTTTCTCTTAGGCATTGTGTGGGGCAGGTCTGTTTCAGGCTAGGCTCCGCTGGTACCTGCTGGTTTGGTTTCAGGCTCATTCTCACTGGACCAGCAACTATCCTGAGTATGCTCTCCTTCTGGCAGATTACTGGTCACACTAGATCACACATTTAATGACTCTGCTTGAATGATGACCACTAACTTCCTCTGGCTAGAGCAGCGGTTCTCAACCTGTGGGTCGTGACCCCTTTGGGGGTCAAATGACCCTTTCATAGGGGTTGCCTAAGACATAACAGTAGCAAAATTACAATTATGAAGTAGCAACAAAAATAATTTTATGGTTGGGGGTCACCACAACATGAGGAACTGTATTAAAGGGTTGCGGCATTAGGAAGGTTGAGAACAACTGGCTAAAGCAAAACACATGGTCAAGCCCAATGTGGTTGAGAAATGTGCTGCACCCAAATGATAGCGAATATTTTCTGATCATCACTCATATCTTTCACATTATCCCTTGTTGGCCTGTCCATCAAGACCCAGCATAAATATTGCCTCCTTAATGAACTGTTACCAATTCAGTAAGTAGTCAGAGCAGAAACAATCTACTAAAATTTCTACTCCAAAATATCATAGACTCTAGAAAAGTTTAAATGTGACAGATATTAGTTGCATATAAATGGAGTGAATGGTACCATTAAAAATATGAACCTATTTAGATTCTATCAATGTCAGATTTCTGTCCACCTGTGATGGGTTTTTATCCTTTTTATTGCACTATATGCAACATATCTAGGAAGTGTTCCCATTTAAAACTGACTAGAAATGGGTGATCATCTGAAATTAAATTTCATTATGAAAATACCATACTGTATGCTAAACTGTTCAATATAAGTCCCTACAGGCTTTACTACAGGAAGTGATGAAAATATTCTTCCCCAAGGATTTATATTGAACATTTAGGACATCAGAAGAAAGAAATTCTTGATAGTCAAAAGGATAAAATAGTCTTAGATTTATCTTAAACTTCTGCTGCACAAATCTCAGGTTTTGTTTTATAATACACATGTGTCAATTGACAAAGGTCTATCTAACCTTTGTTCTAGATGCTTCATTACTCCATCCATTCATCCATCCATCCATCTTTTTATTCATATGATTCCACTTTCTCAACCTAGTAAGCCTTGTCTTATTTAACTTCACTCATAATCCAGCTTAGGATTCATGATTTATCATTTTAATTACACCCTTGCCAGTATCCTAAAATGCTGTTTTCTCAGCCTTTTCATTGCATTCATCTGACTAGAGATTGGATGAACTCAGTACTCTTTTTTCATTCTATTTCCTTGAAAAAGCTAAACATCTTTTTTGTTGAACTAAAAAAGTCAACTTCTATTCCACCTGTCTCCATGGTCAATATACTATTGAATTTTAAGATTTATATACCAATATCTAATTAGTTTTAAAACTATCTTGTATAGTGGTTGTCAAGTTTTATTTATAAAGATAATGGTTTGACCTTGAGATTGCAATCTGCAACATTAGTAACATGCTGCTTAACTTTATCACTGAATGCCTGACAATTATAACATGAGTACTAATTGATAGGGTTTTACATGTATTTTTTTTCCAGGGTAATCAAGTTTGCTGATTTTTATGATGAATTTAAATTTCCTTTCCTCTATGGTAGCCAGACATGCAAATAGATATTATCAGGTTATAAACTAATAAATAAGAAATTAACCACTTTTTTGATGCAAAGAATGACAAGAAAATTTCTAATACAGGAATTATAAATGTAAATGTCTTCAGCTCTAGCAACTATCTAGGCAAGGTGTTTAAAAAAAAAAAAAAGTAATGGTAGAAGCTGCGAATAACTAAAGTGTTCCTATCTCACTTAAAAGATTCCAGTTCCATAGATTATAGCAGCCAAATAAAACAGTCCGGAATCCCCATTGTGAAGTTTCTGGTCTCTGTGGAGTAAGAGAGCTCTGAACAATAAGAAATCTTTTGAAAGTAAGCAAGCATACGATATGTAGTGTGAGGCAAGCCATTTCGCACCAAGGTGTATCTTCCGTATCAGTTTATCAATGTTAAGATTTCCCACACTGGAGACTTGTTTGCTTAAGGCTTTATGTCTTATACAAATATAAATGATATTGGAAGGAAAAGTTAGTCATAATTCCTTGCATTATAAGAGATACAACTAAAATTTCCATGAACAACAAAAAAGAAAAAATGTTTTGTCTTGTAGACTGCTTAGGAATTCACAGAATAAAAAGGGGGGGGGGAGTAAAATAAAAGAATTGTTAGAACGAGCCTCAGGGACTGGAATTAGACATTCTCTGCTGTCGGGAGTTTCTATTTTTTGATCTGTTCCCCCTCTCTGTCTTCTCTCTGGACATTTATCTTTTATTCTCTTTGCATGTTGGCCCCATTCTCTTCTTCATACAGGTCTTCCCTAGGTACAGCCACCTTACCTATCAATATTCATGAACGCGAAATAGATTTTTTCTCCTCTTATCCATATATGAATCTCAGAGAGGTAGCCTCTTTTACTTGATTTGGCTTACATGTATTCTCTATGGGACAATAACTATTACCTGGATTATGGTTTACCATGATTGATCATGATGGCCAGACATATGTCTTAGGTTCATTCCATGTGACCCAAAGATAGGATCTATACCTAGGAAAAAAGCTTGCTAGGCAAGAAAAAGAGTTAATACCCACAGTTCAAAACACACTCATGCTTATTGGGCAGGTGCACCACAGTGTGAATAAATTAATTAAAGCCTTTCTTGATAAAGGGGAAAAGATAGAAGACTCAGGACCATATTAACCACTGTCAGCCCAACAAATTCAATAATAAAAAGACTGTTAATGGTGAAGTCAGATTTCCTATGCTGAAATCCTAAGGCTACATGTACTAGATTTTGTGACCTTGAGCAACTTCCTTAAACTTCCTGAAGCTCAGTTTCCCCATCTTTAAAATGGGAATAACATTTAAAATTTGTATCTCCTTCTTGTAAAATGGTAATATCAGGATTCCCAATATTTGCGCAGAGTAGGCACTCAATAAACGTTAGAAAAATGATTGAATGAATGTATAATGGATAAACAAAGAGTACCTACATAATAAGATTATTCTTAGCACAGAGCTAGGTGTGTGCTAAACCCTCAGTAAGTAGTACTCATAAAGCTATAATGCTTTGCTCAAGTGAAGGGAGAATGAAAGAGATCACATTAGGAAGCCAGGGCAAAAGGAACTGTAAAGTTAAGATCTGAGGGTCAATGGATTGGCTTTGTGATACTGTTCCTTCAAGGTTAATTATAATGGTAATGATGCTCATTCTTCTAATAATCCACTTTTTTTTGTTTTGTTTTGTTAATCCACACCTGAGCATATTTTTCCATTTATTCTTAGATAGAGTGGGAGGGAGGGAGGGAGGGAGGGAGAGAGAGAGAGAGAGAGAGAGAGAGAGAGAGAGAGAGAGAGAGAGAGAGAGAGAGAGAGAGATTCATGCCTCCCGCATGACCCCGACCAGGGCTGCAGAACAAACCTGAGACCCTTTGATCTGTGGGCCCATGCTCTAACTGCTAAGCCAAACCGGCCAGGGCTCATCCACATTTTTTAACATCTGCATTAATAAAGTATAGCCCAAACATGTGAAAACTTAGAAAATTACAAAAAGAAAAATAAATAGTTGTATTTGTTCTTAGCTTTTTGTTGTCCTTCACACTGAAATTCCCATGTGTTAGCTGTGTTGGTGTCACTCTAAACATAGTGACAGAAGTTAAATATTCAGAGGAACTTCAAGGTATTACCCAGCTTCTGGTTATTTGTCTTCATGGAGGCAAAACATCCATCTATTTTCATCAAAAAGCTTTGTGATTAAGCAGCACAGGAATGAGTATCTAAAAGGAATTTTCGTCTTAATTTTTCTCTACTTTATCATAATGGTTTCAAGTTAGAAAAATCTGAAAAGTTTGTTTGTTTTGTTGTTGGATATGAAAATGTCACATGTTATGAATATGCGCCATGAAGTTTTCCATAAATTTGGGATTAATTTATGTTGTGCTATATACATGTTCTCTGTGGCAAACATTTCAACATGGCATCCACGGAGGCACAGGGAGGATCTCAACTGGCAAAAACAAAGATCATTACTGTGGCAGAAGCTCTATAAACATCAGGTTTTTAACACCTGACCTAACATTAGTTGAGATAAATATATTATTCTAAGGACCTGTATAAAGATGAATGAATTCATAAACACAACAATTTTGCTTGTTTTGTGTATTCTTCTTTGTAATAACACTAAATGTTAAATTTTCCTTCTAAGATTTCAGTTTATGGTTCTCATTTAACAAAGTTCTTTAAAACAATTATGAACCTGACCACATCAGCATGTATACATAATTAAATTTTGAGTAAATACATTTGATTTTTGCATCCATACGAACAATTATTTGTGCCATTCCTGAGCTTTCTTGCTCAGATTCATTCCCTGCCTTCCTTTGCTAAGCTCTGTCTCATAGAGGTCTGAGTCCTATAGATGGCATCTCTCTGACTTTTTGCTCTGTTTCTTCTGTATATAAAATTAGTACTCAGATTTAAAGGGCTTGTGTGACGAAGTCAGGCTCATGCAGATCATTGCCCTTTTTAAAAAGTCAGCTATGCCATATAAAATAATCACATGACTAAATCCATCAGATTCACACTGTGGGTATTATGCAAGACCTACACACCAGGAGTCTTGGGTGGGTGCCATCTTAGAATTCCGTCTACATAGTTATGGATCAAATTTAAAGCAAATGACATAATTAAAAAACAAATAGTAAAAATATGGCGGCGAGCAGGACTGGAGGGAGGGTGAGTGCGTGAGAGAGTGAGAGAGTGAGCTAGTGTGTGAGAGAGAGTGAGTGGATGTGAAGGTAGACGACCAAACTCGTGCAGTGCAGAGAGACATGGAGCAGACGGTTCCTGCGCTGTGGACAGGAGCAGCCAGCTATCTCTATAAGCGGCTCTTCAGGGCGCTTCTCCCTGCGCCGCGGGGAGGTCCCACCATTTTGGAAGATCCCAGGTCTTCCCTGGGAGGAGGCAGTGGGAGTGGCTAGGGCCTAGCAACTTGAGCCCACCAGTGCACCTGGCACCATTGGACCAGTGGACATCCTGTGTCAACACAGACCAGTGCACAGTAGTGGAGTTGTCAAGGTGTCGGTTGCAGAAACCATGAATGGCCAAATGGCCAGGAGCCCAGCACCATCCCCCACAGTAGCAGCCAGATCAGAGTCGAGATATACCCCTAGCAACAGAGGCTGGGGAGCAGACATCCATCCCCAGGCAGCAGAAACACAGACCAGCAGCAGAGAACAATCCCCAAAAACTACAGCAAAGGCTGAGCAGGAGCTGAGCCCCACTGGGCAGCAGCACTCCCCAGCCACCAGCAGTGGGACCTGGGGCTCCATCAGGACCTGTGCAACACAGCTGCCCACAAGAGCAGTGTGGAACTGGGGATCCAGAGGTACCTGTGTGACCCAGACATCCAAGGTGCAGGTAGGGAGTGCAGCTTCAGCAGGGCCTGAGCAATACAGCTACAGGTGGCACCAGTGACCAGCTGGGAACACAGCTTCAGAGGGGCCCACGCAATTCAGCAGCAGCACCTACCAGGACACAACAATATCAGCCCCCAGTAGTCAATCCTCCAGGAACCACAGCAGGCAAGAGGTGACACACAACAGAACAGTCTGGGAGGCACAGTAGCCTTATTTGAAATACAGCGAGCTGCCTACACATCCAAACATTCCTTATCAGGTCTAGAGCTACCAGATGGCTAAAATGGGGAGACAAAGAAACAACACCCAAAGGAAAGAAAAAGAGGAATCACTAGAAAAGGAACTACAGGAAATGGAAGAAAGCAACCTGTCAGATAAAGAATTCAAAGCAATGATTTTAAGGGTGCTCAAACAATTTGATGAGAACTACAAGCAACTTAATACGAATTATGAAGAGCTCACTGGGAACTACTTCAGCTTAAAAAAAGAGGTAGAAGCTATGCATAAAGAGGTAGAAGCTATGCATAAAAATCAAGAGGAAATAAAAAATGACATAGCTGTTACAAAAAATACCTTAGAATGGTTCAATAGTAGATTAGAAGAAGCTGAAGACCAAATCGGTGACTTAGAAGACAAGGTAGAGAAAAACACTCAAATAGAGCACCAATGGAAAAAAAGTTTAAAAAGCAGGAGGAGAGTTTAAGGGAACTGTGGGACAATACAAAGCGTAACAACATTCGCATTATAAGGGTACCAGAAGGAGAAGAATCAGAGAAAGGAATAGAGAACCTGTTTGAAGAAATAATGATAGAAAACTTCCCTAAACTGGTAAAGGAAAACAAGTCCAGGAAACACAGAGAGTTCCAAGCAAGATGAACCCCAGAAGACACACAGCTAGACACATCATAATAAAAATGGCAAACATTAAAGACAAAGAAAGACTCTTAAAGGAAGCAAGAGAAAGAGAGAGTTATCTACAAGGGAGCTCCCATTAGACTGTCAGCTGATTTCTCAATAGAAACGATGCAGGCCAGAAGGGAGTGGCATGAAGTGTACAAAGTAATGCAAGGCAAGGGTCTGAATCCAAGACTACTCTATCCAGCAAAGCTATCATTCAGAATTGAAGGAGAAATGAAGAGCTTCATGGATAAAAAAAAAAAAGCTAAAGGAATTTACCACCACCAAACCAGCACTACAAGAAATGCTGAAGGGATTGTTGTAAAAAGAAGAAGAAACAGAGAGAGAGAGAGAGAGAGAGAGAGAGAGAGAGAGAGAGAGAGAGAGAGAGAGAGAGAGAGGAACACAGGCATAAAATTAAAATGGCAACTAATAACTATCTATCAATAATAACCTTAAATGTAAATGGCTTAAATACTCCAATCAAAAGACATAGGGTAGCTGATTGGGTAAGAAAACACAACCCATATATATGCTGTCTACAAGAGACCCACCTCACGACAAAAGACTCACACAGGATGAAAGTGAAGGGATGGAAAAAATTTTTCCAAGCAAATGGTAATGGAAAAGAAAGCTGGGGTAGCAATACTCATATCTGACAAGATGGACTTCAAAACAAGGGCCATAATAAGAGACAGAGAAGATTACTACATAATATTAAAAGGATCAATCCAAGGAGAGGATATAACCCTGGTAAACATATATGCACCAAATATAGGAGCACAAAAATATATTTAAAAACTTCTGGAGGACTTCAAGGGAGAGATCAATAGTAATACGATCATAGTGGGTGACTTTAACACGACCACTGACACCGTTGGATGGATCTTCTAGACAAAAAATTAACAAGGACATAGAGTCCTTACAAGACAAACTAGATAAGTGGGACTTCATTGATATTTACAGAACATTTCACCCCAAAGCTGCAGAATATACATTCTTCTCAAATGCACATGGGACATTCTCAAAGATAAACCACATGTTAGGAGACAAAGCAAGTCTCTACAAATTCAAGAATATTGAAATAATATCAAGCATCTTCTCAGATCACAGTGGCATGAAACGAGAACTGTTACAATAAAAACACACAAAAACATTCAAACACTTGGAAGCTAAATAGCATGTTATTAAACAACCAATGGGTTGCTAATGAGATCAAGGAAGAAATTAAAAAATTCCTGGAAACCAATGAAAACTAACACACAACAACACAAAATCTATGGGACACAGTGAAAGCAGTCCTGAGAGGGAAGTTCATAGCACTACAGGCCTACCTCAAGAAACAAGAAAAATTCCTCATTGACTTTCTAACCCTACAACTTAAAGAACTAGAAAGTAAACAAAAAGAAAAACCCAGAGCTAGTAGGAGGAAGGAAATAGTAAAGGTCAGAGCAGAAATAAACGACATAGAGACCAAAAAAAAAAAAAAAAAAAAAAACAATTCAAAAGATCAATGAAACAAAAAGCTGGTTCTTTGAAAAGATAAATAAGATCGATAGACCTTTAGCCAGACTCACCAAGAAACAAAAAGAGAGAAACCAAATAAACAAAATCAGAAACGAAAGAGAAGTAACAACTGACACCACAGAAATACAGAGGATCACCGAAACATACTATGAACAATTATACGCCAACAAATTGGACAATCTAGGAGATATGGACACATTTCTAGAAATACACAGCCTCCCAAAACTGAACCAGGAAGAGATAGAAAACTTGAAAAGACCTATAACAACAAAGGAAACTGAAGATGTAATTAAGAAACTCCCAGCAAACAAAAGCCCAGGCCCAGATGGCTTCACGGGGGAGTTTTACTGAACATTCAAAGAAGATCTAATACCCATTCTCCTCAAACTATTCCAAAAAATCCAAGAAGATGGAACACTTCCAAACGCATCTTATGAGGCCAGCATAATCCTAGTTCCAATGCCGGATAAAGACACTACAAAGAAAGAAAACTACAGGCCAATATCCCTGATGAACACAGATGCCAAAATCCTTAACAAAATATTAGCAAATCAGATCCAGCAATACATCAAAAAAATTATTCATCATGACCAAGTGGGATTCATGCCAGGCATGCAAGGATGGTACAATATTCGCAATTCAATAAATGTGATACACCACATAAACAAAATGAAAGATAAAAACCATATGATCATATCAATAGATGCTGAAAAAGCATTCGACAAAATCCAGCACCCATTTCTGATAAAAATGCTCAGCAATGTGGGAATACAGGGATCATATCTCAACATAATAAAAGCCATTATGAAAAACCTACAGCCAACATCATACTCAATGGACAAAAACTAAAAGCATTCCCCTTAAGAACGGGAACAAGACGGGGATGCCCAATTTCACCACTCTTATTCAACATAGTACTGGAAGTCTTAGCCACAGCAATTAGACAGGAAGTAAAAATAAAAGGGATACAATTTGGAAAGAAGGAAGTGAAACTGTCATTATTTGCAGATGACATGATATTGTACGTAGAAAACCCTAAAGACTCCATCAAAAATCTACTAGAGTTAATAAATGAATTTGACAAAGTAGCAGGATACAAAATTAATGTCAAGAAATCGACAGTATTCTTATACACCAATGATGAACTCACAGAAAGAGAAACTAGAAAAACAATACCATTTACCATGGTGGCAAAAACATTAAGATACCTAGGAATAAACTTAACCAAAGAAATAAAGTACCTCTTCACAGAAAACTACAGGTCATTGAAAAAAGAAATAGAGGAAGATATAAAAAAGTAGAAGCACATACCTTGTTCATGGATTGGAAGAATTAACATCACTAAAATGTCCATACTACCCAAAGCAATCTACAGAATCAATGCAATCCCCATCAAAATGCCAACGACATATTTCACAGAACTAGAACAAACACTCCAAAAGTTTATACGGAACCAAAAAAGACCTCAAATAGCCACAGCAATCTTGAAAAAAAAGAACAAAGTAGGAGGGATCACATTACCAGATATCAGGTTATACTGCAAAGCCACTGTAATCAAACAGCCTGGTACTGGCACAAGAACAGACAGATAGATCAATGGAACAGAACAGAGAACCCAGAAATTGACCCAAGACAATATGCTCAATTAATATTTTACAAAGGTGACAAGAGCATACAGTGGAGTCAATACATTCTCTTCAACAAATGGTGTTGAGAAAATTGGACAGCTACTTGCAAAAAATATGAAGCTAGACCACCAACTTACACCATAAACAAGAATAGACTCAAAATGGATAAAATACTTAAATGTAACTCATGAATCCATAAAAATTCTAGAAGAAAATGTAGGCAACAAAATTTCAGATATCATATGCAGCAGAATTTTCACTGATACCACACCTAAGGCAAGAGAAACAAAGGAAAAAATGAACACATGTGACTACATCAAACTAAAAAGCTTCTGCACAGCAAAAGAAACAATCATCAAAATGGAAAGGGAACCCACCACATGGGAGACCATAATTGCCAATGATGCATCAGATAAGGGATTAATTTTCAAAATATATAGAGTGCTCATACAACTCAACAAAAGGAAGACAAAGAACCCAATAAAAAAATGGGCAGAGGACCTAAATAGACACCTCTCCAAACAGGACATATAAATGGCCAAGAAACATGAAAAAATGCTCAATGTCACTAATCATCAGAGAGATGCAAATTAAAACAACTATAAGGTATCACTTCACACCTGTCAGAATGGCCGTCATCAACAAATCATCAAACAACAAGTGTTGGCGAGGGTGTGGAGAAAAGGGAACTCTAGTACACTGCTAGTGGGAATGCAAACTGGTGCAGACACTATGGAAAACACTATGATGTTTCCTCAAAAAGTTAAAAATTGAACTGCCATTTGACCCAGTGATCCCACTTCCAGGAATATACCCTAAGATGCCTGATACACCAATCAGAAAGAATATATGTACCCCTATATTCATAGCACCACTATTTATAATAGCTAAGATCTGGAAACAACCCAAGTGTCCATCAGTAGATGAGTGGATAAAAAAGCTGTGGTACAGGTACACAATGGAATACTATGAAGCTGAAAGAAAGAAAGATCTCTTATCATTTGAGATGACATGGAGGGACCTGGAGAGTATTATGCTAAGTGAAACAAGCCAAGCAGAGAAAGACAAATATCACATGATCTCACTTATTTGTGGAATATAATGAACTAAACAAACTGATGAACAAAATTGACCCAGAGACATAGAGGTAGGGTACAGACTGACAAACCCCAGAAGAAGGGGTGTTGGGGAGGAAGAGATAAACCACAGAACTTATATGCATGTATGCATAACCAATGGACATAGACAACAAAGCTGGGGAAGGGGTGGGGGGCTGGGGAGGAGGGTGTCAATGGAGGAAAAAGGAGAAACATTTGTAACAAAAACAAATTAATAAAAAATAATTTAAAAAATAAAATAAATAAAGCAAATAACATTTAGCTAGCTAAGCTGTTGCAGTGTCAGAAAGGAGAATCCATTTAAGCATGCTTTCTTGCAGATTCAAATCTAATAAGTAAACTGAGAAATCTAATTGAAAGTAAAATACTGAGGTATGTATGAGGCACTATGTATTATATATAATCAGAATGTGATAATTGTATTGAATTTCAGCTTTCAGACTCAACTCACAGATAATGCTTGGAAGCTAAATAATAATGGCAGGATAGAATTTAAATGTCATCAATGTTGACAATGTAAAAGTCAAAGTATAGTTGACCCTTGAACAACATGGGTTTGAACTCTCTCTGAGGGACCACTTATATGCAGATTTTTAAAAATAAATACACAGTCGCCCTTTGTATCCCCAGTTTGCATATCTGTGGGTTCATCCAGCAGCAGATCAATAACAGTAGTTTCGATCTGTGGTTGGGAACCCACAGATGCAGAAGGCAGACTTGAGCATTGTTGGATCTTGGTATCTGTGGAGGTCCTAGAAGCAGTCCCCTGCGAACACTGAGTGATGACTGAAGTTTTTGGTGAGTCAAAGATTATACACAGATTTTCAACTGTGTGGGACCTGATCAGGGCCCCCTAACTCCTGTGTTGTTCAAGGATCAACTGTGTAGCTAATACAAGTTGGTGCGTAGAAGAGGGATGAGAAGTGAAGAAATGATGGTGGGTATTGATATACTTATTAGCAATAAAGGGGTTCAGTACATACTGTCTATGCTTGAAAATCAGACCAGAAGTTTAAACCAGAGGTTGGCAATTTTTTCTTTAGAGGGCATAGTAAATATCCAGGGGTGGGGAACCTTTTTTCTGCCAAGGTCCATTTGGATATTTATAATATCATTTGTGGACCATAAAAATTATCAACTTAAAAACTGGTCTGCTATATTTGGTAGGCTAATTTGGTGAGGCACGTGATGTCAGCTGGCATTGATCTCACAGGCCTTATATGGCCCACAGTCCCGATGCTCCCCACCCTTGTTAGACTTTGTAGGTCATATGGTCTCTGTTGTAAGTAGTCAAGTTGGCTATTGTAATATGAAAGCAACCACATACAACCATAGACCGATGAATATGATGTGTTCCAATAAAACTTTATTTATAAAACGGTGGCAACCTGGCTTTGGCCTACTGGCCATAGTTTGCCAATCTATGGTTTAAAAGATATTCTTTAAAAACATATAAAGAAAAGAAAAGTCATGCTATAACTTTATTGAGAAGAGGTGTGCATAACACAGATTTTTAAGTGAGCTAAATCTTTAAAGTCATAGTATCATAAACAATAAATAAACTGTTGATAAATCAAGAGATAGTAATATGAACATATCATTTAGAGAAAATAGAGGTAACAAAGTGTATCTCAACACAGAAATCACAAATGATTGCTTCTGGGGAATGTGATTAGGGTTGGAAAAGACAGTGTAGTAACTATTGGTTTTAAGCATAAATTACTCTGTACTATGAGATATTTAGATAATTGTACATTACTTTGATTTAAATTATTAAAAGAAGGAAACAAATTGGTAGACATGTTCTCCATTTACCAAACAAATTAAGATTCATTATTTAACATTTTTATTATTACTATTTAAATTTACATAAATATTCCAAATTGCTTTATTATTGAGAATACAGTATTTCATCTTATTCATAAAGCTATAGCAAGATTTTTTAAATTTTTGTGCTAAAATTTAGAGATAATATGAAACAATATTGACAGAATTTCCCTGAATGACTAGTTTTTGTCTTATTTTCAGAAAGAAAAAAGACTAGTCAGCAATGACTTGTCCTTTGTGAATCCATGAACATTTCTCTCTCAATACTCAACAACCATCTTCTGAATACAACTTTGTAGAAAAAAGTTAGTGTTTATGTCAATTTTATGGTGAATAATTATATTTGTTCTTCTTCAAGATTTATGGTGATTTTCTTGTTCTGTAGTTTCCTTAGAGATCTTTGTTTTTGTTGTTATTCCTCACCTGAGGATATTTTTCCATTGATTTTTAGAGAGAGTGGAAGGGAGGGAGGGAGAGAGAGAGAGAAGGTGAGAGAGAGAGAAACGTTGATGTGTGAGACACATCGATTGGTTGCTTCCTGCATGCACCCCAACTGGGGCTGGGGATGGAACTCCGGGTTGATGCCCTAACTGCTGAGCCAAACTGGCCAGAGCATCCTTAGGGATTTTTAACAGTGGTTCAGCTATCTCATCTGTGAATTTCCCTGAGACCTGCATAATTTACCACAACACCATTTGTCCTGGTCAGAGATTACATTTTAGTCTAACAGCCTGTTCTCTTTGATATTCTTATCTTTTAGGACTTCCATTCTTTCTTATTAATGCTTATTTTCCACTTTTGAATATGAAGACCATTCTTCTTCATATAGTGAATGGAATAAAAATGAGACAAGTAGTTTCATTTTTTCTTTGACATTCATTATTTTTAAAGATTTTTTATTGGTTTTTAGAGAGAGAGGAAGAGAGATGGAGAAGGGGAGGGAGAGAGAGAGAGACAGAAACATGGATGTGAGATCGGAACATCAGTCGGCTGCCTCCTATATGTCCACACCTGTGATTGAGCCCACAACGTGGGCATGTGCCCAGAACAGGAATAGAACTGGTGACCTTTCAGTGCTCAGGACAACACCCAACCAATTGAGCCATACCAGCCAGGGCTCTTTGAGATTTAGTAATATGATTGGCTGTAGGCAATGAATCAACACTTTCTTTGGTGTACATTGAAACATACATGAAACATGAATTCCACAAAACTATTTTGTTGAATTAGAGGGTACCACATAATTTCAAATTATTGTTTTTATAAAACTTTGGGCTATGAGTTACTATCCATTGGAGAGTATTTTATTAAAAACCATTAATAATAAAATCAGCGCATCATCAAATTAACAATCTTTATGAGTACCATTAGTTTGGTTAACATACAAATTGTTCTTCCTATGACCATATGATTATGGGAAATAAAAACATAATAAAAGTACTCATGGGAATTAGAAAACTGGTTCAAATTAACCTATTACAGTTTTGTTTTTACAAGTGTTTTCAGTATTTGGAGAAGTATAATATGTCACTCATTTTGAGCAAACCCAAACCAATGTTAATTTCCAAATGGAAATGAAAAGTTTTCTTTCTTAAGGATGCCAGTTTAAACTATACCTATGTACAGTAAACTGAAGTTTTCTTAATTATTTGACTTGAACTTCACAGTAATATTTGTAACAATAATTTTAACAAAACTATCACATATGACATGCTTACCATTTGTCAGGCACTATGCTAAGTACTTTATATATGTTGTATTTCTTTTAATTCTCTCCACACCCTATGAGTAGGTGTCCTTCTTTTTAAATGTACCAGAAAACTTAGGTCTGAGGTATTACATATTATGTCTTATAGGATAAATGTTTAAACAAAAATCAGACTAGCATTGACTGAATTTGAAATGAAAAGTTTAGCCCAGCTGGTGTGGCTCGGTGGACTGAGTGTAGTCCCATGGACTGAAAGGTCCTGGTTTGATTCCCAGTCAGGGCACATGCCCCGATTGTGGGCTCGATCCCCAGTAGGGGGCATGCAGGAGGCAGCCAATAGATGTTTCTGTAATAACTCCATTCTGACCCTCAGTTACTGCATGCACACACTCTCGCAGTTTCTTTTTTGTAAACGTAAGGGCCTTGAGACACCCCAAGAAAATTGCAAAGATAAGGGGTTAATGAAGGCTTTGGGAAACTCAGAGAAACCATGAAAAAAAGGAGATTAATGGTGGCCCTGAGTTAACAAGCTTCTCTCCCCCACTTCTCTGTATCAGCCCCCCTTAACAGTGCCAAAAGCGGTGCCAAGAGAATGTAGTTTTTTTTTTGTTTTTTTTGTTTTTTTCTGTAGTTTGTGCCTTTAAAAGCGGACAACAAAGAAGGCTCGGGGCTGAGGATTTGGGGAAGCTATAACCCCCAGCCCGCCGGTGTAACAGCCCACCAGTGTAATAAAGTGCTCCTTTACAATTCGGCCGTGCGTCTCTGGTTATCTCACTGTCACCTTACAACAGTTTCTTTCTCACATTGACGTTTCTATCTCTCTTTTCCTCTCTCTAAAAAATCAAAAACATACTAAAAAAAAAGTTTATAAATGTTCTTGTGGATAAGGGATAGAAGAGCAGAGAGGAAAGCCATATCCCCGAAATAGACACATAACCTAAAGGAAGCCTCTAAAAGTTTAGATAAAGAAAAGAGGTCTGCTAGTGTTATAGGTACCTGAAGATTTGAATATCATAAGTCAAAAGAAGATTTCTAGTTTTTTAATTAATACGATTTGATTATAAAGAAAGCAGAATCAGGAGAAATCTGGAAGAGAGGAATTTGAAGCCACATTCTTTGGAAAGGTTTAGAGATTAGATGAAGCAGTAATGAAAATGGTTGATGGAAAAGAGTGAGCTGAAATAACAGAGTGCTATGGGGGACTGGAAGAAGCAAGAACTTGACCATACACAGATGGTTCTGAATGACCACGTATATAGGCTATCTTAGGTACAGGGTGAAATAATGAAGGAATGTCTTTTAAGACGGGAGTAGATGGGGGTGTATGTAATTTGGAGCTTTCAATCTATTAAAACTGTATATATTTTAGAAAATTTTTTAAAAAGTCACAATTATGAGACCCACTGAACCACATTTAACAGAATGTCATGCATTATTCCCATATTCTCCAACAGAAGTGTGTACACACCAAGACACACACACTCTTATAGATCTGCATTCTCTCTAACAGTGCCACCATGTGCCCAGTTGCCCAATAAATAAACCTAAAAGTCATTTCATTTCCCCCCTTTCTTCTCTGCCCACATCTAAGCAATGACAGGCCCTTTCAATTTAACCTTTTCAATATCTCTACCCTTCTACTTCTGAGTAACTACAAGAGCTTCAATGTCTTGTCACCCCTATGACCCCCAATCTCTGTATTGCCTGCAAGGTGGTATGTCTAAAACACACACATACACTCACCCACAAACTGATTATATGTAGTCTCTATATTCACACTGTTCAAGAACTTCTTATCACCTATGCGATCAGTTCTTTGAAACAGAAGGCCCTTCATAATCTGTTGTCATTTAGATCCTTTCAGCCTCATTCAACACCTCCACCTCCTCCCATTGTTGTATTTCAGCAAAACTGAGCTAATTTTAGTTGTTTAAACACAGCTTGCTGTCTCCTACCTTTACACTTGGTGTTCCATTTGCCTAAAATAGCTGTCTCACCTATGCATGGACTTGTCCACCTGGAGAGCTCCTAAAAGTTCTAATCTTGCTCCTCCCTGGAACTGGAATCTGAGAAAGCCTCGTTACTTCTCCTCTGTGCTTCTCCATGTGCTCTGAACACATCTCTCCACTCTTACAGTCATATTGGGTTATAATTTGTTTTCTTACATGTCTCCTTTGCCCACTACCTCTGATCTTCTTGAAAGCAGAACTAATTTTTAAAATATTGTAATTTCTATGTCCAGAATAGTGCCTGGGTTGTAATTATATTTTATAAATATTTGTGAATATTAGATGGATGGAAGTAATTTATTTTAAATGAAAACTACTTTCCTCTAGTGATGACCTCCAGGCAGGGCAGGATATCTTTGGAGTGTGCATATTTTGGGGAGTGTTAGAATGTATTCTATTCCAAATTTATTTGAAAATATCTGTAGTGAAAAAATGATTGCATTTACTTTTCACCCAGCACCTGAAATAAAACACGCTTTGCAAGATAAATTTTTATCTTGCTCCTGGCAATCACATGAAAAGCTATAGTAAAATAAAAATAGAATCTGCACTTGATACTGTGGGGAAAGGAAGCTAGAGGCAGTGCTGAAAGCTTGATTTCTTCATAGCACAGGCGCTTTTTCCAAAGAGAAAATATCTGGGACCAAAAAGAATGCATTCCCTCAAGCTGCCTACAATAATGCTTTATTATGGAAGGAAGTGTTCCTGATATACCACCTTCCCTAATATTTTTTAAATGGCTATTAAACAAAGGAAATATCTTTCAATATTTGAAAACAAATCAGTGTAAATTGAGCTGTTAAATAAGCTTATCGTTATGTAAATATTGTAACGACATATATCCTAAAGTAGTTTTATTCTAGGCAGAGGACATGTTTTGTGATAGTGGCAATCCAGGGGTTTACGGAAATTGGAACAATCATGAAAAGAATTATACCATTCAATAACTGCTAAGTGCACACATGTTAAATACTCCATTTTTTAAAAAAGAAAACTTTATGACATTTATATTCTGGTTGTTAATTACGCAATGTGTAGTGTATATGTTAACATCATAGAAAACTGTAGAATTATAATACTAAATACATGAAGTAAATGATAGGAGGAATGAAGGTGGAATAATTTGAGTTTTTACATGTTTTGTTAGGTGCTCCCTTGTCACCATGACTCTGTTTGTGTGCCTGGCACTAAGAGTAATGGAACTCGTGGTGGTCTGAGAGTGAAGATGAGTCGAGTTGAGTCTGCCCTTTGCAGGAGAGCAGGGGCTTCTCTTCTGCCTGGACAAATCTAGCCATGGATATCTTTTTAACTTTTTGTATTGCTTTTAGAGAGACAGGAAGGAGAGGGAGAGAGAGATAGAAACATTGATGAGAGAGAACATCGTTTGGCCGCCTCCTACATGCCCCCCAGTGGGGACTGGGCCCACAACTTGGGCATGTGCCCTGACCGGGAATCGAACCAGCGACCTCTTGGAGCATGAGTCAATGCTCAACCACTGAGCCACACCAGCCAGGCCATGGATATCTTTTTATATATAGCTGATATGGGTGGGAAGTAAGGGATGAACTAATGTTATAGTGGGAGGAATCTGTGGGAAAGAAATCCCTAAAAGTAGAAGATGAGTAAAAATATATTCTATTATTGAAATGTTTGTAGAGAATTTTTCTGTTATGATCTTCTAAAAGAAAACACAGAGCCTGAAAAGAACAGGTGTTTAGAATTTAAAATGTGTATCTATATGAAAAATACCTCTACGGATATTTGTGTTACTGAGCCATACATCACAAGAATCACCTGTGAAGTGAATAGTAAGTGAGGTTTCCAAAGGCAAGTTTTGAAGAAATTTATGTAAAAAGCAAGGCACCTAACTTTAAGAAAATGGATAGTTTAAAATAGCCTACATATAATTTATATCTAAGAATTTTAAAGCTTTGAAGAATATTTGAGGGAGTTTAAATATCAAAAATAAATCTTATTTATTAGCTGAATTTGCATTTTATTAGTAAATTGCTATAGAGATAATTTTCATTTTTGGTTCTACTCTTTTTTAATTTTTATTTTTCTATTACAGTTGACATTCAGTATTATATTAGATTCAGGTGTACAGCATTGTGGTTAGACATTTATATAACTTAAGAAGTGAGCCCCTCCCCAATAAGTCTGGTACCCATGTCACATCAGACATAGTTATTACAATATTATTGACCATATTCCCTCCCTATGTTGTACCTTACATGCCCGTGCCTATTTTGTTTTCAATCCTTCTGTACATAACATTCATTCATTTAATTATTTACAGATATTCCAAATATAAATACTAATGTAATTATTTGTATCTATGTATTCCATGTCAGAAAAAATTATTTTGTTTTTTTGTTTTGTTTTTATCCTCACCCGAGGACATTCTTGCATTTATCTTCAGACAGAGCAGGAGGGAGAGAGAAAGAGAAACATCAATGTGAGAGAGACATATCGAGTGGTTGCCACCCACACAACCCCAACCGGGGCCGGGGACAAACTGAGGTATGTGCCCTTAGCAGGAACTGAACCCTGGACTCTCTGGTCCGCAGGCCGATGCTCTAACCGCTGAGCCAGACTGGCCAGGGCTATTTTGAATCATTTCATTTAGGACCAAATGAGGTTGTGATTTTAGTTTATCAGGTACAATTAAGTGGAAAAGTTCAATTTCACTTTATTCCTGAATTTCTCCCCTCATATTCCTTAACCAAGGGGAATGTGACGTTGCCATTTTGTCACTAAACCTAGTTGGCACTACCAGTTTATGTACTAAGTGGGACCACTTATAATTATTATTAACAATATACCTTTAAAGAATCAAGTAATATAAATATATCCAAACATTCACTGGAGATGCACCAAAGCCAGCATTGTAGGAATTGAGTGATTTCCCCACCTTTTGTGAAATCAGACTAGTCACCCCAGTACTAGGACATCTCCCCACTGTTCACTCAGTGAAAATAGCTGGCATGAATATATGGAGACTTTTTATATCTAAAAAAAGTCTCGCCCTGGCCGGTTTTGCTCAGTGGCTAGAGCATTAGCCTGCAGATCAGAGAGTCTCAGGTTCGGTTCCCTCAAAGGGCATGTACCTTGGTTGCAGTTTGTCCCTGGCCCCAGTTGGGGTTGTGTGGGTGGCAACCACTTGATGTGTCTCTCTCACATTGATGTTTCTCTCTCTCTCTTCCTCAATCTCTCCCTCCTGCTCTATCTCAAAATAAATACAAAAAAAAAAAAAATGTCTTATACTGGATGCTATATTTGCCAATACTTTTTTAGTGTCCCCTTTTTGGTCCAAGTCTGCAAAGCATTGGCAGATATAAGAGCATATCTGGAAACATTCACCTGCACAGTGAAATCTTACACTGATATTTCCTCTCATCTTCCCATGAACTTGACAAACAGAAAGAAGCCAGTGTGAAACCTTTAATTCTGGTGGAAGAAATTAGCTAATCATTTACTAAGGGCTTTTTCTTTCCTTCTGGGTACACAATGAAACTACAGAAGTCCCCCTTATCTGAAGGGGGTAAGTTCTAAGAACGCCTGTGGATACCTGAAACCAAACCCTATATATACTATGTTGTTTCCTATACATACATATCTATAATAAAGTTTAATTTATAAATTAGGCACAGTAAGAGATTAACAACAATACTTAATACTAGAAAAATTATAACAATATACTGTAATAAAAGTTATGTGGTCTCTCTCTCTCTCTCATAACTGATCTGATAATTGAGCAGGCTACCAAGTGCCTAGCAGGGCAGGTAGTGTAGGTAGCATGGATATGCCAGACAAAGGGATAATTCATATCCTGAGAAGGATGAAGCAGGAAATTATGAGATTTCATCACAGAACTCAGAATGGTGCACAATGTAAAACATATGAATTGTTCATTTTTAGAATTTTCCACAATATTTTTGGACCATGGTTGACTGAGGGTAACTGAATCCATGGAAAAAGAAACTGCAGATAAGGGGGTACTACTGTATATTCCCTGGCCTCCTTTGCTATTAAGTGTGGTCATGTGATGGGTTAAGGAAACAGTTAGGCCTGTTTTATCCCCTTAAAATCTCCTTATTGTCATTTACTCTATTTTTACATCTTCCAGCTACATGTCTTTGCCCACTGCTGTTTTGGCATCCACCTGTTAACTTGTATAAAAACTCATCAAATAGAATCTAAAATGTTTAATTTATTTGACAGATAAGGAATATAAGGAGACCGGCATTCAGTATGGCCACGTGTCCTACACAATTAAACAAGGAACATCCAATATTGTATTCCAGTGAAGTCTACCACTGTATTATTATTTCCATTTTACAACAAAGGAAACCAACAAGGTCATGCATGCAAGTTGCACCTCTTCTGATGAACGATTTTAGTGGCTTCTCTGGAGAATAAGTGTTTTCAAGACTACATGTTTCTCCTCTTGTAAACCTCTTTTGGGATTTGATAAAATTCATTCATCCAACAAAAATGTATTGGATACTTATTAGGTCCTTGAAATACACAGCGAAAAAATATATATAGCTAAAAAATTCTGCCTCATGGAGTAAACTTCTAGACTTTAAATTTATGGTGTGGAGAGAAGAATTTATGAATTACAATGCAATTCATTAGGCAAACATTTTTAAGCCATGGTAATCTTGTATTTCCATAGTACTTTTAGGAAGGACCTATGATGTTTGAGGTAAACACTAGTGGCCATGAAAATAGAAAATGCCAATTTCTTTCCTCAAGGAACACACAGTCTCTATTGGCAGGTAGATAGATATAGATATAGATGATATAGGTATAGATATAGATATAGATATAGATATAGATATAGATATAAATATATCTTGTATCATATACTTTTATGCACCATTTTAGATCCCATCACTATCACTTCTTTCTGGGACCATTGTCCACTTTTGATTCCCAGTTGCCATTAGGTTGGCCAACGCCGAATGGGCTCAGACCAACCTCATAAGAACAGAACCTGCCAGTGCTTTGCTCACTGTCCTGACTCACTGTTCTCCTCCCATTCCAGAGCTTTTCTGTCCATGCGGAGGCTTAAGCTACAGGGAAAAGGCTCAAGAACAACTTAGAAGAGAGGGAGAGAACCTCTCTTAACCTACTAGAAAAAAAATTTTTACCAGTGGAGACAGGAATAAACATATGATTATTTCTCCCTTCTTCACTCTAGACAGTGTCCTGAGATGCAGTTGTTCATATAGACTCTGTAAGGATGATTCCTTAATAATAACCAGTTAATATTCTTAGTACCAGCCAGTATCCTTTCAAGGAATTCACCTATTGAATTTAATCCCTCCACTCACCCATGGTTTCATCTCTTCTCTCCTTACTTCTCCTTCTTTGTGATTACACTCTCTAATTACTAGCATATACACTTTTGCTTCAGTGTTCATTTTTATAGGAAAACTTAATTATTACACATGGCAGAATGTAGTAATAAGTACAAGACAGCTGTGATATGAGGGTATAGAAAAAGAAATCTTCGTTCCTAGGTTTCTAGGTATATCAGGAGAGTGACAAGGAAGAGGTGGGATTTTAGGTTTTATTTTGAAAGATGAATATAATTCTAACAGATGAAGTTGGATGCCATTGGCATTCCAGACTGAGTAGTACTACAAACAAAAGAATGTCCAAGAGCAGTAATCCAGGAGAGATTCGTTAGGAAAAAGTTTGAGGTAAGGCTAACAGATCGAATAACTGAAAATCTTGAATACTACAGACACCTGACCCTGGAGATCATATACTCTTCTGTCAGGTTACCATATTGGATGCCATGTCAACAGGAAGCCAGAGCCCCAAGGAAGGGATGGAGAATTAGAATGAACCAAGGTTGAAAAGCTTGCTTTTTACATTTTATCCTGCATAAAAATTTCCTGGAGAGAATTCTGGGCCTTATCCTCCAATATTGTGATTTAGTGGGTCTGGGACAGGGTCTCAAGACTTTATTTCTATTAAGTTCCCAGATGCTGTGGATATGTCTGTGCAGGACAACACTTTGAGTAGCACTGTTTAGAAAAGGTCTCTCCTTTCTGTGTACTAGTCCTAAATGGAGAAAACTCAGACCTGTGTATTTCTAAATAAGGAAAACGGCCTCTTCAGCTATCACTTAAGTGCTTTCTGGATACATGTGCATTTCAGGTGGGTTACCACATTTATTTTAAGCAATTTATAAAAGTGTCAAATTTGTGCATAACTCTGTGGTTGATGCTGATAAAATATCACCAGCTAATCCTGATATTAAACTTTTGTAATTAACTCAACACCAATTCCTGTAGGTATAGGGCACAGAAAAGGGAGTATTAATGGACAGGAAACACCTAGATGCACATGAGAAAGATCATACTCTGAGTAAGTAATGAGAACTCCAAATAAGGAAGATTAAGAGAAGGCATAAAAAATAGTCTCATCTTCCTGTTGTAATTTTCCTGACTTTCTTCCACTGGGTATTATTTAGCTAAGACAGTGTTCAGACTTTGAATGGTCTTTAAATGCAAAGAAGAGGCAGAGTGTGGTATATGTAATCTCGAATTTATCCACTGAACTCATTGAGTCCTGGCTCTCATTCTGAGTGCCACACCCCTAGAGGGAACAGGATGGGATAATGCAAACCACTGAGGGAACTACTGTTGCTTGCCTTGAAAAAGAGATCCATTGCACTAATGAGTGTTGGATATGACAAGTGTCATTCCTCAAAGGCTGCTATATAAGATACTAGGAGAAAAATAAATAAAACCAAAGAAGGGTAAGAAATGAAAATTAGGATGAAGCAATCTGAACCCAATATTATGAAATTCTTCCACATGGAACACACTGCTTGGTGAGGAATAAATTTCTTTATTACTGGAGCTATTTAAATTAAGTCAGGTTAGCTGACTATTAGTTAAAAATGCATTTTATAAGGGTTTGAAAAACCCTTTTTCAATTCCAAGTTGACAGAGAAAATAGACATTTTCTTCCAAGTGAATATTTGCAGGAATTTCAGAAGACCTGAATTTATAGGTGAGTATTCTATTTTTTTTCCCACAGTATGAGAGACCCCACAGATCAGTGATCGAAAAGTTAATGTGGGAACCAAAAGGGCATCCTCTCACCAGGGTAGTGGACCTACATTAAACACAGCAAGGGGCGTGCATACTTAGAGCCCTCAGTGGGAAGTGATCATTTCATTGCGCTCTAGGTTTACTTGAAATTATCGGGTCTTTTCCATGCTGTGTCCTGGAGTGTAAAGAGAAATTAATTGATGGTCTAATAAGTTAGAGCAGAAAAGGAAGTCTCTGCTGTGATGAGTTAAGAATAAATAAGGTTTCATTTTCTTGTAGTGTCCATTAACTTATAATCATAAAGAGCACTGTTCAGTTTTCTCAGCCAGAATGTGAACTATTAGACAAGCTGTAATTGGTGACCTCACTAGGGTAAAGTCATTTATCTTGTTGCTATTGAGAATTCTTCTCTATTGCTTCACTGTTCCTGGGCATTTCTCCCTCATTTGTTTTTTAAACAGTCTCTAATTTATTGCTCTTCAAATAATCTACATTGCTTTTCTGGATCATTTTCTTCATAAACATTGACAACTAAAAACTCTGTCTTCTTGTGAGCAATTGACAGTATATGTATGCAATTTCAAGACAAGAGCAGAGTAGCAGGAATACTTACACAAATACCTATAAATGAATTCAAACGCTACTGAAGAAATGTCCATTAAGTTTTTACCATCCAATGAAAACAATTAAACATAAATTTCTGATTGCAACATCAATTTAATTAACTCATCCATTAACAGGTACTTGTCATGTTCATATAAATTTTGCTAAAAGTTGCAGGTTACATAAGGAACTTTTCTGTTGGTGGATATTTAGTTGCATGAGTACTGTGGGAAGAGACCATTACATATCTCTACCCTCTAAAATTCCAACCAAAATTTTAAAAAATTAGATGTAGTATTGAGATAGATTTATTGTCTTTATTCTTGATAAGGCTGGCCTGGAGAATTTAGTTTAGATGGGAAAAAACAGTCTGCCTGTCCCCTCAACTACTTCCACTCCACCTAGAACTTGACATGACCTACTTGAGGGAGAATTTGTGTGTCTGTAGAGAGATACACTGATGAAGAATCCCTGTTTCACATTCAAGGGACCCAGGCAGCTGTATAGAGAGAGATGACCTACAGAACTCTTCCTAAAGACCTGATGGCAGGAGAGAAGAGAGTCTGGGGTTGAGCAGAGCAGGCATATTTCCTTCTCCCAATCCCATGAGTCAAGTCAGCTATTTCTGCTCTTTGGTGGTGATGGTAGTTTATTTTGGGGGATGGCAGTTAAGAAATATCATGGATGCTCATTTTCCATTTCTAAATGGTGTGCTTCCCTGTTTTATGGGCCAACGCAGGAGAAGGGAGAAATAGTGCTCCCTTCAGTAAGTGGTGTCACCACACCAGCTGCCTGCTAAGAGCTTGGTATCTCCTGAGAGAAAGGACTCTTACACAGTCTGCAGGAAGAGCATTTCTGAAAATAACAGGCTTGCTGGGAATCACACTGGGGACAAATGCCTTCTTTAACAAGCTGAGTTACCCATAACACTTTGGGCGAAGCAGAGGCTCAAAAAGCAATTGTGATTTTTTTTTTTTAATTTTCTTTGCATTGTTTGTATTGCTTAGGGCTGTGGAATTTAAATTTAAATCACTGAATATTTAATTGTAGTGGAAAATAAGGAAATCAGAAACCACTCTAGCTTCTAATCTCAAATTTAAATGCCAGTACTGTGGGAAAGATACCTTGAGAAACTCGTTGGTGGCACTGTGGAGTTAGGCAGTTCTTCACAAACTTAACAATCAATTGATAGCCATCTGAAAACCAAGGCAGCAATTTCCTTTGATGGGATAATATGTAAATAAAATTCTAAATGAAAGCTCTACTTGAGCTATTATTTATAATCAAAACAATTAATTTCAAAGTACCATATATTATTTTGTGAGTTAAATTAAATGTATCACACACATGCATATGCACAAATACATACACATACACACCCTCAGAACAAATACCAATGTACACATCTTTACACTTTGTGACTACTCATCAACCACCACCGTCACCTTAGCTTATAGGAAACACAGGGCCAATCTTAAGAGTAAATTTATAAAATTATCTAAATAGAGATACAATGCTGTGAATTTATGTGTTTTATTGCAAAAACTAGTGCTAAAACAAAATACACACATCCATATACATATAAATGAAGTTTACTCTGTTTTTGGAAATACAAGAACATGAAACAAACTGCAATACCTGTTTATTTTCTACTAAGAGCAATTAAATGGTTAGTTTGGGGTCTTCTTTTTCTGCTCTTTAAAAGCTGATCTTTACAGCCTCATAGAATCCTTATTTTTGACTTAGTCTTTGATTTTAGTAATAAAGTGATGAATAGACAATGCGTTGAGGTAGAGTACTTTCATGAGTTAACCTCTGTGCTATAGAGCTTTGTTTTGATTTGGTTTGTCTTTCTAACTCTAGCATTCTTAGCAACCAAAATAGTGTTGAAAAAAACCAAATAGCAACAATATCATTAAAGACCACATACATATTTTTTAGACACGGACACCATTAGAATACCATTCAAAAAAGTGTTCAGCAAAGGGCTAATAAACAATTTTCTAGAAATATCTTCCATACTCTCCAAATTACATTCATCTAATGACAACTGCAATTAGTGAAACAGAAACTCTTTTTCGACTAAGTCCACAGCAATATCCACCATCAAAGACACGTCTATATTTTTTATTTTTGCCCAGAAAAGAGAGAAAAACACAACTAGTATGCAGATCGGACATATTTTAAATTTATGAATATCTGTCCTATGGATGTGAGTAAGACAATATGGGACTACACAGGGTGGGCAAAAGTAGATTTATAGCTGTGAGTATGCAAAACACAGAGTTTATTCTTGTGTTATTATTTATGCATTATTGTATTATTTCCCATGCAAACAACTGTGAATTCACTTTTGCCCCACCCTGTAGTTTTTTAAATGGCTACACCAACGGAAAACCACCATAGAATAAATGGTATTTCACTTCCTTATTTTTGTTTTAAATTAACCTTACTACCATTATGCTGAAGGGTCATAATCATCAATCTGCTGCAAGTTTGTAAGGCCAAGTGCGTCAGATAGAGCTGTGGCCCTGTGACCCTGAAGCCTGCGATTCTTCCACCTTCCAACAAGCCTCAGATGAGTCTGACATCCCAGCTGGCAGTGCTTTCTTTGTCATTTCTGGCTACATTTTTCATCTCACTTCTTCTTGCTCCCAATTTGACTGGAGGCTTCTGTATCCTTTTTCTCCCTTTTATGCTTTCTTATGAAATTCTATTTCATTTCATATTACAAACAGATATTTTGTGCTTTCTTATGAAATTCTATTTCATTTCATATTACAAACAGATATTTTGTGTTTGAAAACCCAAGTAAATGACAAAAACCTGGGAAGGTCATCTAAAGAATGAAAATGGCAGTTTATTTGACAATACTAGGTGCTTAATACAAGAAGTTAACACCTTAAAACTTAAAGTTTAGACTTTACTTTTATTACACTCTGAAAGGAATGTTGATCAAGAACCAGAATTAAATAATAATGTAGGCAACAAAAAGAAGGCAACATTTCTAATATTTTTAAAACAAAATGTGTATTAATAAAACAAAAAGTATTTTGTATTTTATAATAAAAGTTTGTGCTTTATTTTAAACAGTATATCAACAACAATAACTTACCATGACATAACAATGAGAAAATTATTATCAAAGATAATAGATGGGAGAATGTTGTTGGAGAGTGTTATGGATTGAATTGTATCCTACACCCCCAAAATTCAGATGTCAAAGACCTAATCCCCAGCATTTCAGAATATGACTATATTTAGAGATAGGGCCTTTAAGGAGTAATTAAATTCAAATGGGGTCTTTAGGGTGGGTCCTAACCCAATCTGATGGGTTTCTTATAAGAAGAGGACATGGGCACAGACAACATAGACAGAGGGACAATCATGTGAAGACAGCAAGATAGAGATCTGAAAGCCAAGGAGAGAGCCTCAGGAGAAACCAGACATGCCAGCACCTTGATCTCAGACTTCTGGCCTCCGGAATTATGAGGAAATAAATTATCTGTTGTTTAAGCCATCTAGTCTGTGGTACTCTCTTATGACAGCCTAGCAAATTTAATATAGAGAGCAATATCTGTCAGAGAAAGGTGAAAGTTTGGAAAGAATATAGAGTTTGTTTCATTTTATTCCTTTAGGCATTCAGGTGTTTGAGACAAACGCTGCTCTTTAAAATATCAAGATGTCTTTTAAAGTTCTTATTGAAAAGGTTAATTAATATTTTTTTCTCCCCATAATTTTTACTCACTTTAGAAAATAGACTTTTTAGCAGTCTAGCATTTGTATTTGACTATCCAAATGGGATTTAAAGAGTGTTCACAAAAAGACAGAAAAATAAATTCCTCAGTACAGAGTGAGCCAAAATAAAAAATGGGGAGAGCGAGATGGAGAATGAGGAAAGTATGCAGCGAGTGGATTAAGTCAGCGCCTGTGTTTCTGTCTCAGGGGTTCAGGTCCACATGGAAATATAGTGAGAGACTCTGGTGATTTACAGAAATTCTGTGGCTGCTCAGGAGGCGGCCAAACACCAGGGTGTGACTCACAGGCTATGTATTGCTGATTAGCACTTTTCCCTTGGATTTGTAATGTAAAAGGTACTTGCCAACTGACATTTTTGAGCTAGGGAAATACCAGAGGTTGTTCTCTGAACTGTTGTTTTTTTGTTTTTGTTTTTAAATATCATTCCTTAAATTTGAATTTGCTTCCTGTTTTTCTATGTAAGGTATATACAAAAATACAAACAAACAATAATCTCTGCAATCAGAATTTTGCTCAAAGTATCCTATAGAATGTCCCTGAGAATAGCACAAAAATAGGATTAGGGATTTTTTCCAATAATAAGACAATAAATATACTATACTATAAGAATGATGTAAAGCTGCCCAATTTAAATTCTATTCTAACTGACCTGATACTAAATATATCTTTTTGATCACATAAAGCAGAGGGTTAATTACATATATAAATGCAGAATTAAGTCTCTGTACCCTAAATAGCTTTGATAAATTCAAATATAATTGTTTTTCTAAATGTTAGTAGTTATTATTATGAAGCTCTTAATATTTACAGTTCTTTGCCACTCAGTAAAATGTTATTACATTTGTCTCAAAATAGAGAAATGTGTTAACTTTATTGACCAAATGGAATCTGATTTCTTGAGAGATTCTGCATTATGTTGGAAATTGCATTCAGATTAAAATTCCCCTGATCCTAGGCGCTGAGTCACTCTTGGCAAGGTGTTATTGAACTTGACTGAACAACAACAGCATAGCACGTGGCATTACAGAAACACAAAAGGAGGAACTTATTATCTCTAATTGAAGATTTCCAAAATTGATGTCACCTAAATTCTCCCTAAATTTTGACATTACTTCATTCCCCAAGCTTTCTGTCATTTTATCTATGGGTGTGCCTGTATTCCTGCTGGAATAGATTCAATGTATCAGCAAAAACATTCCCGTTTAGATGATGCTAATCTAAGAACATCTGGCATCTGCACATACATTTGAGCATATTCACAATTGCCAATTAGAGCACATTTCTACCTCCAGGGTGGTCGGTAGAGACATGCTGAAACTGTCCAACCACAGATTAACCCTTTCAGGTCTTTAATTTCCTGTCTGAACAAGCATACATTCATTGAATGTTTTTGTCACCTTTTAAAGCTACTGAGTCATTTAAGAAATGTTCTCCATATTGCATTCTCTATTTTCTCTCGTCCACTACTCTGCCAAAAATGTCTGCCTTCTTGATCTTGATTTTGTATTTCTTACAATAAAATCCACAGACGGATTCAACATAAGTCTACCATCCAGTGTACTACTCTGTGTTTATCAAAATATTATTTCTGCTCTTACAACAAAAAATCTTCCCAAGAAACCAACAGCTAAAAAAAGTAGGCTAAAACTTGAATCATCTCCTGAGACGTCAGAATGCTATGACATTCCAAATCACTGTTATTGTTGGCTTTTCTGCTTTGCCACCTGATGGCAAGAATTGACGGCCTTCACATATGTTTGACAAGTCCCTGGTGGGTCAATTTCCCAGAGGCCTTCTGGCACTTCTGTCTCTTAAAAAGCAGACATTTGATTACTCATTGAGGGAACTCAGAGGTCCTCATGGAGAAATTGCAGTGTGGCTGAGCTACGAGGTAAACGTTCTCTGCAGTTGCCTGTCCTTAAAAAGAAACTGTTGCATTGAGAATGTGTTAATTTTTTTTTTCAAGTCTTTTTGTGTGTTTGTGACTTAAACTAGAAATTATGCTTTTCAGATTTCTTCCTAAAATTCTCTGGCTGTTCAGGAAGGCCTTGACACTGTAGAACTTGCCAAGGTCTCCAGGTGACAGGTATCCTCCTGGCTCCTCTCTTGCCTGACACACATGTTAAATGCCCCATGGGAAGGTAAGAAGATTGGCCCCACCCCTATTAGAGAGGTACCTTTGAAAGGATAGATCTGAGTTTCACTAGTTGAAAACTGACTTGGCTTCAACTGTAGAGCAGAAATACCCTCTGAATCCATAAAAATACAGTAACTTTTGTTTCGGACAGGACTTAAGCCACATTGCTATGGTTTTAACTGGGATACTGTGGTAACCATAAACTATTAACTATAGCTCTCCCTGAAAACAGCTGCCATGGAGCTGTAGAATATTTTCCTTAGACTCAAAGTATTGACATTTTAAGGAAAACCCAGCATTCTTGGCACAGTAAAGCTTACTTAACTAAATTTCTTATATAAACTATTTTCACGCATGAAAACTTCTATAAGGTAAATAATTGTATAATTGTAAATGACTCATACCCTCAAAAATGATATAATTTTATATGACTTGTATTACATACCAAAGACTATGGTAACTAAAAAGGGCCAATACCTTATATGAAATATTCAAAATTTATGATATAAAACTAATGGGCCATGATCACATCTGCTGGTATAATCAGCCAAAAGGAGAAAAGAAAGAATACCAGCCTTAGAATCAAAATCTCTGGGATATGGTGCTGGCTCTTATTTAACAACTGTGTCATTCTGGGTAGATACATTAGGAAGCTGCTCTTTAGGTTGGGTGGGTTTCCATTATGGACCCTAGTGCTCCAAAATTCTCCTCATTAGTGTCTCAAGAAAAAGAGCAGCTTACTGACCTACTCTATGGGAGCTAAACACAAAGCTCTGAGTGACACTTGGTGGATGATAATAGGAGAGACAATTCAGAAAAAACTTTTAAATGTCTAATTAATGTTCACAGATATATGAGATAATATTGCATTTATACAACAAAAATGAAAGCTTTGCACAAATCCATGTGGTCAGAAGTTCTTAGAATTAAAAAATATGACACTTGAAAATAAAATCTCCAAAGGGCTGGAAAATAAAACTTAGAAAGTAACTCAACAAACTATATAGAGGGGGAAAAGGTTAAAAATTTAAGAGACTTCAGGCATCAATACAGGAGGTGTCATATTCAACAGATAGGGAATTCAGGGGAAAAAGAGATCATTGAAGAGAACAAAACATTAAAATAAAAAAGTAATAGGTGACTAGTTTGCAGAACTAAAGAAAGATGCAATCTTCAGATTTATGCTACTAAGTATAAATAGAATGGAGGAAGACTGATCCCCCATCTAAATTGAGTCTCATGAAATTCCACTAAATATAAGGAGAGAAGATCTTTAAGGTTTCTAGTTAGAAAAAAAATAGATCATCTGCAAAGAAAGAAAGATGAGAAGAACATCAGATTTATTTGTAGTGCCTTAATGGAAGAAGATAATAAAGCAATATCTTAGAGTTCAAAGTAAGAGTTATTTTCAACCTTTAATTATATATCCAGCTAAACTATAATCAAACATAAGGTGCAAATAAAAAACACTAAGAAAATTTATGTAATATTTACTGTTCCTGAAACTATTAGGGAGGTCATATCCAGGAAAAATACAGGCTCTAAGAACATAACAACCTCAAAATTTCAGTGAAAAGAGCTTTTAGGATGACAATTGGTCAGAAGGACTAGAACAATTTGTGCTGCGAAAGGAACTATTAGCATGACAGTTGGTCAGTAGGACTAGAGCAGTTTATACACATCAGGATAAATTCTGTTTACCATTTTATGTCGTCAATTTAGCTTTTAACCCGTGTTCAATTTAGGCATCAGGTATTTATTCCATTTCCAACACTATATAAAAAATAAATCTACTTTAGGCCCACATTCATAACTGTGTACAGTAAGAACAGCAACTGACTTTTTACTTGAAACATATAACCCAGATGGAATTTTTAGGAGAAACTACTACAGACATGTTCAGAGTTATCCTAGATGTTCCGAATGTTTTATTATCTCCTAATGAAGTAATCTACTCAACTCAATTGTCATCTGCACATTAAAATTTGGAACAAATTGATAAAAGGATTTTAATAGTTGCAATTGCTGCAATTAAGAAGTGTGCATACTGGTTGACTAAGCATTTCACCTCTAATGATTTATCATAAAGAAATACTTGAACAAATATGCAAAAATTAATTTAAATAATTATTATTGTAGCATTAAATGTATTCAATCAATAAATAATTGAGGCATTGAGCATTTATCATTTATAAAGAGTAAAAGAAAGAAAGGAAACAGCCTAAATGCATAAAAAGTTACAGGATAAAAAAAATATATATATATTTTTAAAAATTTATATATATATAAATACACACACACACACACATTGAGGTACTATTTAGTCATTAAGACTGATGATGATATAGAAATATATTTATTTAATATGAGAAGTTCCCTAATAGATGTTTAAAGGAGAAAGCAAGTTATAAGATGTTATATGGTCTCTTTTATATAGATAGGTAACCTAAAATTTACTGATAAATAAACTGTCTCCTCACTGGTTGCCTACAAGCTCTTTTTCCTTCTGGAGCTGTTCTCTTGAGACCACCTTCCCCACAAGAGCAGGATCTAGTTTCTTGTTCCCTAACCCCTCCCGGAGCGTGCTCATCCTCTGGCACATGTTAGATGAAGACATTTACTGCATGCTTGTGCCCAAATCACTCTTCACCAACCCTTCCCCCATGCTCTGCTGGATCCCTCAGTTTTCTTACTTGCTGCCAGTCATTTCAGTATTATGATGTTAAATATTTTACTTGTTTTCTCCTTTAATTCTCACAGCTATTTAAATATCACCACTGTTATGATCATCATGTTACAGATGGGAAATAGGCTTAGACGGGGACAGTAACTGGTCAGTGGTCACACAAACAGCAGATGTCAGCCTCTCTCACCCAGTGACATACTGCACTGCCTGAACTCCTTCCTCATCACTCTCCTTGCTCCTCAATCTGGTTAATTTTTTTAAGCCTTTGTTTTATCTGGAAGGAAGGTGTCTTGTTATCTGGTTAAGAGAGATCATGTCAAAGGAGAATACTTTGGTTGAGTCAATAAAGAATACTTCAAGTAGTATGTCCTTTAGCAATGTCCCTTAGCATGGAAATTGCCCTACGCCCACTCCATTCTGACTCCCCAAGCCTCATGCAACACACTTCCATTCTCCCAATCCAAACAAATTAGAGTGAACAAATTGACAACCAAGTCTGAAAGGCTCAAGGACTCGAACTGTGTGTTATCTGTTCCTCCATTAAATCCATTTTTAAGCCAGTTTCTATTCTTTAGATTTTGGAGAATGTTTAAAAAAAATTTAATGAATAATAATCATTGCTCATTTTTTCCAAGAAGAACCACCATATTGCATCTCTTTTTCTAATGTTTGAAGAATCATTCTTTATTCAAATTCTAAATACATAAATTTTCTGGGATATTTTTACATTTTGCAGAATCCTAGCTCATTCTTATACTGTATTTAATTTTTTAAAGTTAATTACTATACTCACTTGAGATTAGAGCACTTGGTAGTGTAGTTCTCAGAATGATTTTGATATTCTATTAATTAAGTCTCAGGTCCATATGGAAACAAAATGGTTTTCTAACATAATGCATTCCTGTGTTCAATATGTATTAAACAGAATATACATTAAGCTGCTTAATAGCTCTTATTAGTAATGTTTTATTTTATTTTTCTTAATCCTCACTCATGTATCTTTCTTCATTAATTTTTAGACAGAGTGGGAGGGAGGGAGAGGAAGGGAACAGAGGGAGAAGGAGAGAGAAAGAGAAAGAAACATCAGTGTGAGAGAGACACATCGACTGATTGCCTCCTGCAGGACCACGACTGGGGCCAGGGATCAAACCTGCAACCCTGGTATGTGCCCTTGACCAGGAATTGAACCCTTGACCCTTCAGTCTATGGGCCAATGCTCTAAACACTGAGCCAAACTGGCCAGGGCTATTAGTAATATTTTAGATGCAAAAATTTAAATAAGAAAGATATATTTCATGTTTCATCAAATTCTGTTTTTTAAATAGTTTTACCAGTGGACCCTACATATTTGCTGATGGAATACACAAAAAGTAATAGTGGAATCTGAGCTCCTGTTTTCCCTGATTTAATTTAGTATAGATGCCAATCCTCTCCTTATTCAGTACTAGTAACCCTCTCTTGTTTATTTATTTTATTTTTTATTTAAAAAAATCTTTTAATCCTCACCCGAGGACATTTTTCCATTTATCTTCAGATAGAGTGGGAGGGAGGGAGAGAGAGAGAGGAACATCAATGTGAGAGAGACACATCGACTGGTTGCCTCCTGCACAACACTGACCAGAGCCGGGGATGAACCGCAACCGAGGTATGTGCCCTTGATCGAAATCGAACCCAGGACTCTTTGGTGCGCAGGCCCACACTCCAACTGCTGAGCCAGACTGGCCAGGGCCAACCCTCTCTTGTTTAAAACAGAGACATAATAGGTATCATTGCTTGCGCTAACATGATAATTTTTAAATACATATAGGTCAAATTTTATTAATGGTTGTTCAACAGATGCTTTCAACAAAAGTGAAAAAAAATTCTTTATCATTCCAATAAACAGTAAGATAAATATGACCAAAAAAATTACTCCCTTGCTCCCTGTGTTAGTCTTACAGAAATGGTAGCTGTTTTTCTTTCCAATCCCCACCCTACTGATTTCTCTCTCCTGTAAGTCAGCCTCTCTTACTTTGATCTCAGCTTGGAGCTGAGGAGACATCCTTGAAGGGCAGCAGGAGTTGTTGATGGTGCTGACGGTGGCAGGAGAAGTGACCTGGACCGTGTCAGGGCTCTACATTAGATCACAAGAAGTACTCTGAATAAAGACCAGACAGGGGTCTGCCTTTGTCAATATGATCTGGGCTAAATTCCAAAAATATGCAATAACTCTAAGTGCACTGGATCATTGTCTTCAAGTGTGACAGATAATTGGGGATAAAAGAAGGTCCTGATTGTCTCCAGAAGACAAAGATCACCAGCAACAGATTTTGAGTCAAAACAACCTAGGGGAAGACTTGACTGTCCAGTTTTTCCTGTATTCCTGATACTTCCAGATATATTCAGCAAATACCTGGAATGTGGCACATTCAGAAAAAATGTCTAGACTGATTTAGAAACCTATTTGTGTGACTTCTTTTGGTTGTCAAAACAGTAAACTGTCAGACTTAATATAATATAAGAATGGAGAAAGAAAGGAATGGGAACAAGAAGATAGAAATAGTGATCAGCTTAGAAAAGATGTTTGCTCTACACCATACTTAACCGAATTCTTCAGAAATCAGATGGTCTAGAGACTCTCTTATGAATGAAGGGAAACAAATTTGGACAGGTCTCCAAAGTCAACCAGGAGGTTTTCAGAGCCTCTGCTGGCCCAGGCAGTTTGGCATTTGGCCTGGAATCCGAACATGTTCAAACGCACCTGCACTGAAAAGTGTCAGTGATCTCATACACAGAGTCAGCTGGTTAACATTAAACTTAGGTTGCATGGGGAACCCAGAGGTAAGTTTCATAGAAATCCCCATCGAAAATTCCCAGGAGCATTTTAAAGCAAAGAAGAGCTGAATATTTTTAATGGCAAACATCTATTAAATGGAGTAGACTTAAAAAGCAAAAAGGTCAAATTACAGAGTGTAAATGAGTCTTACTCCTGACTCTGCCTTGACCCCCTTAAGAATTTTGATCAAGACCCTTAACTAGAAGGTGCCTCAGTTTCCTCATCATTACAGTGAGGTTGTTAAATTGCATTACCTTTTAGGGTTCCTTCCACTTCCAGTGTGTGATTCATCCTAAAAATTGAGTTAGAAAGTTTCTAATAGATTGACTTTGCTTGGGGAATAAAAATATTCTTTCATGGCTCTATAGCTTTGCAGTATAAAAGCTACCCTCTGCATCTTTTCATGTTAGATGATCTAGTCTGACCCCATCAGAAAATACCTTTTAAAATAGACTTCTCTAATGCCAAGAAAGATTTGAAGACATTTCTGTGATTTTTAATTTTAAAGCCCTTTTCCTCTAACACTCAATTTGTCAAGTTGATTATATTATAATTACTATTCTAAAAGATACCATGATGTTTCTATGTTTCTAATATTTGTCTCAATTTCTCTTTCTTCTTCAATATCACTCATTGAGTTTTCTGACCTGGCTGATTGATAGATTGACAGCAATGTAATTAAATTAATAATTACTTCATTTTTGCCTTTTCAGAAATAAAGATTTAAAGCTGTTTAAAAGAAATAGAGATTCCTTAAGCAGCAAGAATAAAAAAAAGGTTAATACAATTCCAACCCTATGCAAACCAACATTGCTCAGAAACCAGACATGAAGGAAGAATTTTGGTCTAAATTTTCTATCATTTAAATTTATTATTCATTGCTTGGCATTTTCTGTTATGTCTAATTCTTCCATTTTAGAAACAGATGCAGGTATTTGATTCTGCTCTGATAAGCAATGAAGAAGCACAATTCACTTTTAGTCATGTAAGTCCTATGGTAAAAGAAATTTCCCCCAAATAACTTTAGAATGAAAATTGCCACAAAATACTTGGGAGTAATTAACAACTGAATCCTATAAAGTGAGTCGACACATGATAATAATGTTCCACCTCTTCTTTTTATTCCATTGTATATTTTAAACATAAGTTTAGAGGATTTTATTATTAAAAACAAAATACACGTGCTCACTACTTAGATTAAGGAAATGTTAATATTTTGCATATTTGCTCCAGCGCACTTCCTCTCTCTTGGAGAATTTACAATGGAAGATCCCTATATTCACCACCCTTATTTCATTTTTCCTTCCCCAGACATAAGAACTCTGAAGTTGCTGTTTAATCTTTTCAGATCTGCTGACAGATTTATAGTCCCAGAAAAAAAGGTCCTTCCATTATATCTAGCATTTTATTAAAGGCTCATAAGTTGAGAAAATTGGACAACATGCTTAATAATTTCATTTACAGAATATAATTTCAAAATGTACTTCATAAGGCTGAATATTAAAATAAATTAGATAAAATTAATGCGGGTCAATATAGAGCCCTTATTTAATTGTAGCATTATTCTCTTTATGTTAACAGAAGTACTAGTATATTTGGGTTTCAATCTCACCATTCATTTATTATTTTTTTCATCTCTACTTTGTTTATTTCTCTTTATTACTTTTTTGGATTAATCAAACATATTTTGGGGGGAGAGTATTTATTTATTTATTTCTAATTGCTCTCTTTATTCTTTTTTTTATAAGTTATCTTTATTATTGAAAGTATTACAGATATCCCCCCTTTTTCCCCCAATGCCCCCCCCCCATTTCCCACCTCCCCAGTCCTTCACCACACTATTATCTGTGTCCATGGGTTATGCATATATGCATATAAGTTCTTTGGTTTAACTAATCATGTATTTTAATTTTTTCATCTTTCTCTTCTCTTAGGTTTTATAGCTATACTTAACTTCCTTAGTGTTTAACCTCTTAACTAATTAGCACTAGTTAAAGAATAAATACATCAATATTTATCCTTTAATTATTTGGTCTAATCTAATCAAAGAATCAACTATAAATCATTACTTTAAATTTTTCCAAGATAATTTAAGAAACTAAAAACCCGTTAGGCCCCTTTACCCTCTTGAAATTTTTATGCCCATTGCCATGAATTTGCATTATATATACATTTTCAGTGTCAAAAGACAGTATTGTTATTTTTTAACATACATGTTTATTGTGTTTTACCCACACATTTACCTTTACAAAACTTTATTTTTTTTTTTCCTTTATTGGTTTTAGAGAGAGAGGAAGGAAGAGGGAGAGAGAGATAGAAACATCGATGAGAGAGAACATGGACTGGCCACCTCCTGCATGCCCCCCACTGGGGATCGGGCCCACAACCTGGGCATGTGTCCTGACCGGGAATCGAACCAGTGACCTCTTGGTACATGGGTCGATGCTCAACCACTGAGCCATACCAGCCAGACCCTTTACTAAACATTTTTATTCTTTTCTATTTCTCTGTGATTTCAACAAAGATTATTTCCTTTAATCTGTAGATTTCTCTTAGTATTACCCTTAGCATGTGTCTTTTGGTTTGGTTGGCTGTAACTTTCTTCCAACACTAAAATATGCCTTTGTTTTCTGGCTGGTGTCGTTTCTTTTGAAAAGTCAATTATTAATATTTTTATTGGTCATTTGTTGTTAATATAGGATTCTTTTTGTGGGAGGATACTGATTTTAAGAAATTTCTCATTATCCTTGGTCTTGATCAGTTTGACAGTGATGTGCTTAGATGTGCATCTAATGCTGAGACTCGCGGAGACACTTGAATCTGTGGCTTGAAACTTAAGGAAATTCTCACCCATATGCTCCTCAAATTTTGCTTTTCTATATTTTCTATCTTTACTTCATTTACTTCCAACAACTTTTTGCTCTTTTTCCGTGCACTGTGCTCCACTTGCCTATTGTGCTCTTTGCTGTTTTATGTTCCTTCTTGTCTACACGCTCCAGCCTGGATGCTTGCTAGTGCCTGCCTTCTAATTTACTAGTGTTTCCTTTGAAGTTGTGTATCTAACATGATATTATACCTGCTTATTGATTTTATAATTTCAGGTATAGATTTTTTTTTCAGTTTTAGAATTATGATTTATTTTTTATATTTTCTGTTTTGGGTAAAATCATATATATATAATTAGTCAGTTATTTAAAAAATTTAAAATATATATGTTATAACTTGAATATCTGACCCAACTATAGCCTGTATTTATTACCTGGGTTTTCTCTTAATTTTTTCTTATTTCTCCTGTATTTCATTTATCCAGTATATATATAGCCAGAGACTACATACATTCTTAGGTGTCACACTCTGCTGTCACAGTTGGCTTTTTGATCTTATATACTTTAAAAATGTCCTCTAGATGCCTGGCCGGTTTGGCTCAGCAATTAGAACGTTGACCCATGGACCGAAGAGTCATGAGTTCCATTCCGGACAAGGGCATGTACCTTTGTTGTGGTTCAGTCTTTGGGTGATGTGGGAGACAATCAATCACTGTCTCTCTCACATTGATATTTCTCTCTCTCTCTCCCCCTCCCACTCTATCTGAAGATAAATGGAAAAATATCCTCAGGTGAAGATTTAAAAAAAAAAGTCCTTTAGAATAATGTTACAAATAAATAAACATGTATGTATATGCATGTGTGTGTGTGTGTGTGTGTGTGTGTGAACTGAATTTCAGATATTTTGTTTAAAATATTGTACAGGCTCTGGCTCTGAATTATATTAGATTCCATACAGAAGCAGTTAGGGATAGATAATCTTGGATCAATCAAGGGTTGAGATGATTGGTTGCTGGTTGCAAGTTCTATGGATATTGATCCATTTGTAGTTTTCCCTTTTTCCTACATCATAGTCTTTCAGGGGTTCATAACTGAAAGCCTGGAGTATTTGTCAAGATCTCTCCTTCCCACATATCCAAAGAAAATTTTTTTTTCTTCCCGGTCTTCTAAAATGTCAAAAACTCTGCTAGGCTTTCTGTCCTCTAAGTAGTCATTTTCCACTCGGTGTCTTCCCTTCTCAATCCTTTGAAGCTTTGGTTTAAGCAAATATCTTGGAGGGGGGAAAAATACCAATTTCCCTCGTCTCTGGGCTCTGCCTGCTTTGGTAGCTCTTAACTGTAATTTTTGTTTCCTCACTTTGTGGCTAAAAGCTCCACCTTGTTACTTTCCCAGAGAAAAAGATGTGGGAAAAGCTCCCATGTCAATACATTTTCCTTCTCTTAGTGATGTTTACCCCTCAAGTCATGGCTGTCTTGTTTGACTGCTAATATCTACAACTACCTGGTATATTTGTGTAATTAGTGTGTTGTTGTTTCACCTAGCTTTTATAGGTTTTCTATGCCAGTGGGCTGGTTGATACAAACTATTCTGTCATTGTTAAAAACAGAAGTCCTGGAGCCCACATTTGCACTGAAAAAAAAAATCAATACAATAAAAAAAGAATTATGAGAGGCTGATTTAAAATAAATAAATAAATAAATAAATAAATAAATAAATAAATAAATAAATACTGAAAGAAACCAAAAGTTTTATGTGATCACAAACAATATAGCCAAATGTTTACACATTCTCAGTATAAGTATGTGAAGTATGTGTTCAAGTCAGGGAAGATAACATACCGGTTAGGCTCAGGGAGTCAAAAATAAAGAGGTTTTGAACCTCTCGCTAAGATGATGTGAAACTAATAAAATCATATGATAGAAGAAATATCTGAGTGCACAGAACACCTTTGGCCTGGTTGGCAGTACTTATGGATAGGGTTTAGGAGTGGAATTAAAGAAGGTTTTAAGTATTTGAAGGTGGTAGTGGGGAAGGGGTAGAAATGATCTGAGTTGATCAGGGCATCTACAAAATTCAGGAAGGCAAATTTTGCCTAAACTGAAAAATAAAACTTCTAGACCTTAGGGCTATGCAACAAAGCCCTGTACTCTTCCAGAAAACATCGTCACTGAAATATTCAGGCTTATATTAGATGACCACAGGCACCATGTTATAGAGGATATATTTTCATTAGGAGGTGAGTTGCATTAGAATAGAAAAACAACAAAAATCATCTTTTTTTAAAAAAATTGAGAACAGATTTGGATTACATATTGATGCTCTATAAGCACCTTAAATTGAAGACATATTTAATCCTTATAAGTATATGGATTCAATACCTTTGTTATTCTCACTTTACAAATAAGAAAACTGAGGCATAGAACATAAATAATTGGTCTTGGGTCAAAGAGCTATCAAGGGACTGAGATAGGACTTAAGCTCAAACCACCTGCCTCTAGAGTCTGACACTTCACATTATATCGTCAAAGGGAAAGTTTTTGATCCTCTATACTTTTAAATTGGCCTGAAATAGGTGGGCTATAAACAACCTCAACTATATGAACAATGTGTATTTTATAGGTTTACCCTTAAAATATGTTACAAATAGCAGTTAACTTAGAGATTCCAGGTTATTTGTTATGCGCTTTACCTAATGAATCTGTATAAAAAGCAAGGGCTATGCCCTCATAGAGTTTGTAAGGACACTGTAGTGATATATAATACTGTAGTGATATATAAAATTTGCCAGTCTCTGTGTGTGTGTGTGTGTGTGTGTGTGTGTGTGTAAAATAAATTGACCATGCATTTAGCATTTTATGTCTTAGTATAGCATTACATAAATATCATAGTAGTGAACTTATGGAACTTTGAAATGTCATTTAATACCACTTTAATGCCTATTTTGACTATACTGGCAGATTAAAATAAGTTTAAAAAGATGCTTTTGGAATTTGCCAGCCAAAAGATTTAAAGGTCTCTTTGTCATCCAGATTATCATGTGCATAACCTTTGTCAGAAAGTTCTCTTTTATTCACAACTGGACTCCTTTGGTAGAAACCAAAGCCATATTCCTCTACTGCTATCCAAAGCAGGCGGACTCCATCAATAATAGGTTTGGACTCATTTGATGCCGAGCAGTTGACAAAAACGGACCATTTCCTATTGCCATTTTATTATAACTTTTGTGTTCAATCCTTTAGGTTTTGAAGAATCGATTCTTAATTTTGCCTCTTATGATTAATGTGAGGATCCACATAGAAACAGTATTTTAACTAAAAATAAGCATTGGACTTACTATTTTTGAAGGGTTTTCAAAATAACATTCAGAAGTGCTATTCTACATCAGTGCAGTTATGACAACTGACCCCCTTAATTAACTCTATAACTACATTTCAGATTTTCTCATAGCGCCTTTTGACATAAATGTTTCAAGGTTTGCTTTAAAGCCTATTTTTCTCTTTTATTTTTAAAGTCTTCAAAGGAATCTGGTATTTCAGAAAACTGTCAGAATGTGTTGAAACATATTTAAAAGAATGCATATTTTCATAGATTGGCATAGTTTGTGCACGTTATTATTTTTTCAGATTTTCAGCTATATATAAAGAAGGAAAAGCTTCAAGGGTGGGGCGGGGGATACCACGGTTGTCACAGGGCAAAGGGGACTCTCCAGTGTCTTTGACTTTTCTCCAGGAGAAATTAAGAGAAGAATTCATCAAATGTTAATGTTAAGAACTCAGAAACTGGAATGTTTGTCCAGAGCTGCAGGCCTCAGAGCAAACGCTCTTATGCTGCTGGGCGCCAGGGCAAGACCGAAGCCAAAGTCAACATGAGCAGAAACTCCATCTGACTGATGCTGTGGAAACAGCTGTAACCACTTAGCTGGAAAAGCACCAGATTCCTCTCCCAGAAAACACTGATGACATGGGAGATGGGGAGCAGGAAAGCTCTGTCAGGGTCTCTCTTCAGCTGTAGTCAGAAAAAATATTTTCTTTCCCTGAAAACTGTAAATAGATCGATTTAGCCCTGGTCACAATAAACCATCAAAAAGGGGGAAAAAATATTTTCCTTAAATTAGCCCATGTCGCTTCCTTTCTTTGTATATTAGCTGGTATTTGGTTTAAGTTATCTTTTATATGGATTTTTTTTAATTTAGTTTTTTTAGAAAAGACCCATTTGAGCTTAGGTTCATTTTCTAAATGATTATCATTAGAGGCCAACCTGGCTGGTGAATATTTAATTCTAATAAGTTTTCAATTTGTAAAGATATCTATAATTCTTTTCGCTGAGATTTTCTTTTCCTTTTATTCTTCTGCCTGATCGCTTTTGTTAAATGTATCTCAGGAGAAAGGAGAAATGTTACATGGGACAACAAATAGATTTTGACCCCATCTGGGAAAAATGAATTTTGCCCTTGTGATCACAGCTTCAAAAGATATTACCATTTTCTAAAGGAGAGCTATGGGAAGAACAGGAAAGAAACCTTAGAAAGTATTTAAAAATGACTTGAATCGCCCGGCTGGTGTGATTCAGTGGATTGAGCATTGTCCCATGGACTGAGAGGTCCTGTTCGATTCCCGGTCAGGGCACATGCCCGGGTTGCGGGCTCGATCCCCAGTTGGGGGTGTACAGGAGGCAGCTGATCGATGTATCTCTCTCACATTGATGTTTCTATCTCTCTCTCTCTCTCTCTCTCTCCCTTCCTCTCTCTGTAAAAAAATCAATAAAAGCGTATTTTAAAAAATGACTTGAATTGTTAAGCATCCTACTTCCAAAGTAATGAATATCATCCTAAACCAATGATACCTCCAACAGTGTACATTCCATTCATGTATTCAGCATTTATTTGCTATGTGGTAAACTGTTCTAAGGTGACAACAGAGCAGTAAACACAGCAGAATCCCTGTCCTTGTGAAGATTATAGTCTAGTAACGAGGCAATGTGCACATAAATAAATATGTTATGGTGTAGGTTTTGATAACACATGGCAGAAGAAAACACAGACAGAATAAGGCACATTGGGGTTGAGAATTTCTATTTTATATAAAGTGAGCAGAAATGACCTCTCTGGAAAAATGACTTATAAAGTGAAGGCGTGAAGTAAGATGAAGAATTCAGTCATGTGTCTTGCTCAGAAAAATGTCCCAAGCACAGAGCAAAACAACTGCAAAGCCCTGCTGGTTTGGCTCAGAGGTTAGAGTGTCAGCCTGCGGACCAAAGAGTCCCAGGTTCGATTCCGGTCAAGGGCACGTAGCTCAGTTGCGGTTGGTCCCCGGCCCCGGTTGGGGTCGTGCAGGTGGCAACCAATGAATCTGAATCTCTCATACCGATGTTTCTCTCTCTCTCTCTCTCTTTCTCCCTTCCTCCCTCCTGCTCTATCTGAAGATAAATGGAAAAATATCCTCGGGTGAGGATTAAAAAAAACAACAACTGCAAAGCCCATGAAGTATAAAGATGATTGGCTTATTTGAGGAAGTCTAGGTGGGCAATTCTGATAGACAAACAGCATGGAGGGAGGCTGGTAGGGCAGCGAGGAAGTGGGGGACAGTGTGGAGGGCCTTATGGGTGTCTGGCTTTTGCTCTGAGATGGGTGACCCAATTTAACTGAAGTTCCTATAGGGTCCCTCTGACTTCTTGTGAATCAGAGAATAGGGAGGCAAAGGAAGAAGAGAGACATGATAGGGACTTGGACCCAGATCATGGCAATGAAAAAAGTAAGTGGTGGTATCCTTACATATTGTACCCCAAACATATTTTGAAAGTAGGATCTTTAGGATTTGCTGATAGTTTGGATGTAGGATAAGAGAGAAAAAAAGGATTCAGCTTTGATTCCAAAAATTTTGACCTGAGCAACTGAAACACTATATGGAAGGCTTTTGAGTTGAATGGCTTTAGAAATTTTGGGGGATCCTTCAAATGTCTCAAATGGATACAAAACTGAAGATAACAGAACTATATGCAGGTTGATTTTGGGGTTAGGCATAAAGTTTACAGGTCTTGAGGAAAGAAATACAGTAGAAATAGGTAATGATTAATTCTGCATACAGAATTCATCCAAGGTTGTGAGCCAAGAAATGATAAGAATACGTTGGAAAAGGAACAGTGTGTGAGGAACTTTCCCAGGAGCTCAATGATAGATTTCCCAAGGCTAGGCTATCTTCTGAACGCCAGAGTATTTACCCCAAGAAGTGATGACAACTGATAGGATATGGAGGGTTTCAGCAAAAGACATCCAATTACTAATCTCCCTATCAATAGTGGAATGCAGCTATTTAGGATAACATCGTGCTGGTGAGCAAGGGCTCTGGCAACAGCAGATAAAAATCCTGGCTCTGTCCTTCATTATTTATGTGACCCTGGGTAAGATACGTGACCTTTCCAAGCCTGAGTTCCTTCATTTTTAAAATGGCAGTTGGAGAATTAAATAAGGTAAGGACTATAAAATGCACAGCACAGTACATGTCACTGAATAAATTCCAATGAACGTTATCTGTATCATCACCAACTCTCAAAGATGCATCTGTGCAGGAGTGAGATCTTACTGACCAGGGGGCCAGGAGGCCAGACAGAGCAGAGAGCATGCAAAACTCCCATCACCAGCATGAACGAGAACAGCTGCTTCCCATATGGAAATAAGATGTTTGGAATTTTTTATGTTATTGCTCTTTTTTTTTAAATGACTTTACTGAGTTGTCACCCAAAAAGGCTAAAACACCTCTGATGTAAATGTCACGGTTTTCCACTTCTTGGATGAATTTGAGATTTATGTGTATTAAAAATATTTTGCCTTCAAGCAATAGAAATATGGTTATAATTTTTTTATTAAAGTTGTTATTGAAGTATGAATTTTATGATTACAATTAAGTAGAAATATGAATACAGATCAGAAGCTAGAATGAAAAATGGCGAGTTGTATTGTGGAATATAATTGTTTTCATTGAAAACCTTTATTCTGCCATATTTTGTGTTATATATTTAGTTATTACTTTTATAGTTGTATAATTTATATTTTTAATGTATATATACCTATATATGCAATCCTATGTGCACAGCAAAATGCCTGAGTATATACCAACATATTAAGAGCAGTTATGCCTTGGTAGTTATTATTATTTTTCACTTAAATATATTTTCAATTTTTCTATATTTTTTGCAATGTAATTTTACCAAAATGAATAGCTGTGTTTAGATCTGGTCAGAATAAGAAATATTCTTGTGGCTTATTTTATTCTTAAATGGTAAAATACTGAGCTCCCAATCAAATATTTATAGATGAAGTTTCATTTCTCAGAGTAAGTAACACATTTTAGGTCTTTGCGATAGAGAAAAAGTCTTGCAAAGCACGTATAAGAAAAATATTCGTAAAGCTACTAATTAAGTATTGCTTTTGTTCAATATGTATTCATACATTTACTCACATTAAATAGGAGTCAAAAGTGGCCCCAAATGCATACTTAAATGAGATCTGACTACTAAATGTTGACCCACTGAGTCATTGTTACTTCCTTTCAAATCAGAAAATCTCTACCTTCCTTAAAACAATTAATTTAATTAATGACTAAATAGTGAATTATCTGACCAAGTCAATGTTATTCCTAATATTTTTTAATAGTCTGAATAAATTCCACTTGTTCCTATAAAACTTGCTTTCACTTCCATCTACAGATTGTCAAGTGATCTCGCCAATCTCTTGATCACCCTGGGGCAATTTCTAGGTTGGGGCAATTAGTGGAAAGCACACAACTACTGTAGTTCGTGGATCCTCTGTGCATCTCTTGAAGTTGTGTACAAAGATTTTCTTTTCATGTAAACTTCACAGAGCTTAGGTGCGTATCAAAGTTCAATGTTACTTTCTGAAAAACCTTACCCTATCGACTATTTCTGCTAAATAAAGCTACTTCGCCTTTAGCAACTGGCATCTGCTATAAATGTCTGTGAAAACATATAATTTTCTACTGTTGGATTTTACTCAAATTACCTCTAGCTAGCAAGGAAACTTCTCATTTAATAATCCAGAAGTTTCATGGAAATCTGCTGTTCAGTATATCTGAGAAAATACCATACAAACCTAAAAAGCCTTAGGAATAAGATGCTATCAAAGTTGTACACACAGATCCTGAACATATTAAAGTGCTTTGTGGATGCCAATGAGCATGACGTGAGATCACAAAAAGGCAAGGACCATTATGTCCAAGGAAAGTTGATCCTAGTAAATTTCAGTACGAGTCATGGATGTTAATTAAGGCCAACTCTTAGGGCCAAATGTAGTTGGCCCTCATCAATCCACCTGATTCAGTACAGCTGTTTCCTAAGGGAAACTGGAGGCATGTAATTTGTTCTCACAGGATTTAAATTCTGCCTTATTTATTTATGATAGATCTTTGGGTCTAGAGGTTACATAAGCACATGTTTATAATACCATTAATTGACCACATAATTTATCTATTACTGACCATACAAATAATTTTAGCGACTATTTTAATAAAAAAGTTTAAAAAGATTTTTTAATGATATAAAATGTAAGTACTCCACATGCCTGAAATTGGATCATGTAGGAAACTACAGAGATCACATTATTATGCATTTCTGGCTTTGGAGACAAGCCATTGTTTGAGAATGCTCAGGAAGAATTAGTAATGCTGACTCTGCCATCAGCAACACAATCTTAAGACTTCTTTCCTGAGACTGAAGAGGAAGATGGTAAAGAATAGAGAGCTCAGGAGGTTACTTAGCTGAGGCAGGTGAGAAATAAACTTGAAAGAAAAGTGGGTACTTTTTGTTATTTGAATATAGAAACAGAAAGATAGATAAATGGAGGTTTATGGAAGAACTTCTTTGACAAACAATATGGTTTGGTTCCAGGATGATGTAAAATTTGAATAATAACAGTGAGATTCCATTATTATTAAAACTATTCTCTCTCCACAGTTGTAATTGGATTAGAGCCTCAAATCCCAGAGTAGTGAGTCCTAGGAGCAATAGTGTGCAGAAATGGGGAATTTGGCTGCTTAGGAAATCAATAAAGAGGGACACAAGCCTAGGTTTGAATGGAATTCCACATTGCAATAAACTTATTTTCTTTACCATCCTGCTATCCTCTGTAGAGATCCAAAATTTTAGGATTTTTGACACAGTGCCTATAAGTAAAAAACAAAATAAATGCTGTCTTTATAGCTGTCATCTGTGGAGGTTTCACATGTATTCCAATGCATACAACTCAATAGTACTCAAAATACTCTTGGAGACTCCTTTTCAGAATTGCATCTGGATCCACTGTGACCATATCGTGAGTCAGTCTCTCTCCCTCCCTCCCTCCCTCCCTCCCTCCCTCCCTCCCTCCCTCCCTCCCTCCCTCCCTCCCTTCCTTCCTTCCTTCCTTCCTTCCTTCCTTCCTTCCTTCCTTCCTTCCTTCCTTTCTGCTAAAATACTAAAATAGTCTTCTCTCATACTTTTGTTTAAATAAATTTTGGCTCCTTCCCAAAATTAATCCTCTTCCTCCAACACCTGACTATTAACCACCAGGGATAATTAAAAGAGAAAACAAAGGAATGTGCTTCAGATATAAAAGGAAATTCTGTAAGAATAGTGGAGCATCCTAATGATAATCACATCCCCATCAAGCTGTGACAAACTGAATGGAACAGAACTCATTTTGAGGTGTGTTAAAATGTTGATTCAATGACTTGACAGTTCAGTCTCATAAATCGAGATGTTAGGAGTCCAGTCTTTCTTTTGACGAGCATCTGATCATGAAAATGTCCCCCACTACACCTGTGGGCAAGAAGGAAATCAGACACAAGTAACTCTCATGTTTTGTGTTTATGAAAATTGTCATTCTTTTTAGTGGTAGGAAAATAACATATTTAGAAAGAGATTAGGACAGAGAAAAATAGAATTCAATATAAAATAACCAGCAAGATTATTGTTAGATGATTAATCAAGCCACATGATGATTGTATTCTGTGGGGACATGGCATTATGGCCATACTCTGGGTGGCTGGCTTTGGAGGCAGTGAGGTACAGTGGTAGGGGGCATGGGTTTCGGTCCTAGACCTTTTTCTTACTAGCCACATGGTCTGGAACAAGCCCCGCACATTCTCTGTGCCTTAGTTTTCCCATCTATATATAAAGTGGGGATAATAATAATAAGACCTCACAGAGTTGTGAAGGTCTCATGATACAATACACGTGAAGAACCCCCAGCAGTGTTGGGTGTTTATGTGCACTCTACACGTATTACCTATAGTATGATTTCTTAGTTCAAGAGCAAAGAGATATAAGAAATAATAGAAACAGAAAGAAGTGGAAAAGCCAAATGACAGAGAGAATCTTTCTCTAGTAATTTCAAGTAAAACATGTCATACTTATAAAGGATCAGTCTCAGCTCTGGTCTCATTTTCTGTTTCCTTTGTTTCTAAAATAGCACATTCTAGATAAGAACAGATATTTTTGAAAATAATTAAAACAAAAATGTAAAAACTGTATATTCATGCTTAATAATATATAGAGTGGAGTAATAGCATTTATGTATCTTTCATTTAAGTACCTAAATATATTTTATGATTCAGTCTTTTTCTTGGCAAATTCTAGCTAGTTCATAAAGATACTAACTTAGGTTTTTGACATCCAGGTGTTTTGGTTTGTGAAATCCAAATGATTTGATGAACACTGGCATCTAAATGGTATAAAAAGCTTTTAGTAATATCCTATAGTAGAACCGTAATTCACATATTCCACAATAAAGATGATGGTAGCTAACACTGAGAGTCTATAATATGCCAGACACTGTTCTTTGTACTTTACATGAAATATTTTATTTATTCTTTTCAACAAAATTATGAGCTGGGTACTATTTTTATTATATAAGGTAAGGAAGCTTTGGCATAGAGAAACTAAGGGTTTGGCCAAGATTACATGGATGTCAGTGACAGAGCTGGGATTTGAAACAAAGTGAGATTCCCAAAGCATGCACCTGCCAATCCTCCCCTAATAGTGTTCTATACACTGTGCATACTTCTTCCCTGAGTGCCATGCCTGTTTAAGTTGATGGAGGGAAATCAAACAATCTATTTTAAGATAATAGGCTGGTAGCCTCTGCTAATGATGGGTTCCCTTTGTTTATTGCAGCTCTGGCCCAAAAAGCTGCAGCAGAGTCATCTGACAGTATGACTGTAAAGACATTGATGCCTGGAGCAGAAGCAATTGCTTCTTGAAGTAAGAATCCTTCTTGCATATTCATTACACACATTTACACTCAGCATAACTCCAATACAGACATTACCCTACTCTGTGGCCTTTCTTGTAGCTTCCCAGGGTTCTTTCCTAAATTGAAGGAAGACCTCCAAGCAGCAGCTTTGAAATTGTCATGGGTAATTGTCTAGGAGATTGTTGTATTCAAGCAAACACCAGGACTGACATCCTAAAACAGAACATCATAACTTTTGTTTGCTGGTTCCCCTGGAGATGATTAATGGATACATGACTAAATACACTCACTGACTATAAAAGCAAATTAAGGGGAAAAAATGGCCGTTGGGCAGGGATACCAGCAAACACTCCAAGGCAACCTGTTTTATGACTTGCTAAGAAAGGACATTGATGTCATTGTTCAAACACTCAAGGGTGATTTAGAAAATCACCTCATGGTACTTTAATCATGATGTAAATGAAGTTTTATAAAGTACCACAGAAGTCTCTTTCAGTCTTTTCGATATGCTTTTTAGTATATGATTTGATGCCTTGATTAACTTTTTTGATACGAGGACACACAAATGACAGGGCACAGGTGTAAAACTATTGTATCTATGAAAATATATAACTATATTTCAGGTGACCGATAAAGGATACAGGGTTACTGAAGAATATTAGATACTAAGGGGCCCCCATATGTATTGACAATAAGTTGGTTATGTTTTTGCTACTACTTCTTGTAGCTGGAGCAATTTTCAAAATATAAAACAGATACAGAAACCAACCATATGGATACATTTATATCATGTATACTGAACACAACCATTGGGTTTTAGTGTAGAGGACTAGCATATTTATTCTTTAAAGTATTGAGAAATTCATGAAATAAAATGAAACCCTCTCCTTACAGCCAGAAGAGATGCATTCCGTAAGGAAACACATTGCTGCACATTATTTTTTATGACATTTTACAAATTTGGGTGTAGAAAAATTAATTTAGGACATGTTATTCTGGGTGATATAAGATTTAAGCTTAGTTACTTCATCTGTACAGTTGAGATAATAATAGTGAAAAGTAAATGAGAGGATATAAGTAAAATATTTAGCAGGGAATAAAAAATTAATAGATGGTGAATAAATATTACCAACTATGTTTCTGGATTAACAGGGCTGCTTTCTAGAAAGGTGCCATCATTAATAAATTTTGCTGAAATAATTGAATGTCAGTATGGAGAAGAATTCATTTAGATTGGTTCTCTGCTTTATTAAGGACAAACATTTCAAGTAGAAACAAGATCTAAAGAAAATCTAGAAACAATTGAAATAACGTGCTTATCCCTGTTGGAAAGGACAGATAAATTGCCTAAAGGAGAAAAAATAAAATAAAAGATAATATGACTGGATTTGGATATATACAACTTGTGTTATATAATTATGTTAGATTACCTGATAGAAAGTAGGCTCCCTCAATTTACAACAGCATAAACACAACAGAATAGCACATATTTTAAATTTAAAAATTAAGGCAAAACTATATCTTGACAGCCACTGTGGTATGCCCAATCTAACTCGGTAAAATTTAAATAGGCTATAGATAGTGGTTTTAGGCAAACTTGTGTTAAATGAATTCACTTTAGATGACATGTTCAACAAGAATAAATACACCATCTTATGTCTGAAGTTGATACTTGATGCCATTAATAGTAGAATGAATCAATCTGGTATGTCAGCTCATATGAGCTAGATAACAAATACCAAAAGAGCTTAAAAGGGAAAAATTATCTCACTTATCACTATGTTCCGGAGTAGGATGGTTTTCAGTCTGGTTAATTCTGTGGTTGAATACCATCAAGAACCAAAGTTCCTGTTGCACATGCATAAAATGAAATATTACGCAACAATAAAAAAGAAAAAGCTAGTGTTTTATGTAATAGCACAGATCAACCTCAAATCCATTATGTTCATTGAAAAAAAGTCAGAGTCATGACTGTATGCTGCATGATTCCATTTATATAATATTCTGGAAACAGCAAAACTATGACATAAAAGAAATCAGTGGTTACCAAGGACCATGGGTGGAGGAAGGTGATTGACTACAAAGAGGAATGAGAGAATTATTCTATATCTTGACTGTGGTATCATTACATGACTAAATACATTTGTCTAAATTCAGAGGTTTTTGTACCTGCATTTTTGCTGTGTTTAAATTGCACCTCAATAAATTTAAAAATAAACAGAATAAACTACTATGTCATCTTGTGCCGCCCTGTCTCCTAGCCAATTCAGCTCATGTTTGTGAGCAGGCTGCCATTGCTAGGCATTGCAGGCAGATAAGATAACGTCCAGCAGAAGAGCAGATGTGTCTTTATGTATTCTCTTTTTATTTATAGAAATATTTTTTTCAGAAGCCCCTCTCTCGACCTCCTCACAACAGAATTTCCCACACATCACATGGATTAGACCTGGGTCACATATCTACTCCGTAATCAGTTCTGGATTCAGGATTTAACTTTGAGCTTGAGACAGAGACACCTTCCCTAAGGGCAGATACCAGAACATATTAGGAATTTACCTGCTAAGGACAGACTATAGTTGTACTAAACATAACTAGCAGTGGTGAACAACTAATAATGTCTATTCAACTGACTAGTAGTCTTGTTATTTTGTTTATTAATAAACTTTGATATAGCCCGGCCGGTGGGCCCGATCCCCAGTGGGGGGCATGCAGGAGGCAGCCAATCGATGTTCTCTCTCATAGATGTTTCTCTCTCTCTTTCCCTCTCCCTTCCTCTCTCTAAAATCAATAAAGAAAAAAAAATTTTAAATAAAATAAACTTTGATATAGGTCAACAGGAATGTGACAGAAAAATAAAAACACCAAGCTAATACTTGGCTTTATTTGTGTACTTACATACTACGATACTTGCATCTACCAGATATATTTCAGTACTGCCTGGCTATCAGCACGTAAGTGGAAACATAGCATTCCCTAAAGTCTAGTATCACCAATAACACAGGTGTGCATGGGTTATTTTTAGCTCCCTATAAAACTCAAAGCTAAATAGCAAAGAAATTGCATGTAAAGCTCTTTTTTTCATGGTCTAGTTGTATCTATTAACCTTTACCTCATGTTAAGTGAATTTTATTCTCAAGTTATTTAAGAGCTCCCATTATATTCCATATAAGTTTAGAAATGCATTCTGAATGGAGAGGCTTGCTGGGTGAATATGTTGTGCTGGGAAAACAGAAAAAAACAACAACAACCAAAAAGCCTTAATGAGGAGAAAAGCTGCTACAAAAACTCAAATGTAAAAAAACAATAACTGCAAAACAAAAAAGAGGGACCATAAACTGGTCACGTTTTGTTAATTTCAGACGTGTACTGAATACCCACAGTCTATAAAGCTCTATGCGACGTACTTTATAATGACATGATGATTTATAAACGATTTCATTTTCTGCTCCAGTGAGTTCAATATTGTTATAAAGAGAAAAAGTAAGCTTTATGGTGTAGATTTTCTCCAACATTAATGCTAAGTTAAATTATTTTCCACTGGTTGTGAAATTCTCACACTGTTTTTATAGGAAAACATTTTCAGAAACAATTGACACCTCTTTCTGGGATAGAAACAAGAAAGACTGAGATTCTAGCTACTAGCATTTCCTACCAGATGAAGGGCCTCTCTATTTTGTTGGTCAGCTCCAAAGCCTGAATTATTTTCTTTTTAAAAGTGGTAAATTTGTCAGTCACTAAAACCTAGATTGAAGGCTTTTGAAATGCTCCTAATTGTAGGTGTATAGAACAGCTTAAGGGACACTTACGAGATAAAAACTGACCAATTTCAATAGCTCCAGACACATTGCCAATCTAATTTTTCCAACGTGGAACAGTCTGTATCTCCTCTACTCATGACACTGCTTTTCACTTCTGTGCTTTTTTTTTAATATTCACCCGAGGATATTTTTCCATTTATCTCCAGATAAAGTGCAACGGAGAGAGGGAGGGATGGAGGGGGAGAAAAAGAGAGAGAGAGAAACATAGATGCGAGAGGGACACATCGACTGGTTGCCTCCCTCTTGACCCCAACCAGGGCTGGGAACTGAACTGCAACCAAGGTACCTGCCCTTGACCAGAATCGAACCTGCGACTCTGGTCTGCAGGCCGATGCTCTAACTGCTGAGCGAAACTGGCCAGGGCTATGTTTTTTATCTATTTGCTTTCTCATCCTGAATTTTTCTCTTTCCTCTCCTCAACATTTATCCAGATTGTGCTTAATCTTTAAAGGCCAAAAAAAGAAAAAGAAAAAAAATCCCTGCCTGCCACATGAAGAAATACTGCAGCAAATTACATTGGTCTCTATGTCTCTCTCTCTCTCTTTCTCTCTTCTTTTCAGGCTTATCTGGAAGCAGTGGTGTTCGAGGCTACTGCTTTGCTCCCTCCAGTTCAGTAGTCATGAACCTTTGTCTACACATTCGATTCTTTGAAAAGAAAGTGATACTTGGGTCCCACCTCTGTACAAATGAATCAGAATCTCTGGGGAAAAGGCCTTGGCATTGCTATTTCTAAATATCGTCCCAAGTGATTTTAATGCATAGTGAAAGTTGAGAAATCAGTTGGTTTAGAACAGGATTACCTCAAAGCAGTTTGTTAGCCATAAGGGGCTTTAATTTGTGACTTCTCATTTTTTCTCTTTCTGTTTATTTTTCTTCCATCCCTGTGACACAGTATGTGCAGCACATTTTGGATTCAGAAATTCAGATGTCAAAGCTCATTCAGGCCCTGAAAGGTGAATTCGTTTCACCTCACACACCTGCTCCAATCAACTGATAGTTTTTTCTTGCACATCATGTGGACAAGGACTCCCAGGATCCTCTGGGTTCAGCAAGGAAAAGTGTGACAATCCAAGCCTATTGGCTAAATGGGTGGAGGAACAGGGAAGACACAGCCTGTATGCTAAGTACTTTTTACCACTGATCTAAAAGATATTCCTCATTATATAAATAAACTGGGGTCCATGTGGATTAAAGTTGCCCAAAGGAACCCAGCGTATAAGTAAAAATGAGGTAGAACTTGAATCCAGTCTCCAGCCTCCCCAAGAAGTGATTTTTAGAGTCCCCCTGGTTTGATGACAAACTCCTTTGTGTGCTAGCCATCCCCAGTTGCCCAGGAGCTTTAATATGCTTAGTGTCTCAATTCTCAGTTCTTTTGGTCTCATCCTCCTATGTCTTCCTCCACATTGTCCACAGTGTGTAGAATACACACCAATAAAACTTGGTTGACCTGATTGTAAACCATTTCTCTGCTCTTGTGTTTATAGCCTTCACAGATGCTGTTGTCCTAGAAAAAGGCCAAATGAGAAAGGTCTCAGAATGAAATGAACTTGAAATAATATAAATTCAACAAGGCTGCCTGTTTCCATAAAACTTAGTCTTCATGTAGTCAGTTTGGTGTTTGGGAAGTACTGTGAAGGGTGCTGAACATCCTACAACAACACGGGGGCTTCCACCTACCATCTTGCAACCTCCAAATCTCTCTCTCTCTCTCTCTCTCTCTCTCTCCCTCCCTCCCTCCCTCCCTGACTCTCTCTCTTTATCTCTCTTTCCCTCTCAATAGGCATCCAAACACACACCACAAACATTTAAAATTTCTACATTCATTCTGCAGTCACAGGAACCAGGAGAAATAACAGAAACTAACTCTCTAAAAATCTAAAATACAATGAAAAAAACCCCCCACAACTTTATGAACTACTCAATTTAAATAAATACTAAAGCAATTTTTTTATCAGTGTCTGGTTTAACGTGAATTGGATTATTAGTGGCTACCCTCCACCAACCACCTCATTTATTTCGGTTTTCTTCATTTCATCTGTCTTTGATGGTACTGAATGGAAAAGTCTCTTTGTTTCCAGTGGCTGAGAGTTATTATCAACAAGACTACCAAGGAAAATCTTACACGCCTGGGTTTCTGCTCCTAAGAGATGTACTTTGGTGGTGGTAGGATTTTCAACTTTGTTTTCAAGTTCTGTTGTCTTTAGGAAAGATTCAAAATCTTCCCTGAAATAAATAAGCCAACTGCTGTTCTTAATTTTTTTTTTTTTACAAATTATTGACAAGAGAAATGCCAAATCATAAATGAACTATTTTACAAAAGCATATTTTTGCATTTTAAAAAATAAAATGAAAATTCAAAACTCAAAGAACATTTCTCCTCTAATTTTCTGTTCCACCAGATATTATGTGTTATCTTCTAAATGACTTTGGTAGTGCCTTCTCCTATGTGGAAACAACTGTTCTGTGCACTGAAAATGATGTCTGAAGATTCTTTTAAAACAAAAGTGTCTGATTGATAGTGTCTGGTGTTCCTCCAAGGTGTAAACATCTCTGTCTAATGGTTTTTAGCTAGCCCAATTTAATAGCAAACATTTCAAATTTCTAAAAATTTAAAGAAATTAAAAAAACAACCTCATAAGCCCGAATAATGCTTGACTGGGTGAAAGCAAATAGCACAATGACAATTCTGCATTTTTATTGAAGGGAGAATTTTCTGTTCCCATAACCACAATCTCTCTAATGCCACTAGCCAATTATAGGGTGTGAGGTAGTAATGCTCTAAAGGGGAAATGCCATTCCACTGACCTCAGAACTACAGGGAATAGGTAATGGGTGGATAAACAACATAAAATAATAAGCATGCCCAGTAAGGTAAGGTGAAATGGAAATAGAATGTAATCATAACAACTTTGATTTTCGTGCTTTAAACTCGCTGAGCTGTTTTCCACTGTGGCTCTCTCTGTGTGCAGAGAATAGCTTAAACGTCCCACTATAGACACCTGCTCAAATAAAGGTTCCTTTTCATCAAGCAGCTTCTCAACGTTAAGACCTATTTTAATGAACTTCAGGAAAGTTTTCAAGTAGATTTCTTTCATACCAACTAACAGGTTTTTTTGTTTGAAGAACACACACACAAAAGTTTTTTGAAATTCCTCTAGCATCTGTCTGCCCAAGAAACTTAGCATTCATTGCCTTAATCATAAGTCTTATATATGTATGTGTATCTATACAAACACACGCAACTAATTAATTGGTTAATGAATTATTATTTTACCACATAGATGCTGCTGTCCTTAAGGGCAGAGAGAAGGCTTACTCATCTTGGTGTCCTCCTTGTCAGAGCCAGTACAATACCTGTATTTAAGAGTACAGATACTGGAGCCAGGCTGGCTCTGGAACTTACTGACTACGTAACATCTCTGAGTCTTAGTTTTCACCTGTAATATGCAGATAGGACACCAACCTCACACAGTTGTTAAAATATTAAATTATATAATATATATTATTATGTAATATATACATAGTGTTTCATTATTAGTAATTACTCAGAATTTGATTGTTATTATTGACCATAATATATGCAAGAGAAGACAAGATGTTTTAGGTTAGTTGATGTATCATTTGGACTTTTTACAGAAAATCAATGGTATATTCATATTGGAATAATTTGAAAGGGGTTTATTCACCAAAGAACTAATAACATAGGTATGGGAGAGTATAGGAGAACTATGAGGAATAGTGCAGAGACCTGGAGGGATAAAGGGAACGATAGGTCCCCAGAGCTGGTGCAGGACTGAGACCTGTGATGTGTGTCCCCATTACCCTTTATTTGCCATCACTAATCTGTATACTGCATTGTTCCTTGTTTAGCATTTTTAAGCCACATTATTTCCTCTTTGTTCTTCCCATGCCCTCCAAGTAACGATTTTGGAGGCAATTTTCACATTAATTATTGCTACTTGAGTTCTTCCCATACTCTAGACCAGAGACAGTCTTCATTTCTTTCTTTGCTCAATATGTAATGAATGGCAGTGGGCCCTTGACTAGGACTTCTTCTGCAGTACTTAGTCGCCACCCCCATCACACATTGTTTTCATCAGAAAATGCATCATTTCTGAAATCACAGTTTCTAACATTCCACTTTCTAACTACAAACTCCTTTGCTTCCAGCTCTCTCGCTCAAGATGACACGACTTACTAGATAATGTTTACTTCTCTAGTATCAAATTAGTGTTTCAGCCCTGTCCCCTGAATGTAGATGAATGATCAATGAGTTGAAATATATAAACATATATTTAAGTCAGCAAAAAAGTCTTTCTCATGGAAATTTAGGAAACAAATGAGCAAAGGTAAACAGAGATGGATGGACATTTCACTGAGCCATCTCATAGACTTCTAGAATCTCCATGAATTTCCAATCTGCATTTTCAAGGGCTTGGTTAGAGTTCTTTTCTTTAATGTTTAAGGGAATCAAGATTAGTTTCTTGGTTTTCAACAACAACAAAAACTTAACAGTTTTATGTCAACATTATAGATCTTATTCCACAAATTTCCATTCTATTAACTTTATTATTTTTCTTTCATCCATTAATATTCACCTCTCTTACCATCCCTTGTTTTCAAACTTGAATTCCACAGTCCATTTTAAACTATTGTCCAGCAAACGTCCTCATGGCCTTTGTCATGTCTCCAACAAAACTCTAACCATTCACTTTTTCCAGATTTACATTCATGAAACTATGGCTTACTGGAGAAATTTCACATAACTGGTCAGATTTAGCCACCAGAATATGTTTCAGAATTTCCCAAAACTCTATTTCCACTGTGAACAAAAACTGAAACCTATGGTTCCTCATTGGATTATTCTAGCCTCTGATGGTATCTTAGGATCAACTTTTTTGTTTGTTTTTGCTAATCCTCACCGAGGGTGTTTTTTCCACTGATTTTTAGAGACAATGGGGGAGAGAGAGAGAGAGAGAGAGAGAGAGAGAGAGAGAGAGAGAGAGAGAGAGAAACATTGATGTGAGAGAGAGAGACACATCAATTAGTTGCCTTCCACACATGCCTGGGGATCAAACCTGCAACACAGGTATGTGCCCCTGGTGGGGAATTGAACCTACAACCTTTCATTGCACAGGCTGACACTCTAACCACAGAGCCACACCGGCCAGGGAAGGACCAACTCTTCATCCATTCTAATTCACTGTGCACAAAACAGCCAATATGAGTTTTGTAAAATATAAAATCAATTATGCCAGTGTCTTGTGTAAAATTCTTCAATGACCATCTTTTGTCATGAGAAAAAAAATCAAATTCTTGAATATTGCTGAAAGGCCCTGTCTGATCCAGTTCTTTTAAATACCAACCTGTTCCAACATCATTTTCTCTTTTCCTTGAAACACTCTGAGTATACCACCCTTTTTTCAATTCTGCAAAAGGCAAATATTACCACCTCAGGGCCTTTGTACATGTTGGCCCCCTTCTAACAATACTGTTTTTCCTCCCTTATGAATGACTAACTCCTTTCTCTTTTTATTTTTTTTTATTTATTTTTTTATTGGAGGGAAAGAGGGAGGAAGAAAGAGAGAGAAACATCAATGTGAGAGAGACACATCGACCGGGCCGGGGACAAACTGCAACCGAGGTATGTGCCCTTAACCAGAACCGAACCCGGGACTCTCTGGTCCACGGGCCCATGCTCTAACGGCTGAGCCAAACCAGCCAGGGTTCTTTCTCTTTCTTAGGTACTTGTTTAAATGTAATTTTCTCTGATTGATTAATCTAAAATCGTCCTCCTCTTTTTCACTACTCTCTCCCCAGTTCTCTAGTCTTCTCCTTTATTATTTGATTACTTATTATCATCATTACTGCATTCTGCATGAGGTCAGGACCAAGTATGTTATGTTTGTCCTTGTACACCTTGTGCCTAGTATAGAGCTTGATAAATAGCAGATGATCAATAAATAGTAAATGAGTAAATGAAACTTTAGATATGATATAGTGGGTATAGAGAGACATGTATAGTTTTTGAATTAGAAAATTATCAGTTATATCACTAATTGAGGCAGATTAATTTAGTGTTGTGCAAATATAAATTGAAAGTTAAGTGAGAAAAGTGGTTATCTCTTTAAATAAAACTCAGAACTTCCAAGGTTACTTTTGTACAGAGTTCAAGTGATCTGAGTCTTGTTTTCTTCAGTTATATATATATTTTTCTCCTAAATTTCCTCTTCCCTTTGATTATTTCCTTCATGTCTTGGTTGCTATCTCCTCTAAATGTTCTGACCCAATTATAGATAACCCAGCTCTCTATAGCACAGCTAAGGTAGGCTGAAAAATACAAACTATACTGCTAACTACTATGGGAAACAAATACTCAAAGGAATAAAAACAAAGAATATAACAAGTGCAACTTGATACAGGTGCCGCCTGCTGCTCACTCCAGCTCCCTGCTGAGTGCACAGACTCCAGCTCACCTCACCTCTTACCTCAAACTGCCTCCACTCAAGTTCTGAAGGACTGACAGAGCACACTGTCTTTGTCTAGAACTCTCATTTCCTAGATCTCTGCATTCCCAGGGACTGGTATCTCTACCCTGGGCCTCCACATCGTACAGGAATCTGCTTGATCCTCCTCCAGTTGATCTTTCATATGGAGTGAGGAATTTGATGAACCAAAAACCTGCTCATCCAGAGGCTATAGCCTCCTGTCACCATTTCTGAACCACTCCAGGAATCAAGGACTCTGGCATAAGTGCCCAGACCCACTTACAGAGGCCTTGCAGACCTCTTCCTTGAGTCCACCCTCTTAGGGCAGATCATGCTCTAGAATGTAGACACCTCTGGGCCTCAGGGGTGGCCACATGGGAGCTGTTTGCAAGGGGGTGCACAGAGCTTGGGCAAGTAAGCTGGGGTGTCCACATGCATGTGTGTGAGGATCTCTCATGGTGTAGGACAGACTGGGATGGAACGAGAAGGTAGGAAAATATTTAATAAGAACAGTTGAAATATATTATCATCAGGAGTAAAATAAATGTTTTAGATTTAAAATAAACAACCATTAAAGGTAGAAATTATGGGGAGGGGAAGAGAAGTTTAAACTCAAATATATACAATTTGGAAATGATGCTTTTTATTAAGTCATATACACAAATTCTCTAAATTAGATGAAGTTTTGTCCTACTTTGTAGGGTTTGTATATGGAGTTCCACATGTGCTTTAGTTGGATGGTTAGGAGATAAGAAGCCTACACACAGATGTTTGAAAGGTTTCCAAAAAAAAAAAAAAAAGCCATTTGCTTTTCTTCTCAGTACTAAATAAGGATGAGCAAAAATATTAAAAGGCAAAGATAAACAGGCCTTGCTAAATCGTCCAAGACTGACTCCATTTAGGTCTAGGTCATATGTTATACCAGTGTGGTTTTAATTATATTGTTTTCTAGTGAGCATTACGGGTGTGACCTATTCTAATTTCAATGACAGTATTTCATATAATTTTTCAACTGCTTATGTTACAGTGAGCCACATTCTTCAGAATTAAATCAATCAGAACTCCACCTAATTTCAGTGGGAATATTTCAAGAGGATAAACTGAATATTTGTACTTAGTATCTTGGAAGGCAACAACAATCTGTGGATAAAAACATAATTTTTGTATATAGAAGAAATATCCTTTGTTTGGTCACACAGTTGCTAAAAGAACTGCCATTAATTAAACAGTAAATTTACCTATTTACATCATCAGAAGGTGTTTTCATTATTTCAAACAAGTAAGAACCTGTGGTTAAAATAAACAAGCAAAATAATATAGTTGAGCAAAAAAAACCCCACAAAAACAACCCTTAATTATTCTGAAGATTTGATATTGTATATTTTCAACAGTGTTACTTTTCTATAGTCTCGTCTTTTTCATAAAAGTGATATTAAAATGATTTCATTAAGGTAGGGAGAGGCTAGTTTTAGAAAATTTGCAGCTTATCTTCAAGCCCTTGTTATGAACAACAGATTTTTAAAAAAATAATTTTTCTTTATTAATTTTAGAGAGAGAGGAATGGGGGAGAGAGAGAAACATCGATGAGAGAATATCAACTGGTCACTTCCTGCATGCCCCCCACCAGGGATGGGGCCCACAATCTGGGTATGTGCCCTGACTGGGAATCGAACAGGCGACCTCTTGGTGCATGGGTCGACGCTCAGCCACTGAGCCACACCAGCCGGGCTGAACAACAGATTTTTAAATAAACCTTATTTTTAAAATTGAGTTACTTTGAAATGATGCCATGTTAGTATATAAGTAAAGCACATAGCTTGAGAGGACTGTATTATCTCTCTACTATCTAAGCTATCTGAATGGATACACAGCTCATCAAAATCACTAAATAATGAGGCCATGGTTCATTATTGCCTCTCTACTATTTTCTGTGTATGGATATGTGTTTGTGTTTCTTATCCCTTTTGACTAACCAAATCTCCAGAAGAGTAGGCTATGGTAATAGAACTAAAGTCCTCAGAATTTTGTATTTTCATTTGCATACTAGTATGGGTATTCATATAAATGGTTAAGTTTGAAAATCAAACATGGACATTTTTTCACCATTATAAAAATTACATAGATTATAGAGGAGTGTATCTTAATTTTCCATAGAAGAAAAAACTATAAAGGATATTATTTGCCAGTTAACATTTTTAAGTCTTTATTTTGTAATGTAAAATAATATGGAAAAGGAATTAGATTTTTACAGAAATTCACCATTTTTATCAAACTTTTAATTATTGGTGAGCCATCATGCTATATGAAAATGCCAAGTTTTAATATGGTAGAAATAAGTGGGTCTGTATCAGAATTCACAATCATCTTGTTTAGACTCTGTTCAGTGTATTTATTTATTTATTATTGGTGACTGAAAGAGCTCTGAAAGACAGTGGTTGAATTGTCAATATTTCTCTAGTGTTAATGTAGTGCAACTAAAATAATGAGAGTGTTTTATTGTTCTTGGATGGGACCCAGATTTTCGAAGAGATAAAATTAACCTAATTGTGGCTAACATTGTAGAGTATAAGAATTTTCAGAAATAAGCAACGACAATATTCTTTATAAAAAAAGAGCAAATAAAATTTGTTGCATCAAATAATATAATACAGTAAATCATTTAATTATTTGAATTTTATTATAAATTATATTCTTTATAATTATAATGTTACTATTAGCATGAAATTTTTTGGAGGAATAAAGATAAATTAGGATAAAACTATAGACAAATAAAGTATTAAAATTTCTTTGCAATTTAAAAAATCTATTTGTGGTCAATTGTTCTTCAGAAATACTTAGAGAAATAGAAAGAATATCAAATACTGGTTCTAATTTAGAATATTATTGGGATAGGACAGAATGCACCATATATTTTGTTATTATTGAGAAAGGAAACACACTTAGGCTATTTACCTGTGTATTTGTGAAGACCAATGTATATGGACCTCCAGCTATCCAGTTTGCAGCCTTATAAATATCTACCTTACTGATCCACTCATACCCAGTTATCATCTGGGTATTTTATTGTAAACCTGGTCCTTATTATGAAAATATCCAGGTTGATTTGTGCTTTCACTCAACCTATACATCCCAAGAGAAAGCAGAGATCAGTCTCCTTTCCCTTGTCCGTTGATTTGTTTAGTCACAATTGCATTCCTTTATTGATTGTGTTTTCACTTCATTTGAACTTAGAATATGGATCAGATCTGTTCACACAGTTGTTAGTGACACTCTGCTAACAGCAGCAAGATAAAGTTGCCAGTGCCATAACAAGGATATTTTATTAATTGTCCTTTCTGGGCACCAGCCCAAAGTAAAACCAACAGGACAAATGGCCCATTGCCATTGCTTTCAAAACAAGATTATAGTACTGTTCTCTCTCTAACATTGGCTCAATTCCCACTCTTTAATTGATCTGCAAGAGGCTGACGCTATTATTTTTCTTAATTTTCTTGTTTTAGGATAACCTAATGGATTTATTCCCTTATCCTTCTACCCATATCCCATTATTCCCACTATGTTATTATAAGCAATTTATACAAATTCTTAGTTTTCCTGCCTTGTTTTCAGCTTCTTAATACCAAATTTTAGGTTTAACTCATTACTAGCTTCGTTTTTATTATTCTATTCTATTTATATAGAGTTCCACACACAGAGATACACAGGCAGAGAGAGAGAGAGAGAGGGAAGGAGAGGGAGAAAAGTCAGAAATGTATATCTCTTAGTCAAGGACTGAATTTTTTGCCAGAAAGGGTTCAAAGATCACAAGGTAAAACATATTTTACTGAGAACATAGTCAATTTTAATGTTACCTTGAGAACTTTATCAGCCAAAGCAATGGAGTGTAACATTATAATGATGGCACACTGAAGTAAGAAATTCATGAATGTATTTGTTCAGGCCTTTTACATTACAACATAAAATCCATTATATTTTTTCAGAGAATTGAAAGCTTTTAGGAACTGTTATCTTTTTGATTGGGCAACTTAAAACTAATAGCTAATTTATGCCTTGGATAGATGCTGTGTTAGGTAAAGATCAGTTCTTATTAACTTTATGACAATTGGTTGTGAACAATATTATATCACTGTATATCAACATAGCCATAAAATATATCATACATCAAGTCTACAACAACTATAAATTGGAATATAAACAGCCAAAATACTTTATCTAGATGAAAATTCTACATACAAATAACATTGTTCAATATTGCCTACATAGTTTCATAATAGAGCTGTACTTTGTTAAGCACCCAAACTAAAAAGATGCCATGATTTAAATGTCCACATGGTGCCCATTTATTTTGAGACTATAATTGTAAACTCTTATTAACATGACATTTTTCTGACTTTTCCGGTCAAATATAAACCATAAAAGGCTTTTTAGGGTCCTGGTGAGATATAATGATACACAAATCTACAATAAGATCTAAATAACATGGCATTGTCAGTATTTGAAAAGTAGAATAACTTCATTTTACTAATGAGTAATTTGTGCCTGATTACCTTGACAAGGAATATTTTATAATGAAGAACTAACTCTGGTAACACAGTTCTTGAATCACTCAGGACATAATTTCATTTTAGTGAAAAAAATTTTAAGTGGTGATTTTTTTTCATAACCAAGCATTTTAGGGCATGACCAGAATAGAATCTTATATCTTTTAAATAATCAATGAGAAATCCATGATCCTAGGGGAGCAGAAATATTTGTAATCAATTTAGTCACACTTTTGATACTAATGTTTTAATTGCCAATACATATGTATGCCAAGTATGCTTCAATAAAAATGCAAAGACCAGCCCTGGCCAGTGTGGGCACTGTCCTGTGCACCAAAAGTTTGCTGGTTCAATTCCCGGTCAGGTCACATGCCCAGGTATCACTAACATTGATGTTTCTCTCTCCCTGTCCCTTCTTCTTCTCTTACTCTAAAAATCACTAAAAAATATTTTTATAAAGCAAAGACCAGGACTTTTTTTTTTTATTTGCATGCATGCAAAAAAAGTGACACGATAATTTGAAAATTTATGAACTAATAATGTCTTTTCTTGAAAATAAGCTACTCTAATTTTATAAACCTAAATTATTGACAATATTCATATGCACCACTCAACATTGGTATACTTGACTACATTTGTATAAGAATTAGTCTATTAGTCATTATTATAAAATATTCCTCATTATTCTATCGTCAAATTTACATATATAACCAACACGATTACTTAGGAGAATCTTACATTCTGAGCATACAAGAGAATTTTAGAAATTTCCTAAACCTTATTCAAAAGATAATATTTTCTAAAACAATTCATTTGGAAATCATTTTTTATATAAAATTTTCCTGCTGTAAGTCTTTAGGCTTCTGTGAAATCTTAGCATGAATTATTATGGTGTCGAGTGATACAAGAAATATCCTTTGAAGGAATTTTTCTGGGCTGTTTTCTTGGGGTGTCTATTGGGTGTAGCTCTATTCAGAGTCTGACATTCCTCAGGGATTACATCAGGTATTTGAGGCCCCAAACTGTCCATAATTTATGGCAGGAAACACCAGAACATTAACTAAATATGTGTGGGAGAGCGTGAGTGAATTCAAACAATTTTCAAGAAAAAAAAAATATGGCCGTCTCTGAAGGACCCCTTTGAAGCACTTCCTTAGTAACATTAGATGTCAACTTCAAAAAAAATATGGAGGTCTGACTGTGAAATCTTCATGGTAGAACATCAGCAATGCTTCTCTCACATCAAGGGCCCCAAAGTAAACAACGACAACAAAAATCTCACTTGAGCCCAGCCAGTGTGGCTCAGTGGGTTGGGCATTGTCCCATGCACCAGGAGATTGCTGGTTCGATTCCAGTCAGGGCACATGCCCGGGTTGCAGGCTCAATCCCCAGTAGGGGGCATGCAGGAGGCAGCTGATGGATGTATCTCTCTCTCTCTCCCTCTCCCTTCCTCTCTCTGAAATCAATAAAAACAAAATCTCACTTAAGCAGCAAATGTTTTAAAGAGACTGGTTTACAATTTTCTAAATTTGACAACTGTTTTAAAATGGCTCTTCATGGAGCAAGATAGCTTTTTGGTGTTTTTTTGTTTGTTTGTTTTTTAAGTCTTAGCTGATGCACCTTCATTTTGGTGATCCTTACTAAAAAAAAGAAAACAACTTTGAGGAAACACTAAAGAAGTTCAACTATAGTTTTGTAAGATATATAAGAAGAAACTTGAACATCTTATTTAAACCAAGAATCTTTTTACAGTTGCAAAATTACAGTGGGACAATTTGTGTAGCGTTCCCTTCAAGTCTTCCCCCCTGCACCCCCCCATCCCCCTCCCCCATGCTATAAGGATCCCTGGAAAAAATACCTCAATATTTCCTAGCATTCAATGCTGGCATTGGGGGGGGGGGGATGCCTCCTTAAATGAAATGGAACAGATTTCTATTAGAAATGAGAACCATATAGTGCTATCAGTTGAGGCTTTTGGTTTGCAAGTAATATTTGTCAAATATGAGTTAACTTTAGCACAAAGGGAATTTATTGGTTCCACTAAGCTGAAGTCACTGAGGTGGCTCACAGAACTGGTAGCCTGGCTTCAGGAATCTGTCTCCAAGGGAGTGAAATGTGGTTCTTCTCAGCTGGTGCCCTCTCACTCTCTTCCTCTTTGTTTCTGTCTCTATATCTTTCCCTCTCACCTTTCTCTCTGTCTTTTAGATCTTGGTCTCTCTTTGCTTGCTCATATTATACCCTCCTAAAGGAAACAATTCCCCCCAAATGTCTGTGGATTATGCTTCTGAAGCTTCAATGTAATCTCTCAATGGAAAACAAAAACAAAAAACAGCTGTCATTTCTCAGTGTCAATGTAACATTCCAAGGGTGAGTTCTGATTTGCCTTACTTGGGTTACATTCTCATTTCTTAACCCTATCATTGTTATCAGAGACATGGGACAGTGTGATGAGCCAAAACTAGGTCATTGGTGGCCAAAGGGCAGGGTCTTCTAAGAGAAGAAAAGCTGGCTACCACATGCCATTATTACAATTTGATAGGACTCTTTTTGCCAAGAAGCTCAAAACTAAATACGTAGCTCCTTTAGAATAATAGTATTATCCTAGGTCTTCTGATATTTCTAAGTTCCTGTTTGTTTTTACTTTTTTTGTTAAAATAAGTCATGATTCTGTTTCTTAAACATGTTTTAATACTATAAATCACTTCAGAATCTCTTTAGAGATAGGTAGTTTATTAGTTACAAAAAAAGTAATAAATTAAATGCAACTGGGTTTCCAGTAGATCAAAGCATTTTCTATTTTAGAAAAGTTAAATGAAGCATAGTAGTTTTATCTTAGCAAATGTGGATGGTTATTTAAGCAAAGAATGTGGCCTAAAAATATTAGGGACTCTACAGTCTATTGCCACTACCCACTGGGTGGGTGATTTAAACTGTAGTCAAACTAGATTCAGCTGTGACTTTAATTGTTAATGCCATATTAAAGTAACTCCTCGATGTGATTTAATATTCTTGCTTCTGGTAATGCTTGTGCTAATTTAAAGTCTATATGTGACTGAGCATAGCCAGCAACCTAATATTCTGATATGCTGCTAAATCATAATTAGTTTTCAGAGAAGGCAATGAAAAACAATGTATAACATTTCTCAGTCACTACATTTTGAAAATTATATTATTGGCTTTAGAATAATACACACTTGGTGAAGTCTGTCAGTGGATAACAAAGATGTTAACTGTAAACAGTGAATAACAGTTGCATATAAGGTTATCTTAGAGCCTATGAGGATGTGCTTGAAGGCATCAACTGAACGCTTTGGTTTCTATAAAAATGTTTCTCAACTTAGCTTACCACTGTTATAGGACCTAGTGTACGAAAAGGTATAACCAATTTAGGATGTTTGCCAAACCACTCACTTAGGAATTAGAGACAGGATCTAATAAACATATCATTTGCTGCTTACGGTGAAAAACAAACTCTCAGGATATCCCAGCTCTATCAGAAACAAGCTGTGTTCCACTTGTCAGAGCTACTCATGAAATCCAAGGAGCATTCTCAGGAATGTATCTGTGTCTCTAAGATTCTTGTTGGGCTTCTCAAGTATCCATGCCTTCAAAATTTCTCCTGGTTCCCCATTTTTTGCAAGTACTAACTATCAGGTTAGTACTTGCCAAAGCATAAGGTCTGTCCTGACCTTTCCATCGAGAATCTTTTCTTTTCACTGAGAGATCCTACAATTCTACCAATATCTTTTATCATCTCTCAAGTACCAATTGGAGGACAATTTCAAGCTTGAAAGGGGGATGCTTCAGGTGGTGTAGTAAATTGATATTAGGATATAAAGTCTCATTCCCTGAAATTTGTTAATGTTACCTTATTTAGGAAAAGGGTCTTCAGAGATGTAATTAAATTAAGGATCTTGAGATGAGGAGATTGCCCTGGATTTGGGTATATCCTAAATCTAATGACAAATGTCCTCGTAAGAGACAAAGAAGAAACAAATACAGAAGAGTATGAGGCAATGTGACCACAGAGATTGGAATGAAGTGACTACAAGCCAAGGAATGCCTGGCACCACCAGAAACTGGAAAAGACAAGGAATGGAGGGATCGTGGCCCTGCTGACATCTTATTTTCAGACATCTGGCCTCCAGAACCATGAAAGAATAAATTTCTGTTGTTTTAAGCAACCTAGTTTGTAGTAATTTATTATGGCAGTCCTAGGAAACTGATACAGGTGGGACATGTGCCACTAAGCCACAGTGGCCAGAGACAATTCTTCTTGCAGGTCCCACTGTGCATGCATATTTTGGGAGAACTGAGGTTTTTTGTTTGTTTGTTTTGTTTTTTAACCTTTAACTATGAGTCTTTACCCTGGATTTAGGAAATTGTCTGGGATTTTGAGGAAGTGGGTAATCAGACCTTCTGCAACTGAATAGAGTCTAATTATAGGTTATAAAACTCCTTCTAGTAAACAGAAATGCATGGGAAAGCTCCTGACCTACAGGGATCGGAAAATCTTCCTAATACTTTGGAAGACAATTGTTGATTCTTTGGTAAGACAAAGGACTTTATTTTCTGCTCTTGCTAGAGCTTTGAGGTGTGGAGGCTTTCTTGTGGGCTACTGGAGCATTCTTTCTTCTCCATCTTTGCACATATAACATTTTACTATAATATCTGCACACATACAGGTCTTCCTTATTGTCCCACCACCTCTCTGAGGTCTACAGCTTATTCATGGTTGCATCCTAGCACAGTACCTGACAAGTAGGTGCCCAGTAAGTGTTTGAAAAGACTAAATAAATTAATGTGAATAACATGAAGATTGAAGCTTTCTTTACTTTTAAGATTTGGTGGCAAAATTGGGTAAAACTCCCGAATCTCAAAGAACATTAAAAAAAGTACATTTGGTTATGATTGTCTAATAGCTTTTTCTGACGTATCTCTGGGTACTGAGAACTTCCTGGATCTGACTGGTCTCTTCTCATGCATTCACTTTATTATCCAAACAAAAGGATTTCTAGCCAGAGTTGGTCCTTTTGTGTGGATATGCCAGACCCGATTACACACGTCTTCCTTGTCGTGTACTGCAAACTTCCTCTCCAACTGCATCTACCACAAGGACACCAGATGTGTGTGTGTGTGGCGGGGGGAGGGGGAGTCTGCCCACAATGACCACAATCCTGTCTTTTGCCAATCCTTTCTTTTGGCTACAGTGGTTAAATTCTGCTTATCTGTATAGCCAAGATTCATGGTCAGCATAGCAGTTTAAAGAAAAGAAAATGAAAAAGAAATGAGGAAGAAGAGGAGAGGTTTTTGACATAAGTATTTGTTTCTTCTCTCAGTTTTCTAGGTTAGTCCAGGCTGGTGATCCAGCACCACAAAAATCACAAAGCTTAGATGAAATCTCAACATTCCTAAATAAGCAGTATTAGTGAATATATTTTCAGGTATTTCTTTCTGCATCTTCAAACACACATGCAATTTTTCACATATGTGGTAACACTCTACTTCTTGTTCTCAAACCTGTCTTTTCTTCTGTCAACTACGTCATATAGTTTCTTTCTATGTCATGAAACATATGTCTGCTTAATTACCCCAATGGCTATATAGTATTTCATTATACATTTAGACTATATTTTAACTTACTATCCTTGTTTTTTTTTTGAGATTTGGGTTATTCCCTCAAATTTTGGCTCTTAAAACATCAAATATTATAATCCTGTTTCATGATGTGCTCTGAATCTGAAAGTTCAACTGACTGTACCAACCTCTATGATAGTGAGAAGCTGTTTGGTTATCTTCTTTTCTCCTATGTGTACATGACCTGTGGACAGAGTGCCTGTTTTGTGGTCTTGGGTAACTCACTGAACCACTCTATGCCTCAGTTTCCTCATCTGTAAATGAACATAACACTTGCTTATAGGACTATGGGGAAGGTTTTAAAAAGTTAACATAAACATTTTGAATATTGCTTAACATATGATACTCAACAAATGTTACTTAGGAGGAAAAGGGGAGAGGATTAATTTACATGACTATGGTCTCAACACTAAATGATCAACTGAGATCTGTGCAAAAATAGCCCTTTATAATGAAATTAAACACACAGACTCTATAGATAGCTAGAACTGACTGAAAGTATGTAAACTTGATCACATTTATGCCAAATTACGGATTATTGGTTTTCTTTTCCATGAGGGCATAAACGATGTCTTTTGGTTTAGCAATTATATTCCCAGTACCTAACAGACTGCTTGATTAATAATAATAATATATAAAGGTAATATAAGTAGCTAATATTTATAGAATAAAAACTTAAGAAGTTCCTGGAAGTTCCGTGAAGAGTTCTTGAAGGTCAAGAAAGTTAAGACTTTTTACCTCTGGCTCATCAAGCTACACAGTGACAGCTGGGAGTCCCGTCTAACACTCAGTTTGGAAACTCAGAGATGGTCCCACTTAGTCATGCTACCCATATCCTCTCACATCTTTAGGAGTTTCTATTTAAGAAGTTCCTCATCTAACCCATTGGCTTGTGGAACTCTATTGAACTTTGAGGGTTCTCTGGAATAATGACTAAGAAAGCCAGAAAGTCTGTTCAGTAACAATGACCAGACAAGGTAAAAAGCTTCCGGTTATCATACCTTCACCATTGCTTAAAAACAAGCAAAAAACTTGTTTGAGGTTGGTAGGACTGATATCAGAAGGGTATCAGTAACTCTATTTTATCCTTAGGTTTATGAAAAGTCCACATCAAACTACCAATGGATTATTTTCTATTAATACAATTATTTTATATTTTAATTGAATAATAAACAGTTTATGGCAGTCAAAAAGTTTACAAAAGGAAGACTAAGCAGAGAAAACAAATTTTAAAAATATTATAAAACTATTGTGAATTTTAAAAAAGTATGATAATGATAGGCTGAAAGAAGCAGATGTGTCCAAAACAAAAGAGAAAAACTAAAACCAAAACCCTCCTTGGCTAAATCCTATGGAGAAAGAGATAGTGAGAGAGAGAATCATATATATAAGATATAGCTAGGTATGTGGTTATTACATATATATGGGTAAAATTTATATATGCAAAGGAAGCACATAAGTCAACATGTGAACTGATAAATGGTGTCAAGAATATTGGCAAGACTTTGGGAGAAAAAAATATCATCATATATCTTCTTTTTGTACTTAATGCTAAAATAAGTTCCAGATGGAATGCATTGGCCAATGTAAAAAAGGAAACCTCAATATGTTAGATGAAAGACAATAAATTTGGAAGGAAACTTCTTAAATTAAGTACAAAAGTCACAAAAAAATTCAAAAGATTTAACAATTCATAAGCAGAAGTAAATGGCAAATAAAGTTTGTATAGAACTTCACCCTTCAAATAACTATTGTTTTATATACTAATATTTGATAGAACTATAAATTATTACTTACTTTTATTTTTTATATCATTTCTGGATATAGTCTTTTATTATTTCTTTCTATATAAACTTCAGAATCATATTGTTTTAAAAATGAACCTATTAGTGTTTTTACTGGAGATTGCATAAAATGTATTAGCTTTACCTTGGGAGAACAGACATAGTTATAATGATGATTCTGCTTCTCAAGAACTACCTATTCAAATCTTCCTTTGTGTTCTTCAGTAATTGTTTCAAGCTTTAATATGGATTTAGCCATTTCTTATTTGGTTTATTCCTATGTTTTTGTCTTTTTTCTTGATATTTGAAATGTGATTTCTAATTAATCATTTTTTTCCAAGTGGTTGTTTTTTCAGAAATTCATTTCACAAATACTCAAGCATAGACTAAGTTCCAAACGCTGTTCTAGAAACCAGGGATACAGAATTGAATGGGCAGCCCTGGCTGGTTTTGCTCAGTGGTTAGAGAGTCAGCCTAACCGAATGATCGCAGGTTTGATTCCAGTCAAGGACACAGACCTGGGTTGCAGGTTCCTAGCCTGTTTCATTCTCTGTCTCTCTCCTTTCCTTCCTTTCACTCTCTAAAAATCAATGGAAAAGTATCCTCAGGTGAAGATTAACAAAAAAAGAAGTGAACAGGGCAGACAGCAATTCCTGACTTCTTTAAGTTTGTTATGTTCCAGGAGATAGATAATAATCAAGATTTATAACACAAGTATGTTAGTACATTAGTATGAGTATACTAGATAAAAGGAAGAGCTGAAGAGAAAAGTAAAGAAACAGAGGAGAGTAAAAAGTGTCAAGGCATGATTTGAAATTTTGATAGAATGACCAAGAAAGTCCTCACCGAAATGACATTTAATAAAGAACATAATGAAAAGCTAAACCAAGTCACATGGTTATCTGGGGTAGCATGTTCCAACAAAAGAAACGAATAAGGCATAAGCCCTGAGGCAGAACATGCCTGATGTGCTCAGGCATAGAGAGGGCTTGGGCTGTGCTGGTGAGAGTAGGCAGATGGGTACTGGGGAAAAGGGAGGTTGCAATTCACCCAGGGCATTATAAATTGTGTATGTTCTTAAATTGAATTTTCATATATTTGCATATTTTTAAAGGTTTGTTAATTATTTTTGTGGCCTAATTTGTAGGCAATTTTTGTGAATGTTTTAAAGGCAATCAATGCCTTCTATTTTCACTGTAGAGTTTTTTGTTTTTTTTTCTCAGTAGAGAGTTTGTGACGTATAGATAAATAGGCAGATAAATAGGAAGATGATAGATTGGTGATAGATAGGTAGATAGAAGATACAAATTTACCTCATTAAAATTAAATATCTATAATATCTTTATTTATTATTTACTCAAACTGTGATGAACTGAGAGTAGTTAATTAACGTTTTCTCCTGCTATTTTATTTCTATTTCAGCTTGATCTCCTGTAATGTCTGTCTTATGAATTATGCTACTATGATATTTGGTGCATGAATATACATAACTCTATATCTTCAATGTGAATTGTTCCCTTAATCATTATGTAGTACCCTTTGGCCCAATACTAAGATTGCAACTCATATTTTTCTGTTTGTTTGTGTATTTGCATTTGTTGGTGTAAATTTATTCTCCTTTAAAATTTTTTTTCTAATATTCCTGAATGTTTCTTTTTTTTAAAGTGAGAAACCCAAAACACTAATTCACAAGAATATATGCACCCCTGTGTTCGTTCATTGCTGTGTTATTTACAATACCCAAGATTTGGAAGCAGCCCAAGTGCCCATCAATAGTTGAGTGGATAAAAAAGCTATGGTACATTTACACAAGGGGATATTATTTGGCCACAAAAAAGAATGAAATCTTACCCTTTTTGTGCATTAATCTTCACCTGAGGATATTTTTCCATTGATTTTTAGATGGAGTGGAAGGGAGGGAGGGGGAGAGAAAAAGAGAGAGAGAGAGAGAGAGAGAGAGAGATCAATGTGAGAGAGACACATCAATTGGCTGCCTCTGGCATGACTCAGACCAGGGCCGGGGATTGAACCTGCAACCCAGGTACATGCCCTTGACCAGGAATCAAACCTGTGACCTTTCAGTCCATGGCCTGACATTCTAACCACTGAGCCAAACTAACCAGGGCTTACCTTCTGAGACCGCATGGATAGACCTGGAGAATATTATGTTAAGTGAAATAAGCCAGTCCAAGAAAGACAAGTACCATATGGTTTCACTTATTTGTGGAATCTAATGAACAAAATAAGCTAACAAACAAAATAGGAACAAACTCATAGATACAGAGAACAGGCTCACAACAGCTGTTAGAGGAGAGGGGATTGGGGGTCTGGATAAAAAAGGTGAAGGAATTAAGAAAAAAACTTCATAGACACAGACAACAGTATGATGATTACCAGAAGGAAAGTGGGATTGGGGAGGTAGAAGAGGGTAAAGCAGTGGAGAGGGGAGATAAATGGTGATGGAAGGAGACTTGACTTGGGGTGGTGAACACACAATACAACATACAGATGATGTATTATAGAACTGTACACCTGAAACCTACATAATTTTATTAACCAATGTCACCCCAATAAAGTCAATAAAAAATAAATAAATTGAGTCTCCAATGCAGGAAATATCATTAGGTTTATCTTCGTCTGATTTCAAATCTGAGACCAATTCTTCTGCCATAGTGTTTCCAATAAGCCTTAGGTTTGCTGAAGTTCATCCTTTACAAATGTCTTCCATAGATGCCATGGGAATAATACTTCCTCAGATACTGAATGTTCAAACTGTTGGTTTGTAGTCTTCAAACTAGAAAGAGAGTGTGATCGACTATAAATCTTATACTTCCCCCTCCAGTGAGCATCTTGTCAGTGTTGTTTCTCTATCTTCTTGTAATGACCATCACTGAGGCAGTCTATGGACAGCCTTGATTTTCTCAGTATATGTCCAATGTATTCACAAGTTTTTGCCTCAGTATTGACTTTGGGGATAAAATTGGCAGGATATGGTACATGGTGCATTGTTATATTTAGGTTCAAGTTTTCCTAAATTATACTTTACAATATTTATTTCTTCCACTCTTCTTTTTTTTTTCTTTATTGATTTTAGAGAGAGAGGAAGGAAGAGGGAGAGAGAGAGAAACATCGATGAGACAGAACATCAATTGGCCACCTCCTGCATGCCCCCCACTGGGGATCAGGCCCACAACCTGGGCATGTGCCCTGACTGGGAATGGAACTAGTGACCTCTTTGTGCATGGGTCGATGATCAACCACTGAGCCACATCAGCTGAGCTCTTCTAATCTTTGTTATTCTTTTTTTTCTTCCTTCTTTCCTTTCTTCCTTCTTTGGGAACTTTATGAAAAACATGTTGTATCTATTTTGCTGTCTTCTATAGCTACCATTTTCCCAAATTCTTTTCTTGTTTTCATTTTATTTTGATTCTAAGTCACTATGTTATCCCTTCTTACTTTTAATGCTTTTCAATTATTTTGCATTTCATGATTTTAATTTTTTTGCATTTAAGTTCGTTATTGACTTTCAATTTTATAACCAGAAAAATAAAAATAAGTTATATGCAAACTTTTAGAAACAAATATTTGTTTTCCTTGTTCTTTTAACAAAATCCTTTAAATTTAAGAACAGGTATTTCCTGGGAAACTGGGAAACTCTGATTTAGCTATTGTGTTTAGTTTGGTTGGATTGTAGGAATAGGAGACAAGTTTTGTGTACTACTATAAAATTCATCATCTGTCCAACTTACGACTAGCCCTATGAGATTTATTTATGCCATAGAATTGGGTGTTCCTCCTGGTAGACCACATCAAACGCAAACCTTAAAAACAAAACAAAAACATGAATTCCATATACTTAGAATAGAGGAATATTATCATGTGTTCTACATGAGAACTTTCCCTGCATTTAATTGTTACATTTTGAAGAATGAGATTTATCCTGATATGTTTAAATTTGTATTATAATCAGTTGTGTTAACTAGGGGCTCTATTTTTGATGCTGTGACAAAAGTGCTATGGACCCCAGCTAATATTTCAGGTGGTGGAAGTCAGAACATGCTGTTTCCAAGACCTGCTGATGTTTAGCTTTTTAAAGTACAGATCTTCCCACTCCCAGCAAGTCAGAGATGTGGATTTTAAAAACAAAATGATCATTGCCGCATTGTTCACAGTGATAAAGATATGGAAACAACCGAAGTGTCCTTTAATAGATGATTAGATAAAGAAGATGTGGTACATAAATACAATGGAACACTACTCAGCCATAACAAAAGATGAAATACTTACTGCCTTTTGCAACAACATGGATAGACCTTGAGAATATCATGCTAAGCAAAATAAGTCAGTCTGAAAAAGATATGAACCATATGATTTCACTCATATGTGGGATATAAAACTGAAAACAACAAATAATCAAATAAAACAAACAAACAAACAAAAACTCTCACAGACACAGACCACAGTATGGTGGTTGCCAAAGGGAAAGGGCCATTAGTAGGGAGAAAGTAAAGAATAAAAGTTGTCAAATATATGGTGACAGAAGGAGCTTTGACTTTGGGTGGTGCATATACAATGCAATGTACAGATAGTGTATTATAGAATTGTACACTTAAAACCTATAAAATTTTATTAACCAAAGTTACTCCAATAAATTTAAATAAAAACAAAACGAGAAGTCTAGAAAGGAGATCTATTTGAAACAACTGATGAGGCCCCATTGGTCTACAAGGAATGATTGTAGCACATAAGGCCTTGACTTCATTCTCTTTTCCTGTCTGGTCTGTTGTGCTTTGCCTTCTCCTTCGCTTGAGAACTGAACTTTATGAGTTGGAGTCCAGGTTACACACCCTTGTTCACTGCCATGTATACCTCAATAGCCCACAGGTCATTCTTTCGTTTCTTGGACAGAGAAGGCAGGTTTGTTTAGCTGTCTGTCAAGCTGGTAAACTCCAAGGGTTCCCCAGAGTGTAAGCTGAAAGAAAATCTCTTTGCAACAGCCCTTCACTAGCCAACACTAACATAATGGAGAGCATGTAAACAGTTGGCTGGAATGATCGTTACTGTGGTTGAAGCAAAGTAAGAACAGCTTTCACTCAGACAATGGACTCTGCACTCAGTATTGCAAATGTCCTGGCTTCCATTTCTGGGCTTTTCTCACTTTAGAGTGTGCAGTGTCCTAAGGCCCCTAAAGGCCAGACCATGGGGATCTCAGGTCACTAAGTCAAGATTTTAATTCCACTGACTTTGGGTAACCTTTGCTTCAAAGCAAAAGCTAAACCCCAGAGCTGGATATTTTTTTCAGGAGTTCTTTGTCTGCCTTTTACTCCTCCCTTTCTGGACTCTCCAAAATAGGTTTAATTCTAGCTCTACCAAGACTTTTGATAAACCAACTGAACATTAAGGGTCTAAATGACTATATATTGTTTATTATATATCATTGTCATGCACTGTACTGAGGACTGATCATATTTTATAATACAAAGCATCATGATTTTTATGGTAAAACACAATAGAAAATACATAAAAATACAGGGAAGCAAGTAGATGATGCCAGGTTCGGCATTTGTGCTGTCAATTATTTTATCAGTAAAAATTTTACACAAAGATCGTGATGGAAACTTTCAAATTTCATGTTTTTCTCCAGAACTAAATTGTCAATGTTGAGAAAGTGTCCAATTATGTTTAAATATGAACTCCAATGAAATTTATCAGCAGAGAATGATTCTAATTGTCTTTTGCTTTAAGGACACAGGTCTAAATCTCAAATGATGGTGTTTCTTTTGTACCCTCTGGTTGTATTAGTAAATGATAAGACCGGAATGCTATCCTTATTACTGTCAGTGTCTTTATGTGTCCTTTCCTTAGCTCATTGGACATGAAAATATTTGTTGCTTAATGCTAGAGATTTTGCAAATGTTTATGTAAAATATTATTAAATTTTGTTTTTTATTTAGTTACAGAAATTCTGAGGTAGTGTTTATGTAATAGAAAATAATTTATTGTAAAAGAAGTATTTCATTAATCAAATGTTTCTAAGGATGTAGTTTTTTGATATCATGGGGGAAAAATTCAGATGGCTAAAAACATGTTTTAATAATAGCACATAGTGTTTATTAAGAGGAAGAAAAGTTTTCAAATATTAAATTTGTACCACCTAAATATATTGAATGTAAAACAATTAGATTTATTTTGTAAGTGATTAAATAAATATTTAATGAGTCTCTACAAGGCTCTGGCCAGATAGTTCTGTTGTTTAGAGCGTCGTCCCGATACTCCAAAGTTGTGGGTTGGATCCCTCATCAGGGTACATACACAAATCAACCAATGAATGCATAAATAAGTGGAACAACAAATTGATGTTTCTCTCTCTTTCATCAATAAATAATTTTAAAAAATAAGTGTCTACCATGTGCCACATTCTAACAAAGATTTAAAGTCTTGAGCCACAATATGTTCTTCCTTTTTACTCTTACACGTAGAACAATTTCTTTAGATTTGTCTTTTAGTGTATTAATTCTCTCTGCTATTCAAAATTTCCATTAAATATTTAATTATAATAATTATATTTTTCATTTAAAAATTCTATCTGATTCCTTTTCTTCTGCCCTATTTTTAAAATATGTATATTTTCTTATTCTTTATTTATTTTAAAAATGCATCTGCTATTTTTAAATTTCTTATGTTACATCAAAAAATCTAATAATTTCTGTATCTGAAATACCTAGGGCTAAAATTATTTAGCCTTGTAGCTGTCATGCAATCATGGTATTTGTTATTCATTTGGCTTTTAGTTTTTTGTTTTTGTTTTTTATTGTGAGCTCATGTTTGAATGAACTTAATCTATAGGTATCCTGAAACACAAAAGGAGAAATTGGGTTTGTTTTGTTGGGAGCCAAGGGGTACTACTAGACCAGGACCATATTGATGTACTTTGAGGGTTTTGTATTAACAAGAAATAAAAGATTACATTTCTTAATCTGAGGTAGTTCCAAGGTTAGTTGGGTTTCCTAACACTAGAGTTGGTATATCCTTTGTCCCCAGTATGACTACAATTTCATGTTTACTCTCTGCTTGCCTTGAAGAATGTGCTTCATAATTTTCATTATTGCAATCGCCATATATCTATGTATATGTGTGTGTGTGTGCATATATATATCTAATATATATATTAGACAGAGTGGGAAGGAGAGAGAGAGAGACATCGATGTGAGAGAGACACACTGATTGGTTGTCTCTGTCATGACCCCGACTGGGGCTAGGGATTGAACCTGCAACTGAGGTACGTGCCCTTAACCAGGAATTGAACCCTCAACTCTTTGGTCTGCTGGCTCTAACCACTGAGACAAACCAGCCAGGGCCAAAATATATTTTTTGTAACTTGTCTAGTACATAGTAATATTGTTACAGGAAAGTCCTTCAAATTACCTCATTTAGTATTTTTTGGAGCAACTCATCCTTAATTATAATTTCTTTTTAAATAGCCATATGTGGCTATTAAGCACTTGATATGTGGGTAGTCTGAACTAAAGCATCTCCCAAGTGTGAAATATGCACTAGATTTTGAAGGCTTACACAGAGAAAAGAGTATAAAATTTCTTGTTAATAATTTTATATTGATTATACATTAAAATAATATTTGGATATATTGAATTAAATAGAACACATTTTAAAAATTAAGTTCATCTGTTTATTTTTACTTTTTAATGTACCTACTAGAAAATTTAAGTTATGTTTGTGACTCGCATAATACTTTTACTAGAAAGCATGGCAGCTCTATCACTTTTAAATTTCCAACAAAGTTAGTTATATTTTTAAAACATTATCTTTAAATATAAACTGATTATGATGAGTTCATAAACTTTCAAAGGGTAACTTCTAAAAGAGCTTTAAAGTTTAATAAATGTCATGGGTAGACTTTATGACTTGTTTTAGAATTTTGTTTGGATAAGTATTGGTTTAATTTTTGTTTCTGTTTACAAATATAATGCATGCCCTTTGTTAAAAGTTCAAACAATTTAGATATGCATAAATTAAAAAGTCAAGAAATAAACTATTCAATCCTAACCATTCAGAAATCACCCTTAACAGCACTACAGTATTAGATCTTTACAATTTTTCCAATTATGTACATATATACATATGCATGATTTTTAAATTAAAGTCTTATTCCAAAAGTAAGCAAAAGATACACCACAGTACTGGTAGCAATATTTTTGAACTAAAATGATGACTATATATAAAACACAAAAGTAACATAAAACTATTACAGAATGGATATTAATTACATGAGATGCTATTAAATAAATACATACCTTAAGAAGTACCCTTAATTTTTATAACATTTGTTTTTTCATAGTGGTATTATGAAATACTTTTAAAAAGAGCTATAGTTATTAAGGGAAAATTCTGGGTAGTCTGCAGGTACTGCATCAAAATATGTACTTCTAAGAAAAGTTTAAAAATCCACTGTGAGAATTCCAATAATTTCACAGAAAACCTGCTGAGCAAGATGAAGCCAATTTTTAAAGAAATGTATTACAATAATGTTTTCGAGCTGAAGAGTTAAAATATATAAATCTTTGATAGGGAGTCACAGATTATGTTACTGTTACTATTCTTTGAAGATGGTGCTGATGCTGAACAGCCAAAACATTTCCTCCATCCTCTATGGACTTTGTATTTTGGGGAGGGCACCCTATATGTAACTCTGAAATCTAATGATAACTCCTGGTTGTTAATCTAAAAAATTGCAATTCTTTTCACTGTCCTTTGAATTTCAGAAATGTTTCTTTGTATAAAATTAGCCAACACTGTGACATTTTTTCAATGTTCATCTCTACAGATCGGGGAGTTTTTGAAAATGAGTTGTCATATGTAAAATTGCTATGAATTGGGCGATAGCATGCAAGGTAAAATGTAGTATTATATTCAACTGAGAATGATAGGAGTTGGTTGTTTTGTTGTTGTTGATTTTGTTTTACTTCTTTGAAGGTCATCTGCCTTGACTAGTTTCTCCATGGTCTAGCCAAGACAAAATGCGGTAATTGACTTTGAATTCTTTTAATGTCTTAATCAAACATTACTCATCTTTTTACTGTTTTGGGAAATTTAAAACCTGTAATTTTTTCTATTAGATTTAAGTTTAGTTTTGATTAAGAATCCAATAGCATATATTCTTTTAAAATTATTAAATACTGTATGTACTTTAAAGGTAAGACAATTTTTGGCATTTAAATAAACTTTGTATATTGAATATTGTGATTGGCTTACAGGGAGTAATTTTAACGGAAGAAATTTCCCTTTCTCCTTTTTGTGATAAGTTGAGATGTGAGGCTAGTGGAAAAATGGCAAATATAAGGCTTCTCGACAGTGTAAAACACCCAGAGGAAAAATAAAGGAGAAAGAAAGAGAAGAAAAGAAGTAAAGAAGTGAAGCTA